>ML682020.1:13334696-13580854 GCA_007922195.1 Podocnemis expansa | reverse complement strand
ATAGATAGATAGATAGATAGATAGATAGATAGATAGATAGATAGATAAAGTGGGGGTAGGAATAGATAGATCAGACCCTGGGAATCTGAGGCCCAGACCCAGATGCTGCATGCAACATGCCCCCTTTACTGCCCCCCGCCCCACAAAGAAGCAGCGGTGGGGGGTGTCCCTATCTAGCCTGTGTTTGTCTTCCCCCCCCCAATGTGTCCCATCCTTGCCCCCTGCTCCGACATTTGGGGCAAGGGAAAATCTTTCCAATGGGGCTGGCCCCTCGGGTCCCCCCAGCCCGCTCCCCACGGTGGTCGTTTCCATGGGGTCAAGGGCCCACCCTGCCGTACTAGTTGGTGTTGGGAAATAGGGGATTGAGACCCAAGCTGGCCCCCTAGAAAACAGCCATCACTGCCTTTCTCCTCTTTCCACCCCAATTCCCCTTCCCGCCCAAACACCAGGCTATAGGGAGGGTGGGGGGCTGCCCCCAGAGGCAGCAGGAGGGTTGGTTTGGCTTTGCGTGGAGCCAACCTCTCAGTTCAGTCCCCCTTGCCAAAGCAGGGTCTACTCCATTCCAGACCCAGGTAGTAGCCATTGGAAGACAGTTGTGGTGATTTTCCCCCCCAACACAATCCCCTAGCTTGGGGGCACCCTATTGAAGGGGTCTGGGAGACAGCTGGTCCCTTTTTCTTTGCCCCATCAGGCCCTTCTCTCCGCCCTGATCAGACTCAGTTGGGATGAAGTGGGACTGGGATCCTGGGCAGTCATGTAGAGACTAAATTTGTGCCCCATAGGGCCCCCCCCCACCTCAGGACACAGCAGACTGTGTGTGCCCCCAGAGATGCACCCTGCCTCAGGACACACTTGTGCACATGCCCTCTTCCAGGGCCAGATCCACCGCCCAGAAACACACAAAAACTCACAAAAGTGAGGCCTGTCTTTTACTGGGCCAGCTTCTGGGCATGAGTGACACAAACTCTTCTTCAGGCTCAGAAGCCTGACTCTTGCTCCAGCAGAAGTTGGCCCAGTGCAAAGATAGCACCTTGCCCACCTTGCCTCTCCAGCAGAGCAAACTGGAAGCTCTCTCTGTTAGCTGGGCCTACATGTGGGTGTGCACATATGCACCTGTGTCTTGGATTGGAGGTGGGTGAGGTGGTTTCCAACGTGTGTTGGTGAAAGGGACATGCATCAGGACCCCCAGAAGAGTTTGTGTCTTTCTCTCATAGAAGCTGGTCCAGTAAGATACAACCTCACCCTCCTTGTGTCTCACATTCTGGGGCCAATACAGCTACAAGGCAAAGAACATGAGCTTATATCGTAGGAAGATCTATGGCCCTCATATTTAACTAAACGTGAGTGTTGGAGCAGGCCAGACCAGAGAAGAAGCCATGTAGACAAAGTGAAGTGTGTGTCCATATTTGTGAGTGTGCTTGGCATGTGAAGCTGAATTATGCAGCAAGGCAAGTGTATGGTTTTTATCAGGGCAAATCTGAAGGTGTATTTTGTGGTGAAATCTCATCTGAGTTTTCCCTGTCATCTTTAATGCACACCCATTACATATTGCCATTTCTTTATCTAGATTTTTAGAACATCTACCTCATGCTCTGGGCACCCCTTCTAATATTCAAACCAACCCAAAAAGCAACAGTTACACTGAACCACTAAAATCCACAGCTTTTTATCCACATGATCATAATTCATTCCAACCCATCTCTTCATTACACCACAATTATTTAATTTGACAACTTTCTTCATTCCACCCACTCCTCAAATGCTATATCCTGTCACATATGCTCTGCATCATACATGTTCCAGAAAAATACATTTTTTTATTGAGATCACTTCTTGTATACCTCGGGCCTTGGAGACAGTTGTTTCACCTATCATCAGTTGGAGCATATACTCTTGGCAAGAAATAAACAAATAGAAATAGTTGTTGGGCCAGATCCTCACTTGGTGTGAGTTGAAATAGCTCCACTGAAGTCAACGGACTTATGTTGTAAATCCAAATTCCCCCTAAAAATAACTGACCTTTTATTTCTATACAGCAGAGTGACACTGATGGCCAGCATGCCCGGCCACCCCAAGATTAAAAGTGAGCATTGTATGTTGTGGAGGAAAATTGGGAACATGCCCTGAAGATTGCAGACCCCCTTTTGAGATCTGAAAGGTTGTGAGATACCTGATCTTATACCCAGTGAATATTACTCAGCATGAGCTAACCAACAGATTCCTTGGGAACGGGGCCTTTCTGTACTGGGAAGGAGAAGAAGAAAACCCTGACCCTGGCAGATGGATTAATTTGGGATGAGACTGTTCAGGGTGCTGGAGTGTGGAGATAAAACTCAGGAGCAGTGCTCCATGATCAAAGGTAGGAGTTCGGATCCTACAAGGAAGGGATAAAAACCAGAACGGAGCCCAACCTGAGATGTTCATAAGTGTTCACCAGAGATAAATCAGTCCCCTTGTGCTGCACAATCTTTGGGATGCAGGTCCCATGGGAACCACAGCAAAAGATAAAGCACCAGCTACTGAAACAGAGTCTCCCCGAGGTGAACTGGGCAACTGGGACACTTGTGCTCTCTGGAGACTAGAAATGGCTGGCAGGTTGTCTGCTATGGGGCTAAAGGGCATGCAATGGTTGGGGCCTTCTCAACAGGGCCAAGAGCGGGTGGAGATGGAAAAGATCTTGCAACTGAAAGTGCTTTTAGAGCAGAAGCCAAAGCCCATGGAAGTAACTTGGGTCTGTCAAGATGTCAGTCCAGAGGGCAGTAGCTAGTGTCCATCTCTGTGTGGATGGGTGTTTGTGCCCATAGATGACCAGGTCCATCTGGTAATAGTTCTGGAGTACCATGGGGCCTCTGCTCCCCTTGCCCTCCTCACACACAGCCAGAGGTAAGCCCCTAGGTGCTCATCTTTTGTCTTGTGGTTCTTTAATACAGCAGCGTTTCCCAGTCACGCAGGGCCCAAGCTGCCTTCCCCTAGGAATCACTCAATCAATCTCCATACACCCCATCTATCTATCCACATCTACCTCTATCTCCATGCACATCTGTCTAGCACCTTTATTTATCAGCGAGAGGATTATTTAGATCAAAGCCTCAGCAATTTTAGCTAGGCCCTGTTGCAAGTCCCAAATCTAACCCTCCCTCACTCTACTCTGTTACCTATCGGCAGAAGAGCTAATGGAGCAGCCCAGGGTCACCCCAACTCCCCTGGCCACACAGGTGTTTAAAAGTCTACTGAGGACCTGGTGTGAGAACTGGGCTGGGGGCAGCGGAGAAAGACTTGCATGATCTTTGTGTCCCCCTCAGTTCTGTGGCTGGGAACTGATGCAGGCCACTGGCTGCAAGAGGGAGCTGGTCTGTAGCAGGTTTGAACTGAATCTGTTTGGATCTTCAGCCCCCCTCTTTGCCTCTCTCTTGGCAAGGCAGCTTCACCCTTCCCGGCTCCACAGTCCCTGCCCCAAATCCCCTCACTCGCAGCCTCCACGGTCATCAAAACCCCTGAAGTCCCAAACTGCCTCTGCTGAGATTTTATTACACAGCCAGCCAGGGCTGTGCAATACATCAAAATACAGACAGGCAAGGAAAATTTATAGACCCATCCAGTGGACTCATTAAGACGTGTGGTATCCCTGTGCCTTAGGAGGGAAGAATAACAGAGGTTGGTAACACACAGAGAGATTTACATTTATATGTCTTTTTAAATTTAGCTAGCTAGATAACACATCCTGGCGATGGTTTTATGGATAAGTAAGCAGAGGCAGAGATGCCATATAGCAGGGTGCCAGGCTTTTGTAGGCCCTGTGTAATGAAAGAGCCAGGTACATGTGAAAAATTGTTTCTTATCAAACAGGTCTCTGATCTTGCCTCTCGTCTCCCCCTCTTGCTGAAAATCCACCAAGTGTCATGAGTTTTACTCCAGAAGCTGACTTTTCTTGCCAGGTGGAGATATTTTCCCACCGCTGCTCTCTAGCAGAGATCAAAAGGCTTCCTGGGGTTGGCTTGTTTGCAAATCATGCAGCATGAAATGATTAGGAAAACTGGCAGGACTCAGGGCTGGGCAGAAAACAGCTGGGCTAGATGGTGACAAGCCACATCTGGAAGGAGATGGAAGAAAAGGCTGCTGAAATAAGATGTGGAAATCCTTTACTGCAAAGGAGGAAATAAGAAACCCTAGACAAACAAAGGGGAGGGGTATTTTATTTTCGTATAAAAGTCTACATTTTTGCTGCCTTACAACATAAACCTGATATTTTCTGTCCTTTCCCTTTGGGTGGGTTGGTTGTTTTTTCTGGTTTAGTTGTTAAAAGCAGATATGGTTCATGTCATGGGGTCTCTTTTCTCCTGCGGGATCGGAGGACGAGCAGAAATGCTTCAAAATCCATTCTTGGTAAAGCTTTATTACTAGGGCCAGAAATAGCCATAAACTCGCAATTATTTTTGCAGAGGGGAGGAGGGGAGGAGTCAATAATTTCGTTGTTTCCGTTGAGCTTCACCCTCACTCCCCCCTCTCCTTATTTATTCGTCCTTTAACTCGAATTAGCGATCGTCTAATAAATCATTCCGTGTTTTCCCTGCTCCGGTGAGAGGCACTTGCACGCAAGAAATAATAAAAAAAGAGCTTTATAAATCATTTGATCTGGCGAGGGGATTTATGGGCGAGTCAGGAGAAATCTTTCTGGTAAAGGCCGACCCAGGAGAGTGATGGATGTTAAGGACCCGGTGGTGGCTCCTCTTGCTTTCCCGTTTCCTTTTAACGGGCCGGTTCTGAAACTCGCCGCGTTAAATAAGGCTTGAAAAACCGGAATTCGACTTAGTGGAAAATTATACTCGCAAATCATCAGGGGGCAAGAAAAAGGCTCTATGAGTGTGTATGACAAAATATACATCAGATGGGCATGTGCTTGTGCCATACTTAGATCTCATATTGACATGCAGCATACTTCGTTGTATCCACGCCCGTCAGCTGCACTATAGTGTATGGGGGGTGCGGGCATGAAAACTAAGTATTTGGTAAATGTACAACATTGTGTGTCTGCACTCTAATTACAACTACCTAGATATATTACAATACCTACCCACGTACACATTATATTATAACTAAATAAACTACTTATATACTACAATATGTAACTAAATATATGTTAACTACATAGATATACTTCAATACGTAACTACATCTATATAATAACTACATATACCTACTACAATATGTAACTATGTTCACATATATTGTAACTAAATAGATGTAACTACTTATATACTACAATATGTAACTACATCTATATAATAACTACATATACCTACTACTATCTGCAACTATGTTCACGTATATTATAACTAAATAGATATTATAACTCCATATACATACTACAATATGTAACACACATATATATAACTAAATATACTACTATATGTAACTATGTTCACGTATATTATAACTAAATAGATATTATAACTCCATATACATACTACAATATGTAACTACACATATATGTAATAACTGCATAGATATACTACAATATGTAACTACACACATATATAAGGGCATATATTACAATATGTAACCACATATATAACTTCATAGATATGGTACAATATGTAACCACACACATGTATAACTTCATAGATATACTACAATATGTAACTACACAAACACCCATATATAAGTGGATATATTACAATATGTAACCACATCTATAACTACATAGATAGATAGACTACAATATGTAACTACGCTTATATAAATAGTTACTACATGTATAGTACAACTCTCTCTCCAACTACCTTCTTATATTGTGAACGATATATAACGATATATGACATATGCGTAATCAAATAGTGTATGAACACACACATCTATTGTCTGTCTCTCTGTGGTTTATGCTCTGTTGGGAACTACATCGATTTTGTTTATGCGTGTGTCTTTCTCCCCCTCTTGCACGTTTCCATTAACTAGAGGTAGGCAGGGAAAGCGTCTGATCTGGCGAGAGAAAGCAGCCTGCTTTTACTACGGGAAATCTCTCACTCCCCTGGCGTATTTCAAGGAAAGGCTGGGAAACAGAGGGTTGGCAGCCGCAGGAAGGAAAGCAAGAAAAGTCACTGGACGTCCTGCCCTCTCACGTATATTTAATCCCACGTAACAACTCCCTTTTCCAGTCACTGCCGGGGTTGCCTTGTAGCAGCAAGGTGGTGGCAGCGAGGCTGGCGACTTTCTATGTCAAAAGGCAGCACTTGCTGAAGGCACAAATGCCTCACAGCCAGAAAAAGACTGACCTGGGGGAGCTGAGTGCTGGTGGCATTGGTCTATCACACACACACACACACACACACACACACACACACGCACGCCCCACGTGCCGCTGCGTGTGCACACACAGGCCGCCACCCGCAAGTCGGGTTCCTCCGAGAAAAAGAAACCAGGATCTGGACCCACGCCCGATTCCTCCCAGAGCTGTAGGGCTAAAACCAGAGTCACTTCGGCTAACTCGGCTTGCATTAGATTTATCCCAAGCTGAAAGTTGTTTGGACCAATAAAAGGGTAGAAAACAGCGGAGCGAGGGATTTAGCCCAAATGCGTGTGACAGCTCATCAGGAGCGGGGCGTTTACACGGGAATTGCCCCAATAGGGGTGTGTGTCTCTGAGATAGATAAATAGATAGCGAGACAGAAATTTCGCAGGAGCGGTTATTGCACACGAGCAATGGTGTGTGTGTGTGTGTGTGTGTGTGTGTGTGTAAAAGGGCTAATGCACTCAGAGCACACCTATTTTGAACCTCGCTTTTAATTACCGCCGGCCTCGGATCAATATTTCCGAAAGGGTCTCAATATGTGTGCTGTATTTTCCAGAGGGCGGCGGGGTAGTTGGGGGGCCTCTCCCCAGGCTGATATTCTGGGGGGCTCCCTGCACTTTCCCCCCGGCAGGACTGGGGCTAAACAGCCCGCTCCGGGGATCGAAAATATCCCTGAAAGTCGCTTGACTTTTGCCACCTGACTTGCAAAGAAACAAACACAAACGTTAGGAAAAAGCAGCTCCTATGACCCCAGAGCCAAATATCGTATAAACCCAAGTGCTTCTGAAATACTGGAGTCGATAATCGGAACTAGCCCCCATGCCCCTTCTCCTGCTCTCCCAGTGGTGTTCACTCACTTTTTCTCGAGTCCAGGCCATTGGGGGATTGAAGAGAATTTCACCCCCCCATTCCCAGAAAGCACCACCTGGCAGTCCTTTCCCAAAGCCCTCATACACTTTGTTTGGCGTTAGAGAGCAATCAGCTCATATAATTGGTGAAGGGGAGGGGTTTAAAGACAAAAATCACGCAGGGAAAACTGAGAAAAATCCTTTTAAAAAGTCTAACACCTATGCAAATCAGTCTTGTACCAGTCGCGCTGGCATGGAGTCACACGATTCGTTTTTAGGAGAGCTCAGATTGCTACCGTCTCGCTAAAACAAACCATGCGGTTTGGGTTTGCAAAATATTTTAAAATGCCAATATTTTTATATTTAATAGCTATTATACGTTTTCATTTAGGATGGCATGTGTATTTATAGATACTCCATAGATACACACATGAGCAATATAAAATTAAATTTTAGTTTGCAAAATACTTTAAAATACCAGCAGTTATCTACTAATACATTTTAATTTGATATGGCACAGGTATATGTAGATACACCATATATGTGTATTCACAATCATGGTATAAAATGACATTTTGGTTAGCAAAATATTTTAAAATACCAGTATTTTTTATATTCTAATTTGATGTGGTGTGTGTGTATATATAGATACACGATATATGTGTATACACCCAAACTAGAAAATTAAATTTTGGTTTGCAAAATATTTTAAAATGCCAGTACTTTATATATTCTAATTTGATGTAGTGTGTGTGGGTGTAGATGTATTGATACACCATGGTAAGTGTGTACACAAACTATAAAATTAAATTTTGGTTTGCCAAACATTTTATATATATTTTAATTTGATGTGGTGTGAGTGTATATATAGAACACCACATGTGTGTACTCACATACTATAAAATTAAATTTTGGTTTGCAAAATATTTTATAACACCAATATTTTACATACAATATATTTTAATTTGATGTGTGTATATAGACACACCATATGCGTGTATGCACACACTATAAAATTAAATTTTGGTTTGTAAAATATTTTATAATACCAGTATTTTATATATATTTTAATTTGATGTGGTGTGAGTGTATATATAGACACACCAGATGTTTGTACTCACAAACTATAAAATTAAATTTTGTTTTGCAAAATATTTTATAACACCAATATTTTACATATATTTTAACTTCACATGTGTATATAGACACACCATATGTGTGTACGTGCACTATAAAATTAAATTTTGGTTTGCAAAGTATTTTACAATACCAGTATTTTATATATAATATCTGATGTTGTGTGTGTGCATTTATAGACACACCATATATGTTTGTGCACAGAGACTATAAAATTAAATTCCGTTTTGCAAAACATTTTTTAAAACAGTATTTTCTATACTATATATTTTAATTTCGCATACTGTGTGTATATATTGATACACCATATATGTAAAGTTATAAAATTAACTTTCAGTTTGCAAAACATTTTTTAAAAACAGTATTTTCTATATTATATGTTTTAATTTGGCATAGTGTGTGTATATATTGATACATCATATATGTAAAATTATAAAAATAAATTTTGGTTTGCAAAACATTTTTTAAAACAGTATTTGCTATATTGTATGTTTTAATTTGGCATAGTGTGTGTATATACTGATACATCATATATGTAAAATAAAATTAAATTTTGGTTTGCAAACTATTTTTAAATGTCTACATATAAAATGCACACATATACTACACCCCTAGATATGCCAGGCCACTTTTTATGTCTATAACCCCAGAAATAGAGTTCTTTTATAAATATGACTATTATAAATCTACATTATCAAGCTGTGGTCTGAATAGCGCAGGTAGGCAAAAGCTGACAGCCATGCGTATGTGTGCTATGCTATAATAATATCATTAATACCCCCCTAGATAACTCGATACCCATACGTATTAATATCGCGATTGACACCTCCTGCCCCAGACTTATGACCGTGCAATGCGAGGCTGCAGCTGAACGGTTGAGCTCAATCCTTTGCACAAAAAGGGGGCCAGGCTGTTTCAAGAAATCGTGTCCTTAGCCTTTTCCTTCATTAGATGATGCAGCAAGAGAGGCCAGGTTTTTATGCACCCCTTAACAAGGCACAACGGACTCTTGCAAAGCAAGAGGCTTGGGGGCCTGAAATATTTCTACAGCTAGGAAAAGTCTGCAAGAGGCGATTTGCAAAAGGTGCAGGGCTGTGAGATCGCCTGTTCGGCTGGGGAAGGGTTAGCTCCTGTTTCATAGCCCCTCTCCTTTCCACAAATATACAAAATCCCAATAGTCGCCGATCCCGACTGAAAAACACAATCGCACATCTCTAACTTCGGCTTTCTTTAAACCAGCTCCCTGCCTGATTCTGTGATTGATTTGTTTCCTAACGAGCAATATTCGGGGTTTGTTTGCTTTTGAAGAAATGGCTCTCCTAGGTACAGGAGTCTCTTTAGCAGGGTGGGATTTAAAGTACAAAAATCAGCGCATTTTCCTTCCCACGAACGGGGCAATATAAATAGCAGACCTAAAATAAGACCTATATAATTAAAAGAGCAATCTCTTTATTTCCCCTCCCCAGGTTTGGTCAAGTCTGGTGAAGATTTGCTTTATTTCCCCTACAAATATTCACAACCTAGGCAGCAAAGAACCTGCCCCCATAATTTTTTTTTTCCTGAACAATTTATCTTGCTGGTGTTCCAGTCTCAGAGTATTTTCTGTTTGCTAATGATCGAGTGGCTCGACGGGGTCCAATAAAAGCTACTGTGGGTTAATTATTAAATTTTTTTCTCTGCAAGGAAATTATCTGAGTCCCCAGAAAAATAATGGGATCTCAGGCTTCTTCTTCCCCTAACCCTGTTGGGTGTTGATCTCAATTCGAATTCACATTCTGTTTGTTTTAATTGCATTATTTCCTGGCAATAACTTTCATTATCTCCCCTTGTTATTAATCTGAAAACCCTAATATTCCACCCCAAAGGTTCCTCTGCTAGGTCACATTTATCTGAAGTCCTCCTTTCATTTACTGCTTGAACAGTGTCTTAAAAAAGGAAGCACCTTCGCAAAATGTGGCAGAAAAGTGGACCAGAAATTCTCCTCGTTGTCTTAAATTAGATGACAATTTTTTTTTAATTTTATCCTTTGCCAGTGCAGATTTTTACAGGTTGTTTAGCTGTGTGTGTGACTGCAAGGTTTAGTTTATTTTATTTTGTTTCATTTTATTTTCGGTTCACCAATTGCCACTGAAACCTTAAGGGAGAGATAACACAGAAGAGAAAACTCTAGCAGTGACCTTTGAATCAATTTGAAAAAGCTCATTTAACTGATAAGTCCCGAAAGCTCCAGAACTAATTTGAAAATACATCTATTAAAACCCCATTGCTGGTGCCTAAGTACTGCTGGGGAGGAATTACAAGGCAGACTTCATGGGGTCTGTGGATATCTGTGAGCACAGCTTTAAGCAATGGTCAACAAAGAAATTGCTTCATTGCATGAAAAATTATGAGGCTTAAAAAGGACAGGCCCGCCCTCCCTGGCTATTGTGGAAAGGGAGGTGGATTTGCAGGGCGAAGAGCATTTCCGCAGGAGAACCTTAGAACCAAAAGTGACAGAGAATGGAATCGCAGACAGAATATTGGATTTTCCCCTTGAAAACAAATCCGATATTTTATCATTTTGTTAAGTTCATTGCAAGGCAGGAAAGCCTGAGGTTCTCATTATGGAGAGAAGTGGCTTTAAGACAAGGTTGAGGCTCTTCATTATTTACATATGGATTTATCTTGCATTATCTGGGGTCAGCTGGAAAATGTGGCTACCAGATGCAGCAAGGGGCAACGGCCAAAACAGAGAGCTAAATCTCCAGCCTGGTGCTAAATCTTGCAGCTGACTGGGTTTACTCATGCGAGTAGCTTCCTGGACTTTCAGTTCAGTTCTTAGTTCATAGGACGACCGACTGTCTCACCTTCTGCATCCACGTAGCACTTGACACAATGGGGCCTTGATCCTGAGTGCAATCTACTGCAGTCTAAATGAGTCTCAGGAATGAAGGTTGTAGGATGGAGTACGTCTCCTGCAATGAAAACATGCAGGACATTTGCCAAGACCAGTTCTTGGATCCCAGCCTGGGGGTGGTTTCCTGATCAATAGTCTTTCAGTTTTCACCTGGCATTGCCCCTGGGAAACCCTGGCCCTCCAGAGTAATGCTATAGATGTGCAGTGCTACTGATGTGACTGCAGGAAGAAGGTTTGGTCCTTGTAAACTTCAAAACTCCCAGAAAGTAGGGGGTCAGGAGGGAGATAAGGAGATGAGACTGGACAGGAGAGGGAGCTCTCTCAAGGCCAGGCCCTAGATCGTACAATGAACTTGCCCAAGAACAAAGGGTCATCCCACATCTTCCACTCCAAGGGCAGGGCATTTCTTTGATCTGGATTTCTCTAACAAATATATTTAGCAACATGTGCGCACACACCCATCCACCCACTCACACAGATCCAAACCAAAACTCTCCCCTGCAAACACTTGTCCCCTTAGAAAGAGGAGGAAAGAGCACATGACTGATATTAGTCACATTGTAATAATCCCTCCTATAAAGTCCTCAGATACTGTGGCAGAGAATAAAATAGACCAGTGTTTCCCAACCTTTTCAGTAACACAACACACTTCAATGAGACAAGCAATTCCATGGCACACCCACTTTTTCAGCTGAATTGATTGCTCATAAATGTCACATTTACTCACATCTACTATGGTTACCATCTTACTAGACAGGTTCACAACACAGTGCGTGCAACCAACTAAAAAAGGATCAAATGCAGTCATGTTTCAAATCCGCTGGAAAAAAATACACGTCATCTCAATTTTGCTCTTTGGCTGCCTGTGCTTAAAATGTTCATGTGATGATTAATTTTTGTAAGTTGTAACGTTGGTTGGATAGAATATTGCAGGGGGCAGCAAGCTTTGCAGGCCCCCATGCCAGCCCCATCCAGTGCACCCTCAGCAGCTGCTGGGGCAGGGTCAGACCTCAGGTTCCTGGCCAGCACCTGGACTGGGACTGGGACTGGGACCGGACCCCACCACCAGTCGACCTCCGGTTCCCAGTCACATCTCCTGTGGCCCCAGGCTGCACTGGGAGCAGGGGCAGGGCCAGTGGGGACCCTGAGCAGCGCCATGCCGCTCAGACTTAGCCTGCAAGCCACATTTGGTGCATGTGCTGGGGGTTGCCAACCCCTGGACTATTTTTTAAGAGGAAACAATGTTTGTTTTACATTGATTTGCATTACCTTTGTGCAAATTTCATGGCACACTTGGACAGTTCTCATGGCACACCAGTGTGCTGCAACACACTGGTTGAAACCCACTGGAATAGAATAGAATAGGGATGGAGATACGGACCATCTGCTGAGCTGAGCTCAGCTTACTCACAGGATCCAGAGGCTGGTGAATGGACACACAGAAGGACACACTGTGAGTTGCATGGAGACAGGACTCATCTTTTTGTCTTGTGTGTGTGCAGCATCTAGCACAGTGGAGTCTGTCCCATGAGCAGTGCATTAATGCAGATAAAAAGGACTAAGGAGAATAAGATAAAGACCTGATCCAATGCCTGCTTACATCGGTAGGAGTCTTTCCAGAATTGCCTCCAAAATGTGTTCACATGGTACACACAAAATGCCGACATGCCTAATACCTCTCTCCGGGCTGGCTCCCCCACATGGGCACTCACCACCGCTCCCTGCCCACTATGTGAGCAAGTCCTGCCCACACAGCAGAGGAGACCAGTGCTAGTAGAAATGTGGCATAACCAGACAGGCCCTCAGAGCCAGGGGAAGCCTAGCACAGGACCTGGCCCCACGGCAAGAGCAAGAAGGAGCAGTGCTGGCCCCCATACTTGCCACTCCAGTTTGCCCCTGCAGCCCTTCCCACCAGATGGAGGACAGGGCCATGACTGAGTGGCATTGCACACTGGTGCATTGGGGTCCCAGCACCTCTCAGGTCTGGCCCTGCGGCCCCTCCATCATCATGCGGGCCTCAGTCTGAGTGGAGCGGCCAGCGCTGCTCACCCCCACCAACGGTACGCATTGTGCTTCTCACAAAGTCACCTCTAAGTCTTGCCATTGGCTCCAGTGGATTGGGATCAAGAAAATAAGAACTTCTTCACAAATTGGAGCATTGGGGATTTAGCACACCCCGGGAACATCAACATGGTCTCTATTCCTGGAAAACATGCAGATGCGTTTGGCTCTTTGGCCTGTCTTCAAGGCTCAAGACCTCTGCACTTCAGATCAAGGCAATAGCTATATTCAGCCGCATCCATATCTCTGTATATTCTTTGTTTGCCTTAGAAGGCTGCAAAGTAGCTCATGTAAACCCTGGTCTTTAAACAGTGGAGAGCGTGGAAAGGTGTGAGAAAGGAAATGATGATCAAATCTGTCTGTCCACAGCTGCAGGTGAAATTCTGGAGGCCATCATCACAGATAGGTCTGTTGAATTCTGTGAAAGGGTGCAAAGGAGTAATGGCGGAGAATCAGTTGGGATTCATGACCAGGGGCTCTTGACAGCCTGGTGCAGATCACCTTGAAAATCCTGGGTTTTCAGCTCCTTTCACAGTGCAGAATTAATCCCAAAGGCAAGTCCTGTGATATTTTGCAGCTAGACATCAGTAAAGATTCATTCCAGGAAAGTACCACGGAAGCACTTGGTTCTGATGCTGGTCTGCTTAGGACACAGCTCTGTATGATTGGTAGCAAACTGGCTAAGTGGGAAAGTGAAAAAAAGGAAAAAAATAAAACAAAAACTGTAAATGGCAATGGGTTGTAGGGATAAAGGGTTACCTGAAGGATATTTCAGTGGCCTCGACTTTTCAGCGCATATATTAATGACTTCATGCAGGGGCATCCCAACAGAGAGCCAAGATTTGCTGATGAAATGGAAATTGGAAATCTTAATACCTCAAGTGATATAGATCATCTCTGGAAAGATTGAAACTGAGCCAGGGAGTGGCCTGCACGATGGATGATGGATTCTTAACCCATTTGAGATCTTTAAGAAAGAAGACAGTAAAATAGAACGATGTCATGTACAGCAATTGGATAGGGCCCCTTCATATATACAGGACACCCCTCAAGAAAGAACCAACATCAGAAATCAGAAGAAACCACGATGACATAGCTACATATAGACACCACTACTCTGTTAGCTTCTGCGGTAGAAGATAGGGTTGCCTGTTAGAGGGCTCCCAAATTATTTAAAGGGATTCAGCTCCATTCCTACCGCCTACAGATGTGCATTTCAAGATGGAAGAACCAGAATGCACTGGCAACAGCAGGAAACATGCAGAAGGGAATTCACAGTCAGCTGCCACAGAGGAGGAGCTCCGAGGGTATCTGAAGAACATGACAAGGGACGCTGTTCTGCCATTGCCCGACGTCATGCCATAGGCCTACCTACAGGACTGTATCCAGTCTGAGGCACTGCACATCTGTGAGAGTGTACACATTTAGGAGAAGGTCCATGGGAGAGTTACTATATTGATCTGAAATGCTGAGGGGTCTTAGGGTTGTTGATAGTCCAAAAAACTTATACCTGGTTGTTTCTGAGGAGAAGACTATCTAACTGTTTGATCTCAAAGCATGTGACACAGTAGAGCCAGGAGCAGAACACAGGTCTACTTAACACAAGATCACAAGATTACACTACCGGGAGTTAGCAGGCGCCTTCTTGTGGCATCTCCCTACTTAAGAGAGAGAAACAGCTTTGGTGGGTTACTGCACAACTCCAGCAAGGAAAAACAGCTGCAAAACCTACTTAGTTGGCCAATGTACTGGTGAAAATAGCCCTCATCCCTGTCAAGCTACAGTGGATGATGCTGTAAAAATCCTTGGCCTGAATGAAAGGACGGGCATGTAGTTAATGAGCTAGATGGCACAGAGCAGAGCTGGCCTCAGTTCTCGGCTCTACTGCAGAGCGATGGCATAAAATCTGCCACGTCCCTTAACTTGCTCTGTGTCACGGTTTCCCATGCAATAAATCGAGAGAACAGTCAACAGTTTAAGAAATGGTTAGTGACTGGGGTTCTCAGCTTAAAGAAGGAAGGCTCTCAGCACTTTCTGCAAATCAGGTCCTCATCCCAGGCCTCAAAATGGGCCTCCAGAATCCATAGCTGCTTTTAGAAACCTTGATTAATTATCCTGGTTTTCTCCCATCCTTTGTCCATATTGTCTGTTTAGGCTGTAGACTCCACAAGACAGGAGCTCCTGCTCATTGTGTACTGGTGCAGCACCTGGCACGAGAGGACTCTGATTTTAGCTGGGGTTTTTGCCTAGGTTGTAAGTTCCTGGAGGCTGGCAGAGACTGTCTCTTTGTTTTGTTTTTGTACAGCTCCTAGCACAGTGGGATCTGGGTCCGTAACAAGGACTCGTCATAGCGTGGTGCTAGCCCAAAACGCACTTAAATCACTGGGCCTAAATAGCTTGAATCCTAGGGTACCCTTTAAGGAACAATTAACCATGTCAGCAGATATCTTTTACCCTGAAATTAGGGAGAGCCCAGGAGGCTTGGGTAGTGGTTCATGTTACTCCCCATTTTCAACAGAGGAAAAGAGGAGGCCCAAATAGTTATAATCCAGTGAGTCTGCCTACATTCACGGGAAAAATTTGAGTGATTGTCATAGCTTCAGACGCCAAGGTCAGAAGAGACCATTGTGATCATCTAGTCTGATATCCCCATACCACACAAACCAGAGAATTGCCCCCCCTCAATTAATTCCTAGAGTAGATCTTTTAGAAAAACATTCAAGCTTGATTTAAAAATTGTCGCAGGTGGAGAATCCACTATGACACTGGTGAATTATTCCACTGGTTAATTACACTTATTGTTAAAGGACAGATAGATTGAACTATTGTTATTTACTGGGGTCGACTGATTACTTCTGAATTTCAGCGTGTTGAAAAATTTAATTGATAAGTCATCAAAAATAAAACGGGGTGAGTTTTTCAAGCAGGATTTCTTTCTGATGTGGCATTGGTGCCTCTAGAAGCCCCAGCCAAGATCAAGGCCCCCATTGAGCTATGTGTTATTCTCAGTTTGAAGAGTTTACAGTCTAAATAAGCAAGAAAGACAAAAAGCAGGAACAGAAGAGAGTCATTGCTAGAAGTCATGCAGCAAAACAGTGGCAGAGATGGGAACTGTATCCTGATGGCCCCATCTACTAATCTAATCTTATTACCCTAGAATAGCTTCATAATACAGGGGTTATAAATGAGACATAGCAAAAAAAAGAAACAGATCATGCAAGAAAATGAGAAGCTAGCAGTTGGCTAAAAGAACTCATAAAATTGCTGCAAAGAATTCACCCAGGAAGACATAACAGATTTTTTCATCCTGGGAATGTTTTTGAGACTTCAGAAACCATTCCTGTCCCAACTTGCAATAGAAATTAGAGATTCTGAAAAGCTGAGAAAACTGAACATTTTATGGCTCAGATCAATAATTTTTATAACTTTTGGTTCAATTTCAACCACTACACTTTTTATTTTTAAAGAAATGCATATGATGATTAGCTTACCTTTAGAAAAACAAAGTTGTTTTGAACTAGAACGTTGCCATTCTTCTTGATTCAAAATTGTCAAAATGAGACATTTCAGCAATTTTTAAACATTTTAAAATTTCAAAATGTTTTCCTGTAGACATATTTGTCAGACTTGACCCTTTCCCCCTGCAAAGTTTTGATTTCGGCAAATCAGCATAATTCACCAAAAAGAAAAAAAGAAAAGTCATACAGTTCTTGACCAGCTGTAATTTATATGAAGTATCCAAGCACCTTACCAGTATACATGAATTTATCCTCACAACCATCCTGTAAGGGCGGTAATTATTCACCCCATATAGGGAAACTGAGGCATGGCATGAGTAAGTGACTTGCCTGGGGTGATATAGACAGTATGTGGCAGAGCTGAGAACTGATGCTAGATTAGATTGCAGTTTAGTGCCTTAGCCAAAAAGATCATCTTACTCTGATGAAACTGAGCCTAACCATCCTCTGTATGAGACTTGGGGACCAGTTATAAATTGATTAGCAGATGGAGCAAGAGGGGGGAGATCACAATCCACCATCGGGGTGCTATCTAGCATATCTGTCTGGAGAGAGGTATCCAACATCTGCTTACCCCATAGAGACGCTACCTACATTCTTGTCCCAGTCCCACTCTTTGCTAATAGCTATTTTGGCAGTAATAAGTGTCCCTGCTTTTCTCCCTGGTTTTCTAGGAGGGATTCTTTATTTTTCAGCTGGACAGTGTTAAATGGGGGGAAAGAGAGGCAGGAAGGGGTGTCCCTTTTTATGACTAAATCTGTTAGGCAATGTCCACACGTTGCTTCTGTCGTTTCGATTTTAAAAAAGTCATGTCTGAATGACGTTTTGTTATTTTGAAATGACAAGCCCCATCATTCTGAAACAACGAACCTTATTTTGAAACAGCAAAACCTAGAAAGAAATCGAAATAGCCATTAAATCGAAACCGTTGTTTCAAAATAACACCATTCGGACGTGTTATTTTGAAATAACCATTATTTCAATTTAACACTTTTGCCCTTCTTCTTCCCAGGGTGCCTTCCTTCTTCTATATATTGGGTGGGGGCATGGCCTTTCTAGGGGGCCATCTTGCCACACCTCCCATGATGTCCCTGTCCTGAATCAAAATAGCAAGTCCTGTGTCCAGACTTGCTATTTTGGTTTGGTGTTTTTGCTTAATTCGATTTAAGTTAATTCGATTTAAGTTAAATCAATTTAATGGTTTTATTTCAAATTGACTTATTTTGATTTAACTTAAATTGAATTAACCCTGTATGTGTGGACATAGCCTTAGTCTTTACGTGCCACAGGACTCCTGGCTTTATAACCAATCATTGGGTTTCCCTTCCCAGCAGGCTGTGGCTTCTGGCTGTTCAGTTCATCAACGGCAGGCAAAATTATAGACTCCATGAGAAAAATTTAAAGTGTAACATTTCCTCATCCCTAATAATCACCCCACCTCTCAATCTCCCCCTCCCATCCTACAAAACAATTGCATCAACTCCTATATCAAAGACTGCAGAACAATACAGTCTAGTGGATGGAAAAAGCCCTGGAGATCTACATTCTGTTCCCAGTTCTGCCACCGGCCTGCTTGGTAACCATGGGCAAGTCACCTCTCTGCCCCGTGCCTCAGTTTCCCTGTGTGTAAAATGGGGATAATGATTTAACAGGTATTGATAAAACCACTGGTGAAAAGAATGATTAGTTGCCTTCAGTGGACTTTGGAGGAGGCTCAAAGTTCTCAGCCCTGAATAGCACCCCCCCCTACCCACGGTCAATTCATTTTTGTGTGAAGCAGCCCAGCCTCCTACAGATAAATCCTGGGTAATGGGCTGGCTGGTTCCCCTAAGGGATAAAATTGCACATTTATTCTGAACTGCTGATGGGTGATCATATCAGGGTCTGACAGGGATATCAGCACGTCTGACTTTAGAGCCACGACAGGGTGTACTGATTAGAGAGTAAAGAGCAACAGAGACAGGGGAATTCAATTGTCTGGTCTGGGCCTTGAAAGCATGGAAGTGGATGGCAATGATCTCTAGTGAATGCACACTGACAGCATGTCTGCTGCCCATGCATGTAGGCATGCATGCGCACGTGTGCATGCGATATCCTTATAGACCGATCTACGCTACTCAATTTTTATTTTAATCATTTATAGCACACCAGGGTGCATCATACATAAATATCGATGTGTAGTTGTTATTACTCATATACAGCAGTTCCTCAAGGTCCCCATCAGATCCGGGTCTCTTTGCACCACGTGTTGTAGAAACACAAAATCAGAGACAAGTCCCGGCGTTAGTGAGTGCCCAGAGTCTCAATGGAAGGGCGGGGGGAGAGGTTGCCTCCTCACAACTGCCTCCTAGAGCATCATAGGGTGGGTAAATTAATCTGAAAACCTTCAATGGTGCCTGGAAGGAAATGGGGTGCTACTGGGTTTCATGGAGCATTGGTGTGAGATGCACAACCAGATTCTGCTCCAGAGGTAGATGCCGGGTGGCCTTCAAGGGCAGTCCCAGGGAAGATGTATAGCCCTAAGGCCTAGTGCATCCAGTCAACACAGGAGCTGACTGCAGTGAAGTCTCCTTCAGCAAAAAGGGTTGAACCCCTCTAGCAAACTGTTCCCCACCCAACCCACTGTGGCTTTTTGTCCCCCTCTAGTGGCACAGGCATGTGTTGACATTTAAGAGCACTATTACCTCTGCAGTAAGGAGCCGTTGTCACAGTCGTAGGCCATGTTTTTAAAGCCAGAGGTCTGGGGCTCAGTCTTCACAAACCATAGTTGTTGTCAGCTCATTAGGGTTGAGGCATCTCTTCCCTAGAGGAGTTCACGCGGGCCCAAATTGCCTTGAGATTGAGCGTGTGCATGTGTAGATATGGCACAAACCATGCAGGCTTCATTTGGATGCATTGAAAATCCATGCAAAGTGAAGAAAAATGAAAGTCCCTCTCCCTTGTCTCCATGCTTCCTGGGCTGCAAAATGGGGGAACTCCATCATAGGGTGAAATTATTTTATGGAAAAAATGCTTTTGCTGTAAGAGAGCCTCCCACCATACAGAGAAACCTGCCTTCAAGACGGTTTAAAGGAAGCTGTCTGTGCTAAGTCCAAGACCCCACTCCTACAAGTCACCAGTGGGATTTGAAGCTGGAGGCTTCAAACAGCTAAGGCCTCGATTCAGCAGAACGCTTAGAGGAGGAACATTTTCAAAAGCATCTAGTGACTTATGCAGCTAAGTCCCATTTTAAAAAATGATTCAGGCACTTAGAAATCCAAGGGATTTACATACCTAAATATCTTGAGTCCTTAAGTCCCCTTTGACAGTGGAATTGAGGCTCCTGAAATATTTAGGGTATATCTACTCTGCACATTAAGCCAGGCTCTGACTCAGGTTGAGCCAATGTCCCTGTCCACACACAAATCAGTCCGACTTGGGTCAGCAAGTGCCCAGGAGCTGGGTCCTAGGATTCAGACCCCAAGTCCCACTGTGGCTTAGAGCCATGCCCTGTCATTTTGCAGTATGGATGCAGCTCAAACTGCAGACCTGAGCCACACTGTCTGCATGGTGCACTGTGTATTTATTTGCACAGCTGTGGAACCCAAATCTAGCCATTGTAAAATCTGTCTCCAGTGTGGTCTTGGACATATTGACTCCGCAAGCCTGGGTCCCAGAGATGGGGATGCAGTGTGTAGCGTAAGTATAACATTAGGCACTTCGGAAAAATATTACCCCTTACAATGTTTGGTTCACACATGTGAGTAACCCCCACTGAGCAAAGCACTGAAATATGTATTTAAGCTCCATTGAAGTCAATAGGAATCTAATGGGACCTTTTACATGTGGTTAAATTCTTTGCTGAATGCACCATCTGAGCCTAAGATTAGCCTGCAACAGTAGAAGACGGTCATCCTCTCTTTGGACCAGTCACTAGAGGGGAACATAACACACGCTTTGCCAGTTGGTCAAAATTCTGCTCACCCACCTGCCAGGAGAGTAAATGTTTTGCATGGATGAGAGAGGTATCATATATATTTATCATAGCCATCTTGGTAAAAGGTGCACAAGAGAGGGATCCCCCTCGCACCAGTGGACTGGGTAATAATCATGGCAATTTTGCAAGACTAACAGACTTATTTTTCGCATGAGCTTTCGTGGGCGAAAATCCCACTTCATCAGATGCTTCAAAGATAAGTTCACCCATCTTCGAAGCATCTGACAAAGTGGGATTTTCTCCCACGAAAGCTCATGTGAAAAATAAATCTGTTAGTCTTAAAGTGCCACACCTTGGGTTTTTTTGCTGGACTAGACTAACATGGCTATCCCTTTGGGAATTTTGCAAGAGCTCCTGTGGCTTGCAGCACAATTGGCTTTGCTTGATGACTGAAGGTCACCTCTGTTGTATCTTTGCTCATGTGGTGGGTGGTCCCTTAACAGAGATTTTACCATATATAAAGCAAGAGCCCCGTGGTGAACCGGCAGCATGTGTGGTTTGACTAAGAAGAATTCCCCAAGGGGGTTTGTTAGCACCACTTAACAAATGTTTCCATTCAGCTGAACGCTACCCTGTCAATGAAATGTGTTGTTTATATTCAAGGATGAAAGGACAGATCGGAGATGACAGGCTTAAGGAAGCCTTCTTTGTAATTTACATTGTATTTGAGAGGAAGAATGGCCTAGTGACTAACATGCTCGCCTGTGCCTTGGTGTAGTGTATTGAGAAGAATGGTGATCTCTCTGTCTATGACTATGACCCACCAATGTGACATGGCCATGAAAAAAACTAATGCATCCAAGGATGCATCAGATGAGATAGTTCCAGTAGAACTAGGGAGTGTTAGCACTGTTACAAGGCGCTGGTGAGACCACATCTGGAATAATATGTGCAGTTCTGGTTCCCCATGTTTAAGAAAGATTAATTTAAATTGGAACAGATGCAGAGAAGGGCTACAAGGATGATCCGTGGAATGGAAAACCTGCCTTGTGGGAGGAGACTCAAAGTGTACATCTACACTGGAGCCTTAGGTCGACTTAAGGAAGGTTAAGTCGACCTATAGACCCCCGCAGCCACACTGGGCTTTTATTAAGTCAACTTAAGTGCTTCCTTAAGTCAATTTAATAACTCCACCTCTTAAGGTTGACTTAACACTTAAGTCAACCTTATTAAGTTGACTTAAGACAATGTGATGTGGAAGCCCTTAAATTGACCTAATTGGCTTCCAGGCCACCTTGAAGAGTTCCCAGCCACCAGGAAGCGTCAACCTCACACCTGCCAGTATGGATGCAGGCACTCAACAGGAGTTTTCAGTGTGGACTTTCTAAGTTGACTTAACAAGGTTGACTTTAAGTTGATTTAAAGTCAACCTCGTTAGGTCGACTTAACAGAGTGTAGAAATACCCAGGAGCTTGACTTCTTTAGCCTAACCAAAAGATAGTTGAGGGAAAATATGGTTGCTCTGTATAAATACATCAGCGGAATAAATACCAGGGAGGGAGAGGAATTATTTAAGTTCAGTGCCAATGTGGATGCAAGAACAAATGGCTATAAACTGGCCATCAGGAAGTTTAGACTTGGAATTAGACACAGGTTTCTAACCATCAGAGGAGTGAAATTCTGAAATGGCCTTCCAAGGGTAAGCTGTGGGGACAAAAAACCTAGCTGACTTCAAAACTGAGCAGGATATTTTAATGGACAGGATGGTATGAGGGGACATCCTAATTTAGCAATTGACTGATCCTTGACCACTGGTGGTGGATATGCCAATGACTTGAGATGGGATGTCAGATGTGGTGGGTTCTGAGTTACTACAGAGGATTCTTTCTTTAGTGTCTGGCTGGTGAGGCTTGTCCACATGCTCACCATTTACTTGCCATAGTTGGGGTCAGGAAGGAATCTTTCCCCTGTGCAGAATGGCAAAGTGTGTGAGAGTTTTTGCCTTCTTCTCTAGCATGGGCCATGGCTCACTTGCTGGTGGGTTCTCTGTCTCTTCAAGTCTTTAAATCATGATTTGAGGACTTTAATAACTCAGTCCTAGGTTAGAGGTTTATTACAGAGTGGGTGGGTGAGGTTTTGTAGCCTGCATTGTGCAGGAGGTCAGACTTGATGAGCAAATTAGTCCCTGCTGACCTTAGTGTCTATGGCTATGTCTACACTAGACAAAAATCAAGTCAATTTGTTAATTCGAACTAATAAGTTTGACTTTAATTCGAACTAAACTCAACCTTATTAAGTCAAATTAACACAGTGGACTAAGTCGACTTAAAGTTAAATCGATTTAGTCCACTTTGTTAATTTGACCTAACTGCCCTTAATTTGACCTTAACAAAGTTGAATTAAGGGTTAATCCAGGTCTACACCATCCTTGGTTCAAACTAAGAAGTCAAACTAACAGGCAGTTCTTAATTCAAATTAAGCTTTCATTAAGTCGAAATAAGGAAGTTCTTAATTCAATTCAATGACAGTCTAGTGTAGACAGGACTAATTTAGCTCGAATTAAGCCTCCTTAATTCAACCTAAATTGCCAGTGTAGACATAGCCTGTGAGTCTAAGTGCTCAAGGTTTTCCTGGGTCTGCTGGTGGGCAAGGAGCTCTGTGGAGAGCTATGCAATATGGACCTATCAGTGCTGCAGCCAGTGTTGCAAACAGGCAGCCTAGGCCCTAGAGTAAATTGGGGTGAGTTGTGCCTCTCTGTTGGAGGGAGCAGCCTGCTTTGGCTGTCTCTGATTTGTGTTTGCGTTACTGCTGTGTGTGCTAAGAAATAAAGCTGTCAAGGTGCATCCTTCCAGCGAGAGTATCAGATGCTTTTCATCTGAACCTAACCGCTGGGGAGGCTAGATTTAATTCCTTGCTCCCCACACATTTCCTGTATGTCCATGAGCAAGTCACTTCATCTCTCTGTGTCTGTCTGTAAAATGGGGTACTTCCTTCCCGTCAGGGATGGGGCTGGCTGAGGCCCTTACAGAGACATAGCACATGAGCTGGGGTGCCAAAAGCGAGCCACCTAAACCAGCATCAGCTCTTCCAAAGAAATGGCTTATGTTAAAAAGCTGCTGAGAGCCCACAGATCCCATCGACTGCAATAGGCTGGCCCAGGAATGGCTGATAAGTGAGAAAATAACAGCATCTGCGACACACCACAATGTAATGTGCCAGTGTAGCACATGAGGTTCCTGATGTTCCTACTCCTCCCCCCACCTCTGCATTCAGGACACTGGTACTGGGTGGTGTAAGCATCTTCTCACACTGCAAAGGCTGTTCTATCCCTGAACGAACTCCAGACACTTCCAAAGATTTTGCAGTTTGTTGCTCTACGATGAGATGTACAGAACTGGTTTAGGGTGTATGCATCACTGCTGTCCTCTGCTGAATGGAAACCATGCTACTCAACTGTGTGTCATAAGCTCTTCACTGCCAAAAGATGCTTTCTCTTTAGTTCAAGTGGTATGGACCTGTGTTTCTATAGTGGAGGATCTAGGCTTATCCTTCAGGATGTGATGTTCTGGGAGGCTGTGGTGCATGAACTGATGTCTAATCTGAAGCTCCTAGATGTTTGCCAGGCTGTGATAATAGGTTCCTGGGAATCTCCAGCCCTGCAAAGCTTTGCTGTTGCAGATCTCTCTGCTGCCACAAGGGTCTTTCATTGAACTCCAGGACTGTAAAGGGTGCTAAGCTGGCAGCAGACTCCATGGTCAAAGGACTAAACAGAGGGAACCTGAACGAGTCACTGAGCAGGGAGCCCCAGACAGTGCCCACTGCAGCTCAAAAGTAGCTAAGGAGTCGGCAGACACAGCCCAGAGGAACGCTGCCCAGAAACATGTCTGGAGTTCTCTTCTCAGTGTCCCCTTCAGTTCCCTCCATTTAGGCCTGTGATCTTCACACCTGTTCTTTTTTTTTTTCACTTGATGTCCCCCATAATCTGTTGAGTCCTAGGCCCAGTAGCTCCTCTCCTTAGGCTGAAGGAGGGGCTTTTAGCAATATTGGGGAGACTGGCACCAAATATTAACAGCAAGTTCTTATCCTGGAAATACCGTCAGCTTCCTTGAGACCCCTCTCAGTTCTTGAATTATTCTCTGCTGCTTTCTTTTCATGGATGGGGGCTCCACTGCAGGGCCATCCTTGCATGGGGCGAAAGGGGTGACTGCCCCTGGCCCTGCAGTTCTGTAGGCCCCGCACTGTCCTGCCGTGAACAGGGCAGCATGGGGCTTGCACGGCTGCCCCCACGGCTGCACTATTCCCCACACCCTCCCCACTGCTTTTGGCACAAAGGCAAAGCCAGTCGGGAAGGAGGGGAGCACAGAGCTGGTCTCTGCTCTGGGCTGGCTCACCCCGCCACCAGGGCAGGGAACAACCGGCCCAGGGGCAGAGTGGGCTAGCCCAGAGACCAGGGTCTGCTCTCTTGCCCCTCACCTGGGCTGGCTGTTCCTCCCTTGGGGTGGGGAGGGGCGTCCCAGAGGCAGGGTAAGCGAGCAGAGCCTAGCCCCAGGATCGTCCTGCTGTGCCCTGGCTAAAGAAAGGGGTAGGAGTTCGGGGCCAGCCCTGGGCCGGCCTGACCCTCAGCACGGGGGGGAGGAGAGCTGGTGGCAGGAGTCCACAGGCCAATTGCCCAGGCCCTGCACTCCCTAAGGATGGCCCTGCTTCCCTGCCCCTCATTTTCTCTCTCTTGCTTGTGCCAGGAAGAATCCTGGGGAGAAAATCCACTTCCTGTTGTGATCCCACATCAGGACATAACCAGTTCCTCACGGAAGTTTCTGTAGCACAGAGTCCAGTGCCTTGGAGCTTCGATGGTCCCATTTCATGTAAGAGGCATCAGGAGAGAGAGGCAAGAATGGTGGAGGAGCGAGCCATTCTTCCATTGCAGCAGACAGGCAACTCCTGTGGGTTTCACTGGGAGCTGGGTGGACCCTGCAGTAAGAGAAGCAGATCCAGATTTCACCACACACAAAAGGGAGTTGTGAAAATCCATGGTTTCAGCTACATGGATTTCCCAGTCAGCCACATGGAGGGCTCTCTACGGCTGCTGAGTGATAAGCCAAGAGTACAAGGAGATCTGCTGTCACTCTGTCTATAGGAGTCCCATCCCTACAATATTTGGGTATGTCTACACTGAAAAGTCTTTTCTCGAAATAAGGAGGCTTATTTCGAACAAACTTTTTACCTTTTTATGCAGGCATTTTGTTATTTTGAAATAAGCACTTTGTTATTCTGAAAAAAATGAATCGCTATTTCCAAATAACTAAACCTGCATTTATTTTGAAAGAGCAATTCTTTTGAAATAGTTCTTTAGAAAAAAGCCATTCCAAGCCACGAATTTGGCTTTTTTCAAAATAATATACTCTATTTGTTACCAATTACCAACAGAATACACATGCCAAGCATACAGTGCTCACCACTTTCATTAAGGCAGACAAAGTTCTCCTGGTGGCCAATCAGGATTAGATCACTTGGGTTCACCAAGCTCTATAGAGTTGGCAAGGTGTTGAGAGCTAGCTCTGATCTGGTGCTGTGTCCTGGAGTTAGGTTCCAAAGAACTTCCTTCTGGACCCCAATTTATGCAGTTAAAACATGGGTCTTGCTTAGTTATACCTGAACCAATCATTTTAAATGAAAGACCTACAAGACATCAATCTTACCTCATGACAAAATTGTTCTTTAACCAGTCATATCCCACCATATTAGTTGATTTAAATACTGCACAATTAGTTATGCAACAGGCAGAAACAATCAGAGAACCACACAGAGATCATTCAGACAACCAATAGAGAAGTAGATTTCACAATGCAATTGTTGTCATTTCTTGCCAAACAGAATGCTACCACGGTTTTCTTTAAAACTCTTAAGATCTGTTTCTTTATCTGTTGGCAGAAGCACTTCTAAACAGCCCAATATGACACTGTTTGATGTAATTTCAGGCCTGTAGGATGTGACTACCTGCTGGCTAACTCCTAACAGCTGTCTCTTCTACTGTGGCTGCAGTTGCTTAGCCAAACAATAAGGCTTTAGGTTAGTCAAAGAACAAAGACTTAGCTTACAGTTCCCTTCTTAATGATGCTTTTACCAACTCCATCATTACTATTATAAGAGTCCAACACTGAAACCTACTGAGCTTGGGCCTGCCTCCTGAGGATAATTAGCAAGGGCCTTATTTGACTTTAATTCCAGCTTCCTGTATTATACAAACAGTTCTCTTCCTCCAGCAAACCAAAGCTATTATGCTTACTAATAAAGCCAATTGGATTCCAATGATCATCACAACGGGGTGAACCATTATGTTTAGCATACCAGTTGCAGAAGATGGCCATATTGGTAGTGTTTCCCACCAAGAGTGATGTCTTACATCTGTAATAGGTATCAACAGCTGTATTATTTTTGTATTATCATGTTGTGCTTCAAAAAGTATTTGCTCTCCTATCTGTACAATATATTGTAAATGTGACTATAACATAGGGTACACTAACAATTTTCTTATTATGCCTAAGTTTACAGTTGTTACATCCTAATATAATTGTGGTTTAATTTCAGGTAGTTTTCCATTCATACATGTTCATAGTATTCAAATTATAACCTTTAATCTTTTTGTCATATTGCAAAAACATCTATTAACTAAATAAGTCATAAAACGCAGTGCTTTATTGTTTAGTGCTACCATAGTACAATGACTCCTAACACAAACACATCCACTACCTGTATACAATTAAACATAAATCTTTAGATCCCTTTCTCTTTATCATTAAAACATTTATCTCTTGTAAATTTTGATCCTCACGCACATATACCTAATCTTCATGGACTATGCACTGAAACATTCACTGGTTTTTTTGTTGTTGATGTTCTTTATGTGTTCAGGAATGGTGATCAGCAGACTATATAACCAAAGTTTTAGTTAGCTGGCTTCCCACAAGTACCACCAGATATATATCAGCAGTGATGTTGGGGTATGTGGTTATTGGAATATAAAGTATGCAGTGTGAAGTATACCAATTTACCAAATTATACCATGTATACCACACTATTAATTGTTTTTCCCCCTACTGTAACATTTGCCCCCAACAACTTTTTCTTTCTACAGATAAATTTCTTTGCATGCTTTCCTGGCTTATTTGAATGACCAATTGTTGACTAATTTTCTGGGCCTGTGTACAGGCTAGTACTAAGGACACATTTTCTAATATTGTATCTACAGTGCCTGCTAAAAGTAATAGATCCTTTTCTCCTTGCTGTTGCCATACCAGCAGTATTTTAGAGCAGTGGTTCTCAACCACTGTGTCAGGACACATTACTGTGTCGCAACACAGCAGTAAGTATGTGGCAGAGAGCTGGGGTGGGGCCGGACTTGGTCTGGGGGGTTAGGTAGGCAGGTGTGTCCTATAGGGTAGTTCATGCCAGCAAGTGAGTTCCAACCCAGAAAAGGTTGAGACCCACTGTTTCAGAAAATAATTGTTGCCCGCATTCTCCACCAATCTGTTACCTGCACAAACTAGGCACACCAGCTTTACCCCAAACAGTAGGGCTCAGGCATACAGTGTTATATCCTGCTCCCCAGCCACGGTGTAGCATCAGGTCCTGTTCCAACTCCAAATGCTGCTTCTCCATCCATGTCTGGTAACAAGATGGGAAAAGAGGTGTGATCCCTAGTGGAAGGGAGGATAATGCTGGATGAGACTAAGCCCATAGCATGTTGTGGACGTAGGAATTTTCTTTGACTTAGGGCTTATATTGTTTCCTCTGCATGCTGGCAGAGCAGGCATAATGTTTGAAAGAATATCTACATGCAGGAATGAGTGCATGAGAATTTTGGGATGTGGGTGATTTTTGAGTGCCTTTGTGTGGGAAGGGTGGGAGTAGTATTTGCATGAGTGTTGGCATGTGTTTTTGTATGTCTTTGTCCACATGGATTTCTGCATCTTTGTCTGTAAGAGCGTACATAAGCACGAGCATGCGTCCATGTACATGTATTGAGAGGGTGGGAACTGGGTTTGTATGTGTGCACCTGCATGTATCTTTCTGTATGTGTTGGGTGTCTGGACAAATTGGAACAGTGGGCCAAAAGAAATCTCATGAGGTTCAACAAGGACAAGTGCAAAGTCCTGCACTTGGGACGGAAGAGCCCCATGCAGTGCTACAGGCTGGGGAGTGATCAGCTAAGTAGCAGCACTGTACAAAAGGACCTGGGGGTTATGGTGGATGGGAAGCTGGATATGAGTCAACAGTGTGCTCTTGTTGCCAAAAATGACAATGGCATTTTGAGCTGCATCAATAGGAGTGTTGCCAGCAGATAGAGGGATGTAATTATTCCCCTCTATTTGGCACTGGTGAGACTGCATGTGGAATACTGTGTCCAGTTTTGGGCACCCCACTACAAAAAGGATGTGGACAAATTAGAAAGAGTCCAGCGGAGGGCAACAAAAATGATCGAGGGGCTAGAGCACAAGATTTACGAAGAGAGACTGAAGGAATTAGGATTATTTAGCCTGCAGAAGAGAAGACTGAGTGGGGGATTTGATAGCAACCTTCAACTACTTGAAGAGGTTCTCCAAGGAGGATGGAGCTCAGCTGTTCTCACTAGTAACAGAGGACAGAACAAGGAGCAATGGTTTCAAGTTACAGCTGGGGAGGTCTAGGTTGGATATTAGGAAAAACTTTCTTACTAGGAGGGTGGTGAAGCATTGGAATGGGTTACCTAGGGAGGTGGCAGAATTTCCATTTTTGGAGATATTTAAAGCTGGGTTAGACAAAACCCTGGCTGGGATTATTTAGAGAGAGTAGTCCTGCTTTTTCACAGGGGGTTGGACTAGATGACCTCATGAGGTCCCTTCTAACCCTATGATTCTATGTCTGCATGCATGGGGGGAGTTGGGGTGGGGTTTCTTAAACAAGAAGGCATTGGACTGCTTAGCTGAAGGTGGTTTAGCTGGGGCCATTTATAGCATCACAGAACATTGCCACTTTCTTATTTTTCTAAAAATTTGCTAAGTAAGAAAGAAAGAAAGAAAAGTCACATATGCCAGGGTCAAAATATTGCCTGGAGTCACAAGTGTCTTCAACCCAGTGACACCACAGCTGGTTCTGGCCCCTGGTATGTCAGTGCCATGAGCTTATAATTCTGAAACTGCAGGAAGGAGAGATATCTGCCCTCTTTTTCACACTAGAAGCTGCTGCTACTAATCAATAGAGTCAGAAAATTGATCTTTAATCATGTGTTCTGCATTCCAAGCAGTGTCATTTCTCGTGGAAAAGTGATGGCTGAAGGAACATTTTCCCAGTCTGGTGACTAAAATTTTCCTCTTGGAATACTCTGTTTGGGAATTTTTTTACTTGCCCTTTATATGATCTCTTTGAGATTGATCTGGGTAGTGCTCGATCTGCAAGAAGACTACATCTTATTGGGATTTTCTCCCAGCACCACAGTACAGAGGAATAGCAAGATTTAAAGAAAATAGAGAATATACACCAGTGGTCAGTAGTGTTACTTGTTTGGTAAGGTAGAGGTCTATGATTCGGGATACCTGGGTTCCATTTCTGGCTCTGCTGCTAATCCTCTGTGCGGCCTTGGAATTATTTCACTTCTCTGAGCCTCAGTTTCACTGGGAAAAAGGTATTTTTGTTTGGGGGGGATTCCTCCTCTTTTTCTTTCCTTTCCCCTTTTCTGTGAAAAACATACATTAGGCAAAAAGAGATGGGGGAAATAAAGAGATAAAGGTGGAGAAAAGAACCGCAAAACAGTGAAAATCAAGAGCTTTTCTTTTCTTTGTTAAAAAAAAGCTGAATATTTCTTTTTGGATGAAAATCCTCTTTATTTTCTTTTTCTGGTCAAAAAACATTTAAGGGAAAAAATCCAACCATCAATACGTTTTGGTGCCCTGCTTTCTCCACCTGTCAGGCTTGGAGGGAGCTGGAAGGAGAGTGGAGATCTCCCAGAGCCAGGGCCATCCCTACAGGGCCCAGGGCAATGGCCTGTGGGCGGCCTCCCACACCCTCTCCCTGTGCTGGGGGCGCAGGGTGGGCCAGCCCAGAGGCTAGCCCTGCACTCCTGCCCTTCCCTGAGCCAGCCACTCTGCCCCCATGGGTGGAGCAGGCCGGTCCGAGGGCTTGGCTCTGCTCTTACCCCGCCTCTGGGCCAGCCCTCCGTGCCCCTAGGGAGGGACAGCTGGCCCAGGGGACGGTGGGAGAGCACAGCATAGCCTCTGGGCTGGCCTGCCCCCCATCCTGGTGCTCCCCCCTGGCTGCTATTGGCTCCACACTGGGGAGGTGGCTGGGGACAGCACAGCTGAGAGGGGGCAGCTCAGGGACTGAAATGCTCAGGGCAGGACAGCACGGGGCCCACAGAATCACAGGGCCAGGGGTGATCACCCCTCTTGCTCCCCCCAAAGGGATGGCCCTGCCCAGAGCAGATTCAACAGAACATTATATGCACCCACTATGAAAATTATCCCTTCCATTCTGCCCTCCCACATGAATGCATGTCATCCCACTCCATCCCCTGCATGCACTGTGCTTTGCCTCCCTCATTATAAAGCTTGCTGCCAACTGTATAGCCAAGTCACACAGCTATCAAACATATGTGCCATCAATGTTCAACACATAGTTATAGCTACTTCTGGGGCTTTCAGCAAACACAGCCTGCTCAGGGATCAATGATCTGCCCCAACTTCTCCCTGCCTTCAAAATATATGGAGCCCAGAGGGGGAGGGGGAATATAACCAGGCCTGTGAAATGCATGCCAAGGGAGGGGAGGCAGGTTAGAGATCTGATTACAAATCTATCACATACTTTCCATGATTAATTGCTTCTTCACTAGAAGGAACAGTGTGTATAGGGGTCATTTTTTAAAGGTAGCACCAGACTGGAAGTTTCTTTCCAAGCTGCATTTATTACTCTATTCAATAAAGCATATATCACCTGCTGGTGAGACAGAGAGAATCAGCTGACCAGAGGGGGCATAAAAATAAGAGGCGGAATGAGAAAACAAAAGAGAAAGCGAGAGATTCTGATCCCCAGTGGAGATCTGGAGTGATACCATTGCAATCCATGGAATTATTCTGGATTTATGCCTGTGTGAATAAACACAGAAAAGGAGAGGAACTGCGTAATACCTAACTAACTCAAATGCAGGTCCACTCCAGAAATTTTTGCTGGTTCAACAACAACAGGTTAACCCACCAAACCCTCCGAGGGTAGACAAAGTTATACTATCGTAAAAGTACCTTACACCAGGATAGTTTATTTCAGTTCAGGAAGTGGTGGAATATTGCAGCATAAACCTTTAATGCTGATTCAATTGTATTCACACTAGGGCTATGTCCACACATAGGGAGTTAAATCACTTTAACTTGAAGTGATTTTAGTTAAATCAATATAACAATCATTACATCGATTTAAGTTAAATCAATTTAACAGGTCCCCACCAAAAAAACAAATTGAACTAGCAAGTCCAGGGACAGGACTTGCTAGTTTGATTTAGGAGAGGGGCACTCTGGGAGGTGTGGCAACATGGCCCCCTGGCAGAGCTGTGTTGCCACCCAATCCCCTACCTGGCTCTCCCCAGAGCAGCCAGTGGCAGGGGAAAAAAAGCCCCCAGGCCAGGGATCCCAGCGCACCCAGTGTGGGCAGGGATCTCCATGTGCCCAACATCCCCCACCGCTTGCCGAGCAGTGGGGCCAGGGACCCCTGTGCACAAGGCTTCCCCCATCACTTGCCGGGTAGCAAGGGCAGGAATCCCCGCGTGTCTGGCATCCCCTGCCTCTGGCCGGGCAGTGGGGGCAGGGATCCCTGTGCACCTGTCATTCCCTGCCACTTACCCCCCCCCCCGCATCCTCCCCCGGCCAAGGTCCTGATCCCCTCCCTGGCCGGGGTGCTGGGGGGGGGTCTTCCTTCCAGGATGCCATGCACCCTGGGAGGAAGAAGGTCAAACCAGTTGAATCAAGACAATGTCGTTTTGAAACTGTGTGTCCCAACAGGGTTGTTTCGAAAGGACCGTTTCAATTCAATGGTCATTTCAATTCCCTACCAGGTCTTACTCTTTCACTCTAACTTTGGTTCTTTCAATACGACGGAGCTTGTCATATCGAAATAACAAAACGTCGTGTGGACTAATTTTTTTTAAAGCGAAACAACCATCATCGTTTCACTTTAAAACCTATGTGTGGACATACCCTAGGGCTTTCAGGGACGGAGTTATGTCAGCACAAAAAATCAAGTACCTGGGCCACATAGTTAAGGCAGTAACACGTTCAAGGGCAGCCCAGGTCTGTGAAGCCATACAGTTCTGCAGTCACATCAAGGGGTTCCAAGGCAATCTTGGTACTCACCGGACAAAATTCAAGACCTTAGTCAGGCCAACGGGGCCTTGAGCTGAGTGGAGAAGCCTTTCTCACTTTATTGATAGTTTCCCTGTGTTGTTTGACTTGGACAAGGTCATGGATGAATGAGGTCTTTGAAGCTGTTTGTTTCTAAAGGGGAAGCTAGAGACCCTAACTAAGACCAGGGCCCCCTTGTGCTACATGGTGGCCAAACTCACAAGAGAGGACAGTCTGTGGCCTGAAGACTTTTCATGCCTGAGGGCTTGTCCACTCTTGAAATGTTACATTGCTTCAATATACACAGTACTTATGCCAACTCTCTCTCAGTGTAGCCAATCGACATTCCCAAGTGGCAACGAGGGCAATGGAAGAATTCCTATGTCTATCACACTGTCTACACAAGGGGTACGTTGGGTTAGCAACACTGCTGAGAGGTGTGGATTTTTCACACCCCTAAGTCACATAGGTAGGTCAACCTAACTTTAGTGTAGACCTGGCCTGCTTCAGAGCAGGGATCTGAACCTGAGTCTTTCATGTTCTAGCTGAGTGCCCTAGCCATCTGCTTATTGGCTTTTCTAGGATGGGTCTCCTGGTCCCTTGTGTTTCACATCAAATGCTGAAATGTCTTGGTTTCTTCCCACTGTAGAACGGGAACAATTCTTGAAAGCTTAGAAGTTTCCACAGAACAGGAAAACTATTTCCCATCCAGCTGTAGCTATGGTCCATTTGTGTGAGTTACAGAGATGAGCCCTGAATTCGGAAAGGGTTGAAATAGAGGTGGACGTCAGTAGCAAAAATTCATCTAGAATGCTCTCAAATTGTTCTGTGTCCTCAGAATTTTCTGGGGTGGGTCAGAGCTTGAGTCTTGTGGAGACTTGCACCCAAGCCCAACTATTTTGCAGCATGGATGAAGGTTAATCTGCAAACCCAAGTCAGACGGCGCAGTGCCCTTTGGATGTATTAGCACATCTACAAGATAGAGGTCCAGAAATTGTAAGTCCAGGTTTGCAATCCCGCATGCCTGTTCACACACGGGCCTGGAAACACCAAATCTGCAAGATCAGGTCTCACAGATCCAGGTTTGCAGTGTAGACATACCTGTTGTCTCTCTGGCATCTATCACCTATCTCACAGGTTTGTTGTGAAGACAGACACATTTAAAAGGTAGTGAAGTTCTTTGAAACATTGATAACGGTGGCCAGATAGAATTTATGAGATTCTGCACTCGGTGTTTACCCAATTTATATTCCTTGGAAAAAATGGCATGGATTTTCAAAGCAGCTAAGACAGTCTGGATATCCGTTGCCATTTGTTTTAATGGAAAGTGGCAACACAAATCTCTTAGACATCTTTGAAAAATCTCAGTTCATCTCTCTGGCAAATTGGATTGAAAAATGGCAATATTTCAGGCACAAAAAGAATTCCAACAACATGTTCATAGAATTTTCAACAAAATGAATCAATACTTTTTTTTCATTGAAAGTTGTCATTACATTTTGGTTTTCTGTGTCTTTCCCCCACCGCCTTCCCATTTTTTCCACTTTTATTTTTCCCCTGTTGGGGAAAAAAAGGGGGAGAGGGAGCAGTATGAAAAATTGAAATGAATCAACATTATTTTGTTTGACTAGAGATGAAACAATATAATTTAATTCAAACCTAAAAAAAAATCAAGGTCCAATTTCCCAAAAATTATCCATTTTGAAAAAAAATGAAAAATTTTGGGAAAAAAAATTCATCCCCTTTAAAAAGCCTGTGCTGGGATTGTTCAAGTTTGGTTGATTGGTTGGTTGGTTTGGTCAAAAATGTGTGGAAAAATAGTTCTTACCATCTCTGATCAGCAGTTTTGGAGTTGTAAATTGCATTCTAAAGATAAAGAGATGATTGTTTCCATCTTTACTTACATCTCAATGGAATTGCCTGTAGCTTAAGTCAGAACCTAATTTGGCTTAGGCCAAGTCTACACTGGTTGCCGAATTTGGCAACTGTCAAAGGGAGATATGCAAGCTACGTAAAATAACTTGTGCATCTCCTTTCGACTTTCTAAGGTCCACTTACCTTGCTGGCTCCACTGCGCTGAGTCAAAGGGAAATGCTGTCCCTTCTACTCAGCAATATTCTTCTTATGGGGGTGGAGTCACTAAGTTGAATTCCAGATAGATTGAGTGGGTCTTGACTTGACCACTCAGTCAAATCAGAAAAATCAAAGTGATGGTGGCACATTTTCTGCCCTCAGTACAGACTTGGCCTCAGTGTTTGAAAGAAATTTTCAGGAGGCTTGCTATAAGTTTCTACACATAGCATTTCTCTCTGGCAACCAAACCCAACTACCTGCACCTGCTGTTCGCACTAGGTACCGCTACTTTCTGCTTGGGGTGAGAGGGGCTTACTACCTGCACAGATCTCCATCCTTCTTTCATGAGACATGCACCTAGATCTCCAGAAAGTGCACCTACAGATAACACAACTGGCTTACTCACATCATAATAGTTTCAAACTGGTGGATAGCAATCAATGTATCTAACTGCTCCAATGCTTAAATTCTCAATGCCAGGCAATGTCAATTTCCAGTCCCCTTATGGCCTTATTGACCACAGATGGATTTGGAGTTAATTTTGTCAAATAGTTTATCATCAGCATAAATCTCTGAAGAACCACATTACAGGAAGTCAGCTGAAAAGGCTAAAGGCAACCCTCGGATGCATAAACAGGGGTATATCGAGTAAGACTAGAGAAGTTACTTTACCTCTTATTTGTCATTTGTTATTTGAATGCCGCATCTAGTGCTGCTGTCCACAATTCAAGAAGGATGTTGATAATTTGGAGAGTGTTCAGAGGAAAGCCACAAAAATGATTAAAGGATTAGAAAGCCTGCCTTGTTGTGATAGACTCAAGGAGCTCAGTCTATTTAGTTTAACAAAGAGAAGGTTAAGGGGTGACTTGATTGACATCTGTATCTACGCGAGGAACAATATTTAATTATATGCTCTTCAGTCTAGCTGAGAGAAGTATAACACAGTCCAATGGCTGGGAAGTTAAAGCTAGAGAAATTCAGGCTATAAGAAATGTGTCCATTTCTAACAGTGAGGGTAATTAGCCATTGGAATAATTTACCAAGAGCCATGGTGGATTCTCCATCTCTAATACTTTTTTAATCAAGATTGGATGGTTCTGTAGCAGATCTGCACTAGGAATGATCTGGGGCAGTTCTTTGGCCTCTGTAATAGAGATGGGCCTTCTGGCCTTGAAACCTATCATTTGTAAAGTGGGCATTTAAAATATTGTTTTTATTTTATCTGAATCAGAGATCAAACCATCAGGGTAAAATACTGCCTCCATTTTAGTCACTAGCAGTTTTGCCATTGACTTCAGTGGGGCCAGCTTTCTGCCATCTATGTGTAAGTTATAGCTTACAGAAATAACTGCTGTTAAATCAACTGAGGACTTCTTAAAGTTCAGTGTAAGGTGTCTTACGCGCTGTAAAAAATTGCCTGTCTTCCACTGTGTTCTTTAATGTCCATAGCCCAAATTAAAACATCATCCATTATAACTTCAGGATCTTGTAAATCTGTCACAGATCTGTGCAATTACTCTTTAAAATACCTTGGGAGCAGAATTAATAATGTCAAAACGGTGTATTAAAAGTCCCTAGCTTAGCGCTTGACTCAATTTGCCAGTGCATGTCCCACACCTCACATTGAGGGTAATTTTACTCTTGAGAGTTCATCTTTCAGTTCTTCAACAGTTTTATCAGATAATGTTCCCATTTTCTCATGTTTAGGAAATTGTGTAGATAAATGCATACCAAGTAGTGCAGATCAGAAAAATGTAATTAACAAGTAATTTTAACCAAAAACTGTCCTTTTATCAAAGCAAAAATGGTCACAGGAATTTTTTTTTTTTTGGATATTCAAGATTTTTGAATTTGTGGATGAAAAATCAGAAACCCAAACCCCAAAATGTGAATGAAAATGGAATACTTTTCCCAAAATGTTTTCAAAAAACAATTTTTTCCATTTTGGCGGTTTTGGGGGGAGGGGGGGGGTCAAAATATTTTTTCTTCAAAATTTCATGGAAAAAAGGAATCGGTGGTTTTATTTGATCAGCTCTAAAAATCCATCCTTTATTTGCCTGTTAAGTTCCACTCTTAAAGGCAACTCACTATGATGATTACTGTTATCATGAATTATGCAATGGCTCCAGGAACAGGGCCACATTGTACTAGGAGCTGTTCAAACACAAGAAGAGGGTTTGGTGCTGGCCCGAAGATTTTGGAAACTCTCTCAACCACACAGTGACAGACACTGTATGAGCAAAGTGTCACAGACAGGACTGTAGCTTGTTAGGTGGTTTTTTTTTCAAATTTTGACTTCCCTCACGCTATCCAGCTCATCCAACCTACTCCTCTTTCCAGTGCCTCAGCGAGGATGCTATAGCATTGCTGAGTCAATGTGTCCTATTCCATTTGGCCTAGCCCACAGAAAAGGATATGCTATTCAAACCCTTCTGTGACAGGCTGCTCACCAGCCTCCTGCGTGTAATCAGTCTCAGGCAGTGGGGTTGCAACCACTAGTCACCCATGGGGCAGTCCCCAAGCAAGCACCCTTAGTCCCAGATACCACAGTGGGAACTTCTGTCTTACAGGAGTTGGGACCCACTTCCAACCACCATCATCTCATGTCTGTCCATTTAACGCTGACATGGATTGTGCCTCTCACACCCTCTAAAGTCCGCACAACTTTAGATAAAACAAATACTAGTTTATTGATTAGGCTGTGACTTTAAGTGAGTACATAGAAAATCAATGCACAATCAATGTATAAAGGATTCAGAAGTGACCACAAGAAAAGAAAAGGTATTAATTAAAAAACCCACATATTATTCCACTAAAACTATTACAAGGTTACTCGTTAGTCTATTCTCATTTTCTTACCCATGAGACCGATTGTTTGGATGGAGTTCAGTCAGTCTTGGCCCTCCTGGGCACATGGGCAGGTTCAGTTTCTTGGAGTTCCTTCTAAGATGGTGTTTCTCAGGCCCCAGCCAGCTGCTGTTCCCCAGCTCAAACTGTATCTCTTTGGTTTTAGTCTCCTCCTCACCCCTCTTTCTTGGGCTGGGTGATCCTTTTGTTATGCACCTCTCCAGCCTCTGCTCCCAGCTTTTGCTACTTACCCGCTGCTGGAAAATAACTCTGCTTGTCTCCCTTCCCCCTAGATAACCTGCTTCACCCATGTACCCATATGACGCTGCAGGGAACATGATACCATAACAATATAATAGAGCATTCCAAAGAGGACCTTGTATCACATAATTGGCATCCAACAATATGGTTACACTGCAAAGGAGAACAGGAAAGTTACTCAGATCATAACCTAGGGGTGCACAGAGATGCATCCTCTGACAGCTTCCTATTCAACTCCCACCACTTTTTGTTTGATCAGGATGCCTGTTGAGTCATGCTTTCCTGAATCTCCCCACTGAAGCTTCAGTTCCCAATTAGCACCCACTCCCATGCCCCTTTCACAGTTCAGTTCAGCCCACATGTTCTACTGGCATCAGTGCCTTTGAAGAGAGCTGGTGAAAACATTTTGCACAGTCAGTTTTCCCTCAGAAAATGGGCAATGAAAAAGGCCTGGGCAGCCCCTGCATTGATGTAAATTTGATGGTGGAGCTCAGCAACTTATGTGACCAGATTTGAAGCACAAACCACCATAACCTACTAGCTGCATGAATATGTGGCGACCACTTCATGATGGCGTATGGTCAAGAGGGCTTTGGGGAACTGCCATTGTTTCTCAAAGGAGATTAGTTTAATAAAAAAACAAGAATGGCCATATTGAGCTGACCAATGGTCCACCTAGCCAAATATGCCATCTTTCAACAGAGGCCGGTGCCAGGAGACAATTGAGTGATCCATCTCTCATTGTCTAGTTCTGGCAGTCAGAGGTTTAAGGATATCCAAAGTATGGGGTCATATTCCTGACCATCTCAGCTAATCACCATCGATAGACCTGTTCTCCAGGAACTTATCTCATTCTTTTTGAATCCAGTTATACTTTTGGCCTTCACAACATCCCTGCCAGTGAGTTCCACAGGTTGTGCATTGTATGAAGTACCTCCTTATGTTAGTTTAAAACCTGCTTCCTATTAATTCTATTGGGTGACCCCTGGCTCTTGTGTTATGTGAAGGGGCAAATAACACTTCCCTAGTCACTTTATCCACACCATCCGTGATTTTATAGACCTCCATCATAACCCCCTTAGTTTTCAATTTTCCAAACTGAATAGTCCCAGCTTGTTCTTTCCTCATATGGAAGTTGTTTCATATCCCTGATTGGTTTTGTTGCCCTTTTCTTTAACTTTTCTAACTCCGATATATCTTTTTTGAGAGAGGGTGACCAGAACTGCAGGCAGTATTCAAGATGTAGGCCTACCAAGGATTTATACAATAGCATTATGATATTTTTTTTCTCATTATCTACTCCTTTTGTAATGGTTCCTAACATTTTGTTTACCTTTTTTGACTTCCACAATGTCTCGCAGATCTCTTTCTTGAATAGTAACAGCTAATCAGAACCTATCATTTGTATGTGTAGTTGGGATTACATTTTCCAATTTGCTTTAATTTGAATATATCAACTTTGACTTTCATTGGTTGTTTTCTTGCCCAGCCAGCCAGTTTTGTGAGCTGCCTCTGTAACTCTTCACAGTCAGTTTTGGTCTTAACTATCTGGAGGAATTTTGTGTCATGCAGGTTTTGCCACTTCACTGTTGTCCACCTTTTCTAGATCATTTATGAATATGCTGAACAGCACTGATCCTTGGAGGGGCCCACTATTTACCTCTCTCCATTCTGAAACTGAGCATTTATTCCTACCTTTTGTTTCTTATCTTTTAACCAGCTAATCCAAGAAAGGAACTTCACTCTTATCCCATGACTGCGTATTTTGCTTGCGAGCTTTTGCTGTGGGACTTTGTCAATGGCTTTCAGAAAGTACAAGTACAAACACTATATCCACTGGATCGCCCTAATCTAATAGATTGAAGAGGCATAATTTCCCTTTACAGAAACCTCATTGACTCTTCTCCAACATATTGTGCTCATCTACTTGCCCAGTAATTCTGGTCTTTACTTGAGTTTCAACCCATTTGCCCAGTACTTAAATTAGGCTTACTAGCCTGTAATTGCCAGGATAAGTCTGGAGATGCTTTTTTAAAAATTGGCATTACATTAGCTATCCTCTAGTCAGCTGATAAAGAGGCTGGTTTAAGAAGTAGGTTACTACCACAGTATCATCCAAGACCACATTCCACAGAGAACAAGCTCAGAACAGGAAACACTCCTTTTTAATTAATTTCCCATTAATTACAAGTAATTATTTCACATGTACATATTTCTATACCAAATCAAACTTAGCATCGCAAGGGTCAGCAGCCTCCATTTCAATTAGCTCTTTCCCATGTAGACGAAGCTCAGCAACTATAATTGCTCTGACTTGCCTGAATTACTTGGCCTTGGGACGATCTCCGTTGGTAAATAATAAAAAAGCATTGATTTTCCATGTAGCTGAATCACTTTGGCTGCGAGTATTTCCAATTTGATATCAATCCCATATGCAGATTTATTGGGAAGCCCCAGTGTTAGAGTAGATGGTTTCCTTATGCCAAGAGTAAACATTCACATTAATCTTGTTCACAGTGTCCCAGCCAGATGCCCAGATAGTCAGCCTCTAATCCTTTTACTGTTATGGGCGTAAATGACCCACATTTGTTTTAGTGACACACATCAAAGGCCAGTTTATTTCTGGCACCCAGAGTGGCCCAGGGCTGCCAACATTAGCACTTTTTTTATGTTGCATCATGAATTCCACCTGGGCTAGCAGCCAATCAGTGCTCTCCGTTTCGCTGCATTGTCCCAAGACTCTATCGTCTGTGTTGCCATAGGGGACATCTTGCATGGGACATTAACATCTACCAGAATAGAGGCTGCTGGTTGGTTAAGATTGAGGGCCGAAGCCACAGTTCGCCCGCCAAGCCCCCTCCAAAAGAAGCATTAAATATATGAGACATGGATTATTCAATTCTTGCATGTTGTGTAGGGGGGTCAGCAGAAATGTTCCATTCCATTGCATTGTGTGGGCTGTGTCGGGTGGAATAGTCCATTCCCCTGTGAAGTAGAGGGGTATCCCCTGCATCACGTAGGGGTGTTGGCTGAAATGCTCCATCTCTTTGCATCATCCACGGCTGTGAGTTGGAATGCTCCATCCTCATGCATTGTGTAGAGGCGTTGGCTGGAACAGTCTATACATTTGCTAGATTCCAAGGCCCGAAGGGACCATTTTGATCATCTCGTCTAACCTCCTGTGTAACACAGTTCTTTGAATCTTCTGTACCTTGCATCCTATATGGTTGTCAACTGCAACGCTCCATTCCATTATGTTGCATAGGGGAATTGGCTGGAATGCTCCACACCTTTGGCGTGTGTAGGCGTATGAACTGAAATGCTCCATTCCTTTGTGTGGTATAAGGGGACCAGCTGGGATGTTCCATGCCTTTGTCGTATAAGATGGAATGCTCCATTCCTCTGTGTTGTATAGGGGTATGTGATGGGGTGAACTGGGGCCAGAGATCTCCTGCTGAAGGCCCTCATGGCCCTGTCTCATCCTGCCCCAGAAAAGAGCAGAAGAGAAGTCCTCCAGGCAGCCTAGAGTGGCTGTAGGGGAGCAGCCAATCAAAGAGGCTGCTGGAGTAACCAACCAGCAGCCAGAAGAACCATATAAAAGGAAACAGCAGAGGCATAGCAAATTGCTTGCTGGAGCTTGAAGGAGGAGGACCAGGTGCCTAGAAGAACAGGAGCACAGTGGACAACTCACTGCTGACAGGACTGAGCAAGGCAGGGCTGCCAAAGACCGAGCACCTGACTGGCTTAAAGAGCAGCAGGACCATCGACAGGTCATGTGGGCAAGCTGAGCCCCGCGGGAGTGAGCCAGGAACCTGGCCAGACCAGGTGAGGCTATTGGGTTACCATGATGGGCCTTGCTGATCTGATTGACGATTGCGACCAGGGAGGCCTGCCAAAAGGATGCCAACTGAACATACCATGATGGGCTCCCCATGGGCTGTTAAAGAAGGCAGTGCCTCCAGGAAGGAAGCCTTGGTGCTGTGGCCCCATACCAGGGCTGTGAGAAAGAGCTAGAGCCTGTAGACACCGGAAGGGGGATGGTGTGTGTGACTCGAGCAGAGGTTGCTAAAACCCATTGCGTAATCATTAGCTGGGAGCTTGTATGCAAGAGGTAGGTGCCACCCCATTGTAAGAATGAAAAGAAAAGCAGGCTTACATCCGATTAGAAAAGGGGGCACAGGTGAGAGGTGGGTGCTGTCCCATGCAAAACTGAGTGACAGAAGGCACATAGAGGCCACAGGGGGCGCTCACAAGAGGCGGGAAGTATACCGTTACAGGGTATCGATTGGAGTGCTCCATTCCCTTGTGTTGTATGGGGGTGTCAGCTGGCATGTTCCATGCTTTTGCGTTTTGCAGGATATCACTTGGAACGCTCCGTTCCCTTGCATTGTACCGTGGTGTTCACTCTACCAGAATAAAATATAGAGAAAAGCAAATTGTAGTGACTTGTAACATATTAATTTAGTGCACACAAGCATGGTAGTTTTGCCTAGTAGGCGTGCCAGCTGTTCTCTTCACCATCCAGCACTGAGATGGATTTGAATGGGATTGCAGCAGTTGGGTGTGTCACATCAGTAAAATGTACTATCACAGGGAGTGGAGCATCTAATGCTACATGAAACTGGTCAACCATCCATTGTTTCCAGAGTGCTAGATAAATTATCTATGAGTTAGTAGCTTCAGGAAAGCTGTTGTTATGAATGACAAAATGGTTTCCTGCCCTTAACACCTATTGGAGCAGATCAGGGAACCTCAGTGAGTCATGTCAATGGCCTTATGGATAAATACATTCACAATGAAGTGGAAAGAGTTTTACCATCAGCTTTTCTCCTGAAACCAGGAGTCATCTTTGCATCTTTTTAAAATACTGTGTGTCTTTGCAGCTGTTAAACAACCCCAGAGGTAACTGTACTTTATTGGGAAAGAGAAATGAGGGTCCAGATCCTAAAGCTATAGTGCAATATTATTGGAATCAATCAGCATTTGACCAAAATAAGAACTAAGGCTGAGTGAGGTTTTATAGTGAGTGAAATGTTCTGAGATCCTTCAGGACAACAAGTACAATATTTAGGTCAGTGTTATGGTTATTTCAGGTTTGAGCATTTGGCTTGCTTCCCAGTTTTGCCTCTTCAGTTTTACTCTTTCAAGACTGAATAGCAGCTTTGCCCCAAGCCGAAGGACGGAGAAGTACGCAGCTGCACTGCCCTCCTGTAGATGCACAGACATTCATAATCTGATCCTCAGCTCCCCCTTTGCTCCATGGCAAGGGATGTAGCCATGCTAGCCTTTTCTATTTGCTAGCTTACTCTGCTGCCTAGCTCATCCCAATGACACCCACCAAGGCTTCTGCTCTCTTTGTGTAGCTTCCTGTTAAGGTGCTACATAATATTAATTCTTCTAGGTAACAATCCCAGCCATCCCACTGATAAACTCCTGGTTCCCGAGGTGTGTATATTTAGCTATGACCATCCTCGTCTCCCAAGGAAATCCTTGAGGATGGTAAAATGTGCACAAAACCCCAGACAACCTCAAAGGTGCCAGATCATCTGGCCATGCTATTGTTTGAAAATGGAAAGAATATAATTAGAAAACCCTCCACCACTATCTCATTTCCTTGTGATGACCCACTGTGGTACATTTCTCCTGTGCTGACAGCTGTTTCCCCACAATATGACATTGCTATTTGTCATATACAGCTAACAAAGTGGAATTTCATTATGTGTTTATCTGGGCTGTGTAAGCCTTTGAGGTCTCGGCTCCCAATGGAACAAAACCTGATTATAAGTCTCCTATCCCAGAGTCATGCCAGCTATAAGCAGGTCTGGTTCTTGTGCAAATCTCAGGGACAAAATTGTGGATGACTTTATCATCAATGAATGGAGCATGAGGAGATCCTGATCTTGCCTTCAGGGGTGTAAAGAAATGGAAGCTGAGCAGAATTTCCAGCTTGAGGGAAATGCTGCTCAGCAACATTTGTATTTGCCTGAAATTGGGATGAAAAATTAAAATTTCAAAATTTTTCGAGGAACAAAATATTTCCCACCAAAATTTCAAATCAGAAATGTCAAAGTGTTTTGTTCAAGTCTGTTCAGCCTCATCTCTGCTTTTGTGTGAACTGTTGCAGTAGATCCGTGGGAGTTGTAGTTCAACCACCTCATGTCTCCTTTCTCCCCATGGGCTAGCCTCATTGGTCTGACTACATCTCCCATGGTTCCTTTCTGTGCTGCGGCCAGAGGGGAGATCAGGGTGCATTATGGTAGCTGTAGTCTAGCACAAAGCCTAGTCCATAGAGGATCATGGGGGCATGAGGCACCTGAACTACACCTCCTATAAGGCACAGGAAAAACACAGTGAATCCCGCCCAATGTCTAACTGAATCACAGTAAAACAATATGTGAAATTTGTTACAAAATCAATGATTTCCTGCAGAAAATTTTCTTTTGTGGAAACTATTTTCCTGACCATCTCTGAAGTCGGGGGGGGGGGGGGGAACTGCATTGTCAGCTAACTTGCACCAGGCTCAGTGGGATCAGAATCAGGCCCTGCTGTGACACAATAAGCCATATATACAGTCCTTGCCCATTTTATAAATCAGTGATGTGGCAATGGTGGAGGAAGAAGGCAATCAGACTGGGAATGATTAGGCTATAACATGTCTAGACAGCTGGGAACTTAACCCAGGAATAGTGATTGTTCTTGGCTCAGGAGAGTTCCTGGCTTTGCCCGCTGCCTTCATCCATGGACTTCTCCGTAATCTGCCTTCTCCTGGCCTACTTGCTGCTCCCCACCCCAATGTGTAGGGTGCATCATCTTGCCAGGGAATTTGATGGCACAACATGTTCATTTGGACCATTCCTAAGAATAATTCTTGACCTGTAGCTCACTTGGGAGCATTTTGGCATGAGTGTTTGAAATCCAGTGACACCTCCCATTGCCCATGTGTGTAACACATTGACAAAGTCTCTCTCTGTGCAATGGCGGGTCTTTGTAAGGGTGTGAATTTGGGGCCTTCAGGCCTGCATCACAGACCTCTGTTACATGAGCTAAGGGAGGTATTTGAGCAGCTGGTAGCACTAGTATAGACTGTTATGGCCAATGAATCAGCCAGTTAGTGCATCACACACACATCTCCCACTGAAGTCAATGGAAGTTGTAGGTACATCTCTCTGGGGGTCACTGGACAAAAGTCCTTTGACTGGATAATAGAATACATAGAAAATCTTTGTTCCCTGGTTGTTGAGTGTAATTTTAGAAAGTGGTTTCCAATAAGAACACAGATGATTCTGAATCCATGCTTTTCCTATGTACATGCTTCTTTAGTCACCATTTCCCAAAAAATTCCCCCATCCCCAGTAAACGGGCTCACCTTAAATTTTGTGGGAAGCAAATCCCAGAGGCGAAGGGAATTCATTTTAAAAAAAAATCAAAGCCTCCTCCACAGAGCATTGTGGTTGTGCAGTATTCTCCTCGGTGCAACCACCAACATAGCTAAGAAAAATAAGGATGTGCTCCTCTGCAAATATTTCCAAGGTGCTACAATAATAAACTAAAATGACAATTTTACACACACAAAGTCTCCCTTCCGTTTTGGGTGATCTCTGTTCCCCTGAACTTTTCATTCTGTTTAGGGGGGAGGAGTGGGGAGAATGAACAGCCAATTGAATATGAACATGAAAAGGCTTTGTCATGCACAAGGCTGCACTAGTGAAGTCTAGAGTAGAAAGGGAAAGTGGAGGTGGGAAAGAGCCCATGCTTTCCTTGGGGTAAAGAGACAAAGGGAGGAGGAAACGGGGGCAGAAATACAAATGAATTGAGATGTAAGTATGTAAAACCTTGCAACTGAAGAGGAGGAGGATGCAGTACAAAGGAGAAAGCCTGAGAAAGAGTAAGGATATTCTGTAATTGCTATTAGTTTACTGCACACATGTGTGCAGGGCCTGGTCCAAAGCCCATTGCATTCAACAGGCATCTTTCTTTTAACTCTTGCAGGCTTTGAATCAGGCTCTTTGTTCAGCACAGTTTTAGGATGCTATTTTTGCAAAGGCACCCACTGAATCCAAACCCACAGCTCTGCACCCCCATTGGAGCAACAAGGCAGCATGGAGGATGAGAAGTCTGGGGATCCTGCTGTGGCACGTCAACATCCCTGCTGCAGTGGCCTCGCTGCCCTTAAGCCTGCACCACCGACAGAAGCATTTCAGATAGCATTGAGGCCGAAGCAGAAAGCACGCTGTGAACCTTGGCCCCCTTCTGAACAGAGGGGTGTTGTGTGTGACCTCCTGTGTTCACAGAGAGCTACTGCACCCAGCAAGCTTGTAGCAGAAGCCTGTAATTGGCTAAGGGACAGAGTCTGCAGGAGGGAAATTCAGACACTGGCTTAAGTGAAAGCATTAGATGGTGGTGCCCAGTGACCACAGCACAGGTATCCATTAATGAATCAGACCAAACCTACAGGGTAACTCATCTGATGCCTTTTCAGCTTCATGCCTGAGAAGCAGGCCTGGAAAGATTACATATTAATCAGGAAATGAGGGCCATTGTCAATTTCTCCCACTATCGTCCTGTCCTAAAAGACAAATGGTTCCTTGATTGATAATTGAAAGGCGCCATCCCTGGCTCCAGTTCTCCCTGGAGATCAGTTCCTACGGAATAAATATGACATAGCGATATTAGTATGAAATATGATTATTTTATTGCTCAGGTTGTTATGGTGCTCAGCTCCTTCAGAGTCATTACAAAACAAATCTTGGTGCCATTGAAGTCAGCGGGAATTTTGCAATGGCTTCAGTGGGAGTGCTATATTTAATTCTGTTATTATCATTACCTTGAGGAGCCCTAATCCAGTACAAACACAGAACTAATAGGCCCTGCCCCAAGGAGCTTGTTGTCTAACTAGGGATGCGAATCAAAGATTGTGCCCCACTGTGGTACATGCACTCAGTGAAAGGTTGGTTCCTGCCCCAAAGAGCTTACAATGTATGTATCAAAGGAAAGACCCAGGGTGAATGAGACACAGACAAGAAGTGCCAGGTAGCAAGGCAGGGACAGAGGATACATCTCTAACTGTTTCATGCAGGGGGAGCGTAGTCCTAGGCAAAGACATGGGTTGGATGTTATGTGTTTGAAATGGCTTTGTGCATCCCAGAGTCATACAGTGCTAGAAAACAGGCTTCCTGACTTCCAGTTTTGTGCCTTAACCACAGACTCTGCCCTTCCCAGGAACTACAGATATGTTCCTAACATATATGTATGCAGACTCACACAGATCACCACCCTGGTGAAGATGGGTCTATTTGTCTAAAGTCATAGAGTGAGTCAGTAGCAGAGCCAGGAGAAGAAACTGTTCTGTCCCATGAGACAAAGGGGAAAAAAGAATGGCTGTTGTGTTCCTGTACCAGATGTGAATGGGCAACAGAGCTTGCTTATGCGCGCCAGCTGTGTTCATCATAAGATCCTTTAATGTTCTGTGCAGGATGGCCGAGGTTAGCATTACATGTGCTATTTTATACACAGCACCACCTAGTGGCTGAACACCTCAATACAGTTGAGCATTCCGCTACATCTCCCCCTTTAAGTTCTGCATTTATAATATTTACTTTATCCCATGGCTTTGAAGTTAGTATGTAACGGTCTGGTAATTGTCCTGGTTTTCTACTTAAATTACCCAAATAATAACAACTTGATCATCCGCCTGTCCGTTAGTTGTAACATCTGGCGACGGTCAGTTTGGAATTGTTGTCAGCCATCTGTAGAATTTACTGTTGATTGGTCTTTCTGAGGAGCAAACTATAGATGTTGATGGTTTCTACTGAGCTCTCCACTGTAGGGCTCAAGCAAATATGATCTGGGTGCTGAATTCTTTTTCATAATGAGAGTTGGAGTCTCAGTTCCATTTCTCCATCCAATTTGACCTGAACACGGCCCCTGGGTTCTAGACCCAACAGTTCTCCACCTGAGGGACAACAGGTGTAAAAATGTTCATGAGTTATTTTAGACTTTTTACCCCATTTGGCTGTTCACTTCATATACAGCCATGTTGGTTAGAGATTGTTTTCCAGAATTTGGACAGTGGTTTTGAGTTGTTTTCCCATCATGCGTTGTGCTGGATTATATGCAGTAGCTTGGTGTTGATCAGAAGAGCAAGGGATGGATCCTCCTGCTCTAAGACTGTCTTTGCTTTCTTTACAGTTCTCTCGGCCTGTCCAGTCGATTAGGGCTTAATGTGGACTCCTAGTAACACAACCAAAATCATATTTGGTTCAGAGTGAGTTAAATTCTTTGCAGGCAAGTGCAGTCCATCATCTGTCACTATTTGTTGTGGAACATTTGAAGGAAGCCAAAGAGCTCTTCAGTTTCTTGATAACACTAAAACAAATTATGTCTTTCAAATATGTTATTTCTATATATATGGAAAAATACTCCACAATGACTAGGAAACAGTGTCCTCTGAATTCACATCAATCTGCAGCTTGTCTGTTCCAAGGTCTATATGGTAGGGGTGATGGTAAACATTCCTCATGTTGTGTTGGTCTGTTAGTTCTGCTATGTTCACAGGTACATACTTTATGTGTTTGCTGATGCTCAGCCACCACACTGACGTGTTGGCCCATTCACAGCATTTAGTTAATCCCTGATGCCCTTCATAAATGAGCTTTAGGATTTCTCCTCTCATTCTGTTTGGAAGGATGATGAAATTCATCATCAGACTTGCTTAATTGTCCATGCATCGCAAAGTAGCCTGTTGTCACTTCCTCAGTGTCCTATAGCATATTTGGGCCAGCTGCCCCAATGTAATGTAGACCTTCCTGAAGATGCGTTGTTTGTCGAGGTTGTAACTGGAATAGTCTCTTTTCTGGCTCTGGCCTGTAAGTTTCCACAGCATCCATCATCTTTGAACTCATGGGTATTTGAGTGCGATGCTGGCAGAGCGTCTGCTACTATCAGGTTTTTTCCAGGAACATATTTAGCAATTGGGTTAAATCTCATTAGCCCTCCTAATAAATGTCAGCATCTCAGAGTGGTTTGACCCAGGTCTTTTCCTACTGTTGAAGGTTACAAGCAGGTTATGGTCTGTTATTAGTATAAACGAATCCAGGTCCACCCAGAAATCTGTAAAAGTTCTCACATGCCCATGTGCTTGCCAGGCCCTCCTGTTCAGTCTGTGCATGTCATTTTTCAGCTTCTTTAGCTCTGAGAAAGCGAAAGGCAACTGGCTTCCACTCAGCCCCGTTGTTTCAACACTACACCATTTCCCAGGACTTATCTTGGCTTGCAGTAGGGCTGAATTTAGCCATCATAGATACCCTCTGGCACTGACTGACTCTGCCTGCCATGTCGACTTACTCCAGCACTTTATTAGCACCAATTTGTTCTTGTGATGTTAACTAGCACTGACTGGGAAGAAGATAAAGAGAAAGAGCTCAGCCAATAATGGACACAATGGGAACCTCGGTACAGCTTCCCTTCTCCAGTGCCAGGAGATTACTCCTGCCATAGGGCCACAATTAATTATTATAATAGCACTCCCAGTTGAGTTCATGCCCCCATTGTGCTGGATATGGTACAAACACAGAATGAGAGACAGTTGTTGCCTTAGAGAGCTCAGCCCATCTAGACAAGACCAAGGATGGGAGAGGAAACTGAGGCACAGCACAGGGAAGGAACTTGCCTAAAATCACAGAACAAGACAGTGACATTTTGAAAGGAAAAACTGAAATTTCATTCCAAAAGCGTAGAAAAGGGACTCCCCCAGTGTCCCTCCTAAATGAAATTCCAGTGAAACAGACCCCATTTGATTTTGATAGAATGGCAAATTAGACCAGAATATTCTTCCATCAAAATTCTTGCAAGCCAGCTCTGGGCTCAGTCCAGCTCCCTCTACACCTAATGATCCTGCCTCCGATTTGGGGGGAAAAGGTTGTTCACTTTCCAAGCAAATCATAGAGGACTTGCTATTTTGCTTGCAAACGTTTTCTTTGCCATAGTTTAAACATTCCCCTGCTGCACGGTAGCTCCCAAAACAACCACGGGGAAATGCCCTGGGAAAACAAAGCATTTTGGACATGTCTGGATTGGAAGAGCACTGGTTTTGCTATGATGCTTATGGAAAGCCAGGCTAGATGATCTAATAATAGTCCTGCCTTGTCTTACACTCTGTGAAACTCCACATCAGCAGCAATTGAAGGGTATTAGCATTTCATAGCTCTTTGGCCAGTTAATTTAATGAGCTTGTGGGTTTGCAGGCCACTCCTCCACATCCTAAAAACACAGGGCAGCTGGCTCTGACTGGCATGTTTCTTGGCCCAGAGCAAAATGGGCCATCCGGAAAAAACCTCTCCAATCCCACAGTGCAACCCCCAGTGAGGCAAGCTGGCCTTGCCTAGTTTGTATTGACAAGTAGAGACTTTCCCTCTCCAGCATCCAGGTCTGGTACCTTTCACCAAAGACTAAGCTCATCTTAAGGAAATAAAAATGCTCCTGGCAAAACCCAAAAGCTTCCATGTGCAGCGCCAGACATCCTAATTGGTCAAGTTCAGAGGGAAATTTAAATGTTCTTCTTTGGAGAGCACATCACTTGTGCCTGGTCGTGTGAGCTGCTTACCTGTGCCAGATGAGGTCTGATCCTCATGTGAACGCATCCCTCTGCCATTCCCAGGAATTGAATGAAAAATTCCAACCTATCACGTGCAGGCCGCACAGTTAAAGAGACACAAGCTTAAACACTGAGCTTCTCCCTTAAGATTCCTTTCCCTCCCCTCACCCCCCAGCTTTCCAAGAAGCTGTGGTTGATCCGCACTTGGGCAGGCGTCTCACACCAAAGACATTCAGGTCCACCATCTCCACAACTGGGGAGAGTTTTGGGACCAGAACCTGTCACCCTGAACCTCATCTGCTTGTTGCTGCTGCTGTGCAATTGATGATGTGTCCCGAAGCCATTAAAACCCCCCTAGTGGTTTTTGCAAGCATGCCTGGTTTTGGGAAGGTGCGTGCAACAATGCTCTGTTGCCCCAAAATTCAACTGTCTCCTGAACAGGACACACGATTCTCCCACCCATCCTAAATTAAAGTCTTCTTCAGCATTGCTGCATCCTGTTAAATAGCTGCCGTGATCCATCCACCCTGATGGGGCTGCATCCCAGTAATGAGTTAAGCGATTCCTTTTCCCTTACCTAGCGTGCAAAGTGCTGAAGGGTGAAATACACTAAACAAATGAAAGATGTGTCTACATAGGGATGAAAAGAGCAAGGCTGAGCAGCACTGCCACCCTGCGAACTTGTGAGGTGATGCAGTTGAACTGCAACAGCGAGCCCTCTGCAGGGTTGAGACGCACCTTTCTTTTTTAAATATGCAAAGATCTTTATTTCCATGTCATGAGGAAGGGTCAGGGGGCTGCATGAGTAACATTTCTTGCCCTTCTCTAGAGCTTTCCACCTGAAGCTCTCAAGACTGGCATGGATCTACTCCTAATTCGACCACTCACCTGTAAAATGACCAAGGAGTCCTGTGGCCCGTAAAAACTAACAAATTTATTTATTGCACGAGTTTTTGTGGGGTGAAGTGAGATTTTTCTCCCAGGAAAGCTCATGCAATAAATAAATTTGTTAGTCTTTAAGTGCCACAGGACTCCTTGTTTGTTTTACTGAACTAGACTAACACGGCTGCCCCTTTGGGACCTGTAAAATTGCCCTTTCCTTATCATTTCACCTCAGGGCACCTTGATGTTTGTTTGCATTGGAACAGAAATATTCACATCTAGCCTACACCTTTAAGAGCTTTATTTTTTACTGTTGAATTACGAGTGCGGGTGTACGTGCGTGCATGTACGCGCACGCATGTATTTCAAATCAGTTGAAAAACATTTGTCAGGCTATCATGGCGTACCCCAGAAAAGCACTCTTGGATCCCCTCTGTTCACAGCCAGTCAGGACTCTACTACGATGGAGCTGTCTCCCGTCCAGCACCCGGGTCTCCACACTACCTGTAGCCAGCTCCCAAATCCAGGCTCAGAGGGTCCGACCCTTGCTCTGTCTGGTCCGGGGGGGGGGAGTTCCTTCCTCCAGGAGGGTCCTGGCCGTCCCAATCAGAAGTGACACTCAGCCAGTGTAGAAGTCGGAGGGTTTATTAGCCATCCAGTTTGCACAGCAGCTAGGACAGTTGGCTTTCAGATTAACCAAGAGACATAGCAGTAAACCCCTGGATGAGCCCCCGGAAAACCTGCCTCTCTGAGCCCCGTTTCCCTACTATCCTCCTCCTCCTTCAGCCCTTTGTTCTCCTCCCTGGCCAGCTGCCCTGCCCCTGGTCTAAACCGGCCACAACCTGTGTCACCCACAGGGGTTCAGGTAAGGTCTGTCTAAAGTCCTCTCCCTCCGCAGTGGTTCCCATAGTTATGGCACCACCTTGTCCCATCACCAGAATACCTGTGTCCCATCACCATAGTGCAGGAGCAGAAAAGAAGAACATTTGGGTATTGCACCTGGCATCCCAAAGTAGCCCAAGAGATTTCTTACTTCATCACACAGGCGTAATATTCCAGACCAAAGAAGCCAGATTCCATGGTTTAGAGCCTTTAGGAACATCCCGGCATCTGGAGTTCGGGACCTTTAGGAGCTGTGTGAGTTTGGGGGCGTTATGGAATTGGAGCAGGGTACTCGGATTTGGAACCTTTTAGGAAGCTCGTTGATTGAGAAGCTAGGACGTGTAGCTGTTCTAGAGTTTGGACCATCGGGGATCTTTGGGGGGTACTAGAGTTTGGAAATGTTTTGGTAGGTAGCATTCCACTGAGTGTGTGGAAAAAGCCCTTTCTGTTGACATATTTAATATTTGTTCTAAAAATTGTAAACAAGTTACGAAATCCCAGACGTCTTCAAGTTTCTTCCAAGCCCCAACCTCATATATTTTGTGGTCTACTTCATCAGCCCTGCCAGGAGGGATATTTTGCAAGAAATCAATAGTTGAAGGACGTTTTGGAGGGAAGAAAAGAGAGCAAATAGAAACCGCGGCTCTGTTGAAGTCAGTGGCTGATTTTCAGGGTAATGCCAAAGCACTGACATCTGGGTTCCCAATGACCTTAAGTGGAGGTGGCCCAAAGTCTTCAACTTTCAAACAACATCAGCATTTTATATTTTTCAAAAATAAAAATGAGGAATAAGTTTGGGGGGGGGCTTATTTTTTTCTGTTTTTTTTCTTTCTTCTTTCCCACCTCCAGAGCAATATTTCAGGTTTTGAAAATATTCATAAAACCTAAACAATTTTGAAACAATTTTTTTACAAAGTATTACTCCCCCCCAACCAGCTCTAATGTCATGGTAAGTATCTCCCACAAGAGAGGAAAGCTGTCCTAGTGGTTAGAGTGCTGGCCTTAAACTTAAAACTAGCTTGGATTTGAGTCTCTGCTCTAGACATCCTGTGTGATCTTGGGTACATCACATAATCTTCTGTGTCTTGGGTCCCCACCTTTAAAGTGGAGAGTATAGTAATGCTCTGCCTGCCAGGGGGCTGTGAGATGTCTGTATACACAAGTCAAGGGAGTCCACAGAGAGAGAGATAGCAGGAGAACCCATGCTAGCTCCATGCGGGATGAGTGATGGGTACCTGAGAAATACTGTAGGGACAAGGAGTGACTTAAATGCTCAAGTCTCATTGAAAATCAACAGGACTGAGGTACCTAAATCACTGGGAAAGGGGTTGAAAACACTGAACTCAAAAGCCTGTAAGAAAAGCTTGAAGTCAAATGGAGTAGAGGCCTGCCAGCGTTTCGGAAACCCAGTGCATATCCTATTAATCAGAGAAAATCCAAGTAACTGCGGGCCACCAGGAGGGTCTTTCACCTGCCTGACTCTAATAGGGCCCCCGCCTTTGGGTTGTTCACCCTGAATACGTAGTTGTATTGGCACTTTCACTGGTTGACAAAAACCCTCTGCAGAAGGGCAGCAAGTCCCAAAGCCTGGATTGGCTAAAAACAGCAGTGCAGGTGTCCCCAGCCAGGCCCTCCCTGGGTTCAGAGTCCAAGTTCCAGCCCAAGCCAGACCATCTACAGGGCTGTATTAGCTCCGTAGCACAAACTGGAGTCAGTTGACCCACCTCTGAAACTCACTGCCAAACGGATACATAAAATTGCTTGGGGTCGGGGCAGTTGCAATGTAGGCATTCTCTCTGGCTTCACTGCTTTAGAGGAGACCTTTGCTATCACTAGACAGCAGTACAGTGAGATCAAAACTCAAGAAATTCTCCCAGCCCTGGATTCAAGACGTAGGAGGACAGAATAAGCTTCAAAACCAGCAGAGGGGACAGACAGAGGGAGTGGAAGAGAAAATGCATAGAAAGCAAGCAAGGAAGATGGATGGATAAAAGGAGGAAAGATGGATGTGTAACTCACTAAATGTTGATTGCCAAGCACCCACTATAATACCATTTTACTGAGGACAAGTGAGTGGGATCAAGTCTGTTTCACCACCAAAACTCCTCCCTGTGGATAACACGCAAAAAAAAAAAAAAAATCAGCAAACTGGGACAAGGATGAATGCCCAAACCATGAGCTGCTCTCATCTGAAGGCACCACAGCATAGTACAGTTTCTCAGACTAAAAAAAAATAAAATAAAAAGCTTTCCATTCATCAGAAAATGCTATGCAAACAAATATAATAGAATCATAGAAACTGAAAGGGACCATGACCAGTCATCAAGTTCAGTTCCCTGCACTTATGGCAGGACCAAGTACCGCCATTAAACCATCTCTAACAGGTGTTTGTCTAACCCGCTCTTAAAAACCGCCAATGTATGAGACTCCACAACTGCGTACTCAATTGTTTCCTACCCCAAGTTCCACCGGTAGGCCCCAAATGCTGTGCATTTAAAACACACATATTTAAGTCACCCATCCTCAGCTGAACAAACACCAAGTGTCCTGCATATGCTGGCATCTTCTTCTTGTGATTATGGTCTTGCAGCAATAAGCCACGCAGGCCTCTGAGCATCCACATCAGGTGGGAGAAATTCACGGCAACACACTTTGCCTGGGTCTTCAGACGGTGCCTCTTTTCTACAATCAGCAGGGGAAGAGCTGCAGACCACTCTGAAAGCCTCCATGGGCCACTTTTGACCAGGTCACAGGTTGAGAATTGCTTCTCTAGAGTCTTCTGGGAGATTAGGACCTGAATTTTAAATGTAAAAAAACATATTTAACAAATCTTTTCAGGCCGCCATGCTACATCATCTAGAAAAAGGGGCACATTTTCAATTCCAGCTTCTCTCTTCACTAGTGACTCTAAGCAACCTTGGACTTCAAATTTTTTATAGAAATACAGCTCAAGATCCAAATTTTCCTCAAAGCTCAAGGATCAGATCTGAGCCTGGGAGGAATCCATGAAGCCAGATGCAACACATGGATCTCCACCTCTTGAGTCCGGAAGTGGTGATCACATCTTGGTTTTCAGTTCAACCCATGTCTAATTTCCAGCAGGACCCAATTTTGACTGGAACAATGCACCAAAATACCCATAAGGAAGGCAGTTTTCATAGTACATTCTAGAAGAAATCTGGTCAGCTAAGTCACTTTGACATGAGATTTATTGCATGCCCAGTTCGTAGCACAGTGGGGCACAATGGCTGCTCTCTAGAAAGGCCAGTCACGTAAATGGGGCTTCGGCTAATCGAAATTCCACTGTATTTCTGAGTGGACAGTACCAGAAATCTGACAAGGAAACCTATTTCCTGCCTGCTTTCCTGACAAAGATATCCGCATAACCCTTCTGGCCCTCCGAATGCTCAACCAAATCGAACCTCCTTGGAGATTTCCTCCCCCTTGCTATCTCAAGCCTATTTGACAGGAAAGCAAAGCAAGCCCGCTGTTTTTCTAACCTCACTTACAACCAGCATGGGGGCCCTCAGAAGCTCTGGCTGTCTTTTGTGACTTCAACAAATCACCAACACTTAAGCAAAGTGGGCAGAAAATTGCAGGTTGTATTGCAAGCTGAATGGAGAGGGAGAGAGCACCAGAGTTGAGAAAACAGAGGTTTTGTGGGTATAATAGAGAAACCGTGCTCTGGCAGCCTGCGGAGGCCTAGAAAGACATCAGGTATTAGTTAAATGCTTATCAGAGCTCATGTTGGGAAGCATAATCGGTGCTTCTGGATGGCAGCTACTTGATCGTCTCTATTATGTCCCTTTAAAAATGATTTGGTGGGTATTTTGCTTTGAGCTGTCAAGGATAAGTCAAGGAAAATTCTGTCTCTCCCCCCCCGTCTCTATGACATTCACCCAACAGCAGCAGCACCCCTGGTATAAAGTGGAGACGGTCTTTTCTTGGCTGTTTCCAAAGGGGTAGCAGTGTTAGTCTAGTCCAGCAAAAAAACCAAGGCGTCGTGTGGCACTTAAAGACTAACAGATTTGTTTTTCACATGAGCTTTCGTGGGAGAAAATCCCACTTCGTCACATGCTTCGAAGCATCCTTCGTCACTAGTCTTACTCTAGAAGTTGACTATAAAAATGGCCCCTTCGTAGCCAGCGGATTTGCTCCCAGTGTGTTATTCAATCCGATCTGCAGGACTTAATGACAGAAGTCAGAATCTACTGCTGTTCACCCAGCAGAGACAGATCAGCTATGGGAGTAGGAATTAATTTCTATGCCTGTTTGTGCCTCACCTGCAGAATGGCTTGCCAAGTTCCAAGCAGACGTACCTGTGATAGCCATGGGGCTGCAGAGGGGTCATGGACCGGCTGATTTACCCCCAGTGGATCCTTAGGTACAGGTGATGATGCAGAAGAACAGAGCCTACCTCAGCTTGCAGTGCCTGGGGGTAGTTTTCAGGGGCAACATTTGGGCACAGTTAATTTTTTATTTGTAAGCATGCACGTGAGACCTGGAGTCACAGAGAGATCCTAAACATGGAGTCTCACAAGGCCATTTTTAGAAAGTTATTTATCTGAGGGAAAGTCACATTCAAAGTGGCCAATTCTCCTCTCACTTTTGCAGTGGTGACTCACAGAATAATAGAAGATTAGGGTTGGAAAGGACCTCAGAAGGGAACTCAGTAACATGGCTTCTGTTCTCTCCATTTGTAAGCGAAATGAAAACCACGTCTCGTATTTCCACACTGAGCTCCATTTCCAAAGGAAGGTGGCAGCTGTGCCAAGGGCAGTGACTATCCCTGGCTCTTATCATCTCTAGATCTTAAAGTGCTTCCCAGAGAGGTCTATATTGCAGGAGGGGAAACTGAGGCACAGATTGGTGATGTGAGCTGGCCATGATCACCCAACAGCTCAGTGGCGGAGCTGAAAAGAGAACTGAAGTCTTCTGTAAATCAATCAGTGATCTTGCCACTAGGATACTCTGCCTCCTTCTTCTGCATGACCATTGGGAAATTAATTTGATACAAATGTAACTCCTTTATCTCCTGCAAGGCGAATCCCACTGATAACAAGGCACCTTGTAACAGAGCAGGGCAAGCCAAAAAAGAAATAGCATGATGGTGGGATCATTCACCTAATCCCATTAAAATAAGACCAAACACAAGAGTGGATATGCTGTAAATTATAATTCTGAATGATGAATGGGAGTAGGTTATCTGGGACTGAACAGTCTTGGGTAGATTGGATCTGGGACGTAGGCTAATTCATAGCCATGCCTCAGCTATGGAGCTACTCTTTGACCATAGATAAATCACATCCTCTTTCTTAATTTCCCCTCCCAACCTTTTGCTGTCTCATCTTATTTTGATGCTAAACTCTTTGTAGGATTCCTGTGTCTCTTCCTATAGAGCTGTTCAGCACCCAATATGATGGGGCCCTGATCTTGAATGGAGTCTCTAAGTGCTACTATAAAAATATTCTGTTTTCCAGTTTTTTACAGTATAATTCGCTATGGAAAAAGAGAAACAATTTGAATGGAAAGACTACACTTCCCATAGTAAAGAGACAGGGTGCATGAGGCAATATCTTTTATTGGACCAACTTGTCTTGGTGAAAGAGACACTCTCTCATGCTTACACAGAGCTCTTCAGCTCTGGGAAACTTAGTCAGAGTGCCACAGGTAAACACAAGGTGGAATAAAACAAACAAGGAGTCTTGTGGCACTTTTGAAGACTAACGAATTTATATATCACACGAGCTTTCGTGGAAGAAAATCCTACTTCGTGACATAGTGGGCTTTCTCTCTCGAAAGCTCATGTGATAAATAAATTTGTTAGTCTTTAAAAGTGCCGCAGGCCTCCTTGTTTGGTTTGCTGAACTAAATTAACACAGCCACCCCTTTGGAACAAGGTGGAATAGCATGTTTAGCATAAATACTTAATACCCATCGCAAGAGACCATTCAAGGTAAAGTGGCCAGTTAACGGCCCTGCAGCGACGGGGGTTAGTGGTCCAGATTGTTGTAATAATCCATACATCCAGTGTCGCCATTCAGTCTGTAATTTTTAGTGTCTAGCAAAGTTATGAACTTAAGATCCTGGGCTCATCTTTTGGAGGTGCTGTGCAGATTTCCTTTGAGGACCAGGACTGAGAGGTGGGATGGAGCACGATCGCTTTGTAAAAGGTGTTCAACCATGAATAATTTGGTATTTTCATCTTTTCCTATGTAAGTACATTCAAGAGCGTAGTGATCATCTCATTTCACCCTCGTTTGTTACTGGTGTATTTGGGGCACTGTCTGTGGTAGGCCACCTCTTGTGATACCTCCCACATGGCAAATAGAAAAATGCAATGGGAAGTCATTTGTGTAGATGTCTTTGCGTGTGCCTCTCTTAAATGAGTGCTAGGGGGCTGGATGTTTTTGCTGGATCATTGATTTGAATCCAGTACGAACTGAACATTGTTCCCCTCTAACAGATGTGTGGTGACATATATGAGATGAGTTTGGTAGGTCTCAGGTCCAAGCTCACTGCCAAGCTGTGCACTAATGGACAGGCTCAGTAGAGCGTGCAAGGGGGATGGAGCGTGAACTGCCCCCAGTATCCCCAAAAGGGGGTCCGATCCCCTCACATCATGCAAGTGGCATGTCGACAGAGCAGTGTGTGCGGGAAACCTTTCTTCTCTGAGCTCCCAAGCCATTGTCTTTCACGGCCACTGACTCCACACTGCTTTTTAAAGCTGATATTTATGGCTATACGCAAGCTATTTGCAGCTATGCAAATTAGCTCATTAAATAATTGGCCTGTTGTGTCAGCCTGCTGGAACTGCACCGGCCATGCCACCAGGAGTATGTGATTTAATACCAGGGGGAGGGCAGGGGGCAACCCCATCCACGTGCCCTAAACCTGAGCAGCTGAGCCTGTCTCAGGTGTGGAGGAGAAAAGAGCAGGGAATCCTCTCCAGTCAGCCATGGAGTGGGAGCAGAGCAGCTGTTGCTATGGTTCAGAGGCAACAGATCCAAGAAGGGGTTGATCCATCCTCCTGCCCCAACTCACTGAGCAGTTGCCCCATCTGCCCACAAGCAACAGCACCATAGAGAAGGGGCCAGGAGTAGCTTGTATGGGCAAAAAACCGGCTTCTCAGCAGCCTTTGTCCAAACCTTTTCCTCCTTCCCTGGGGCTGCCATGGCCTCTGTGATTCCCGAACACTGAACTCCCAGGGCAGCCACCCCAACACACACTTAATCAATCAAAGGCAAGAACTGCGAGGACTGGTAGGCAGAGTAATTAGCAGCTGTGCGGCCGCGGGGTGAAATACTCCTCCTGCCCTTTGCAGCAGAAATGAGAAAGAAAGCATCTCTTCTCTTCATTTGGCAGCTGTTCAGTAAATGTCAGTGCTAAAGACGTAGGCCTGGCCTACACCACTGGCAAAATTCGGTGGCAGGCAACAGGAGTTAACACAAGCTACACAAGGCTTGTATAACACCCGTTGAGTCAACTTCGTAACTCCCCTTTAGCATGCCGTCTTCACTGTGCTGTGTCAACAGGCCGTGTGTTCCTTTGACTCAACACTACACCATGGGATGAAGTCGATTTCTAGATCGACTGAACGTGTCTTTACGCGCTGCTCAGCTGATCCACAAAAATCAATCCAATCGCACAGAAATAACTGTGCTCAGTGCAGACATACCCACAGAAGCAGAGCTGAACAAGGTACTGTGCAAGCAAATTCTGTCTACACAGCACTGTATCCCACTGCTCCTCAGTTCTGACCACAGGTTCCCTGCTATTCCAGCGCTGGAGTCCCCCGTCCAATTCTGCCACTCACAATGGCTTTCAACTAGGGATTTGTGTACCCATGGGGGTACACAGAGGTCTTCCAGGGGTACATCAAGTCATCTCGATATTTGCCTCATTTTACAACAGGCTACATAAAAAGCATCAGCAAAGTCAATGCAAACAAAAATTTCATACAGACAATGACTTGTTTATACTGCGCTGTATGCTATACACTGACATGTAAGTACAATATTTATATTGCAAATAAGTTATTTTAGAATTATATGGCAAAAATGAGAAAGGAAGCAATTTTTTCAGCTGTGAAACTTTTGTATTTTACATCTGATTTTGTAAGCAAGTCAAATCATAGGGCTGGAAGGGACCTCGTGAAATCATCAAGTCCAACCCCTGGGAATTGAACCCAGGACCTTCTGCATATTAAGCAAAGGTGCTAGCCAAGTCCTTTTTAAGGGAGGTGCAACTTGGGGTGCCCAAGACAACTCAGACTCCTGAAAGGGGTACAGGAGCCTGGGAAGGTTGAGAGCCACAAGTCTACAGTAATATGGTAATGATCCCGTTCCACACTGCTTTCATCAGAGATAGGCGTCAAGTGACTAATTCTCAGTAAATAATGTGTTCAGTGAATTTTTGCTCCATTAGCCAAGCAATTTTCAGTTTTCTCAAATGAACTCACCATTACAAAGTATTCCGTGAGCGCCACCAAGTTGCTAATATGGTAACACAAGAGCAGCAGGGTACAGGGAAGTGCTAGCTACCCTTTCCCCCACCCCACCCCCCAGATCAGCAGCAAGGGACCCCCAAAGAGTTCATCATTGTAGCTAGAATTGCAGGAGTGCATACTGACCCCAGCCAAGGCCCTGGCCCCCTCGGGAGAGGCACTGTGTTTTAAAGCAAATTGGACAGCTTCCGATGGACCCTCTTCTGTTGGAAAAGGCTGATTTGTTGAAAACCAAGTGATTCATAGAAATGTGTCTATTTTGATGAAATTTCAGTTTGGAAGGGAAAAGAATCTGGGGAAGGCTGAGCATGAAAAAAGGGCGACATTGTAGAATTTCCTGCAAAGAGGAAAATCAAGTTTTCCCACCCAGCTCTAGTATGGAGATAGGAATGGCCTACTACCCCATGGTCTGACAGTGGCCAGTGCCAGATGCTTTACAGCAGGGGGGCTCAAAATCATGGCCTGAGGGCCATGTGCAGCCCATAAAGTTATTTCTTGTGGCCTGCAACGACCCTATCGCTATTTGCAACATCGTTGTGTGAAAAGGTTTCAGTGGTGCAGCCCTTGGGCTACCATTCTAGTCCTCATGGTGATTTGAGTTTGAGACCCCTGCTTTGGCATGAACAGAACAGGACTCTTATGGAGTGATCCATCTCCTGTCATCCAGTCCCAACATTTATCAGTCAGCAACTGAGGAACACCTGTCCCTGACTAACTTAGCTAATAGCCACCGATGGACCTATCCTCCATGAACCTACCTTAGGAGCATATTGGACAATTTTGCTACTTCCTACAATTTTATCCAAAGTCTTGTGATATTTGATCTTTTACTTAAAGCCCAACTTTTGGAGTCCTGCGGTTAAGTGAGACTCCCAGCATTTAAAATGCTTCTAACCCTCATGCTTGTTGGACCTGAAAACATGAGTCCATCAAAGCAAAACATGAACAAACCAGAAGGCAAATATCAGGGGGCCCAAACCTAGTCTTTTTAAAATCTCATGTTTTTAAACCAACCATAGAATCATAGAATATTAGAGCTGGAAGGGACCTCATGAGGTCATCTATTCCAACCCACTGCTAAAAGCAGGACCACGCGCACCAAATTATCCCAGCCAGGGTTTTTGTCTAACCAGGTCTTAAAAGTTTCCAAAGATGGAGATTCCACCACCTTCCTAGGCAACTCATTCCACCCTCACTCCATCCACTTCACCACCCTCCTAATGAGAAAGCTTTTCCTAATATCCAGCCTCGAGCACCCCAGCTGCAGCTTGAAACCATTGCTCCTTGTTCTGTCCTCTGTTACTACTGAGAACAGCTGAGCTCCATCCTCCCTGGAGCATCCCTTCAAGTAGTTGAAGGTTGCTATCAAATCCCCCCTCAGTCTTCTCTTCCGCAGGCTAAATAAGCCTACTTCCTTCAAGTTCTCCTCATAAGTCATGTGCCCCAGTCCCCCTTATCATTTTTGCTGGCCTCCACTGGACTCTTTCTAATTCCTCCACAGCCTTTCTGTAGTGGAGATCCCAAAACTGGACACAGTATTCTAAATGTGGCCTCACTGATGCCGAATAAAGGGGAATAATCACATCCCTCTATTTCCTGGCAACGCTCGTACTGATGCAGTCCAATAGCTGGCCGTTGGCTTTTTTGGCAACAAGGACACACTGTTGACTCATGTCCAGCTTCCAATCCACCATAACCCCTGGGTCCTTTTCTCCAGTGCTGCTACTTAGCTGGTCGGTCCCCAGCCTGTAGCAGTACATAGGATTTTTCTGTCCTAAGTGCAGGACTTTGCACTTGTCCTTGTTGAACCTCATGAGATTTTGCTTGGCCCAATGCTCCAATTTGTCTAGGTCTCCCTGAATCCTGTCCCTGCCCACCAGTGCATCTACTCATGCTTAGGGTTGTAACATCACCTGATGGCCAAACCCTTGGTCAGCAAACCAAGGATTGTCACACATTAAAGAACCAAGCGGCTAGACAGTGGTTCTCAGCCACTGTGTTCGGACACATTACTGTGTCATCAGGCAGTGTTAAGTGTGTTGTGGAGAGCAGAGGAGATGACGGGACTCAGGCTGGGGTGGATGGGCAGCTGTGTCCTGTAGAGTCGCAGTATGCCGCCAACTGTATCGCAACCCACAAAAGGCTGAGAAGCACTGAGCTAGAGTAACGGAGTACAGCAATTTATATCCTACATGTGGCACAGAAAACCTACAGTGTGCTTACTAATGGGTTATATACATGTAGAACCATACAATCACTGTCCGAAAAAACTTCCATTGTAGAGAGAGAAGAGAAATAATAATATCCCTATTTTGTTTAGATGAGAAGGGACAGTGACTAGCTATAAGGACCCTACAGGAGAGCTAGACGTTGACATCAAAGCAGTGACATCTCAGTCCACCAGACAGTTTTCTCTCTACTGTCTTAAACTGCCCCCTATTGGTAAGACTGGAGTTAACATTACCCATCCCAACAGGCAAAGTTGTACTGCACCCTGTTCCTCCTGGGCTATCAGCCTCCTTCTTTCAAATGTTCACTTAGGATTTGTCTACCCAAGGAAATTGAGCAGAACAACTACAGCAGACTAGCTGTTCAGCAATAGCTATTCTACAATAGCTTCCCCATGTGGATACTGTATTTCACAATAAAAGTGATTTTCTGTCCTTTTTCAGGGCAAATTATTCCAGGAAAACAGCAGCTTTTATTCTGGACTGGGGGGTCCACCCAGGAAGGCATTCTGGAATAACTTGTTCTGCAATAGCTGTTTCAGTCAATTCCCCCCATAGACAAGCTTTAAGATCCTTGCAGTGACCTCTGCCCTGTCCTCCCCTTTCCCAGGATGCAGTTTTGCAGGAATTCTGCAGCCTCAGAAGGTGCAGATTGCCCAAACAAGAAGTCCCAAATCTGTGAGAGCTGGCCTTTGTCCCAGCAGAGGTTGTACAAATGTGACCAACCTCTCCCTCACCCTTTTCCACCATACGGTGACATACTAGGCAAGCGGTTCACTCGGTTCCCTCCAGACAGAGGACGCCCAGACAGCTCCTGGCAGACAAAGCAGCTGCAAGGGATGAGAAATATGAAAAAGCTCCATCAGTGTGGGGTTTAGGTAGCTGCTGTAAATAGATCTGACTAGAGTCATTATTGATTTCTCCTGCACGGAGCTGTAATTAGATTGAATGGGGAAGAGGCATGTTAAGCTGCATCAGCAGAAAATAAACAAATAAAATAAGGAACCAGGGAGGTTCGTCATGGCAGCGTCTCTACCGACTGAGTCCATCCCTTTAAACGCACAATAAGGCTGGAAAGTGCCTAAACTGTCCACATCTCAAAGAAGACAGCATGGTGCTATTCACTAGGCCCACAAGGGGACATTTCTAACCCCGACTCTTCTACGTGCTGGGTGACCTTAGGTAAATCATTGTTCTGCCTTGTGCCTCACTTTCCCCAGCTGTAAAATGAGGATAAGGAGATCACCCTGCCAGGTAAAGTGCTTAGCACTCTGTGAGGGAAAAGCTTCTGAGCTAAGAATTAAAGCCCAGCCTTAGCAATTAGAGGCTGCATATTTGCTGACACCCCATCCTCCAGAATCTAGCCTAATTCAGGTTGCACATTTATGAGCTTTCAGTCTTGTATGGAGATGGAAGCAGGATTCAAACCAGGGATCTTCAGTTCTTAAATGACAGACTTCTTTTTGAGAGAAAGAAAGTCTTCTGGTTAAAGGAAGGACTAAAAAGACTCTGGAAATCTTCACTCAAATTACACCTGGGTCACAGGCTTCCCAAGTCTTTCAGGAAGTCATCTCTTCTCCGGCTGCCTCAGTTGTTCAGCTGTAAAATGAGAATAGCAACCTCTCCTTTGTCTGTTTAGAGTGTAAGCTCCTAGGGGACTGGCTAGACTGTATCTGGGCTGGCACCTCCCAGCCTGGGTAGACAGACTCATGTCAAGCTGGTGCTCTAAAAATGGCCATGTGGCCATTATAACTCAGGTTCTCAAGCCCGAGACTTGCAGTCTCAAGCTCCAGCTTGAGCCACAGCATCCACACTGCTATTTTTAGCAAGCTCACTCAAGCCTCACTAACATTAGCCATGTGGACTAGGGACTGGCTTCCAGCTGCAATGTAGAAAGACCTTTAGGAGCAGGGATTGTTTTGACAGGTGTTATCTGCACCCACCACAGTGGGACCCTGTCTTCAGCACTCATAATAAAGCGATTAAGGACTTAATATTTGCTGTCTCTACAGTCTTGTTAATCTTGAAAGACCAGCTACTGCGTGGCTAATGCAAGTGATTCTATTCCAAGTGTCACGAGAGTCGTCTTTTTTTTTGATCATTGTTTTAAAACCCCAGCTCTTGGTTTAGGTGAGAACCTCAGCTTTCATTCTTTCTAAAAGGAAGTTTCTAGCCGTAACTGGTTGCTAGAAAATGTGGCCCAAGCATCACTGTTTGAATGTTTGGAGGTTGGAAACAGCACACCCAGGAAGCACTGCTGTTTTCATACAGAGCCTTATCTTGGAGGGTCTCAAGGGTTCTTTGGGGTTGTTTTGATGGGTCCCTGAGCTGGCCCTATGCAATCGTGGCAAGACGGCCATCTTTATTCACCTGGATGTACTTTACTCTTGCCACTAGATGGCAGTAAAACATCCTGCACCTACGCCATTCCCTTCAGGTCAAGCCCAAGCACTTGTCTCTCCATGATCCAAAGGTAGCTGTGTTAGCCTCGTTCAGCAAAAGAAGCAAGGAGTCCTGCAGCACTTAAAGACTAACAGATTTATTTATCACATGAACTTCTGTTGGAGAAAATCCCACATCGGCAGACACTAGTGGGAAGTTCTACCACAAAAGCTCATGTGATAAATAAATTTGTTAGGCTTTACGTGCCACAGGACTCTTTGCTTCCATCTCTTCATGAGGCTCTTTCTAGCACTCGAGTTCAGTTAAGATGCAGAAGAAACCAGTTGTCTGTGCTGCTTCTGTGATGAGGGTAAATCCACCCCAGGGCCATTTTTTGAGAAGCTTCCAGAGACAATTGTGGAAATTGCAGGCCAGCAAGCCTAACTTTGGTACCAGGCAAAGTGGTTGAAACTAGTAAAGGATGGAAATATCAGACACATAGACAAACACGAGATGGCTTGCAAAGGGAAATCATGCCTTCCTTAACTAGGAGAGTTCCTTTGAGGGTGTCAACAAGCATGTGGATGAGAGTGATCCAGTGGATATAGAGGCCTAGGACATTCCCAAAGCCTTTGACAAGGTCCCTCAGTGAAGCCCCATAAGCAGTCAAGAGATGGGGGTGGGGTCCTCTCCTGGATCAGTAACTAGTTAAAAGACAGGAAACAAAAGGTAAAAGTAAATGGGGAGTTTTCACAGTGCAGAAAGGCGAACGGTGAGGTTCCCTAAGGATCTGAACTGGGACCCATACTGTTGAACATATTGATAAATGATCTTAAAAGGGGTGAATAGTGAGGTGGCCAAATCTGCAGACAATACAAACTCATTCAACATAGTTAAGTCCAAAGTTGACTGTGAAGAGTTACAAAGGGGTCACTGGGCAACAAAATGGGTGAAATTTAATTAATTCCATTCAGATGAAATTTCAGCATTGATATGGGCTGTAGAAGGATAAGCGCCCCACTCCAGTATAGAAGGAATTACAAATTTTGCAGAAAAGAGAATGGCCAATAGGAGCTGGTGGCTGCTGGGCTAACCTGAGCTAAGGAGCCTGGATATAAGCAGGCTGCAGCCCTAGCTCTTGCTACTCTTCCTCTAGCCTGTGTTGAATAAAGGTGTGTTGGAGACCTGGTTATGGGGATGGGACTGGGGAGAGCTCACTGCAGACTGCCAGGGTTCAGGTGATGTAAAGGTGAGAGATACCTGTGGAGGTGTGGGTGTGGCCTTGTGGACGTGATAGACTGTAGACTGAACAGGTATGTCCACACGTCTCTATTATTTCAAAATAACACTGGTTACTTCGAAATAAGAAAGATTAGGTCCACACAACCTTTTCTTATTTTGAAATGACAGACTCTGTCATTTCAAAATAAGAACCGTCATTTCGAAACAGCTGTTATTTTGAAATGGTTATTTTGAAATAACGCCGTTTGGACATGTTGTTTCAAAACAACACCATTGTTTTGAAACAACATGTCCAAACGGCATTATTTCAAAATAACCATTTCGAAATAACAGCCGTTTTGATAGCAGGCTTTCTCTTAATTCAAATTAACTTATTTTGAAATAAGGACTTTATTTCAAAATAACTCATTTCAAAATAACTTATTTCGAAATAACAATGTATGTGTGGACATAGCCAACTGGAGTAGGCGTAGAGGTGGTGTCCAGTCAGGGCATTTAGGCTATGTCTACACTGGCAATTTAGGTTGCATTAAGGAGGCAATTCGAGCTAAATTAGTCCCTGTCTACACTAGACTTTCATTAAGTTGAATTAAAAAATTCCTTAATTCAACTTAATGAAAGCTTATTTCAAATTAATAAGAACTGCCAGTTAGTTCGAACTAAGCCTTAATTTGACTTCTTAGTTCAAACTAAGAATGATGTAGACCTGGATTAATCCTTTATTCAACTTGATTAAGGTCAAATTAAGGGCAGTTAGGTCGAATTAACAAAGTGGACTAAGTCGACTTACCTTTAAGCTGATGTAGTCCACTTCATTAATTCGGCTTAATATAGTTGAGTTTAGTTCGAATTAAAGTCAAACTTATTAGTTTGAATTAACAAATGTGACCTAACGTTTTCTAGCACAGAAATACCCATAGGGTCCCTGGCTGGAGCCCAGAGAAGTGGATGGGCCTGGGCCTCTCCTACCACCCCCAAGCCACCCGTGGGTGGTAGAAGGACTAGTGGTGGAAGGAGGTGGGAGAGAGAACAGACTTAGTGGTCTTGGAAGGGGGAAATAGAACAGACTCAGCCAGAGGGCTGAAATCCTGGACCTAGACTTGGGGACATGGGTCTGGAGAAGACAGGGTACAGGCCACTTGATGGGGATGCTGCTTGAGCCAATTCCCCAGTACAGTCACCAGGAGGTGCCTGGCTGGTGGGTCACGTGCTGAGAACCATTACATGGGCAAACTAAAGTACATTGGAAAACAACCCTAGCTATACGTACAAAACGATCGTGTCTAAAATCAGCTGTTACCACTGAAGAAAGATTTTGGAGTCATCATGAACAGTTCTCTGAAAACACCGCCTCCATGTGCAGCAGCAGTCAAAAAAAGCTAACTGAGTCTCAGGAGCCATTAGGAAAGGGATAGATGATAAAACAGACAATGTCATAATTCCAGTCTATAAGTCCATGGTACACATGCACCTTCAATACAACATGCAATTCTGACCACCCCGTCTCAAAAAAGATATGTTAGAATTGGAAAAGATATAAAGAAGGAGAGCAAAAATGATTGAGAGTATAGAACAGCTTCCATAAGAGGAGAGATTAAAAAGTCTGGGATGGATTCTTGTTAAAAAAGAGACAGATGAGGGGGAACATGACAGCGGTCTATAAAATCATGACTCATATGGAGAAAGTGATCTTATTTGCCCCTTCACGTAACACAAGAACCAGGGGTCACCCAAAGGAATTAGCAGCAGGTTTAAAACTAACATAAGGAAGTACTTTTTCACACAGTATCCAAGCCTTGGATCTCATTGCCAGGGGTGTTGTGAAGACCAGAAGTATAACTGGGTTCAAGAAAATGAATTAGATAAGTTCCTGTAGAATAGGAGCATTGGTGGCTTACTGACCAAGATGATCAGGAATGCAAACTCATATTTTTGGTGTCCCTAAATCTCTGAGTGCCAGAAGCCTTGACTATTAGACAAGAGGATAGCTCACTCAATACATTGCCCTGTTCTGTTCATTCCCTCTGAAGCATCTGACACCGACCATTGTCAGAGGACAGGATACTGGGCTAGATGAACCATTGGTCTGACCCACTCTGGCCATTCTTACGTTCTTACCGAGAGGAGAAATGACTAGCCCGAGGCCACACGGGCAGCGAAATATTAATTCCAGGATACGACCCCAACTCTATTTGTTGCATGGGCTTCTGCCTAACCAGCTAGATCACAACAGACCCTGGTTCCCTCTTGCCCCCATCCTAGCCACATCACTTCTTACAAGATGAATGATAACAAATATATTCAGTTTCCTTTTCAACAGCAACCAATCAGTACACTGCATCTGAAGTCTCAGTGTTCCCCCAATAGAATTAGTCGTTAATTATTGCATGTTTCCCTGATGGTTAATAATTACTCTGAATACATGGGTTTATGCTTTTAGACAAATGCTGGGCTTAAAAACTTGAAATACCGAATGACAGTAACTGTCTCTATTATCCAATACCGCAAGTCTAGAGGGTAATCAGTATGTGGGATCTCCCAGGTAGTTTCAATGGCATTACACCCAACGTTAATATGGCCTATTACCTGAGTATGCGACAGCACACTGACCTCACACATCACGTGACTTCCCATGAGGAGATCTGTAAACCATGGAGCTACTGTAGACTGATCACATGTGGCAAGAAGCTGAAGATATTTACAGCATATCACATGTGATCACAGGAGTAGAAGATGCCGCAATTTATATACCGCGGTCACTCACAGAAAGTCAGCATTTCCCATGCCAGTTAATTCCTTCTCTGAGCATGGAGGTGATGTTACATTAGCCCAGAGAGTGAATAATGACTCTTGGTAGACAGTGACCATCCTATTAGCAAGAGGCAATAAAGAGGCTTGACACACCACTTATGTCTTTGCTTTCTACACAATGTTAATAATTCCTGTATGCTTCAATACCACATGCTGCAAGAAACAGAATTTAATGCACTTGGCTGTACCAAGTCCTTTGTATACACCACTTTGACCTGCTGCACGCCTTAGCCTCTAGCTTTCGATGATTACCTTGTTGAGCAACGAATGGGACAATCGCATGCCTTGGAGAAAATGGGGAGGTGGTAAGGGGTGGAGGTGGGGGAGGGAATTTTGTCATAGAAAACACTTTGCTCACTGTTCTGATTGTGCACGTTTGTGGTTTTTTGTTTGCTTGCTTTGTTTTGGTTTGTTTCTCTCTTTTTTGTTTTTTTAAATTGGTGTCTGGAAAAAAAGTTGGATTTTCTGTAAAAGGTTCCTTTTGTTTGTTTTGCAAGCATCTGATGGTCATAGGGTAGGTTTTTCCACTACAAAATTCTCTCCTGACTGTTTGACTGAGGTACCTTCTGGAAACACAGGCTCTGCCTGGTGCCATGAAGGGTTAAAAGTATCTTTGTTGTGGAGGATGTTTGTTTTCAATGAAGAAAGAGCATCTGGATTCAGAATGATTTGCAAGAGCCATGAAAATTGTCTTTGTTAACCATTATTGCCAGAGAAAATGGGTTGAACTGAATATATTTGCCTGGGCAAATCTGTTCTCTCCTATAAACCATCTGTCCTAACTAGAGCTAAGCAAATATGGTACATTCTGCCAATCAGGGAACAGAATCAATACCATGGGGTTTACCTGACCAATCACATCTCTCTGACACAAATATTGACTTCATGCAGAAACTGTTTGAGATCAGTCAATGGAGCTAAAAGAAAATGTCTAAAATTGTTTAATGAATATATTTAAGGAAGTTACAACCTGCTTGTCTTTTTCAGGCAGCAGGCACAGAGGCTAAATTTGTTGGACAAATTAGTAGTGACAAATGATTCGCTCAGCTCAAGACCTACCCAACTTCGGCTGGAAGCGGGGCACCTCATAACTTAGGTTTATATTGTTAATTCAGAGAGCCTATAATTTCAAGAGGGCCTTTACATGAAAGTGACCATAAAAAGCAATTCAGAAAAAGAAATGTGTTTTTCCAGTAATTAGGAGGAACAGATTTGCAAATAAAATGTACTCTCAGTATTTCTCCCCTTAAAAGGTGAGGGCTTGAGCGGGCTACACCGTGGCCTGCAATTCCACTTAAACTGGAAACCAGAAGCACATTTTTAACATGTAGGGTAATTAACCATGAGAATAACTTACCCAGGTTTGGGATGGATTCTCCGTTATCTTGTGTCTTTCCATCAGGACCGGGTAAAAAAAATACTCTCTAACTCAGTCACAAGCTATTGACCTCAGTGCAGGAGTTAGTGGGTGACAGCGACGTAAATAGGGAGAGGTGAAAGGGGCTTTATCCGGGGTGTGTGGAGTGGCTCCATTGAGCTGTTCTATTAAAGGGCGTGTTTTGTGATGCCATCCCCAAGTGCCACTAATTGCAAAGGGCATGTTCCAATAGGAAGACACCCCGGGCACCAAAACAGAGAGTTACGGCTCTGGTGGGTGATAGTCTCTGGCTTGTGCTAGGCAGGGGATTAGATGATCAGAGTGGTTCCTTCTGGTATTCAAATCTGTTAGTTTTGCTCTTGCAATGAGCTACAAGCTGTAGTGTGAAGATCTCTAACTATACATGCCTGATATACCCAGGAAATTTTTCAAAAGCATCTAGGTGACTTAGGAACCTAAATCCCATTGACTTTCATTGAAACACGATCGCTTTAAAAAAAACAAAACAAAACATGGGTTTTGACATTGAGACACCCACTCAGCCCTCAGGCCTGTCCACCTTGGCCCCCAGCAGTGGCATGAACTTCACCGCTGCACCTGTGGGACCAGCCAGGCGCTAGCAGCCAAGAGTGGGGCAGAGGCCCTGGTGGCGACATCTTTGCCCAGCTTGCAGCCGCAGAGCCAGGTGGCTGTGGCTGGGCGTGGGGCAGAGGTGCTAACATCTGCACCCTTGCTCTGCTTGCAGCCTAGCTGACTGCTAGCCAGCCCTGCAGCTGAGAAGTTTACACCACTGCCAGCCCAGGAGCAGTTGCTCTTCCCTTCCACGGTGGGAGGAGGCCGGCCTTGGTCAGGCCCACCCTGCACTTGAAGGGACCCAGCCAGAAAACAGGTTGGCTGCACCCCTGGAGGTAGCTATTGCACTGTTTACATGGCACAGGTAGTTTGTACCTTGATCTAGCTAAGAGTGACACATCTCCTATACAGCTCTTTCCTTCCATGCTCTCAAAGCACCTTATCTTTATCCCCACCCTGTTGTCTAGAGTGGCTTGCAAACGAGAATACCAGCCTCAGGGCAGACTGTTGAGAGCTAGGGCATGAAGCTACTGACAGATTTCACCAAGCAAGTAAAAAATGTAAAATCCTCAGATACTATGTGGTCTTTACGTGGAGTCACAGACCCTGCCTTTGAGCATTTTGATCTATCTTGCCATCCAGGCTTGCTTGACTCCATGATAGGCAGTTATGGTACACCAAAGATCACAAAATAGTCAGGTTACTCCCAGTCTCAAAGGACCACTCCATTACCCCCAGTCAATTTGCACTTTAGATCTCACCCCAAAGACAATGTTTGTATCCAATCATATAGTCAACTAAGAGTTTATTAACCAATAAAAAGGAATTAACTGTTTGCTAGGTTAAAGATGGTAAGCAAGCACACACAAATGAGTTATGGTCAGGTTTTGAAAGGTAATAGCAATTTCTATAGTAAGGAGACTTTATATAGGGCCAACCCAGGCGAAAGCTGAGATGCTCCTTCCATGTACTTAGAAATCAACCCCCACTCCCCCAAGTCTAAGCAGAAAAAGAGTAAGTTCTCCTTAACTGGGATTTCGATTTTGATTTTTATTCCCTTCCCCTAGCATTAAAGCTGTAATGAGAGAAGGGTGTGGGCAGTACCTTTTTCAGGGCTCTGGGGGAAGCAATCAACAAAGTCTTTGCTCTCCAGTGGCCCATTTGGCTCCAATAGGCCTCCCTGATGGGACGATTCCTTACATAGGTGTCCAGGCCAGCAGTAAGTGAAGTTGTTTCCTGTTTGGTGAGTCACATAGCATGAGAACAAATGTTTTATAGTTACAGAACAAACAATTAATTAGTACCTTCTCGCATGGGTTGTAAAGATAACAGATGAGATTAATGAGCGCCACAACTGACAGGCCTATCAGATAGTCTAAACCAGGAGTGACCAAACTTATGGAACTCAAGAGCCACATAAGTTGATAATTAAACCTTCGAGAGCCGCAATGAGGCATATAACCATATACTTTTACCTACTGCAAAATTACTAAGTTTAAAATTCATTGCACTCTTTAATTTTATCATAAAAAGAGGACAAATATTGATCCTACTAATGTCAGATTCTAAAAATTACTTACAGTTACCACGAAAATTAGCCCTATACAGTAAGAACTTAGCTGCTGCTTCGTGTAGGAGACTGCAGACTAGTGGCAAGTTTTTTAAAATCCCAACCATGCCACACTTCTCCCTGCCATCCCCGACCATGCTGCGCTTCTCCCCACCAGCCTGAGCCCCTCCTGAACTCTTAGGCTGGGCTTGCTTTTCTCAACTGATTTGCTGATGTTTTTCCAGGACCACAATTTTTCATTCTAGAGCCACATGTGGCTCCTGAGCCGCAGTTTTGGCCACGCCTGGTCTAAACACTAGGTAAAGTCAATACCCATCTCAGCTATGCAAACATGCAGGTGAGGCAAACTGGTTCCCAGTGAGGCCCAGGGGATATGGCATGAGGTGGCACCTGGTCTGCCAACATCACAACTCCCATTTTACAGAAGGGAAAACTGAGGCTCAGAATGAGGAATCAACTTGCCTGATGTCACCTAGTAGGTCAGTGACAAGAGCCTGAAATAGAATCAGGGCTCCTGAATCCCAGGCCACATCTCTGTCCACTAGCCCACACAGCCTCCCCTCTAAATGACTATAGTGTTTACATTTACCACCACCTAAGGTTGATCTCAACTAGCTACTGCCAGGAAAAACAACAGTTCCTTGTTTGATATTGAGATAGCTATTCAAGGTGGCTAGCTAGCATGATGTTAATGCAGAACTTCTTTTTCTTTTTTTTGCATTGGAGACATATCCCAAGGCACATTTAAAAATTTTACCCAAGCAGGTGTTTAGAGAGCTAAATGCAAGTGATCTTGCATGGCAAATGGAAGGTTTTTTTCCCAGGGCAGCCCCTAACCCTCCAGAAATCTTTGGAAAGCGAGCTGGGAGCAGAGGGCAAGATGCCACTTAAAATGACACATTAGTGTAGCTGCATCATTGTAGCACATACGTGAAGACATCTCCCATCAGTGTGGTTAATCCATCTCCATAAGAGGCAGTAGCTATAACAATGGGAGAAGATCTGCTGACAATGCTGTCCACGGTAGGAGTTAGGTCAGTATAAATGTGTCACTCAAGGGTGTGGACTTTTCCCATTCCTAATCAACAGAGTTATAACTAGGGTCAGACTAAGGCAGGGCTTTTAGGGGCTGCAGAACAGGGTCTCTGGCTAAGGGATGGGCCACAAAAATAAATCTGGCCTCAGGGCACCTCCGGAGCAAGCGCTGCTCACCAGCTCACACCACACCATGGCCTGCCCCACCGTGGGCTGGCCAGTCTGCCCCAGGTCCAGAAGTGCTTCCAACCTAAGGACTCCCAGCACCTGGGATACCGTTGTGCCAGCCCATGTCGCTGTACTAGCTGACTGACTGATGACTACGCCAACCTGCTCCAGCCCTGAGCTGAGTGCCTTCACCATCTGAGCAGCTGCAGGGGGCCCCAGGAAATCTAATAGCCCCCGGCCCAAAGGAGAGTTAATCCAGCCCTAGTTGTACCAATAGAAATCTGTAGCCTAGACCTGGCATCAATTAATTTCGGTTCACTTTTAAGTCAGCATTAGTACTGAATAAAATCCCATTGTGACGAACTTGCAGGCTTACTGTTCACTCTGAACACTTTGTCCTGATTCTGTACAGCTCCTCTCTTTGTGGGTGTAGACCACTCCTCTGTTGCTCCAGTAGTATTTCACATTCACTTTGCACAGGTGTTCATGAGCAGTGGAGGATCAGCCCTACCGCTCTCCCCCTGACTTTCTCTTTCACTCTCTATTCCTTTAGTTCTCCCCAATCTCCACAAGCCCTGACCCAGCACTTGGAGTGGGTTGATTAGAGCAGTTCCTGGGTGATGCCTTTAAATTGGGCCTATCCGTATAAAACACGATCCATCCTTTCCATCCCATTAAATAGCTCCCCACCTTCACACTAGAGATCTTGAAGTTTGATAACAATTGTATCTGAAATAAAATATATATGTATTCGGAATATCTGTGACTACTTTTTTTTTAAATATTTCCCCATTGTTTTCTGTTCAAGTTGATAAAAGACAGCTTGAAATTTTTGGAAATAATTGGAAGTTTTAGAAATGTTTAAGTTTAAAATAAGAAAGGGCAATTTAAAAAAGAAATCAGTCATCCCCCTCCTACCTGCACATACTTTTCTTTTAAATCCATCTTGATTACCAAAAGGCTGAAGCCTTAGGGCTTGCTTTATTCAGTTTTTGAACTTGCTCAGGCAAAACTACTACTGAAGTTAATGGTAGCCTTGTTACAATAAGCAAAAAACTGAGTAAGGCCCTCTGAATTCAACCCCTGGGTAGCTAACTTCTAGGACAAAGACGACAGATGTACATCGAGTAGAGATGCCAAAACATAGAGCCATGTTTGTTGTGGTGTCTTACCTTGAGAGATGGTGCTCAAGTGTGTTGCTCTTCTCACTTCTTGTTCATTAGAAGCTGAGGGGGGGGGTTGGTTTTTTTGTTTTGTTTTTATGGTTATGATCCCATGACTCCTTCTGAGCTAGATTTTGGCTGAGGGGTCCATGAATGCTACAACCTGGAAAGTAGCTTAGAATGGTGTGATGGCTATGTTTCTGGAAGACACGGGGCCTCTAGAGCAGTGGTTTTCAAATTTAGGGTCGGGACCCAGTACTCGGCTGCATACCCTCAAGTACTGGATCATGGTGCCCCCCCACTGCCGCTGCCCAAAGACTGGAGTGCATTGCTCAAAGATGGAGTTGTTGAGTCACAGGCATAAATGGTTTTTTTCAACTGGGTCCCAAGGAAAAACCACTGCTCTAGAGCGGTGTTTCTCAAGCTTTTATAGGTCATAATGCACATAGTGGCATGCCTGACCCTACTGGACAATCCAGCCCCCTCCTCCACGACACACTTACCCCTGTGTGGCAACACAGTAATGTGTCCTGACACAGTTGTTGAGACCCACTGCTCCAGATGTTGCTTTCATTTACATGACTGCAATTCTAGAGTAATTCTATTGACTCTCTAGGTGTGTCTAGACGTGAATATTAAGTCATGTTTTAATACATGTTAATGAACACAATTGTAAATACAGGGGTAGACTGGACAGTCTGGGCTAAATTCTCCATAGCCCTGTACCTTGTCCAGTCTTTTACACCAGTGTCAACTGGAGATAAAATGCTGCTAAATCAAAATGGTAGTGTATGCACAGGTGTAAATAACTATCCAATATAGAGAACAATGGCAAATCAAGCCCAGACCATGCAAGATAGGGTTATACACAACTAGGAACAAATATGTGTCACGTTAGTTAGCTCATGTGAAAACATGACTAGAAATTCAAGTGTAGACAAACTCTGAGTTCCCTGTCAAAAGCTCCTAGTCAAAGTATTGGAACCAATTCACAGTGTTCTCTGAAGGTGCCCTTCTGCTGACATTATAGGTCTCGTGAACCAACCCTATAAAACTGTTATACAACAGTGAAGGAATGCTTTCACCTTACCTTGTGTCAGTGGCAAGGAAGTTGACTTGTTCCCTCGTTGTGAACCACTGGCGAAAGGAGAAGATACTGGTTAGGAGTGTTAAACTGCAATTTAGCAGCGCAAAGAGTCGAAAGTACCAAACAAACCTTGTAAGACCCATGTTGAATGAGACCGAAATGGCTTTGGAATCCTGGACACAAAATGAACAAGGAGTCCCGTGGTGCTTAACGACTGACAAATTTATTATTTGTTAGTCTTTAAGTGCCACAGGGCTCGTTGTTTTTTACTGAACTAGACTAACATGATTGCCTCTTTGGAATTTGGCCACAAAATGGAGCTTCATGACTGGCTGTAGGGCAGGGGATGTCATAGTCATGAAGCCCAATGAAATTCGCCAGTCTAACTTGCAGTCCGTTCCTCCTTATTTGGTTTTTAAGACTTCCATTTCATGACCATCAACTCTGGGGAATACTCTGAGTTATTACAGAGAAGTCTTTCTTGGGTGACTGGCTGGTGAGACTTGCCCACCTGCTCAGGGTTTAACTGATCACCATATTTGGGGTTGGGAAGGAATTTTCCCCCAGGGCTGATTAGCTAGGGCTCTGGGGTTTTTTCACCTTCCTCTGTAGCATGGGGCATGGCTCATCTGCTGGCAAATTCTCTGTATCTAAAGTCCTTAAATCATGATTCGAGAAGGTAAATAACTCAGGCATTGGTTAGAGGCTTATTGCTGGAGTGGGTGGGTGAGGTTTTGAGCCCTGCATTGTGCAGGAGATCAGACTAGATAAACACACTGGTCCCTTCTGACCTTAGGTCTTGAATCTATGAGCTTAAGGCACACACAGAGAGGAGGCCATTAGCTGAGAACAAATATCCCAGCAGGGACAGCTTTCAGCTAAGAAGATGTTGGGCTGGCTTTGAGCATATGTGACGTTGCACTCAAAGACTTGATCCACAACGGGACTCACACAGCTACAGAGGTAAAGCTCACTCTGTGGTAGGGAGCTGGGGCCTGATCAGCAGCAGCCGTGACTGGTCATAGCTCCGTTGACTTATGTCTTACACAAGGTGTGGGTCCAACATGGAGGCAGGTCCTCCCCTCAAGCCCAAGCTGCTAGATTTGCCCTGGTGCTGCACGGAGAACCCAAGTTCCTGACTAAGGGCCGTGTATTCCACCCAGCAACAGCGACCCTAAATGTTAGACACCAGAACTGAGTCTAAGGTTATGTCTACCATGCAAAAAGACCCACAACAGTGAGGCTTAGAGCCTCAGTCCATAGATTAGGACTCATGAGGCTCATGGTTTGGAAAATAGTCGTGTAGATGTTCCCACATGGGGTGGATCTCAGACTGTGAAAGCTGGCAAAAGGGATGGATCTTAGCGCCTCCAATCCAAGCGGGAGCATCTTCACTGCTATGTTTAGCACCTTTGCACAAGTTTCTCCAGCCCAACTCTTTGGGCCCACATTCTGAGATTCACCATCGGATTTATAGACACACATTAAGTCCCCCTTGTGAGTCCCAGGAATAGCCACAGTGATGGAAGTACCCATCGGGTATGTCCACACATCTCTTTTATTTCGAAATAACACTGGTTATTTTGAAATAAAAGAGATGAGGTCCACATGACGTACTCTTATTTCGAAATGACGGACTCCATCATTTCAAAATAAGAGCTGTCATTTCAAAATAGCTTAAACCTTCTTTAAATTGAAATGGCTGTTCTTTCAAAATGGTTATTTTGAAATAACGCTGTTCGGACATGATATTTCAAAATAACCATTATTTTGAAATAACACTTTTGCCCTTTTCCTTCCCAGGGTGCCTTCCTTTTAGCCTATATTGGGTGGGGGCATGGCCCAGGGAGGGGGCCATGTTGCCGCACCTCCCATGGTGCCCCTCTCCTAAAGCGAAATAGCAAGTCCTGTGTTTGGACATGCTATTTTGCTTTGAGCTTTTCCCTTAATTCAAATTAACATTTTCTTAATTCGAATGAACTTATTTTGAAATAAGAACTTTATTATGAAATAACTCATTTCGAAATATCTTATTTCAAAATAATGATGTACGTGTGGACATAGCCCTCCTGTCACCATAATGAAAGTCTATACTGAAGTACCTCAGCTGTGCTGTCGTTGAGTACAGCTACACGATGTGTTTAAGTTGACTTAAACAGAACCCTGTCTACACTGCAGGGCAATAAAGTCAACTTTAGGGTCCAGTAAAGTCAACTTTATAAGGTCCACTTATAAAGTCGACTTTACCGTTAAGTCGACTGTATTAAGTTGACTTAAGGCAATGTGGACGCACTAAGTCTACTTAATAAAGTCAACTTAGTGCAGTGGAGCCATTAAGTCAACTTTATAAAGTCGAATTAAGCCAGGACACCCATTTAAAGTTGACTTTATAAAGTCAACTTAATGTAGTGTGGACTCACTAAGTCGACTTAATAAGGTCTACTTAAAGTCGACTTTATTAAGTCGACTAAATAAAGTCGACTTAGCTTTTACAATGTAGACATAGCCGTTGTGTTTTGCATGTAGACACATGTGTAGGGTCCTAAATCACTCAGGCACCTTTGAAAATGCCAACAATGTTGAAATGTATTACTGAAAACTGTCAAGTCAGAACCACGCACTTTTGCTTCAACAGTTAGTTTCTTTTAAAAAAGAAGCACAGCAAAAGCTTTCCCCAAAAGAGCAAAATTTGAACATCTGTGCAAAGTAAAAGTCATATATTTAGTCATCTCCTCAGCCATCACACACAGTGCTGAAAGTTTCATGGGACGTCACCTATGATTTTGATTATTTTATTAGTGAGGTAGCACCTAGGAGCCAAGCATGAACCAGCTCCCCACTGTGCAACTTGCTGCACAAACACAAAAAAACCCCACACAACGATGACCCCTGTATAAAAATCACTCCCAGCCACTCCTCCCCTGCACCCAACTTCTGAGTACCCCCCCACAGGGCAAAGTACCTCCTGTGTTGAGCTACTGCTCAATGCTGGGATGATTTTTAACTACAGAATCTCCTGGACAGAAATGTATCAATGGCATGCTCAGAACAGGATTGAATCCAGCAAGAGAGAGAGACTACAGAAGCATAGGCTTCTCCTAATGCCTTGATTTCTTGGACCATTGCACAGTGTGTTTCTCAGGCAGAAGCAAAATGGGGCAAATCAACTTAACCAACTACCTTGAGATCTGAAGGATTGTTGCCTCATTTTGCTTTGAGAACCATTGGTGCCAGCCAGGAAATGTGAGCAGCTATCACAGATATTCCCCTTGGAATATTTCATCTATTACTTGCTATTTCCAGATGGCATCTGGGCTAGGAACAGAGCTGTGGGCCTGTGGATCCACTGGCTTATAAGGTTGTTGGTCAATGGAGACTAGCACAAACCAATGGAGACCAGCAAAATGTTTCCAATAGCGTATGTCTACACTGGAGCCTTAGGTCGACTTAAGGAAGGTTGTCGACCTACAGAGTTCTGCGGCTACACTGGGCTTTTATTAAGTCAACCTAAGCACTTCCTTAAGTCAGTTTAATAACACCACCACTTAAAGTCAACTTAATGCTTATGTCGACCTTATTAAGTGGACTTAAGCCAGTGCAGACAGGGAAAGCCCTTAAGTCGACCTAAGTGGCCTCCAGCTACTCACAACACACCACTCCTCCATTGGACCTAGCACCTGCCAGTGTGGACATAGGCAGTGGATAGGAGTTTTCCATGTGGATTCTCTAAGTCGACTTAACAAAGTTGACTTAAAGTTGACCTTGAGAAGTCAACTTAGAAGAGCCTCCAGTGTCAACATACCCACAGAGTGTACTGGAAAGTGTGCTGAAGGGCTATGAGCCAGGCAGGAGTTAAAGGGATACTTCTTGGTGTTAACATCACTCACGAGTTAGGCATTAGCAGGCCCCAAATTTCCAGAGGGTAAGAGGGGCAAAATCAAGCCTTGAGTTTCCTCTGACTCCAGCCCTGATGCCAGAAGGAGAGATTGGGATGGTCCACGACTTGCAAGTCTTCAAGGACTTCAAAATGGTCACTTGCATGGCATATCTCAGACAGGTGGCCCCTTTGGTCCCCTCTCAAGAGAAGAGGGCAAAAGAGAGAGAAGTGGCTGATCGGGATGGGGGAGTGAAGGGAAGAAGTAGTAAGAGAGGGCCAGGCTTTGCAGTGGTGCCAAGCACCATGGGCCCGCACTGATTAATGGTCATGTTCTTTCTTTTGAACATCTAGCTTGCAAACGCAAAGAACAGGAGCAGCAGAAAGACAGGAACCTCCAGCCCAAGAAGCAGCGGCTGGTCTTCACGGACCTGCAGCGCCGCACCCTAATCGCGATCTTCAAGGAGAACAAGCGCCCCTCCAAGGAAATGCAGATGACCATCTCACAGCAGCTTGGTCTGGAGCTCAACACCGTCAGCAACTTCTTCATGAATGCCCGCCGGCGGTGCATGAATCGTTGGCAGGAGGATGCAGGCGCCAACCCTGGGATTCCCTCGTCGTCTACAAGCACTTTCTCCAAAGCATGATGCTCTTTTTCTGTCCTTCCATGCCCCAGCCACTCCCTTCTCACAACAGAGTGTCCCCCATCCCATGACAAACCACAATAACCATGGCCATCCTGCTGGGTGCTCTTGGGCACTGCAGGGAAACCAATCCACCAAACCCATTGTGCAGAGCTGCTGCGACTTGCCCTCTGGACCTCGGCGTAGTCCAGCATCTCACTGCTGCAAACAAACCCTGAATGACTCTCGCTTCAAAGGGGAACCATTTGGAGCAGGGCAGTTTCCTTCCTTTCTGGCCTCTAAGGAAACTCCCCCAGTGAAATGAGCAACTCCTAGGCCTTCTGGGGGACGGGAGTGAGGGCATGTTACACTGGAAGTGCTCGTTGCACAGTATTCCAGGCCTCAGATTCCTCCCAGGGTTCCACTCATCGAGGACGGAGCCTCCCAACCATTCCTGCTTTTGGCTGTGGAGCAGACTGTGCCCCCACTCCTCCACGCTCTGCTGCATTTAGCCAGCTCATCTTTCAATCGCACATTTCTGGCCTGTCCCCTTCTCCCGTAAGATACAAGGTTTGAGGACTGAGGAATGAGTTTCTGTCCCACATTGCCAACACCTGAGCTTAGGGGGATTGGAGGCATTTGGGCCCAGTCTGTCAAAGGCATGGAGTGCTGAGCTGCCGGACTCCCATTGACCATGATGACTGCGGTCAATGGGCGTTAGGCTCTGAGGCACTTCCGGAAATCCCAATGGGCACCTCCTTGTGGCTTTAGGCACCAATCTAGGTTTAAAAGCCTGGCCCCATAGATGCCAGGTGGCAGCACCATGGCAACCTGAAAGATGACACATTTCGGCAGTAACGACAGAGGCAAAGCTAGGGAGAGGATGGGTGCTCTCATCCCTTTAAAGTGTTATTGTTTGCAGAGTGAGAGGCAGCGTTATCTGGCAATGAGGCAGTAGGACTCCTGGGTTCTAATCCCAGCCCTTCAACCGCCCTGCTGCAGTGCCCATGGGAAAGGCACCAAGACCTGGTTTGCAAACACCTCCCTGGGGCAGGAGGCTTAAGGGTGAATGTTTGTGTAAAGTGCTTTTAAACCTGAGATGGGAGCTGTGAGTGGAGACCAAAGAGCATGCAAGTTAGCCCGGCCCACATGGTAGCTCCCCATGGGAGGCCAGGCACATCAGAATGAGAAAGAGATCAGCCCCCATTCGTCCCATCCTCGCAGACAATAGACCCCACATGGGGAGGGTTACTTCATCTTCTGAGGAGCGTCCAAGAGCATCCGCTGCAGCCACCAGTCTTGACGCCAAGTGCACAAAAGAGGTCCAAAAAAAAAAAGAAGATCCTTTTATTCTAGGATTCCTTCCAAAGAAGTTGCAAGTCCAAGGAAAAATGTGGAGATGCTACCATAACACCATGGCCCCTCCCCGGCTCACCTTGCTCGTGGAACACGGGAGGAAGCACAGGAGGGTTTGCTAAGTTGAATTTCACTGTGTCACCTAGAGTTCAGGCAGGTCAAGAAGCACATTTTCACTACATAAATCGGGTATAAAAATAACTGTTTGAAAAACCCAAGAGGAAAGACATCAACTGAAGGATTTGACCTTTCCTGGGGACTGGATGGGTGAGGCCAGTCTGGCTCAGCAATGATCTTCACTTTATTTCAGTTTCCGTTTTGGTTTAAAAGCAAACCCAAACAAAGCCCTGTTTTGACTGCTTTGTGTCACTGCTCCCTACCCCCCCCCCCCGCCAACACACACACACTGTCCCCCCACTCACCTCACCCCTTTTCTCAGTTCTGTTAGCAAAGAAGGAAACCCAAAAATCTTAATAAAATCAGCATTGGTACACAGTGGAAAAAACAAAAATATGGAGACATTTGATATACATGTCTGTGTGTTTGTGTGTGTGTGTGTGTACAGACATGCACACAACACACAGACACACACAGGGGAAAATTAAAAACACAAAACAGGGATTAAAACAAAAGACCCTCCCCGCCGCTACTTACAAAAGATGACAGATTTTTTTTTGTGCCAACTAACAACCTGCCTTAAAAGCAAAATCCTAGAGAGATGGTACTATCTTCAAAAGTATTGTTTCCTCTGAGCTCTCCATGGTGACTTGTGCCATATATAAAGCACTCACAAGGCAAAATGATGATTAAGTTCATCCAATTTACCCACCCTCCCATACGCCTCCTTAAAAACCTCCACTGCCTCATTGGAGAGAAGAGGAGGTGTGGGAGGGGACAAGACAGGGTGGGGAGAAAAGAGAGCCCCTCACCACACTTAGGAAAATCTTTTAAAAAGGGACAATATTGAATTGATGCGGGTAAAATAGTATCATCTTCAATCTAGTGCTACGGTTTCTTCTATTCACTTTACTTTGACAAATGATGTGTTGTGCAACAGTAAGGCACCTTGTTGAAAAGATCGAAAGAAGGGGAAAATATCTAGCTATCAATACAGATATAGATATAGACACCAAAAGTATAGAAAGAAGGGAAAAAAAGAAAGAAATAGACCTATAAATTAACCTGTTGGTATTGAAATTGTTCCCATAGGTTATCAGGACTGCTTGTGACAGTCACGCCAAAGCAATCACTGGGAAAGGTGAGGCTGGAATATACCAAAAGTGGGGGGGAGGGAAATCAGCTCGATATGGTTATGACAAACTAATACATAACAATTTACTACTAGCAAGAGTGAGAAAGTGTGAGAGAGGGAAGGATGGACATACAAAAAAATGGCAGGCATCACATTGTGTTTTGCCAACGGAAAGTTAAAACTAATGGAAAAGCCAACATCGTTTCCTCCCCCGCCCACCACTGAGACTCCCCTAACGTTTTTTTCGTCTTGTCTTGTTGGGAAGTGGTGATGGTGATGGATTCCTGAACCCGCTATAGTAGTATTCAAGGGCTGAGAAGCCAAGAAGGGGCCTTGCTTTGGGATGTGAAAAATAAATACATAAATAAATAAATAAACAGAGTAAAGTTCCACAGGCCCCAAGGATGCAAAGACATTTCTAGTGAGAACCCAAGAAAAAAGGCTACCTCACTTGAGTTTTCAATTCTTGTGATTTGAAAATCACGTCTGATACCAAAGATTTTGTTCCCCTTGTCTGGTCTGTGCTGGAAATGCCACTTTCCCTGCTACCTTGATGACAGATATACCAGTAAAACCTTTCCCCTTTTCCCCATCCTCATCCCAGCCTCCTGCTCCTTTTCCTGAGCCTTCCCTTGTAGCCCTTTCCATCCCCTAGCGAGAGAGTGAGAGAGAACAGGATGGTAGCATGATAGATGAGTGCCTTTTTCTTGTACCAAAGGTGTGTGGCCATATTTTTTTGTTTGTTTGTTTGCTTTTGTCCTAGAGACCCACTGTTACCTCAGCTCTCTAAACAGATGAACTCTGGCAAATCTTACAGCCTTTGGGTGTTGGGACAGAAAAATATCCCCCCTCCCCACCTTCTGTTTCTGCTCCTGACGGGCAGAAATCTCCTCTTACCTCTTTCTAACCCATCTCCGTTAAGAGGGTCCTGAAGACCTTGTGTACAATCCATACCACTCCCCTACCCTTCCACCATCAACTCTACTTAACTTACCCCAAGCCATGAGCACTACCTCTCTCACAGGTCTTACAGTAAGTGATGATACCATGGCTGGATTTGCTGTATGTTCTGCAGTAGCTTGAATTAGCTCCTGAGACCATGCAGGTGTCACAGAGATGAAAATGCATTTTGCTGTTAAAAATCTCTTCCTCCTTCTTTGGAGGGCCGGGTGAACCATTCCTCAGGCCAAATTTTGACTCTTCTCTGCTTTTTGTAGCATGGGCAGAACCTGAGAAGTAGCCTGTACAGAAGCTGGCAGTGTGAGGCTTCCCAATATTGAGGCTGGAGGTGGAAAGACAGGAAGGAGGAAAACATTCTCAGCTCAGGCCCACCCCTTGGGAATGGTCCATATATTGCCCCAGTGGCTGCAATGTGAACACATGACCATCTTTCCAGCAGGGAGCTTATGCTGATACGGGGTTGACCCTTTAACTTTCTCTAAATTTGGTCTGGAGCCATGAAACACAGATTGTGAACCAAAGTTCATGGGCATTTGGGTTAGGAAGCCCCACTCAGTGTATCCTCTGTTCTATGTATCTGCATTTCTGATAGGATTTCTTTATAATCAAAGCAAGATGATACTGAGCTTGGGTGGAACGGCAGGGTTGGGTGGTGGAGGCTGAGAATGTCCCACCTTTGCATGGTGCCTAGGCAAGGGTCCCCCCCCCTTACTATCCTGCCCTTGTTCCTCACATAATGCCAGATATGTGGGTTGGTTGGCATCAGCAAAGATCCAGCCCAAGACCTCCAAGTCTCACAACATGAGCTTCGCCAGCCCTAGCAAAAAGACTCAGTTCAACAACCCTTAACCATGCCTCAGTCCCACTAGCGGAGGACAGAGAACCACATGGAGTGGATCATACCCACTTCTATTCTCAGTGGAAGCTCCACGAGTACAACAGGGTGAGCCCAATACACGGGCTGGAAGGAGGAGCATTTCACCCTAATATTTCTTAGCTTCAAAAAAACCCACAGCTAGTAACTCCCTACCTTGGCTTTACCACAGGCCTCTGAAAGTGATAGGGTCCCCAGACAAAGAATCACAGCCCAGCTTTTCAAAGGGTATCTCCATTTTTTTGGATTTCTTATGCCTTTTGGGAGCGATGACAGCGTCACACCATGGTCCCTGTTGTGTTATGCAAGGAGTCAGACTAGGTGATGGTCCCTTCTGGGTAGGGTTACCAGATACCAAAGCCTGGAAAGGAGGGCAGGAAGTACGAAAAGGAGGACATTGGAGGACACGTGGAGAAAATGTAATATTCTTCTGTTTATAGGGAGCCCTGGAATGCTTCCCCCCAAAAATAGGGTGTTCCAGGGCATGCCAGCATACTCTAACCCCCGTAAGCAAAAGGGCAGACAAAATCGTGGATTTTTAAAATGCCTGGCAGATGGAGGACGTGAAGGTAAAAAAGAAGACATGTCCTCCTTTTGCCTGACATCTGGTAACCTTACTTCTGGGCTAAACCCTAAGAGTCTGTTAATGAGATCAGCATAAATCCAGAGTAACTCTGCACTCACTTTAGTGGGTTTACACCAGTGTCAAAGATAGCAGAAGCTGGTGCGGAGATGTCATTTGAGGCATTTTGTACCAGTGTAGGTTGGGCATAAAGGCATGTGAAGCTTGCTTGTGTTCTCATACACAATAGTGAAAATCAGGAGTAATTCCACTGGAGCGAGCGATGTACATGAGAATAGAATATGTCTCAGAGCATCCATCGACCAGTGGGCATTTGCACAGGTTCACTAGTCCCTGGAAAGATAATCTGGGTTGGTCCCATCATTAAATTGCCCCCTTTCACCTATATTTTGCCTATAGTGTGTAAATGCCACTGGAGACCTGTTTCCATGAATTTCACCAGCCTCTGAGAATCATTCTTCATCTCGCACTCTGATCTGCTTTGACCTGTGAGAGAGACGTCATGTATCATTTCCTCCACAGTGATATCTGAAATCTGCAGCACAAACTCTCGTGATAGCCCAGGTCACTAGAGATGAAGCAGGTCATACTCTCGCACATTTAACGTCTCAGGTCACATAGTTTTGCTGTCACAGGTCAATGGTTGTAAGATTCCCATCCCAATGGGGTGGAAACATAGGCCTCGATTCAGGAGCACATCAGCAAGCACTCATGTCCCACTGACTTTAAGTCAAAGTCAATCACGTGCTTGAATGCTGGCCTGAAAAGTTGCGCCCTCCTAAACCAAAGCATTAAACTGATTTCAGACATGGTACCAGGCAGAAATGGTCACTATCTGCATGGGACCAAACTAGGACCAAAACCTAGGTAGGGACCTAGAAGATGGCTTTTAAACATCGTCCTGCTGACATCATTTAACACTGTGGTTCAACTGGGCCCATTTTTCCAAACCTCAGATCTTAACCCGGTGAAGAAGGGACAGAGGCCAGAGACTGAAATATCTTCAAAGCAAGCGAAGAGATTCAGATGCCAGTTACCATTGATATTAACACCAGCTATGAAAAACACAGTCCAGAGCTTTTCCCACCCCTCTCCCCCTCAAGGATAAATGCAAGAGGAAGCCTTCAATATAGGCAGGCCGGGTGATCACCTTTGTTAAACCACCCATACTAGATTCTTCCCCCACCCTCTCACCCTACAAATCCTTCCCCTGGATGTGTACCCCTCCCAGACCTTTTTCCCATCTGCCTTCTGCTTGATACCCACATGGCTTTTGATACCAAAGACATTTTTCCATACAAGGGAAAGTCCTTTTTACACCCAACACAGACCTTACAAGCCTTTGACAATGTTCTCTGAAATACCTCAAAATATTTAATGTATAGTTTATGTGATAAAAAAAATTACTTAGCTAGTTTTTGGAATTTGTGACTTGAAGCTTTATACTGTTAAATTATAATTTTGCAGAAGACGGCATGTTCTTATTTCTTTGACGCGTTCAATGGGAGACATATTGAATGTTAAGGAAATGAAAGCTGGTTAGTTTCACGATAAAAAGAGAACGAGAGAAAGAGCGAGAGCGAGAGCGAGAGAGAGAGAGAAAGATTTTAAAAAAGGACCCATGGAGTTTACAGATTTCATATTTAAACAAGTCCTTTTAAAAAAAAAAAAAGAAAAAATAATGACGATGATGATGATACCTTTGCGTTGGGATGTGTTACTTTTCTCTGAGTCATGTCTTACGAGAGTATTTATTATATGTGTTATGTGTTCAAATGTAATTTAAGGTGAAAAAAAAAAGGCAAGATGAAAATTTGATTTATGCATGAAAAATATACTCTTTCTTGAAGTAATGTAATAATTATTCGGGGGAGGGGGGAAGAGGGTACAATGTGCATTTTGTCCACCAGGTTTCATTTGACTAGGACTTCTCTGCATGGACTATGTTTTTTCAAAGTCATGCACTCATGGGAGATGATCATTTCTTTAGTTTTCTTCTTCTTCTTCTTCCTTTCCTTTGTATATAATTGTGTTGTAACAACACCAGAAGTTTAAAGAGGCCCCTTCTCCCCAGTGAGGAGGCAAGGGAAAAATACTGATGGAGGATGGGGTTTGGGTGGAATTACATGGCAGAACCTGGTGTCCAGCCAACAGGGTAAGAGCGTTCTGGGCACCAGGGCCATAGCAGCCATGTGGGATCATCATAGCAGTTTAGCCCATCTGACCTCCTCACCCCTCCAAAAAAAATCTGAAAAAAACCCCTACATTGGCCCAGTTGTTTCCTTGTAATCTCGATACACCTTGTTTTGATTTAACCAGATCTGTTTGTTCACTTAATGCCAAATCACAAGTGTCTTTGTGCAGAAGAGAAAGAGACAATCAGTCACAACTCCTAGAACTTGATCTGCAGGGGCCCTGTGCTTGTTGAGACAAGAGAAACAGATCAGTCTGGGCTTAAATCAAGACACAAACCAGCAACTGCATCCCCATTGTCTCAGCCACCTAGGCTCTGGTGCCAGGAAGCCAGGCCAGGAAGACAATTGGGCTGAGATGGTTCAAAGCCACCTCAGTGATTTGGATGCTCAGATCCCATTGATTCCAAATCCCCTTGGCAGTTTTGAAAATAAAGCCTGGTTTGGAAAAGAATGGGGACGTGTTGTGGTGCCGTTCCACTTTCGTGCTCCAGGGACAAAATAAAGAGCAGTTCTATTCCCATGAGACAAATTCAGTACTTTTGTGCCCCTCCATTTCGCAGTCTCAGAGTACCTCACATTTTTTAATGAATTTATCGTCACATGACCCCTGTGAGGTAGAACAGATGGAGACCTAAAGCTCAAAGACCTGTCTATAATCACACAGTGTGTGGCATAGCAAAAACCTGAACCTGGGTCTTCTTGGCTGTAGTTTTGTGCCATGACCAAGACGCCCTTCTCCCTCTCTACCCAGCTATATTCTACCGAGGTTCTTATACCATGCCTGCTGCATTGTGGTATGCATACAACTCTTCTAAAATAACCAGCTCTTCACTACTTGTACACACCAGGGATTTCACCAATGAAAGCTGGGTTCTTAGGTTTGCTTCGTTTTGTTAAAAATCTAAATGACTTTTCACTATTTCAACCGACTGCTCATTTTTGCCCTTCTCTTAGAGGGAAATTCACACCTCTGCGCACATAAAAGCCCATAATGCTTAACTCCCTGGGAGAATTTCAGTGAGTAACCTGAGTCGGTTTCTAGTCCATGTCACCTGTATTCCCTTGAGCTAGTTAATGCCAGGGTTGCTCTGTCTCCCTTTAGCTGGGTTTGTTCCAGTCACCCATTCCTGTTCAGCACAGCACTTAAGCCCACGTGTGACTTGAAGCATGTGGGTAATTGCACTGAAGTTACAGCAGAACTCATGCTTTGCTGGATCGGGTCTGAAACCGCATGGCTGTGGCATGAGGAATCATGGGCCTCCATTCACCGGTGGCAGATGGGTAGCTTGCATGCTGGCCAGAGGAAGGTTTGAAACGGCTTAGGGAGGCCTCTCTTCCTAGTCCCTGGGGCAAAATATAAAGTGTGCGGTGCAGCCTGCTTTGCCTCTCTTCCCACTCCTGATCTGTTCTCAGCCTGCTGCCTGCCCATCTGCATCTGCCCAAAGACAGGGGTGAAGGGTAGAAATATTTGGGGAGCATTAAAAGATGAGGAAATGGCCCTGCCCTGGGGAGTGGAAGAGCATAAACTACCTCTTTCTGTGTCTCAAACACTACAAGAGTCAATGCCTTAACAGACTGTTCCCCCCCCCATCCCTCTCCCGTCCCTGAGAGGGTCTCTCTGCACTCATCTGAGCCAGATCTCAGCTTCTCCACATTCCTCTGCGTCCGGCAGTGTCCGACTTGTCCGAGGTTGATTTGAAGACAGCTCTTAACAGGGCAGCATGAGATAGTAGCCCCATACTCACCCTCTCCAGCTCTCTGCTGCTTTGCCTTGCCTCGTCTCCTGTGCCGCACAAGGCTCGGTGGCTTATGCAGAATTCCTCAGTCGCAGCTTCTAGGGGTAGCAACAACCTCTGGCTGTGGCCTCAGGACTGGGCAGCCCACAGGCCAGTCACGCTGGTTGAGAAGTGCTGAGCCTGCCAGCAGAGTCTCGTTCTTGCCGTCTGTTCTTTTCAGTGCCAGACTTTTTCTTCCCAGCACCCAGCTCACTAGAGTAATTTTTCATTTGTCGCAGTGGGGTTTGTCCGAATTTACTCCTTTTTAAATGAGATCAGATGCTTCCCTTGGTGCCCACATGGTCTGGGCTTATTGGCCATGCGGATGCGCGGCACACAAGTCTCAAAGGAAATAGGTTTGCCTTCCATTTCCAACCTCTAGCGATTCCTACCACTGTGCCTCCTATTTTTGGCACCTTGGCCTCACTATAAGGGACTCCCTACTTCTTTGCTTGTGAGCAGCACTTCTGGCTGTGATTTGCTATCCCTAGTCCACAGAGCACATCTCCTGCCCCTTTCTCACGCCCATCCTAGATAGCCTGGTCTGCAGCATTATAGCCCATGGCAGAAGGAGACAGTTCATAGGTCCACATGGGGCTAATTAAACGCTCCCCAAGGGTTGAGGCGTCATGGAGGATCCTCCGTCAGTGCCTGCTGGGTTTGCCTTGCTGGTGATTTGCCTGGCCCCGGCCATAGTGCTTGCATGGATGCTCAGGAATAGATTGCAGCAAGAGAGCTTGGCCTGGCCCACCTTGGTCTTGGGCCCTCTCTGAGGGGGCACTCAAAATATGTTTTTTCCAGCAGTCCCACCACTCTCACCTTGCCTATAAATGGGCATGAGCTCCCTGCCCCCGCATCAACTTTCCTCCTTTCAGCCCCTAACACACCCAGAGAGTGCCAGATTCCCCCCTGCATGCACCCCAAGACCTTCTCCCCCTACAGGGCTTTCCCCCAGAAGATCTCACTTATTCACTCCTTGAATGCACCCACTAGTAGGCCTTGCCTGCAACATAAGCCAAGTCCCTAAGACTGAGATACCACCTGTTGGGTTGGAGAAGGGCAAGGTTGCTGGGAGGAGCATGTCCCATCCGTCCATCCTGGAGCACGAAAGTTTTCCTGGCACTGCATAAAACTGAGGCCATTGGCATTCTAGTCTGGGCTCACGTTGCTTCCATGGGGTGAAAGCTCCTCCTACATTTGACAGCTCAGCTGGTTTCCACAGCATGGCAGCGAGGCAGTGGCCCCAACAAACCAGAGAGATGGTAGGAAAGCGGGATTTTTCCAATGGTGCTGAGCAGTGTTGCCTTAATTCTGTGCCCATCCCAGTCAACAGGATTGACTTGGGTAGGCACAGGGCTGGGCTAACACCGAGCACGTCTGCCAAGCTGGCCTCTGCCACGTTCCCATCTTGCAGCAAGTGTCCATGTCTTTGCCTGGAGCAGGAAAGCAAGCCCGACTATTGGTCTAGTTGCCCAGGCTGAGTCACAAAAAGGACACCAAACCTGGCACCACTGCCTTGTTGCGTTCCCACGGGGGTCTCCTTAGCATTGCCTGTTGCCCATACAGCCACCAAAATGGCTTGAGGAACAACCTTTCATGATACCAAAGATTTTTACATACAGGTACCGACAATCTTAGCTGTGTCCTAAAGACAATTCTCTCACCCAGGGCTGTCCCTGAAGAGCATTTTTGTACTGTAAGGCACATAAGCAAGCTCTGGACCCTGGGACGTGCAATGGCCAGTGACTAGCATTTTATCATTCGAGGTGGAATTCTTCTGCAGGCCCACAATGTGGTTTCTTATTGATCGACCTCTATTTGTCCTGCTAAGCTCTTTATATCTGGAATGATGAATGGTGGGCGCCACATAGCGGCGGGGGGGAGCTAATGAGGTCTAACCCTGCCACAGGTATTGGTGGCAAGGTTGGGTTTTGGTTGTTTTTGTTTTTTGACATTCATTCTCAGGCACATCATGCTGTGCCTCAGTCGTGTCCCCCCCATAAAATAGAGATTGTGATCATTTCGTCTGCCCTGCAGTGAGGTTGCAGGGGATGAAGCTTAATCCCGCAATGTTTCCAAGGCATCTTGGCCCAGAGGCAGAGCAGGATTTAGGTTTCTAACATTCACTGATTTCAGGGGCCATTAGGAGCTGGAATAACATCAAGGAACTGGGCCTCTGAGCATCTCCTCGAGGAGTGACGTGCCCAGTGCCATTTCCCAGTGTGCCGATAGGTGGTGCTTCTTTTGCTGAGACCTGCTTAGAAAAGCTAGCAGCCCAGGAGGAGGCCCCAGGCTGCCCCACCCATGTGGCTTGAATGCCAGTGCACATCCAGAGCTGTGCCTTGGGTGACCACCTGGCCTGTGGAGACTTGGGGCAGGGCTAGCACAGAGGAGACCTGAATGTTTCTTCTGTACAGGGTCCGATGAGGGGATAACTCCATTTCTATCCATTTCCAGCTTCCAAGAAACTTCCAGTGATCAGCTCCAGGTTCCTGGGGCCCTACCAACAGCCAGTCCTCCCAATGAATTCACAGGGAGTATTCCTGGGCAAGGATGGCAGGAGTGAATGCCCAGCTGCAGCTCAGAAAAACATCGCAAAATGTTTAGTGCTTACAGGCCCAATTCCCTTTCTGTCCTGTTTAAAACCTGCGTGACTTCAGTGAAGGCCAGATGCAAACTCATCGAGGTCAATGGACACAGTCACATTGACTTTAATAGGCTTCAAATCTGCCCGCCAGTCATGAGTGACACTGAAATAATGTCAGCCGCATGCAATGATGATTTTGAAATCAGTTTAATCCCCTTAAATTGCCTAGATCGGTTTTGTTTGTGTCGTTCTAGGCCCAACCACCCCAAGTCTAATTGGAATGTTTCTCCATGCAGGGGTTTGCACTGGTTAACCCAATCAGATTTTACATCAGTGCAAATCCTAGCTGTAGAAATACATCACAAGCATTTCCAGCCCTGTTCCCTACCTGCCTAATAATCAACGTCACTGCATTGGGCTTGATGCAGAAATCTCTAGGTGAGTGTTCCTGCCCCGTTCCGTGCAGGTCGGACTAAATGATCACAGATCTCCCATCTGACCTTGAACTCTACGAATCTGTGACTCATTTTCCCTTGTCTCAGCAGACATAGTCAATCCAAGACAGCGCTGAGAGCCAGGGTCAGTTCTGGATACACATGGCTCTGTGTGGAATCCAAGTCCCCTTACATCCATCTTTTTGTTCTTTAAAAACAATAAAAAACTTTAAAAATCCAGCTCCTTTTTTTTTTTCCTGAAATCTAAAAATAAAAAAAGACCAGGTCTGCCAGAAATCATCCTGGAAACAACCAAAATAGAATAGTCCAAACACCTCAAAAAACAATCACTTGTCTTTTTCTATAGCAATAGGTAATGTTCACTTTGATACTGCATGAACTTTTTTGGGGATGAGGGTGGGAGGGAATTGCATCTCTTTAATTTTAAAATGGCTTTTTTGTTTTAATTGAATCAATTTATTTTGCTGCTGTGTCACTGCTAATCATGGGATAGGTCTGTACTACAGCGAAATGCAATTGATACTCTTCTGTGTTTTGCAGTTATGTTGTTTATGCTCGTTAAAAAGGCTAAAAAAAATAAAGAGTCGTATTTGTTAGGCACTTTATCCAAACTGTGCTGTGTAATCTAAAGTTGGGGGGGGGCCTGGCCCCTTCGTGAATCCCCCCGGGGGGAGACTATTGGGTGGTCTTAACTCCATCCTGCTCACAGGTTTCAAAAAGGGGTGGGGGGGACGTCTATTTGTTCATCTTCTACTGTTCATGACTGTGTTGTAAGTTTCTGCAGCTTTCTGTTTCTCCAATAAATTATTTTCTAGTCATTCACCCTGGAGCGTGTATGTTGGACATGGCATGGTTTTGGTCTCCCTTTGGAGGGTGCTGTGAGGTCTTGCTGTGGGCAGTTTAATTTTCCTCTGGTTTAAAAAAGAGGGTTAAAACTCACAGGCCAGAGCTCCTGTAACCTTGATAAATGCCATAGACTTCAATGACTTCCTGCAGGCAATGAGTTTCCAAAAGTGTATTTGTCACCACACCCCTCTCCCCTGGATGGAGGCAGAGTCCCTGGGCTGTGTATCCCAGGCTCTGTAGCGCTAACAGACAGAGATCCTCATTTCCCCCTCAAACAGTTGGGATTAGGAGGGGTTTTGTCCCAGTCCCTGAAGGGCTCCTTGTGACAATGGGAAGGTCTTAGTCACTGCGCAGGGGAAACTGAAAGGGAAACTGATCCAAGTCAAAAGTGAGACTGATTTGGTTGCTTTCATGACCCAAGTGGAATGAATAATCCAAGCATTTTTCACCGCGCACATAAGCCTATATCTTAAAATGGTCTTACACGTACAGTGAAAAACACCCAGCTTGTTCATTTCTCTTGCGTCTTCAAGCCAGATGAAGCCATTTCACTTTTCATTCCAGTCAGTTTCTCTTTCAGTTGCCCACCGCCATGACCCATGAAAGGGAGTAATTTATGCCTTAATTTGGGCCCAGGTTTTCCAAGGTATTTAGGTACCTTGGGGTTTTCAAAAATACTTAAGTAGGTGAGGCACCTAATGCTCTCTGGTTTCAATAAGGAACTGGCTCTTAAATATTATGCCATTCTGGTCCCTGCTCTGTATTTTCCAGTGCAAACCCAGAACCCATGAGCTGTGCATTTTGGGTTGGCTATTCTTCGAGGCGGGTACGGGTAACTCGGAATTTTATTTAACAAGCCAGTGAAAATATTTTATCAAGTTTGTATAATTGTTTAAAATAAAAACATACAGGCTCAACCTCTTGGCTTTCTAATGACTGGACACTAAAGTCAGATCAATTCAAACCGAGAAGAAGCTGCAATGGTTTTCTAGAGCCAGGGGAATTAATCAGTCAAGCAGATCACCGGGATGTGGTGGATCTTTAATAAGCACAAGTGAGAGGATACTAAAATGATGGGACCTTCCTCTCTGCTCCAGCGTACTACTGACTCAGAGGAAATGGTGCCACTTACTATGCCTGCTGGCAGATCTCTCATTTGAACACCATTTGGGACCAAAACAGCTTCATCTGGAGCTCTAACAGAAGCACAGCACAGGGGAAAGGGGAGCAGCCAGGGCCATCTGCCCAAGTAATTCAAGATCAGGAGCGCTTCAGAAGATGGCCCAAAGCAACCCTAATGGACAACTATGGAATAGTTTGTGGATGTCTGCCTCACCACAGTAGATAGCTCCTGGCTTGTGCCCCACAGCAGGAGGATTTGTATACTTAATCAGTGTTCTTCCCCTCGCCTGGTCTCAGTGAGAACCAGTGGCAGGGAGTTCCAAAGGTTAACCAAACTGTCAACAGGCTTTGAAGCTGCTGCCTTCTGGTTTCACAAGACACCTCTCCTCATCCTTGTCTTCTGAGAGAGGCTGAAGAGCACCTCAGTTTTCGGGACTTTGCCCATCTGTAAACTTGGAGCTGCAGAAATGCACAATGGAGGCTCATCCACTTCCCACAGCAGCAGGGAAATGTCAGCTCAGGCTTCAATCCTGTGAAAGGAGCCACCCTCCATGAAGGCTCAATGACTCCTAGACAGGCCTTGTGACAGATCAGTGCCTTGAGTCAGGCTCCAAACCAGGAAAAGTTCAAATCCTTCTATTTGTGAGGCAGCTGCACCCGACCCTTCGGCTCCAGAGAAAATATCCCTCCCAGCTATCACCTGGTACCAATTTCAGTGACAAGGAGTGTGTGAGGGCTGGGTGTGCAAGGGGAGTCATAAAACCTGCAAGATACTGCAGCTGGCTTCAGCCCTCTGCCTCCTCTTCCACTTCTTTTTGCATTTGCCAGCCCCACCAGGCCCTCTGAGTTCCACACGCCTGTTTTAGGCACCGTCACCTGGTTTTGCCACGTATTTCCTTCTCCCAGAAAATCCAGAACAGCAGTGGTCCTTTCTTGAGAGCCCATCGAGCTGCCCCAGGTGACATGGAATAGCCAGACCCAAAGCTCTCATTCTACCGGGGGCATTATATTAATTCAGAGTATTGAATGTAATTTAATTCAGAGTATTGAATTTAATTGTCATTTAATTCAGAGTATTGAATTTAATTGTAATTTAATTCAGAGTATTGAAGCCAGAGGCCACCTCACAACTTCTTCTGCCACATGTACCAGATGCTTGTACCTTCACAGTTGTAGCAGATGTAAGTCCTGTATCCTCCCACTGCAAAGCCACAGGCCTTGGCCTCTTAAAATCAGTAAGAATCCCCATTAACAGTATCGGACCTATGACCCACAGCTGGAGCAATTCCGAGTCCATCCACGAGAGGGCAACAGTGTACACCAGTACTAGAGAGTTTATTACACTGCAGGGGATGCTTCAGTGACCTCTAGAGATATGTTTTGGTGCAGAAAGAGGCCACCATCCTGCCACATCAAGAAAGTCTGAACACAGAGCATCAGAGCCACTAAGGCCACTGTCTCAGAGCCCTTCGTTGCTTGTTGACTCAGCAATTGGCATGATGTGTTAACTGTATCCTGGAAGCAGCAATGAGGGCTCCAGGGGAATATTGATAGATAATTCACACCTGCAAATAACACTGGTGGCCACTCAGTGGCACTGTTGCTCTGCCGAAAGGCTCAAAGGGAGTATTTCACGGGCAGTCAATAAATGGGGGGGGAAATTGCTCTTAAAGGAGCCATGCAGCTAGTTCAGAGGCTGGCTAGCATTCAAGGTCCGCAGGCTCCAGACCCAGGTGGGAACCATCGCCCAAGATGAAAGTGACGTGTAACATAAAATCCCTTAATCCTCTTCCTTTAGGAAAATACTGCGGCTTGAACCTATGCTGGAGGTGGTGCCCTCCCTGGCGGGGAGCACGCTGCTTTGGCGGCTCCGGTTCCTGGAGTCCTTCCCCCGTAAGCTGGCACCCCGGGTGATGAGGTCTGCGTAGCCCTCCTTATGGGAGAAGGCGTAGCTGGAACGTCGCCGTAAGGAGCCCCGGCGGAAATGTGACTGCAGTTCCACGGTGCTCTCTGCCACCTGCTGATCTCTGGAGAGGATCTTCTACAGGGGTATGAGAGAGAAACATCACGGCCCTGTGCCAGGAGAACACTCCAGGCTGATCTTGGGCAGTAGGCACCAGCCTGAGAGGTCTGGGGTCAAGTCCTGCCTCCCTTTATGACCTCGGGTGAATTTTTTCAGATCTCAGGTTCCCATATGTCACATGGGTCCCCTGAGTGCAGGCTGGTTCGGCCCACAAGGAGGCTGCAGCTGTTTTAAACATGAGCTCTTTGGGGGGAGCTGGTCTGCCAGCAAGGGCCTCTACAGCCCCCAGCACCATGGAACCAGAGCTCAGCCAGAGTCTCCATGTGCCACCATAATGCCGACCCCATCACCCAGCGCTGCACTTACGTCCTGAATGGTGCTGGCGCCTGTGATACTGCGGAGCACGCGGACAGTGAGGGAGGGGATGACGTTCACCACCACGGACAGCAGGATGATGCACAGGACGTAGGGATCAGTCAAGGCGTTCAGGCTGGCATCTGTCAACAGGACGAAGGCCAGGGTGAGCAACACAGGGCAGAGACAGGACCTGGTTCGTGGGGATAGCGTCTGAGACCTTGCCCTGAGGCACCTGTAGTGCCCAGCACATTATCCTGATTCACGTGGCACCAGTCCATCCCTCTCCCGTACCCAGACATCTCCCAGAAACGCCCCCAGGCCCACACGGAGGCGGAGAGGTGCACCAAGGTTGGAGCTGTCCAGCACTTGGCTGGCACTTATTGGGTTAAGGGTTTGGTCAACGCCAACTGGACCTCGACTCAGAACCTCCAAAATGTACAGGGAAGGACTGGCCCCCTCTAAGGCGAGGATCCCTGTGGAGTGGGGGCCTTACCTGGAAAGGAGAAGATGGTAGGAGCTGCTTGGAAGGCACGGAAATTTTGAGTTAAATGGGATATGAGACAGAATAACAGCAGGCTGCCCGCAATGGTCAGGAATGACAGGATGGTACAGAAATTAATGTCCATGATGACCTGTCCAGGAAGAAAGAGACCCAGCAGCCCATTAACCCTTTAGACTCCACAGACAATCCACCCACCCTTGCAAAGTGGGCCGCTCTGTTTGGAGAAGCGTTCTCAAAGGCAATGAGAAGGGGCCACCCAAATCCAAGTCACCCTCTGAAATAGCTCTCCCCACCGCCACCACCACGCCAATGAGCCCCACACTGAACAAGGGCACATACCTGTCTGCATTAGAGCTGGTATTTGATCATCAGGAAGACGGACCTATGGGAGTTTTGGTGGGTCTAATGTGCTAAAAATGGGGGGGGAGCCACAGGAAGGGTGGGCACTCTGATGACACACCTAGCCTCTCAGATGGGCTTGCACTGGGGTGGCCACCCCGTTCAGTCACCTGGGCAGCCCTAGCTCACTCACAGCTCCTTGCCTGAAAATGACACCTCCAGACAAATGGACCCTAACAGAGCACGGTACTTGCCAGAGGCGCCCATCTGTATAGGGGCCCAGACACTCCTGATGCTACCGGGGCACAGCTGATGTTAGCAATGGCTGGGAAGTGTTTGCGTAATCTCCCAGCACGTGTGCTCCAACACCTCCCTGAATGGACTTGGACTCATCTCCTAGTCTGGATGGGTCAAAGCAGCAGAAGGGGTGGAACACTTTTCAACAGAGCAGGTGCCCATCCAACCTGGCCGTTGTATCCAAATCAGAACCTTCCCCTGGAAACGCACCCATACACATAAAATTTTCAATGGGAAAAGTCGAGCCCCATTGTTTTGACTTTCTCATTTCATTTCAATGCCGGTCGAGACGTTCCCCTTTACTACAATGAAAACGTTCCAACTGTCTCGTTTTGATTCATTTCACTTTGACTTTTTCTCTTGCATTAAAAATTCAGTTCCAATGTTATTTTTTTTAATACTGTCTGTGCATATTTATTGGACTAATTTGAGGCTGGAAGCTTGAGGCTAGAAATGAGCAGGGTTTCCAAACATCAGAAGGAGGGTCTGGAATCACTTTCAATTGGAGCAGTGGGAGGCAAATAACCTAATTGGCACTTGAGATGTTTGTGAATGGGATCATCCACCAGACTCGCAGCAATAGCACGGACTAGAATCAATTCTCAGTACGTTCCTTCCAGACCCGAATTTCTGCATTTAATATTTTAATATTTCGTTGAAACTAACAACAAACAATAGCTAAACAGGAATGTTGCACTGACACGTCTTTATCTTCTTAAACCAAAACACTTTAACCTTTACTGACAGGAAATGGTTCAATGGCCCCAAACAGAACTTTTCTCCAGCTTTTCATTTCAGGCAGGAAATGTCACCATTTCGGCTTTTCATTCTGATCGGGAACAAATTGTTTGCCACGAGTTCTGGTTTCCAGTCAGTTCTAGAAAGTAGCTTCCTACCCCACCGATCCCAGTTGCAAAACCTCCTCCTTTTCATTGCCAGCCCCATCATCTTTGCAAACTCACAGCAGCTGCCCAGTGACAGCCCAAGCCAAATCTCTCTTCAGGCCTCCCTCCACATGGCTAGGGGCCTGTGTGCAGGGAACTCTTCCAGCCATCGATGGCTAGGACAGCCCTGATACAGCCCCACTTACTCTGATTGAATGACCCCTGTTTGGCCCAGTTAGGTCCAGGCCTGGAAACTTAGGGCGCTTTTTAATCCTAGAAACTCAACAGTGCTACTCAAAGTCCTACATCTGCTGAGATGGGGTGGAGGGGTGGGGGTCCAGGCCTCACCTCAGCAGTGACAGACAGGAAGGCTGAGGTGCCCACAGTTACGGCGAAGGACTGGTAATCGCCAACCACCTTGCTCCCAACGCTGTCTTCGAAGGCCCACAGGGCTATGTAGAAGCTCCCCAGGGAGGAGACTATGCCATGGAGGAGAGTCACGCAGAAGACCCGGTAGTTGAACAGCTTGTCTTGCTGCCCTACTTTGTAGAGCTCAGGCAATTGCAGGCTCTTCTTGGCGCTCACATCCTGCCAAGCAGTTGGAAGAAAAGGAAAGGAGGGCTCTGAGCACACAGATGCCACCCACATTAGCGAAGCCACTCCCCACACCATATTATACCCATGGGTCATGAGCCTGCAGTGAGGTGGATCCCATTCACATGAGGTTGATGAGGGGAACTCAGCTATCTAGTCATGTGTCCCAGGGCCATGGGATTTCAGGCTGCTGTGGTGCCAGGGATACATGGTTAACCCCTGTGGGTCATGTTCACACACAGCTAGGAATGCCAAATGCCAAGTCACAAAAGACGGTGGAGAACCATGCAGAGGGGAATGGGAAGAAGAGGTGCAGCTCTTGCTCGCAAACAGGGTGGTGTGAGCCCTTGCTACCATTTCCTAGCAGGGAGTGGTTCAGAGTCATAGATGAAACCTATACGATCTACTCAAAGATGGACATCATCGACTTTAAGATTACAAGGCACCATTATGAACATCTAGCCTGCCCAGCTGGCCACCAAACTTCACCCACCCACTCTGGTCCTGCCTCAGCATGGGGTGGAGGGTGGGACTGGACAAGATGACCCTTGAGATCCCTTCCAGCCTGAAATTTCTGGGATTTTCTGAAGGGGCAATACATTCCATGGCACATCTGAAGAAAAGAAAGATGGGAAGGCTGAGCTGGAGATGATGCACAGAACCCCAGGGAGGTCCCAAACCCAGATTGACAGATGTTTCTGCAAAGGGAAACATCTGGGTTTGTGCCCTCTTCTGATTCTCTAAAGTGCATGTTGTCAGAACCTGAAAAGTGTTTTTTCAGACAAGGTGGGGAATTTTGGCTTGGTTTTTCACTTTAGGGAACAGCTGCTTTTGCAGGAAATCTCATAGGAAGACCCAGAAATGTGGACAGGGAGTTTTTTTGGCCCTTAACCGAAGGAACAGGGGATGCTGAATCTTTACCACAGAGAGCTTTCCAGCCAACAGTTTGTTAGGTGCTGGAGTTAAATAAAGCATCAACAAAAAAGCTAGAGCGTTAACCCAGTCAGTGTTGTTTTCAAACTCCCCCAAATGTTGGTGAGAGTGGATTCAGCACAGCTTTGAGGGTTTTTGAAAATTCCCCCATCTAATCAGCTTTCTGTTCACTAATCAATCAAAGATTAACTTCCTTGGCTCTTGCCCTGCCATACCCTTCTCACGTCCCACGCATCGGCAAAGCGTCTCAGAAAAAAAGCAGGAGGAAAGCCTGATGTTAGAACAGTGATTCCCAACCTGCGTGCCAGACCCCAAAAGCGGCCCTCGGGGGCTTTCAAAGTGGCCCTCAACTGCCCTCCTGCTGGCTGCAGAAAGGAATCACTGCCTAAGGACTCAGACAGTGTTTCTATTTCTGCAGGGCTAAAAGATGGATGCAGGCTCCTTGCTGCCACCAAAGAAATAAAAGATTAGTGCTCTCCTCCTCCTGGCTGTAGCAGGGAGCACTGCAAAGTGCTCTGCTTAGGTCCATAGGTGCTGGGGTCCTTGGAGCCACAGGGAGGGGTGGGGAGCACCAGGGGCATCACTGCTGCTGGGCCCACAGGCCTCATGCCCTGAATCTCCCTGGGCTGCCCCTGCCCCTGCCCCTGCCAGTTGGGGGCAGCCAGGTCTGGCTCCAGGCTGCCTGCTGCTGTCCAGCAGCGGCTGAAGCTAGATCAGGCCCTGGGGTGGGGCAGGGACCCACTTTTTGGGGGCAGCAACACCCTTGGGGAGCACTGATCTTCCTTCCCCTCAGCTGCAGATGGGAGCCGCTGCCTTGGCACCCAGATAGAGTGTGCAGAACTACACAATGCATATGGCTTCCTCGCTGCAGCCAGGGATACAAAAGATCAGCAAGCAAGGAGACAAACTGCTTTTCAGGGGTTCTGCTGGTAGAGACTGGTGGCCCTTCAAGGCTGTAAAATGATACCTTTGGCCTTCCAGCTGAAAAGGCTGGCAACCACCATATTAGAACATAAAAAAGGAAGGAAAAAAGAAAGTGAAGGGCTAAAAATCAACAAAAAATTGTATGTCTGTCTTCGTATGCCAGCAAAGGGCACTAAGCTCACATCGGCCCAATCTTTTGGTGGTCACCTTTAATATGGACTAATCCTTCTGTGCTGGAAAGAAGTGCAGAGGTGGCTTTTGGGGTAGGCAAAGCAGGCGGTTGCCTAGGGGCTCCAGCCCAGGGGTGTTGCCTGCTTCCCCTAACTCAAATTGAGACATCCAGGGCTGGCTTAGGGTTGTGGCGTGGTGCCGTGTGCTCCCCAAGCAACCTTTTGCAGGGGGCGGGGGGACCCAGCCTCTGTTCTCGGCCAGCTCGCCTCACCCCCCAGGACAGGGAACAGCTGGTCCAGGGGCAGAACGGGCCAGCCTAAAAACTGGACCCCGCTCTCCTGCCCCTCCCCTTGATCAGCTGTTCTGCTCTGGGGGCGGGAAGGGCCAGCTCAGAGGCAGGGCGAGAGAGGGGAGTCTGCCCCATGGGCTGGCCAGCTCCACCTCCAGGGCAGGGAACAGCTGGTCCAGGGGTGAAGCAGGCCAGGCCTCCAGCCAACAGGGAAGATGCCAAGGGTGTCGCAGAACGTGGGAGGACAGGGGGGCGGGTGGGCAGGCGGGGAATACGCTGGGGGAGTTTGGGGGGGTTGCAGAAGAGATGGAGGCAGGGTGAGTGATAGGCAGGGAAGATACCAGGTCACAGAATGGGCCGGAGGTGGGGCAGGGCGGGTCGGAGATGCCTGCTGGGGGTCTCAAAATGGCTGGGGGAGCAGGGCTGAGGGGGGCCCCACAACGGGTCTTCACCTTGGGCCCCAGATAGCCTAAGGCCGTCTCTGAAGAAGTGTATAGATCAGTGATTCTCAACTTTTTGCAGGCTGCGGACCCCTTTTGCAGGCCCAAAAATTTCATGGCAGGATCCAGCCCATGGCAAAAATCTGGCCCACATGGCCAGAATCCAGGTGGGGAGTGGAGGCTGCTGCAGCCATGGCCCCTTCCCTCTCCCCCGTCCCCCCCATGCAGTGAGCAGGGCTGCCACAGCCATGGCTCCCCGCCAGTCCCTGCAGGGGACTGGCGCAAGCCGCTGGATCAGCAAGCGCGGCAGCACCGCCATGTCCCCCTGCCAGCCCCTGCAGGGGAGCAAAGCCAAGCCACCGCCGGCATCTGCAGCCGAGCGGCAGCAGCAGGCAGCCCTCTGCACACCCCAGCTCCCGCCGGTATCCAGCCCCAGCAGGGAGCATTGGGAACACAACTGGGTCCAGCCTTGGGGGGAAGCAGTGCCGCAGACCCCTTGGAACATGTCCCTGGACCTCCAGGGGTCCGTGGACCCCAGGTTGGGAACCACTGGTATAGATGAAAAACAACCGTATCATTGCAATGACTGTTTGCTATTTAAACAAGTGCCAGCTCAAGTGATCACTCCACCTTTCCGTGAGCGACCTGCTGGGGAGTTCCCAGGAAGGAGAAGATTGTGGATGCTTGATTCCACCATTCCCCTGGTGACTGAGAGTGACCTACAGTGTCAGTCTCAGAGCACACCGCTGCCGGGAGCTGTGCTGCTCTCACCTGCAGCGGCTGTTGAGGCTGGCTAGGGACTGCGAATCACTAGGTTCTAGGTATCTTTAAAGTGATTGAACACAGTCAAGTGTTGGCCTGCTGAGGGCCCGAGACCCACAGGATGAAAATCTGTGACATGGATTTACAGCTGCTGAGGATGCACCTCCCCGTCTGTGTTGCAGCGTGGCAAACAGATGTATTCAACCCAGAGAAAGTAATGCCCCTCAAGCTGCAGCCAGGCTCCAGGGCCATCCCTGCCGGCATCCGGTGCAGCCAAGTAGAGAATGTTACCTGTTCTGTCAGTCCCATGATGAGCACGGGGTAGGCGGTGTAAAACACATTGTAGAATGAAAAGAACCAGGGCTCGTACAAAGACTAAAGGGGGAGAGAGAGGAGACAGCAGTCAGAACAAACCATGGAGAGTCTCAGCACATCGGTGCTTTGGCCAGACAATAACAGGGATCCAGCAAAATCTCATGGGCCTCACAAGCAGAGTGATCTAAAAGAGACTGACCCGGGAAAATCAGCACCGAGCCCCAAGGAGTCCAGCGGCACTTAAAGACTAAGTGTGATTTTCTCCCATGAAAGCTCACGCAATAAATATGTTGATTAGTCTTTAAATGCCACAGGACTCCTTGTGTGTTTGTTTTACTGAACTGGATTAACATGGCTGCCCCTTTGGATTTTGGCACCAAGTCCCAGTGGACTCTGGATCATCCCTGCCATCCTACAGCAGACTGGTGGTTGTCACTAGCTTCCAGGGTATTACAATAACGGAGGATTAACTTTGAAACTGATGAGGCCATCAGGGCAGTAGCCCCAGCCTTGTATGGTCTGAGGCTGGTCTCCACGAAGCTGCCTCTCAATGTTTAATTTTCAGTTTGCTGAAGAAGGTTGTACTGTGGGGCAGAAGAGCCCTGGAGAAGTGTTTGTGCAGAAGTTGGCGGCTTTGACATGTGAGGAGCAGTGTAGTTTTGTGGGACTTGCATTGGACCTTGATTAATAATGTTGATACCTAAATGGTCGTCACTAGGTTTCAGAGGTAACACACCCATTGAAATGAATGAAGAAGCTCAAACTTTTCAGAGCTATTGATTTAGGGCTCTGCAGACCACACAGCATCAATGGCCCCTTAGTTCATGGCTGGTGGGTTTTCTTCAGCACCACAAGAGCTAGAAATTTAGCTCAAGGTTTTCCAAGTGGTCAGTGGTTTTGGGTGCCCTTCTTTCCAGAGGGTGGTGGGAGCCTAGCACTTGCTGAAAATCAAGACCCTCTGCAGTGTCCCAGCTGGGCACCCAAAAAATCAGGCATCCCTTTTGCAAACCTCAGCCTGCCTGTTCCCAGGAGAAGCCAAGATTCCTGGTGGACAGTGCTGCCCTAGAAGGTGGATGCTACAGTGAGCTCCAGGATGCAGGAACCTGGGCACAGCCTGGCCTGGATTTCTACCCCACCTGGAATGCATTCAGGAGACAGCTCCTGCCCTTCTTGAAGGAGTTGTTACCCAACTGGGATGGTGGGGGCAGTCTTGCCTGGGCCGTGAAGCCATTGTGGAAAGCGAACCAGACCGGTGTGATCAGGGTGGCGAAGATCTTGTAGAAGAAATAGCGCAGAAACTTGCAGATGCGCAGGTAGGACCAGCGCCCATGGATGAACAGCAGCCGCTGCAGGTAGTGGAACTGGGCCAGAGCGTAGTCACTGCACTGGACAGCCTGCATCCCCTCTTGGCCGCTGATGCCAACCCCAATGTCAGCAGCTGGAGAGAAAGAGAGATGCAGGGATGAAGGACCGTGGGGGAACGCTGGACATGTATCAGAGACCAGGCTCCTGAGGGGGTTGATTAGGTCACTCCGAATGATACATCTCCACCCCAAGATCTAGTGGCTGAGGGTGAACTTGGGACCAACAAGCAACGAAAAGTGGAACACTAGTGCCACTTGGAATCGCCAAGATTCATCCTGTGGCTGTAACACACTGGCAAAGTGGCTGGCCCACTAGAGGGTAACAACCTGCTACTGCTACCAGCTAACGAGGTCACTCCTCTATGTGACAGCAGCCTGCATGAGGTGCAGAAGGCTGCAGCCTGCTGATGATTCATGGGGGTGATGACCACCAGGGAGCTAGAAACAGCAGTCTGCATGGAGGGCATCTCCGATGAGCACACGGGGCTCACAGAGCTCACACAATCCCCAACCTGCCAGCTTAAGGTCTCACTCTTGATCATGTTCACGTCATTGGCTCCATCCCCGATAGCCAGCGTGATGGCGCTCCTGTGCTTCTTCACCAACTGCACTACAAGGGCTTTCTGCTTTGGGGTAACCCTGCAGCAGATCACAGCCTGGCAGCTGGTGGCCAAGTCCACAAAGGCCTTCTCCACCAAGCTCTCAGCCTCCTGCTGCATCCTAGCCTTGCAGCAGGCCAGCCGCGCCCAGAAACCTTCCTTCCTCTTCACCTTCTCCCCCTGGCAGAGGACTTCATCCTGAGAACAGAGCAGAGATACAGGAGATGGCCTCGTTCCAGCAACTCACCAGACTGACAGACAGAGTTGAGGGGCGCTAGCCCTCAAGCCACTTGGCTGGTGGGGACAAAGAGGAGGATTATGGGATTATGGCAAAGGATTTAGAATCATAGAAATTGGAAGGGACCATGAGAAGTCATCGAATCCAGTCCCCTGCACTCATGGCAAGACCAAAGATCCTCAAACCATCCCTGGCAGGTGCTTGTCTAACCTGCCCTTAAACACTTCCAATGATGGGGATTCCACAACCTGCCTAGGCATCTTATTGCAGTGGTTAATCACCCTGACATTTAGGAATTCTTTCCTAATGTCCAACCTAAACGTCCCTTGCTGTAATTTAAGCCCATTACTTCTTGTCCTATCATTGGTCGTTAAGAAGAACAATTTTTCTCCTCCTCCTCGTGACAGCCTCTTAGGTACTTGGAAACTGTCCCCTCTCAGTCTCCTCTTTTCCAGACTAAACAAACCCAGGTCTTTCAATCTTCCCTCATAAATCAAGTTTTCCAGACCTTTAATCACTCATGTTGCTCTTCTCTGGATTCTCTCCAATTTGTCCACATCTTTCCTTCTGAGTTCTAGTCTCAGCTGCAACATCAATTCTTTCTGCTGCCTCAGGAAAGTCACTACCCTGCCTCAATTTTCTCCCTAACATGGGGTGATAATCGCCCATGAGTTATAAACCTTAAGGGCTAAATTTTCCAAAATGTCCGTGGGATTTAGCAGCATGAGACCCACTGACATTCAGTGAAATCTGTGCACATAATTCTCTTAGGCACTTTGCAATTTCTGCCCCTAATTCACCAAGCATTTTGAGATTTGAAGACCAGAGGCCCTGTACCAGGAAGTACAAAGCATTCAGTCCAAAAAATCACAACCATCTTCTTTAAATGTTGCTATGTTTAAGAGAAATTGGCCAGGGACTGATGGCAGGAGAAGACTTAGGCTCTTACTTTATTTATGTCTAATTTTTAAATTGCTACTGTGTGTAAAGTGGAGTTAGATTTGCCTCCTCTGCAGCAATCTCATTCTGCTCCTCCCCTTAAAGTGTGAACTCCTGGGGCAGGAACCACGTCTTCCCCTGTATTTGTAGCTTCACCAACACAATCATTGATTCTGATTGGAACCTCTTAATGCTACAGCTTCTAAAAGGGCAGCTGTGTTAGTCTAGTTCAGCAAAACAAGCAGAGTCCTGCGGCACTTTTAAAGACTAGCAAATCTGTTTATCGCATGAGCTTTCATGGGAAGTGGGACTTTCTCCCCCAAAACCTCATGCAATAAATAAAATTGCTGGTCTTTAAAAGTGCCACAGGACTCCTTGTTTGTTTCTCTTGATGCTACAGTAATATAAACACTCATAACTATATTCTCCTTCCTTAAATTGCCTCTGCTGTGCCAAGTGGGTCCAGATTCTGTCTTCCAATCTAACCCCAAAGAGTTAGGCGGTTTTCCTGTGTGTTGCTAATCTGCTGCTGTATTCCACCCCAGAGGCAGCTGCACTCCAGTGGAAGGTAGGGGTGATCCTGGGATCATTCAGGAAGGAGTGGCGTGGTAGCAATTAAGTAACAACCTTGCTTTTACCATGTGCCCCACTCCAGAATCCACAAAGGGAACTCGGGGGATAGATTTCTGGATTCAAGCTTAAGCTGTTTTTACCACCCTGCGTCCCGAGCTGCCAGACGCCAGTCAGATAAAAAAATCCATCCACCACTTCACAGAGAACAGAAGGGAGAGGCAAAGTTTCACTTACTAGGAAGTCTCCAGTGATGACTAAGGCCATCTTCCTGGAGCCCAGGAACCCTGAGCGCTGCAGGAACGAGCACAGGGCTTTTTTGCTATTCGTCAGATTGTTGTTGCTCACCCAATAGGCTTCCAGCATCTCACTGCACAAAACAGAGGCAGAGACAAGATGGGACATGGGGTCAAAGCCAAGATAAAACCCTGGGGAAGCTGGGCAGCTCTGGGGATAAGCCACCGGCCCTTCTGTGTCAAAACGGGTGTCTGCCCTGGAGCTGGAGGTGAAATTTCCAGCTCACAGAGGTGCACCTGTGCCAGCTCTGTACACTACAAATAACAGGGTCTCCCCAAGCTGGGACTTGAACCGTCCAGTTGCTGCACAGACATCACTAGCACAAATCTATTTCCAAAGGGACAGCCATGTTAGTCTAGTCCAGCAAAAAAACCCAAGGAGTCGTGTGGCACTTTAAGACTAACAGATTTATTTTTCACATGAACTTTCGTGGGAGAAAATCCCACTTCGTCAGATGCCACGAAAGCTCATGCAAAAAATAAATCTGTTAGTCTTAAAGTGCCACACAACTCCTTGGATTTTTTGCAGCTCAAATCTAGCCCCAGGGTGCCAGTAGCTGAAGTGCTCAGTGACCGGGCCACGGCCAGCAGGAAAGCAGGTGACAGCTGCAATTCCTAGTGGTCACGATGCCCACATCTCAGTCCCCTTGCTGGCCCACAGCCCCTCCCTAGGCCGACCGTGGAGACAGAACTCCCAGACCCGTGGGAGGGATGGAGAGGAGCTGAGGCAGGCGGTCTGTGAGGCCCATGGGGTAAGAGGTATTTTCCATCTTTTCCTGGTCATCCACTGCAGGGAAACAGCGGGATTTAGTCTCTGGAGGGCTGTGAGTCAAGAACGAGGTCATTGGCAGAACTGTGAAGTGCTGTAGGGGGAGACCAGGGCTGCAATATCAAGGTAGATGGTGGCTGTGTGCGTGGCTCCAATATCAAGGTAGAGGCTGGCTCTGTGCAGGGCAAGGTGCCCATCCTCAACTGGCTTTTCGGCCCCCTGATAAGCATTGAATCTCCCGCCTGCTGTGGCATCTGACAGGCATCAGCAAGGGCAGGGAACCCGCTCACCAGAGCTCCTTCTCCTCCAGAATCTCAATGTCGTCGGAGAGCAGCTGGCACGCGAAGCCGATGTTCACTGCCGTCTCTGCAACACAGAAATCACCACACTGCCACTACAACAGTGCCCAGACACCCCTGGCCACAGGGCAAAAGCCGTCAGTCCCAGCACTGTCCTGCTATCACCCAGTGCTCTCTGTGCAGCGCCCAGCATGACTGAATGGCTACCACAGGGCAGCAGGAGATGTAGGGTCCAGCCCTGTTCTTGCTGGGTGACCTGGGCCAGGTTCCCTCCCCCTGCCTCAGTTTCCCTGGCCAAGAAATGAAAGATGCCTGTGTTAAGTGGTATGTGGTATTGCACTGGAAAGAGACTGACTGAGTAGAAGAAAGTCAGGCAGTGGGTACGTGGGGGACCATGGGATGGAAGATCCTGTTCCTGTAAAGGATAGAGGGGCACAGAGCTCCCAGCCAGCCACATGAACTGTACCTTGTTTATCTCCAGTCAGCACCCACACTTTAATGTTCCCTTTTCTTAACAGGTGGATGGTCTCAGGGACCCTGTCTTGCAACTTATCCTCAATGGCTGTGGCTCCGAGGAGCTGGAGAAGAAGTAGCATGGGAGGATTTAATGATCTGAACATGCAGGACTGAGGGAGGTGTGGTGGGATTAGAAGCGGGGCCAGGATCCAGGGAAGGGGCTTTCTCCCGCAGCTATCCACCTGCCCAGAAATGATCTCTCCACCATAACTCTGCGTGCTGCAAACTGGAGACTCCAGACCAGACAGGAAGGGACCAAGCTATTCCCTGGGGACCGTTCAGTAGCCCCTACATGAAATGAGCTGGTGAATTCTCAGACCAGACTCCAGTGGACAGATGCCCACAGCCATGACCACCGTCCTCCTCATGGGTAGATGGCCATGAAGACCAAACAGCCTTCTTTCGTGCACAGGCAGGCCCTTCTGTCAGCACCAAGCAAAGGAGAGCTGGACCTTTTATGCCAAAGCCCTGGCCTTGCAAATAGGCAACACTGAGGTCCCTGGAGCTGCAAAGGGGGTAAGACTCTGTAGCAGCCACGACTATTTGGCTTTGGGGTGCCAATCCAGTCCTGGACTCTACCTCCTTCCACCCTCATTAGCCCCCCCGTTGAATTCTCAAGCCTTAGAGTGGTTTCTCCTACCTGGAGATCCTGCTCAATTGCCTCATAGACATTGTCCAGCTCTTGGGCACGGTTCTGCAGCAAGACACTGGCCTCATGGTGCCTCTTGCTCCACTCGACGTAGTCCTCTTCCGTCACCTCCTTGCTGGCCACACACAAGGTCCTCAGAGTCTCCATGGCAAACCTCTGCGGAGGGGATGGGGATACAGTGTGCAGATCAGGGACACTGCAGCCAGCTCGAAACTAACCTGGTTGTATTTCTGGCTGCATTTGCCCCACACCTGCTGTCACATGGCTAAAGCCACTCCACCCCAATGCAGACATCTTTAGGATGGGTACTGCAGGATGCTCCATGGCTCACAACTGAAGGACCTTCTGATCCAGCATGTGCTATGAGATTGGTCACATACAGTGGTGCCACCAGGTGTCTAAAGACCCTGAGTCAAGCCCTCAAAAAATCACCAGAGTGGCTCCAAAATCATGAGGTTCTTTGGTTTTTTAAGCCATACATCTGGGGCCCTTTTTAATTGACTTTCCAGTTCTGAGCTGGTAGGGCCCCGTTTTCCAGCTTTTCTCTGCCACCTTTTTTTTTTTTCAAATGAAAGCAGAGATGCCCAGCTAACCACAGGACTCCAGGAGCCAGACCTGCAAGTAGCACAAGAGCTGTGAAAAAGTTGTGAGTGTCAGTGATGCTGCTGCTGCTGCAATCTCAGAGCATTTGCCCCCGTAACTTTCCCCCTCCTGGTGTGGGTGCATTGGGGAGCCATGATCCAGCCCTAGGGAAGTAGAAGTAAACTGGCAGAGGCTTTGATCACACTGAGTCCCTCATCCCAGGGAGGATTGAGACCTCAGGCTGAATCAAATTATGCAACAATAGGGAGTCAGCTAGAAAGCAAGATCACACCCGGGGCCTCGGCAGCAAGAGGGGCAAGGACCCAGAGAAAGAGCACTAGATGCCATAAGCCATCCAACACTCACATCCAAGGCGTTCTGGGTGAAAACTTTGTTGTCAGACCCATCTTCACACAGCCTCTCCAGGATCACCACGTCCGCCCCCTTTGTGTACAGCTTGATCTTCCCTTCGGGGTCTCTCACTGCAGGGAACGTGCACGCTGAGCCACCAAGCACTCTGTATCTCCCCCACCAGCCCCTCGCCTGCTGCTGAGCGAGCCGGGGGGGCGGAGGGCAGCATAGCAGGGGTTGGGGAGACATGGTAATGGCGAGGAGGCACCGTTCTGAGAGCATTTCCAATGTAGCCCCCTCACTCAGGTCACTCCTGATCTATGTGGGTGGGGCAAGGAGAGGATTGGGCCCCAGGGACCCCCTTCTGGTCGTGTCAGTCACCTCCAGTGGGGCAGTCCCCTTTTGGCTATCTCTGCCCTTGAACCGGGGGCTCTTTAGCCAGGTTTGCATAAGGGCATCAGAGGCGACCAGCAAAGGGAATGGATGCTTTCAGGGCTGCTTTTCAGTGGCCTTGCCTGTTTCCCCCTCCCCTTCGTCCACTGCCCATGCAGCAGTGACCCCTGAAAAGCACCAGCCCGTTCAGGCAGCTCTGCATGTGGGAGCAATGATGCCCTCCTGTCCCACGACTGGCAAGCATGTGACCTGCCACCAGAGGCGGCCTTAGGCAATTGGGGGCCCTAGGCAAAGGCCCACTGCGGGGCCCCGTACAGGCTCCCACAACCCCCTCCGTGGCCCCCAGCTCCACATCGCCAGCCCCCCCGATGGTCCCAGCTCCCCCCACTGCAGCTCCAGTTCCCCCGCACTGGCCCCAACCCTCCCACACACCTCCCCCATGGCCCCAGCTCCCCACTGCTGGCCCCCAGCCCCCCTCCACACCCCGCCTTGCAGCCATGACACCTTGCCCCCCCTCCAATGGCTCTGGCTCCCCAGAGCCAGCTTCCTCTGCCTGTCGGCCAAAAGCCCCCTGTGGCCCTTGTGTCCCAGTTTCCCTTGCAGCCCCAAAGCCCCGTTGGGGTCCCAACCCCCCATCACAGCCCCTTCTCCCTGTGGCTGGCTCTCTCCATGGCCCTGGTGCCCTGCCGGGGAGCCCAAAAATAACCACGGTGCCCTGCTGGGGGCCCCAAGCCCCCCACTGCCAAAGGCAAGGGGCGTGGCAGGAGCACACACCTGGGCGTCTGGGCTGGCCCACCCTACCCCTGGCGATGGAGCAGCTGGCTGGGGGCGGATGGGGGGCAGCCCTGCCTCTGGGACAGTGCACTCTGCCCCACACCCTCCACCCCGCAGGCCTCCCCACAGAGCCCCACCTCTGCTGCCGGTCCTGGCCCTGGCCCTCTGCCATGCGTTCTGCAAGGTGGGAGGCAGCCACGGCTTTTGGGGTAGGCGAAGGGGCCCCTTGCTGCTTGGGGACCCGAGGTGGACGCCTGCTTCTCCTTCCCCAAAAGCCACCTCTTCTTGCCGCTGCCTGGCTCACCCAAGACAGACATCCTCTTGCGGACGCTGTTGAAGTCCAGCATAGCCAGCACTTGGTACGTCCGCTTCGTGCCCAGCTCACTGATGGTGATGGTGTCCTGCGTCCGGGAGAGGAAGACATACCCAAGGTTCCTGGCTGCTGTCACCAGGGCCTCTTCATCCGGTGAAGCCGCCTGGTAAACTAGCTGATCTGTGAAAAGGGAAGAGGATGGGGAAGAGACAGATGAGGCTCTTCCCAGTCACCCCAAAAGATGCTGTAATCAGCTGCCGGTGCCTCTGCTGAGGCTGCAAGGCTCACATCGGCTTTGTACTCTGATGTTTACACAGAAGTCAGAGAATTAGTGTCTGTTCCCTAGCTGACTACTTTGGAGTAAACCCTCTGGAATTTAGCTAATCCCAGTTCACATGGCCAAAAATGTTACTTCCTGGTCAAAGCCATGGCTCAGAGAAACACCCTGCACAGGCTGTTGGCCCAGTCTACATAAGGCTTTGGGCCTCTGGAGCGGCAAGGATCAGCCACTTTTAGCAAGTTGCATGAAATTCTCCCCCGCCCCCATCCTTCTCCGAGAGGTCAGCGGCCCCATTTCCTGCAGGCTGGTCCCACGTAGGAGAGGGGAAGGGCAGGACCACAGTGACTGCTTGTAATCAGGAATGGGGCAGCTCCAGACAAGGTGCTATATGCCGCTCAAACAGGTCGCATGTGCCGCCTTTGTATGTGTGCCATGGGCTGCCGATCTCTGGGCTACATTGACGCAGGTGCAATCGCCTAGTGTAGAAGCAACCTCTCCTAGCCACCTCCTCATGTTAACAAGCCTCACACCCGCTGATCAGATTAGCATGTTGCCAAGCTGTGAAGTAGCAATGGTGCCTGAGGGTCAAAGGGAACCAGCCTCACAGTGCAGGTTTTCTTGACTTTTGCTAGAAAAAAGGGTGTTTGATTGTTCCCTAAGCAGCCGGCAGCCCCGTCCAGTAGGATGCCCCATTTCACAAGTCCTTGGAGACACACTGTGTGCACTAGCCGCATTGGAGGGGAGGGGGATGAGTGCCCAGAAACAACTGACTAATCGCTTCTTTCCAGGGTGAGCATCCCATTGTGTTTCCCTTTTTGCTGTGCTTGGCATCAGTTTGGCCCCATGTCTCTGATGTGTGACTGAAGCAATCAGAGGAACATGGGCAAAGCCCATCAGGCTGGTGAGGGGGTTCCCCAAGATCCATCACTTTGTGGAAGCCTTCCCCCCTCTGATCTGCCGTGGAGCATCTCTTATCCAGAGGGAGGCTCTCCACTGTGTGCAGACCCAAGTGCCTCATCTGGGGACAGGCACTATTGGACCTGGAGCTACGTCACAGATGACCTCTTCCAACCCCAAGCAAAGTTCTGGCACAGAGGAGAATGGTTCTCCAGTGACAATTCAGGAGATAACACCCGGCCTCCCTTGTATTGTCACTGAAACCCATGCAAAGAAAGGGGACCAGCACAAATCAGAACTCATCACTCACTCACATCAATCCTGGCAGTCATCTTCTCAGTCCTCCCACCATCCCCTGGCCACCCCTGATTCTGCACCAGGGCAAAAGGCCATGTGAGACCCTGCTCCTCAACCACAACCCAGACTCTTCTTTACATGCCCCAGCATTGGACACGCCTGGTGAAGGCATGAAGTCACAGAAGAGGAACAAGAACGTACAGCTCCTGGCCCCCATCTGAATGATACAGTGCCCCCAGCCAGTGGGGCAGAGAGTTATTTTCAGATCCAACTCACTCTCTTTCTCCTCCACCATGACAGTGTGGCAGAGGGCCAGCAGCCTTAGGAACTCTCTAGTCACTGGATCGTCATTCCGCAGGATGGCCTCTATGAGTGCAGGGTGGTGAAACTCAGCCTTTCTGTCCATGTATGGGTTCCAGCTCCAACGAGCTGCCTGCAAGAGGTGTGGGCCGAGACACAGAGATGAGCCAGAAGCAACATAAAACAGCTCTGCAAACCAGGCTCTGCACCAGAAGCTCCTTTCTTTGCAGGAAAAATCTAGGGCTCCTCCGTCGACACTGAGAGCAGGGGAGAGGGCTTCCCATTGTGCTATCATGTTAAAACGAACGTGTGGCCACGTGTAGCTGTGCAAGCAGCAGGATGGGCTGCCACCGTGGTGCAGGCCTGCAGTGTAGCCCCACCTGCCATTCAGGCTGCTGCCATGACATGCCCTGGCTCAGTCAGAGCTAGTTCAGGGATGTCTCTTTGAGCTGGAAATCGTGCCCCCTGCTCAAAGTGTGGGCAGACCTTAAACTGGTTCTGTCTCCTTTTAGCTCCACTTCCTACCATCCATTTCTCCTCTCACAAACAAAACAGACCAGTAGCTCATTCTTTACATAAGTACAGAGGCGTTAACGAATGAATGATGAAGTGACGTTTTAATGGTGGGTTAACCGAGTATCCTAGAATCCAACAGACCAATAGTTTGATTATCACTGAGGCTTATAACCACCTACAGCACATACAAGTCACGCTCATTCCACATAACATGCTTATGGCAGCTTCTACTTATTTATTAACCCTTTATAAATGGCCAGTGAATGCAACCTGACTGTGAAATGTGAGGCTGGTTAGCACAACCCTGTTATTAGGTCAAGGGCTCAATTCTCCATTGCCCTCATACATCGAGGCATAGTTCACTCCTGTGCAGAGTGGGCGTCCACTGCGGCCAGTCTAATCCAGTACAACTTGAGCGGCACGAGCACCGCTGTGAATGAGCTACTAGATGCAGGGCAATCAGGCCTTGAATCTGGTGCCCATTTCCTAACCCTCTGCTCCTGGGGAACATTGAGCAGCAAAGCCTTCATGAGCCCCCTAAAGAAGCAGTTGCTTGAAGATCGGCATTTCCTGCGCACATGGGTCTTGGATTTAAGCCCTAGGACTGGCAGCTCCAAGTTCCTCCCATGCCTTGCCTTAGGCTGTTGCTGTGTTAACCGTGGGCTGAGGAACGGCCAGGCAGTGAGCACAGTAAGGCACACACAGCTCTGATATGCAGGGGGCATCTCAACTCTCCCATGTATAACTTCTACTTATGCGCACAGAGCATAGGGACCAGGCTTGGAAATCTTGTACCTGAGGTTCTCCACACAGAATTTGCACCAGTTTAACTAAAGCTGCTATGTTAAAGTGGAGCCATTTTGTGTGTGGACACACTGCATCCACTTAAACCAGCATGATACAGTTGAACCAACCTCCAGGTTTAAACCCAGCGGCAGAGTGTCTACATGTAACGGGGCACCAGTTGAGCTAATCTGGTACAACGTCACCTTGAAACCAGTGCAAGTCTGCAGGTAGATGAGGCCTTGTGCTCCTGTCCCCTCAGTGGAACTCTGCTGATTTCGGTGGAGTGACTCGTGATTTACACTGGCACGCACGAGATCAGAGACAGCTTTCCAGAGTCTGCTACTTCACTGTGCTTTAAGTGTTTGCGCATGGGGTGGTGTAAAAGGAGCCCAGCTCAAGCGTCTGCTGTCACTCGCGCTGCTGTAAACCATGAGAAACTCCATGTGCAGAGTGGCTGTAAAATGCTGCCAGGTCAGTATTCTAGCATTTTACCCCCACTTTGCTCATCAGCTGATTCCCCTGGCCCCATATTTCTCCATTCACAGTCATGTAAAACGTTGCCAGCAGAGCCAGAAGGACATGCTACAAAAAAGGACCCAATACTGTTGTCATTGCCTCACATGGGAGCAAGGTCTGGATGACCCTAAATTGGCATTGAATAGTTACTCACCGAATGTTTGTTGTCACCACTCGCAGAGCCATCTGAAATTTGGAGAAAAAAAAATCAGTTAATAAAGAACCCACAATGAACATTTCTTAGTGGACCCTCAGGCCCTGATGGTCACACGTGACCTGTGGTTTTGGATGTCCAGCTGAAGATACCTTAACCTGTCGGTCAGAAAATTAAATGCAACCAGCTTTGGAACTCAGACCCCTTTAGGTGTCTCATGCTGGGCACCCAAAAATCACTAGTCACTTTTGGAAATCTTTTCTTCTTTAGTCCAAGAAAAGTTTTCTCCAAACCAGCCACACGCCCTCCCATGTCTCCCACCTTCATCCCTGTCTAAAGAGAGCCTTGATCTCTCCTGTCTCCCCACTGCCAAGCTGTTCTTTTTCTCCTTCCAGCATACCTGTCTGAAAGATCCAAAGAGCAGCCAAGCCCCAGGGCCCATCCACTAGCTTTAGGTAACTTTGTATATAGAAAATCAGTGGGCTTTGTCCTGTTATTCACTGTTTTATGAAGAAAGCCTGATAGGCTTGGATTTCTTTAACTGGCTCATAAATACGGGGCCATGTTGGTTGGTTGAAATTGATTTATTGTTTTTCATTTTAGTTTTTTGCATATTTTTAGCATTAAAAATTCAGATATCATCTGACCTGCTTTTCAGGGAAACTCTGTAAACGACCAGAGAACTGGAAGGATTATGACATCACAGAGACCAAGCAAAAGACATTAGATAGACTTGTGCGAAGAAAGTGATTTTTATTCACATTCCGTAAAGTTCCTTGGGGTTTTCCCCAGATCTGTTTTTGTCAATGATCATTTAACACAAATACAGTGTAAGCAGTCAGGAGAAAAGCTCTCTGAGTTAAAGATTCAATACTCCCTGCTTTGCAAGTCTCACCAATTAAGGGCAACGAAAGCTTTCAAAACCAAGAAAGACTTCCAAGTAGTCATCCAGCAATGCCAGGGAAGACAAGAAATATCAGGACTGTCAGATCTAAGGGTAAAAACTTTAAAAAAGAAAATTGGGGGGGGGGAGGCATCTTTCATCTTAAAAGAAAGCCCTTTTCTCTCCCTCCTTTGCAGGTCACATTTAAGAAGAGATGTTGAAATACAGCAGGGCAGGCACACTGATACCTTCTGGAGTGCCACAGCAAAGCTACTCATGGCTGGAAGGAATCTATAAACAAGGAATCATTTCTGCACAGAGCCTCTTCTGCATTCAGTCAATAGGGACACAACATTGACAGAAGGGGCCTTGGAAACTTTCTGGTGGAAATTTCTGTTTCTGTTGAAATTTGGGGGGTTTGATCAAGCATCTGGAAACCAAAAACAGTCAAGCTTTGGAAACCAAGGTGAAAAATAGGGGCGTTCAGGGCATCCATGAACACCTCACAATTCTGTAAAAAGAGAAAAATTCATTTCCTCTCAAAAAAAATTTGTGGGAAATAAAAACCGATTTCCAGCTTATTAGGACCTACTTCATTTTCAGTGAGCACCTTTGTCTGCCCCTGTCGAGGAGCCAGCACTCAAAGCACCCAGCTCATATCTCTCTGCTGGTTCATCCGCAATCACCTAGCCAGCCTAAACCTGCAGTGTCACCTGGAAAGCAGCCAGTTGCTCTATACCGGCAGCTTTTCAGAGTGTATCTGAGAGGAAGCTGAGACCTGAAATGCACCTGAGCCTCTTTCCCTGCGAGAGAGAGGCTGGGTGGATGCAAAGCAGAACTTTGGGGCATGGATCCTCCCTAGTGAATATATAATTACAAATATTCCCCACCCTTTCTTGTTATGTAATTATAGAGCATGCTCATTATCCACAATAATTATAATCGTCCTTTGTATTGTGCTAGCACGCACAGGCCCCAGCCAAGGATCAGGGTCCCACTGTGCAAGACATGATTCAGGACAAAAGACACTTCCTCTCTGAAGACCTTATAATTCAAGCACGAGACAAGCCCCGGGTGCAGCATATGGATGGGAAGAGACCAAACAAACAGCAGGGCAACACTGATCAGCACTAAAAGCAGGAGGCCATCCTGGCAAACCAGCTACCCAGCAATGTCTGAATTTCTACAGCACCTCCAACCTGAGGATCTAGCTAGTATTAAGGAAAAGGATTAAATTATTTGCGCTGTGTTGCACAGCAGATCTGTAGCAAAACAGAACCCAGGTGTCCTGCTCCCCACAACGAGGCTGCAAGAAGCAGGTCAGCCTCTCCCAAAAGCCCTCAAACTATTTCATTCATAGTTACCATAGACCACTCTATTGATGCAACATTTCTTGAAGGTCATGATGTTCTGTGTTAAGGTGCCAGTCTTGTCCGAGAAAACGTACTCAATCTGGCCAAGGTGGTCACAGAGACTGGTGCTCCTGGCTTTGGCCGGCGTGTCCGTCACAGGGTAATACATCTCAAGGTCCCAGTTGATAAAATTGCTGTTCACCATGTAGATGAATTCAAATCTAGGAGACCCAGGGGAAAGAAACATGCAATAAGCAGCATGGTTATTTTAGCTACAGAGCTAGGGACACGGGAGCTGAGAGTCAATTGGAGGAAATGGGGGGAAATCTCTCTGTTCCTCTTTGTCTTACAGCTCTGAGCCTGCTAGAATACCCCAAAATGCAGCTCACATAGGGTCAGATTTTCAGGAGAGTTCAGACTGAGAGCAAAGGCTTTTTTTAGAAAGCTGACCCTAACGAAAGGTGCAGGGCATCCAAATATTTGTCCTGGAGCACATCTGAAAATCAGGCCCTTACTGCCAGAGGCATAACTAAAGAATTTGGCGCCCCTTACAATGGCCGGCGTCTGGAGCGAGCGGTGAGGAACATGCCTTTTAATGGAGCGGCTCAATGGAGTTGCTCTGAAGCACCTGGGGCAAAGCACTGCTCACCTCACCATAGTTACGGCTCTGCTTACTGACAAACCTCAAATGTCTGATGGTTCAGGCGAGGACCCAAAAGCTTGGAAGCTGCTTCTAACTAATCCAATCTATGGGGTCTTCACAGCCAGGCTGAGGATCGCAAATCACTGGGTGAAGAGCTTCCCAGTCATTCCTGCCGCTGCTCAGGGCAGAAACAGAGAAGTCCCAGAACTCTTCATCTCTCCTCCTTCCCAAGAGAGTGAATGTGCAAAATAATGGGCAAAGGAGAATGTTAAACTCTTCGGCTATGTCTATGCTACAGGGCTCAGGTAAGTTGACTTAACAAGGTCGACTTAAAGTTCACTTTATTAAGTTGACTTCTTGAGGCCCCACTTTTTTAAGTCGACATTAAATGGGTCCCCTGGCTTAAGTAAACTTTATAAAGTCGATTTACATGGCCCCACTGCACTAAGTCAACTTCATGAAGTCAACTTTAATAGGCACATTGTGTTAAGTCGACCTGAAGGGCAGGAGTTACTAAGTGCTTAAGTCAACTTAATGAACTCCAGATGTGGCTAGGGAATTGCTTCAGTTGACTTAAGCCTCCAGTGTAGACAGAGCCACCCAGACTCAGCAAAAACTCAGGTCAGGCTTGAAGAGTCACTGTGCCCACCTGCTCTCCCGTCCCTAGCCCTAACCAGCTATTACGCTCCAGCCTCCCCAACACACACCCTTCAGTCGAATAGCCAATTATCTGAGGTAGGCCCAAGCCCTGAGGTAGGTGCGGGCAAAGGAGTGGGAGTCAGGAGCTCCTCGGTGCTGATCGTGGCTTAGCACCTTGGGCAAGTCAATGCTCTTCTGTGTGCCTCAGTTTCCCCACATTACAGAACACTAAACTCTCTCGGCAGGGGAGAATTCAGTATCTAATTTCTGCAAAGTGTTTTGAACACCTGCTGCTGGGTGGGAGCCAGGCGGCAGCCATCCGCTTCCCTCCATCCCCTGGCTCTGGAATCTCTCTGGCCAGGCAGCAATGACAGGGGCCCCTTGGGAGGGCGGGAGGCGCTGACTGGCCAGGGGAGTCGGGAGTGTAGCCCACTGGAGGGCGCCAGACTGGGGCCATGACCAAGCAAGCTACTGGCCAGGTGAGGGCCCAGCGGAGGTGCCCCATCCCAGCCCCTAATAATGCTAGGACACCCTTGAGGGGAGGGACCCAGACCAAAGCCAGCCCACGGGGAGTGCTGCACTGGGGCCGTTTCAGGTTAGGCAGGGTGTGGTGCTGCCCACCCCCATAAACCCGGAGAAGACCCGCAGCATTGGCACAGCCTTTAAAAAAAAGCCTTTCAGATTTTATGTAAGAATTTTTTAAAAACCTTTTTGGCTTGAGGGCCACAAATATAATTTCACAACCTTGAAGGGCCACCCGACTATTTAATTAAAAATCAGTTCAAATTTAATTAATTAATTTTAATTGAATAGGCTGGTGGCCCTTCAAGGTTGTAAAATTCATATTTGTGGCCAGCAAGTGAGCCATGCCCTGTGCTACAGAAAAGGCAAAAACCCCACAGCTTTTGCCAATCTGCTTTGGGGGAAAATTCCTTCCTGGCTCCAAACACGGTGACTAGTTAAACCAGGGGTCTCAAACTCACAGCCCCTAAAGTTATTTCCTGAGGCCAGCAATAACACTAGCGTTATCACTATTTACAATACTGTTGTGTGAGAAGGTTTCACTGGTGCAGCCCTCAGGCTAACGTACTAGTCCTCATGCGTCCCTTCTGGTGATTTGAGTTTGAGACCCCTTAGTTAAATCCTAAGCATGAGGGCAAGACTCATCAGTCAGACAGCCAAGAAAAAATTCTCTGTAATAATCCCATCATTTTATCTACCACCAGGAGCCAAAGATCAGTCAATTGCCAAACTAGGCTGTCCCATCATACTATTCCCTCCATAAATTTATCAAATGCAGTTTTGAAACTAGCTGGATTTTTTTTTTCTTTGCCCTCATAGCTCCCCTTGGAAGGCCATTCCAGGACATCATTCCTCTGATGGTTAGAAACCTGCGTCTAATTTCAAGTCTAAACTTCCTGATAGACAGTTTATATCTATTTGCCCTTGTGTTTACACTGGAGCTGAACTTAAATAATTCCTCTCCCTCCCTGGTATTTATCCTTTCTGATCTCTATTTATAGAGTGCGATCGTATCTCCCGTTAACTGTTTTTTGGTTAGGCTAAACAAGCCAAGCTCTTTGAACCTCCTCTCATAAGGCAGGTTCTCCGTAACATAGAAACAGAGTCAGAATCAGAGGCACACATGCTCCCCTCACCACTGAATGGTCAGCTAATCCAGCAGGTGAAAGGCTAAAGTAGACGCCAGTGACCATTTATGAGCCCCCCCGAACCCACTCTTACATGATGTACATGGACATTGGGATGACGGGGCTCAAAAGGATCACGAAGCCCCAAAAGGCGAAAAAGGCTTGCTCAGCAGTGTTTGTGCCGACGTATAACTGAGAGAGGTAGCTGTGCTGCGTGCGGAAACTCGTGACCCAGCAACCAGTGGTAATGGCCAGACAGAACGACGTCACGACCAGCAACAGGAAGACCTGTGGAGGAGGGAAGAGGCTGTGCAGGAGAACCACATCTTAAGGCGCTGTGCAGAATTTCAGTAGGTCTTTGGCCAAGGATTTTCCTTGATCAAGTGGCACTGCCCATGCTTCTGGGGGGCATGGAGCAGCAGGAAAGAGGCCTGCCTGCGGTAATGATTTTCACAGGCATATAGACACATATACTGGTGCTCTCCCCACACAGATGATGTGGTGTGCTGGTGTGAAACAGGGTGTTACACTAGGGCACAAATTCCTACAGCAGATAGGCCCTTCTTCAGCGTAATCTAGGCTGTGAATTTAAACTACTATCGGGGCCTGACTGGTATGACCTGCTCACACTCTGTATGCCAGGTTGATGGCCAGATTTGATGTCAGGAAGGAATTTCCCTCCCATGTCCACCCCTAGGTCATATTGGCATTGCGCCTAGGAATTTTACACATTTCTCTGCAGCATGGGATGTGGGTCACCTTTTGGGATCATCTGGGTTTCTGCCGCCTAAGCAACTCCTGGCCATCACAGGGCCTTGGCATCTAGGTCTGTCCCATTCTCTCCTCATGGCATAGTTTAGTCTGTGAAGATGCAAACACTTTAATCTAACTAAAATCTTTGGGTTCACTGAAGAGGTTCCTGACAGAATTAACAGCCTGCGCTGTGTGGTAAGATCAGACTAGAAAATGATGAAACAGTGAATCCTGGTACTATCCCTTTATGGACACTCTAATTCTCATATAGGAGAACCTCTTTTCACGTTACTGAAAGTCATTTGGAAAGGGGTTGAAATTAAACCCAAAAGAGCAACTCCTATCCCAGCGTAAGAGTGTCCACATGGCAGGGGGTTATACTGGAAAAATGAGACCTGGACAACTGGTAAAACTCTCCCACGTGGACAAACCCTTCAACACAGAGCAGGAAATAAGGAGGAGGCAAAAGGACCATGTGGTCCTTGGTAAACCACCCCCAAAGGTCCACAGAGCATGGCATGGGAACAACTAACAAAGAGGATGACAGTACAAAGCAAACAACGCATCATAGCTGAAATAGGTGACTGAAAGCGCTGCCTTCAAATAGGGACTTCACTCAAAGCTGCAGCAGAGAAGGTGGGATGGCTTTGTGGTTCAGGCAAGGCCAGCATAAGTTTTTTTGCCATCCAAGGCCAGCACGGATTTTGGCACTCCACCCCCAGTCTGCCTGCGGAGCAGTGCCACCACCGGGATTCGGCCGCGGGGAGGGAGCAGCAGCACCACTGGGATCTGGCCCCAGTCGTTAACAACTCATCCACAGAGTGATTAGAAAGATGGAAGTGCTCAGCAACTGGTTTTTGAGCGTTGTGATTTCTGATGTCAGTTTTGTGCCCATTTACTTTTTTGCACACAGACTGCCCTGTTGGTCCAATGTATAAGGTGTGGGGGCATTTCTGGCACATGATGGTATAAATCACATTGGTGGATGAGCAGGTGAATGAGCCCTCGATGGAGTAGCTGGCTTGATTGACTATGGCTTCTTCTCCCATTACAACAGCTGATTTGACTTCACCCTCCTCTATGTGCCGTTTCCCAGTGTTTGAATCTTAAAAACTGCTCTGATTTGCTGTTGCAGTATGACCTGATCCCATGTCGTATGCTCCCTTGCGTTTATTTTCATTCCATTCTGTAAATTCTCCCACCTTCAAAGCTTCTGACAAAGTGGGATTTTCTCCCATGAAATCTCATGCAATAAACAAATCTGTAAGGCTGTGTTCAGATGTGAGTTTTATTTCGAAACAACAGCCGTTGTTTCAAAATAAAATTTCTCACGTCCACACGACATACCGTTATTTTGAAACAACGGGACCCATTGTTTCGAAATAACGGCCGTTGTTTCGAAACCGTTAAACCTAGCAGGAAATCGAAATAGCTGTTGTTTCGAAACACCATTGTTTCGAAACATGTCCGAACAACCTTATTTCGAAATAACCATTTCAAAATAACAGCCATTTCAAAAGCAGGCTTTCCCTTAATTCGAATGCACAAACTGTTAATTCGAATTAACTTATTTCAAAATAAGGATTTTATTTTGAAATGAGTTACTTCAAAATGGGTTATTTTGAAATAACAGTTACCGTGTAGACATACCCTAAGTCTTTAAGTGCCACAGGACTCCTTGCATCTTTTGTACAAAATAGGCCTATGTTTTAAAATTTGTTTATTAAAAATTAAAATAGGCCCATTTATCAAAATGTGTTTATTAAAATGACTATTTTCAAATGAGTTTATTGTAAATAGAATTAATTTATTTAATTAATTGAATATGTGAATTTTTAATTGAAATTTAATTTTTAGAAAGCTTTTTAATTAAAACGAACAAAAAGAAAGATGAGACAGAAAGAAAAAGAAAGAAGGAAGGGAAGAGAGAAGAAAGAGAAAGAAAAAAGGAAGAGAAAGAGAAAAGAGGAAAAAAGAGAGAAGGAAGGAAAAGAGAGAAAGGAAAAAGAAAGAAGAAAGGAAACAAGAATGGAAGGAAGAGAAAGAAAAAAAGAAAGAAGGATGGGAATTGAGAAGAAAATGTAAAAGCAAGGAAGAGAAAGAGGGAAAGAAGGAAGAGAGAAAAAGAAAGGAAAAGGAGAAAAGGAAGGAAAAGATAAAGAAGAAAGGAAAGAGAATAAAGAAGGAAGGAAGAGAAAGAAAAAGAGAAAAAAGAAAGATGGAAGGAAGAGAGAGAAAGAAAGAAAGAAAAAAGAGATAAGAAAGAGAAGGATGGAAGAAAAAGAAAGAGAAGAAAGGAAAAGAAAGAGAAGGAAGAAAGAAAGCAGGCAGCAGGCTCTACCTCCTCCCTGACTCCTCAGCAGTGCACCTCCAATGCTGCGGCTGCCCGGAAGTAACTGAGATCCAAGTGGCTGGCAAGGAGGTGCCATCACTGCTCAAAGTCCCATGCCGCAGTGAGTGTTGTCTCTGAGTCCAAGCCTCTTGCGGCAGCCAGTCTTTCTTTTTTTTTCTTTCTTTCTTTCTCCAGTCCTGTGCTGCCACAAGAAGCTCGAGCTCAGAGACAATGCTCGCCATGGGGCTTTGGGTGGTGAAGGCACCTCCTTGCCCACCAGCCTTTTGGACCTCAGCCACCAAGCCCCGCTCCCATGCACTATGGGATAATGGGGTGCGCTGGGGCCAAAAAAGTTGTACATGCCCACCTTAGAGGGAACAGTGCTGCTGAAACGGCCCGCAAGCAGAGGAATGCTATTTGCAACAGTGTCTTGAGAGAAGTTGACTTCCAGGCACTAGGAACTGGACTGAGAAACACCCAACTCATCTCACCCAACAGCTATCAGATGGCAATGACTGACGTAGCTCTGAATCCAGCTCCCCAGCCCAGATAAAAGGCTGTCATCACCAGTTCCCGACACCTGTTTTGCACTCTGTGCTGAACCAGAGATAGAGCCTCACCCAGCACGGGGCACACTTAGGGTGCATCTACAGTGGAGCCTTAGGTCGACTTAAGGTGGATTAAGTCAACCTATAGACCCTCGCAGCCAGACTGGGATTTTATTAAGTCAATTTAAGCACTTCCTTAAATCGACTTAATAACACTACCTCTTAAGGTCAACTTAACACTTAAGTCGACCTCATTAAGTCAACTTAAGCCAGTGTAGACAAGGAGCAGCACTTAAGTCAACTTAATTGGCCTTCAGGCCCCCTCCCAGAGTTCCTGTCCACCAGGAAGGGTCTACCTAGCACCTGTCAGTGTGGACGCAGGCAGTCAACAGGAGTTTCCTAAATCGACTTAACAGAGCCCCCAGTGTAGACATAATTAGACCCCGGGCAGTGAGCAGTCAAGCAGTGACTACCCAGCTGGCCAGGCTGTTACTTGTGGAAGAGCAGTACTTACTATGATCACTAGTCGGTCCATCACGTGGCCCAGCTTGGTTTTCTTCATCTTGATCCTCCCACTGTTTTTCATAATTTTAGAATCAAAGCCTGGGCAAAAAACATTTTAGAGAGAAAAAATTAAAAAAAAAAAATACCATGCACTCATGGCCTTGGCAACTGTTTGGCCGCTGCAGGCTCACACTGCTGCATCACACCAGCCGTGCTGTCTAGGCTGGGGAGAAATGTCATCGCCATGATAGAAAGCCATTCCAGGCAAGTCCATTCCATGATCTGATGGAGTGGGCTAGTGATTACCCCAGGATCCTCCTAAGTTCAAGTCCCAGGCCTGTCACTGACTTACTGGGTGATCTTGAGCAATTCAATGCACCTCACTGTGCCTCTATCTTCCCATCTACAAAATGGGTATAATTAGGCCCAGCCCTACATACAGAGATGGGAGGACTCCACCTGCAGAACATCTAGAAGGTCTACATCGAAAGTCCTGCTGCACCTTAAAGACTAAAAAATGTCTTCAGACATAAGGGTTGGCAGGCTGCAACCCACTTCGTTAGATGCCTGAAGTGGAAACTACAATACGTTAGGCATCTGACCAAGTGGGCTGCAGCCCAGAAAAGCTTATGCCCAAGTAAATTTGTTAGTCTTTAAGGTGCCACAGGACTTTTGCTGGTTTTGCTATATACAGACTAACACGGCTACCCTTCTGGAACTAGAAGTTTTACTTGTACACAAGTGGCCAAACTTTGTGATTCAAGGGCGACAAAGGCAGCTTGCCAGAGCATACATGTAACTTGCTCCTTCACTGCCGCCCAACTCATGCAAAGGCGCCTTAATGTAAATGAGAATCTGATCTATAACTCAGGCCACAGAATTCCACTCCACATCCAGCCTATATCTCATGGTTGATCTACAGCATGTTTTTTGGAAAGACATTCAATCTTGATATCAAGACTTGGGGATGGAGAATCTACCAACTTGCATGGTGAGCTGTCCCACTGGTTAAATACAAATAGGTGCCTTATTTCTAACCCAAACTGATTTCACTCCAGCTACCAGCCACTGGATCTTGTTTTGTCCTTGTTTGTTAGACAAAAGCAGCTCTCTGCTATCAGAAATCTTCCTTTGTTTTTACCTATAGACCAGGATCAAGTCATCTCTCTGATAAATAGATTGAGTTTCCTATGTCCTTTACAATAAGGGGAAAGCTGAAAGGAGTTTGAGAATGCGACTCAAAACAGCCACCGTGTGCAGGTGTTTGCTTGCATGAGCAGCAAGGCTGCACAGATGAATCAGGCCAGCACCTGAAGTCACTCCAGTTACATGGACTATCCCCACCCTTCTGCAGCAGGGCATGAGCTAGGCATCAGAAAGGAAGGCCCAACAGGTCTGGATAAGATGGTGGAAAGGTCTGGCAGTTCCTAGGCACACGTGGACACTGTGCACATGCATGATCTGCAAAGTGGACCGCAGTTGCTGCTGAGGCCGGGGAAAAGGAGTGACATTTTACTGACGGGTTAAAACCAGAGGCTCTGCTGTACCTGGCTCAGGTACTTTTTTCAGTAGGTTCAGCAGCCTTTCCCTCCAGCAAAAGCCTATTTTTGAGGCTTCCCAGGAAGACAACCCATCCAACACGAGCACCAGGATGCACCAGATAATTATGCAAATCAGGCCTCCCTCACCAAGCCAGCGAGCAACTTATGGAGCCTGATGTACCCTTTGATTGGCTGCCTGCTTCACGTTGGGCTGTGGCACGGACCAGCCACAGTGAGGATGGGGTAATAAGGCAGGAGAAGGCTGGCTGGGGAAGATGGTGTCTGCCTCACATGCTGTTGGCCAGCAGACTCACCTGGACATAAAAGGGGAGCATTTGACCCACTGGGCCAGATCCTCATGGGCATAAATCTGCCCCAGACCCATTAACTTCAAGGGAAGTGTGCTGATTTACCCCAGCAGGGGATCTGGCCCGTTGTGTCTCTGCCTTTGCATCCCAGCCTCTGCTGGGGCTAGGCTGGTGGGGGCAGGGCAGTGCCGGCCATCACACCCACCGCTGGGACTCACCGGCATAGATCACGAGGCCATAGCAGGTCTCCGTGTTGCGTATCCGGCAGCCTCGGAGCAAGATTTTCTCATTGTCCAGCGAGTATGTCTGGCCCTTCCACTCCAGCATGCCAACGAAGCTGTGCATGTGGCTGTTGGGTTCCTCGCAGGTCACTTTCCCTGGGACCCCAGCAGCAAGGATGGTGTGAGACACTCCTTGGCTTTCTGGGGAGAGGCTAAAGAGAGGGGACGGCAGCACCTATGGTGGGGGGTGGCGGGAGGATGGACTGGCCCAGTGACCTAATAGTGAGGGCCTGATGGCCTCAAGGCAATGGTCAAGCACGAACCCCTTCATCCCCAGAGCTCAGCAACACCCCCTGCACTGTGCAGCGAGGCAAACTGAGGCCCAGCACAATGGACTGAGCAACCCTTTACCAAGGGAGTGGGGCCCCTGGGAACAGAACCCAGGGAGTCCTGACCCCCACACCATTGCTGGATGCTGGGGGTGCCGTGGGTAAGAACGAGGAGCAAAACACTGAAACGGCTGAGGACAAGCCTTGGAAACACAGACCAAGCTCACGGGAGGGAAATGGAGAGGGGACAGAGTCGGTTGGTTTTACCCTCAATATACAATGTGATGGTGGCTCAGATCTCAGTGACTCTGTACCAATTCACCTCAAGGCTAGGGCCCTGGCAGAGTGGGCCTAGGGACAGAAAGGGGTGCAAGAGGCTTGAAGCAACTGAAGGCAGCCACAACTCCCCTTCTGTCTAGTTAGCCTGGAATCTATCCGGTCCCCCTCACTGCAGCAAGAGTCATTCTGCTGGGAAGGGGCCTGCAGGCAAGCAGGGGGACCCAAAATGGGCAGATCTGAACCAGAACGAGGGGCAAGGGGTAGCAAACATGGACAAGGAATGCTCTATTTACCCATTGCAACCTCCTCTCCTGGAATCCCCTGAGGCCAGGCCACGATGGGAACGCAGCCCCCGTCCCACCCATCCCCAGCTCAAAGAGGTGTGAACCTGGCTTCCTACAGCAGGTCAATGGGCTACGACAGGCCAAAAGCATGAACACCTGCCTCCTGGGGAGGCGCTGCAGTTTTTCTACTCTATCCTCCACGGTGCCACAGCACCAGAGGGGTGGAGCACACTGACCGCAGAGCCTCATTGCCGGAGATGGGGAATGGGGCATCCTGGCTCTCGCAGGGCACTCACCATCGAAGGCAGCCAGCCTCGCCTCGCTCACCAGCTCCTCGTGTGTGGCCAAAAGGGCCTGTCGGAACTTCAGATTGGTCTCCCTGAAAACCAACACAGCTCTGAACACGATTATACTCTAAATACACCAGACAGAGAGAGGGGGCAAGCGAGGATCATTATCCCCATTTTACAGATGAGGAACTGAGGCCCTGAGCGATGAAGTGATTTGCCCAAGGTCATACAAAGAGTCTGTGGCAGAGCTGGAGAGTTCACCCAGCACCAGACCAGATCTTGTTAAGCACAAGATCCCCCTCTTTTGGGCCCCTGTAATTATTGGGAGTTACTCTGTACCCCAAAGCCCTAAGGTGCTGCAAATGTACCAGGTATACACAGCTCAGAGACAAGAACTGCAGGTGCTTCAGCCCTGACAGGTCCCAGTAATCTCTCAGACACAGGACTGAAGACAGGTTTTCAGGAGGGTTGGCAGGAGAAGAAAAGGCTGTGGATAGACACACTTAAACAATTATGGTTGCAGTGAGTGACAGTGGATCCTGTTCAGGTCCATGAGGCATTTCCATTGAGGTCGAGGCAGATCGGCTTTAGTGCCCAGGCCACCCATACCAGGCCAATCTTCATTTCAGCAAATAGGCAGTTGCAGATTTTCAGGTCAGACACAGTCATGTCTCTTGTTGGGGCTCCTCTGCTACAGTTCCCTATCCTTGCCAGTGCAGAATTTTTGCCGGGCTGAGGCCTGACACTTCCCAGCTTGCTTCATTGGATACGAAACTAAAAAAATTGCTTCAGCCCCAGCTCATTACAAATTCAGCCCTGTTCCGTGCCCAGCCATTGCTCCCCAGTAGGATCCCCACAGCCTTGCACTCAGTTGTCATGCCCGCCAGACACAGCCAGTTCCAAGTGTGGCTCTGTACACGATTTCTGGGGCTTTCCTCCATCCTCTGTGGCTACCATTCCCCAAACCAAGCCCAGCCTGGTTCAGGTCCGTTCTCCTTACCCGGCCAGGGGACAGGGAAGTGCAGTAGGTCTGATAGGAAACATGCTCCCTGCTTAGCCAAGAGAAATGGGGTGTGCAGAAGGTGAGAGGTTGATAAGAGTTGTAGTCCCCTGCTTTGCAGATGCAACATTCCCCCTACCCCATTTTCCAAAAAGGCCCACAGTTTTGGGTACCCCACTTCAGAATCCCTGAGGGCTCAGCTTTCAGAGGTGCCGAGAGCACCCACAAATGCCAGGGGCTTTACCTACAGTTGCAAGTACCTGGCACTTCTGAAACTGAGGCCCAAGGGAGCTCCTGGTGGGTTCCCAAATATGGTTAGCTATGGTGTCTCTAGTCCCCAACCAGTGGCTGTGCTATTCCCTGGTCTCCCTCTCCTCACCCATCAATATCTGCTGTCTCCACGTAGCACAGGCTGCTGGGCTCCGAGCTGGACAGCAAGAGCAAGTCAGCCTTTAAAAGCAAATGGAAAAGAAAAGACCTCAGATAGCATGATGAGGCTCCCTCTTCCACGCACGCCAACACCTGGTGCCAGACAAAGAAACCCAGCCAGCCCTGAGGGGGCCTCACCCACCGGGACAAAGCTGTCCTTGCGTAAGCAGATGATGTCTCCGACACAGATGTCCTGCCATTTCTTCCAGATGAAGCTGCAAGAGAAGAACAAGGAGGCCAGTGTTGCTGAAACACACTGAGCTGGCAGCCCTGGATGCAGGAGGCCTCTCTTCACAGGGCAGGGAACCTGGGTTTTGGCCCTTTCTGTGCCCTTTCTTTTTCAGAGAAGAGCCATTTCAAGCCAGGATGTTACTTGGCAGCACCCACCCTGTGGGCCAGAAGTGGCAGAAACTCTCTGGATGCTCTTCCATAGAAAGGAAAGGAAACTTTCTGGGCAGAAGTGATGTAATGTGGAGCCAGGGCCACTCAGATCCTCATCCTGCCTGGTTCTGGGATGAGTCAATCCCACGGATGGAGCGAATGAGTCCCGGTCCTGGTTGTGAAGAGCTGTATTTGTCTGGGGCAGCAGTTCTCAACCTTTTTTGGGTTGTGACACACTCAACAATGGGATGTGAGCCTATAAGATGCACCTGCCCACCTCCCCCAGACTGAATCCAGCCACCTCCCCAGCTCTCCACGACACACTTACCACTGTGTGGTGACACAGCAATGTGCCCTGACACAGTGGTTGAAAACCACTAGTTTGCAGAAAATTGGGGATTACAAAGCACAGCCACTTCCTGAGCACAGTTGCTAAACTGTGAGGGAGCTCGCTGAGCTCAAGCAATGGACAGAGCCACCGCACACTTCTTCCAACACATGTGGGAAGGGAGCGTGGCCGTAGAGAGTGAGTTTTATCCTCTAGCTCCCAGCTGGATATTTCTCAAGGCCCCTAACCTTTTCCCAATCAAAATTTCACAGGGCCTGCTGTTGATCATCTGATCGCTCCGGTATCGGGCCTACAAAAACAAACAAAAGAGAGAATTGACAGGGACAGGCCATGTCGGGCTTTCCTGTTCACAAGGGCTACAAGAATACATCTCTCTTAGCACAAAGCTTGGCCTGGGAATCCCTGCCCTGTAACAAGGATATCTGCCTTCCAAGGCATGACTGTTTGCAGACCAGAGGCTAGACCTGTCTAGGCTGCAGCTGTTAGCTAAGAATTGGCAACCTCATCCCTGGAGACCAGCCTGGTTCACTTATGTGATAGTACTGCTCAAAACAGACATTAATCGTATAAGAATGTATTTGGAGTTTACACTCTATTGAATGTTTATAAATTGCTGCCCACAGATTTGGTAAATGTCTGCATGCCAGGGTACAAGGAAATAGGCAACCTTTGCTTTACAACTTTGTAAATGTTTGCTCTGAACTTGTGACTCTACGTGGGAAAAGTGTCCCCCCCCTCCCTATTACCTCACCTCATCCCGCTGAAGACCTATGTTAACCACATGAGCCATCAAGGAACAATACAAAGGATTGATTAATGGCTCTGTTATACCCTGGAAATGCTTTGCGGAAGAAAGGCCCTCTCATGCAGCTCATGGAGGCTAACTCAAGGAAATAAAACAAAGACAAAGAAAAATTTTTCTCTCTTTGTGGTTTGAACTCATAGGGTCACAGGTAACAAAACTTCCGACACACCCTAGGGCTGCCTCCTGGATCTCCCCGGAGCGTTTGAACTGTCTGATCTCTATATCTCTGTTAATCTTAGTATTTACATTGCAACTTATTTGTGCAGGGCCATAACTTGGTCTTCTGGCGTCCAGGGCAAGCAGCCCCAAAGGCACCCGTCCTCTCAACCCAGGCCCCACCCAGGGTGCCTGCAATTTTCCCTGGCCCTTACCTGACCGCAGCTCTCAGGAGGCTGGAGGAGATGCCCAGGCCAGATGGTTTGGCCAGAGGCTCTTCCGCCCAGCCAGCATGCACCTGAGCATGCTCAGGGGCAGGGCAGGAGATGACTGCCCCCAGCCCCAGTCCCAGCCTGGCTCCCGGAGGAACAAAGGCAAATTCTTCTTCATGGCCAGGTAGGGTCAGTCTGGTGCCCTTTAAAATTCAGCAGCTGGGGCTTTGCCCCATTCACCCCAACCTAGTTACAGCCCTGCATTTTTGCATATATTTGCTTGCTATCACCTGTAAATAATTCTTGTGTTTCTCTTTCCTTGTCAAGAAACCTTTCGTTAGTTTTATATGATTGGCAACAGGCAGAGACGCCGCCACCAGAATGCACTGCCTGAGCCTGGATGTGACATTTTAAATTTTCCACTACTGTTCTCCCATGCTGGGCCATGTGCTTAGGCATGCCACAGGGCAGTAGCTTTAAAAAAGCCCTACCCCAGCTGGCCCCAGCTGAACTCCCAAGCACACCAGAGCTCAAGGCAAGCTACATGACACAATTCATGGCACTTTGCAGCACATTCAGGGTACAGTCCCCATGGGCTCATGTCCAGCGATGCCCCTGGCTACAGGAGCTGTCTTCAGCATGAGCTCTAGAACAGTGGTTCCCTACCTCGGGTACATGAACCCCTGGGGAGGTGCTGAGTGGCTCCAGGGGATCCGTGGACAGGCTGGGAACTGGGGCCGGATACTGCCAGGGTCTCGGGTACCCATGGAGACCCAGGCTTCTGGCCAGCAGGAAGATCCCCCCAGGCTGGGACTTTTAAAACTCCATGTCCTGAGCATGCTTAGAGCATGCTCAGGGAGAGTAGCCTGTGGCAGGGGGCAGGTGCCAGCAGCTCCAGCCAGGGAAGGGGGATCAGGGGGTCATCAGAGAAATGGGCCAGCGGGCAGGGAAGACTTGGGGGGAGGGGCAGGGGAAGGGAGGCTCCCCTGGATTGGTGGGGGCTGCATTCTGCCAGCAGAGGCTGGATCTGGCGGCAGGGGCCACATTGTGCCCTGTGGTGGCGCCACCACAAAGCAGTAGTGCTGCTAGATAAAAACTGCAGCCAGGTTGGCTGCAGAGTTTTTCAATTAAAAGGGGGTCCCCAGCCTGGATAAAGTTGGGAACCACTGCTCTAGAATACCAATTGATCTGAGGGACTGGTCTCTTGGGACTCAAAGTAAGCAAAATGTTTGGTCTGAGTGATCATTTATTGCTAAGGCTTATTTGCTTGGGTGGCAAGATAGGCTGGAGAGTGTAAGGGGACAGTCTGTAACTCTGTGATAAGATTGTTACTGTGGTCCAGTTCACATTTGTTCCTGACTTGGTAAAATCTAATTAGAGAGCATACCACCAGTTTAGGTCATCTGCCCCGTATCTGGCAGTCTGCCCTTGGACAGGCACTCATGGTCATAAGCCATGCACGTAACATGGTACAAGGCATCCACAGTGGGTCTGAAGGTATACGTAGGGTATGGGGAGATCAATATTTCTGGGGATCTAAGAGTTTGCATGTTCATTGGGTGGGAACCTAAAGAGCAGAAGAGGGGAGTGGGTCAATCATGGAGAGACCAGAACAGGGGAAAGGTCCAGCTCCTACAGATGGAAGATGTTGATCACCATAGTCCCCTCACCTCCATGAAAGCACTGTGGAGATACACCAGAGGATGATGCCTAAAGTTCCAGGCTTCTCCAGCCTTCTCAGCTCAACCCTGGGCTCTTCAGAAGTTGCCCCACACATTGGGCATCTTTGTGGATTTCCAGCCCTTTATCATGACCTTGAAACTGATCATGTACTCACACTGTCATCAATCAGGTCCCTTATGCCTCTGATGAGAAGGAGGCAGCACAGGGGCAGCAGCAGGGCAAACCAGGGGATGGTGGCGATTTGAGGAATGGCCTGAAATGAAAGGCAAGCCAGCGGAGGAACAGAATGTTACAATGGGGGATGGAGGGCCATACACAACCTTCACCCCACACCTTGCGGCACTGGCCCTTTCCTGAAGGTCGCATGAGTCATGCTAACTTCCTCAACTGTCCTCCTACATGAGTCTGTGAATCTCCTGGGTCCACCCAAGACCAGCCCAGCAAAAGGACATCAAAACAGTGGCTTTGTCTCCAAGCAGGAATTGGCCCAGTTTAATGTCCTTCGCTTTTTAAACACTTGCCCAGCACCTCTTCTTTTGGTTTAAGAGCAGCTTATTTCAGGTTAGCTTAGAGATCTTCCTAATCAACTTAATTAAATCAGACTAAAGAGTTTTCCACATGGAGGGTGGCAGTGCTAAGCCAAGTACCATTTCTGGCCATGGCCTCCACATGGGCTGGGAACTGACAAACTTACAGGTTGGGGCCAGGCCAGTTCACTTGCACACTAGTACAGTTCAAAGTAAGTGTTAAATGTATCAGAATCTGTTCATAGTTTAAACTTCAATGAAAAACTGGTGGGATGGTGCCAGCATTTGCATTGCATATGCCCTGGTAATTAAATTCCAAAGGGGCAGCCATGTTAGTCTGGTTCAGCAAAACAAGCAATGAGTCCTGTGGCACTTAAAGACTGACAGATTTATTTATTGCATGAACATTCCTAGGGAAAAAATCCCACTTTGTCAGATGCTTTGAAGATCAAAGAATGGGAGTAAAATAAATGCAAGGGAGTGTAAGTCACGGGATCAGGTCAGACTGGAAAAGCAAATCAAAGCAGCTGTTAAGATTCAAATACTGGGAAACAGCACATAGAGGAAGGTGAGGTCAAATCACCTGTTGTAATAGAAGAATCCATAGTCACCTGCTTTCAAAAATTGAATCTACATATCAGTTCCAGTTCTGCTGTTTCTCTATGAAGTCTTGCTGTCCTACTGACTTGCTTAAGCACAGTTGTTAACAATCAATCAACAGAGTGATTAGGAAGATAGAAGAGCTCAGCAACTGGTTTTTGAATGTTGTGATTTCTGATGTCAGCTTTGTGCCCATTCATTCTTTTACGCAGAGATTGTTTGGACAAACAGGACAATCTCTGTGCAAAAGAATAAATGGGCACAAAATTGACATCAGAAATCACACCGTGCAAAAACCGGTAGCTGAGCACTTCAGTCTTCTTCCTAATCTCTCTTTTGATTGTTTGTTAACAGTTGCGCTCAAGCAAGTCAGAAGGACATCAAGACTTCATATAGAAACAGCAGAACTGGAACCAAAATGCAGATTCAGTTGTGTGAAAGCAGGATAAAATCGTGACTATGGATTCTTCTCCCATTACAACAGGTGATTTGACCTCACCTTCTTCTATATGCTGTTGCCCAGTGTTTGAATCCTAACAGCTGCTTTAATTTGCTGTTAGAGTGTGACTTGATCCCATGACTTACAATTCCTTGCATTCATTTCCTCACATTCTGTCAGTTCCCCCATCTTCAGCGCATCTGATGAAGTGCAATTTTCTCCCACGAAAGCTCATGCGATAAATAAATTTGTTAGTCTTTAAGTGCCACAGGACTCCTTTCTTGTTTTCCCAGTAATTAAGTAATTAATCAAACAACGAGAAGTTTTGTGTAAAGCAGTTGAAAGAGAGTGTCCATTCCTGGTGCACTGAAAGCAAGTGGCCCTTATGTGTGAGATCAAAGACTCTAAATGCATTCTTCTATTCTTGCCATGAAGAAAGAATCCACCTGGGAGCTGTGCTGTCAGCTTGATTTCTCTGATACGAACACAAAGAAAAATTCTTCATCTCTTGACTGTCTGGATTCTAACAGGGCAGAAAACTGAGCCAGGAGACAGAAATCCCCAAAATTATTCTGGATAGCCCTGAAAGAATTCTCTGCTACTGTCTGAAATTATAGCCTACGAACACTGTGTATTTACATTTTTACCTACTTTAACCTGTCAGTAACTCTTAAAATCATAGGATCATAGAGCTGGAAGGGACTTCATGAGATCATCTAGTCCAACCCCTTGCTAAAAGCAGGATTACTCCCACTAAATCATCTGACCCAGGGTTTTGTCTAAATGGGCCTTAAATGTTTCCAAAGATGGAGATTCCACCACCTCTCTAGGTAACCCTTCCAATGCTTTACCACCCTCCTCATGAGAAATTTTTTCCTAACCGCTCCAGCTGCAGCTTGAAGCCATTGCTCCTTGCTCTGCCCTCTGTCACCATGCAAAACAGCCTAGCTCCCTCCTCTTTGGAGCACCCCTTCAAGTAGTTGAAAGTAGTTATCAAATCCCCCCTCAGTCTTCTCTTCTGCAGACTAAATAAGCCACATTCCTTCAGTTTCTCCTCATAAGTCACATGCCCCAGCCCTAATCATTTTTGTTCCCTCCACTGCACTCTTTCTAATTTGCCCACATCCTTTCCACAGTGGGGAGAAAACAGCACTATAAGATGCTTGCTACTCTGGACTTGCAGCTGAACTTCATGACTAACTAGAGACTTGATCCCTGGACTCTCAAATTAAACAGCTGATGCTCCACTGACTGAGCTAGCCAGATTCATTCTCACCACTTTTTCTTAGTGAATAAACCTTTAGTTAGTTTATTATAGTATTGGCTACCAGCATTGTCTTTTGTGTGAGCTCTGGGATGCACATCGACCTGGGTGAGTGACTGATCTCTTGGGACTGGGTGTAACCTGAATATTGTGTGATTTTTTTTTTTTTGGTGTAAGTGACCATTTATCAGATAGACTGGAGTGTCTAACAAAACTAATGTGGAGTTATTTTTCTCCCATTTATTTTGCATTTATTTTGCACCCATTCTGTCAGTTCCCCACCTTCAAATGTCTGACAAAGTGGGATTTTCTCCCATGAAAGCTCATACTATAAATGCATTTGTTGGTTTTTAAAAGTGCCACCAGACTCCTTGTTTGTTTTGCTGAACTAGACTAACGCAGCTACTGCTCTGGAACTTGGAGTGCCAAAGGGGAACCTTCTGTGACTCTATTATTATAGTGTTTTGGGAGTTCACATTTGGTGTTAGGTTGGAGAAACGAACTATAGAACATACGGCCAGTTAGGGTGTCTGCCCTGATTTTTGACAGTCTGCCCTGAGGCTGGCACTCATGCTCGTGGGTCCCTCCAGACAGTGAGACATGGGGAACTTGACCAAAATAACTGTTGTGAAACAAAACTTTCCACAATAGGTAGATCAGCAATTGCACAACCGTTTCTGCAGAATAAGCTAGTCAGGTAAATTTCCCCATGTAAATAAATTAAACCAAAGCTGTGTTAACCCAAAATAAGTGCTGGCCTACACAACCACAATAAAACAAACAAGGAGTCCTGTGGCACTTTTAAGACTAACAAATTTGTTTGTCGCATAAGCTTTCATGGGAGAAAAATCAGACTTCATCAGACACTTTGAAGATGGTGGAACTTACAGAATGGCAGGGAAGTGTATGCTTGTTTATTTATTTCCTCCCATTCTGTAGGTTCCCCCGTCTTCAAAGCATCTGACAAAGTGGGATTTTTTTCCTACGAAAGCTCATGCAACAAATAAATTTGTTAATCTTTAAAAGTGCCACCCGACGTCATGTTTGTTTTGCTGAGCTAGATAACATGGCTGCCCATATGGAACTAACCAAAATAAAGATATCTTTACATCATTTTCTGTCTATTAAGCCAGTTATTTCAAAATAGAACACTCCTCTACTGAAACTACACTAAAATAACTAAGGGGATGAATTAAAGCTGCTATGGATATTTTGGGTCTACTCACTGAGTGGACAGCCCCTAAGAGCATTCACGTGACTTTTTAGTTTAGCTAAATCAGTTTAGATCAAGTAACAGTTCTGCCGAAGCTCTGACAAAGGTTTGATCTAATGACTTTCAAGGGAGTTGTGTTTCTAACTCCCAGAACAGCTTTTGAAAATCCCATCCTTAGTGACTAAAGGACTGCAAGGCAGGACTCCTGGGTTCTGTGCCCAGTTACATGTTGTGTGATGTAGGGCGAGTCATTCTCTCACAGTCTCTGCAGTATTAACCTTCCCAGGGACAGTGTGATGCCTGGGGAGGATTTCATGACCCTTGCATGAAAGCTGCTAATGAAAAGCAGGCTTCTTGAAGTATCCATGGATGGTCCAAAATTCCCATAAAATCAAGAGAGAGAGGATGATTGTTCCAGCCTGCACAAAGGCATGGAGAGGTGCAGGGACTGGCCCAAGATCACACAGTGAGTCAGTAGCAGAATCAGGGTTAGACGCCCCCCCACTGAGTCTAACTCCCCACATCCATCTCCAAGCATTAGACAAACCTCCTTCATTGGACAGCCTCCCTCTCCCTCGTGTGCCCATACTGGGCTCTGACTTGGTAAGCATGATGGTCTCACCCCTAGCTCTGACAAGTTCTCACCTGTAAGAGGATGATGAAGAGGAAGTAGACGTTGGACATTTGGTGGAACTGTTCGTAGAGGTTGAGCGGCAAGAAGGTGAAGACATTGTATTTGGTTGTCTTGATGGCATTATCCTGGAAGGAGCATTTTAAAGACAGGCGTTGCTGGATTGTCTTAGGAAGGGGCAAAAGGGGGCTTCCTGCCAACCACTGGGATTTCACAGGGCAAAAAACTGTAACTTCTGTGTTGAGACCTCCCCTTCTTTCTAGGTTCAGTGCTGGGTTCACTCAGAAGTGGAGCTGCTGGGCCCTGAAAGGGCAAGGGATCTATAGCCCTGAATAGGGTTGTATGGTAGAAGCACTGTTCTTTCCCTTCACATTCACTCCTCCACCTTGGATTTTGCAACCCTGCGTCATCATGTCAATGCAAAGTACTACACCAAGGGCATCTGACTCATGACTGCCTGAGACACAGGGCAATGGAGAATCGGGTTCTGATGCTTCTTAGACCAGCTCCTGAAAGGGATTTAGGCGGTCTAACGCCAATTGAAATCAGTGGACGTTAGGCACCTAAAATACCTTTGAGCATCCTAGTCTACCAGATCATCTCCCATTCCTACTCTGGGTGAGTCCTGCTGTGACCACAAGCATTTTGTTGAGCCAGGGACCTCCAGAGATAAAGCCAGAAGTGACTACAACTTGAGCCAGAAAACCAAGCCTAGAAGGTTAAGTTACACCCCGTCCTATCCCCTCTCTCATAAGCAGGCTTTTTGATTTTATCCTTGCTGCCATGTCCCACTGGAACTGCTCCTGCCCAAATGCCACACAAAATTGACACACCTCGGAGGAAGCAGGACAAAACCCCTGTCCCTTCTGCCCTCCAAAGCCCCCACAAACTTCTAGCACTTGAGTGCAAGGCACCTTCCTTTAGCAGGGAGCCTTATCGGATCCTGTTAGCTCTTTGTGGACCAGCCACTACAGGTCACACAAAGCCAGGTCTTCCGCTAGGATCAATGTCAATGGCACTGGGAAACACAGCAGCAATTCCAAAAAACCACTCAAGATCTGGCTGCTCAAGCCTGGTTGCTCACAGCTCCCAGCCCCAGGACTCCAGTGGCCCCAAAACAAGCACAGGCTTGAAGCAAGGTGACTCACCGCATACTTCTTCCTGGTCAGACAGAAGGCAACTTTCTTTGTGAACTGCTTGTGGTAGGCTCGGTCATTGGCCTTCACCACCCAGGTGAAATCTGGAAAAGCAACTTAGCACTGAGTCATCCATTAGCCAGGCTCTGGGCAACAATTGCCACCCATGGGGAAACAAGGGAGCATGAGACTGACAGCCATCCCACAAGGCCCCCAAGGAGCGTCGTGTGCTGCATGGCTTTCCCTAGGAAGGCAGGATCATGGCACCCATTGGAAGAGGTCAGTGGGTTAGGATCCCACAGGCCTGGTAAGGGTGGCAACGGGGGAAGCTGAGCAGAGAGGAGTCTGTTCCAGCAAGACACAGTCCCAGCCCTCATTCTCCCCAGTCTCTAACTTGCCCTAGCTTGCGACCAGCCCAGGTAGAAGCTGCAAGGTGGACCAAGAGCACCAAAAGCCTTTCCATACCACCCATTCGTGCCTGAGCCCAAGCTTGACCCTTGGATTTCTGGCGCTTGTGGATGGAGTGAAACCAGCCTTTACATTAAGACTGGATTTTCCCCAGAGAAAACTGAGTGGAGCACAGCTGGCATGTCATAGACAGTCCAGCTTCTCAAAGAGGGCAGCAGGTGCCTGTTTCACTCTTTTACCTCCAGGAACAATCGCTGGGGATGAAGAGGCTGTTTAACATCACAATTGAACCCTTGGTGAATTAACAGCCCCCCAGCTGGATGCTTTGCTGATATTTAAGTGGTTAGGTTGGTCCTCCTACATTATCTTTTTTTGGTACCAGGAAGTAGTCTGCCAAGCAGGGACATTCTTCACCAAGTTTCCCAACTCTCCCTCCTCTATGGACCCCATCATGCCATTCCCACTTCCCCTGTCCATAGGAGGTCATAGCAGGGGAGCAGTGGGTATTTGCCCAGGACCTTTCGGGGTTCAGGGACCCTGCACTCAGTGGGGCCACAGCGAGGCTGAGGGGCTCAGGGTGGAGCTGGCAAGGGGGGGCAGCAGGTGTGTTAGGGGGTCCACAGCAGGGCTGGCTTGCTGGCAAGGCCTATGTGGGGGGGCAGAGGGGTCCCCAGCAGGAGGGCTGGAGGACCTGCGGTGAGGTTGGCTCACTGGCAGGGGTTACAGCAAGGGGAGCCGGGGGGGTGGCAGCAGGGCTGGCTCAGCAGCTGGGGACCCAATGAGTCTGGTGGGGGGACCAAAGGGAACCCCGACAGGTCCAGCTGTGTTCCAGGGGCCAGTGGGGGCCCCAAGGGCCTGCAGCTTGGATGGCTCCCAAGCAGAGGCTCCGGGGCTGGCAGGGGCCCTGGCAAGGTGAGGGTTGCAAAAGTCAAGGATGGAGCCCCCCATGTTTTGCCCAGGGCCCCAGAATCTCTAAGACTGCTCCTACCACCATCTCAGCTTCTCCTGTCCTAGTCCCTGATTTCCCACAGTCACAGTGACAGCCATCTTGCACTGACCTAGCTGATTCTCATTTCCATTCAGGTAGCTCTCGAATGACCCCTTATCCGTCATGCTGCCAACCCAGCGAGCATCTAGAAACCAAAGGAACCAAACATCTTTATAGTAATCAAGAAGGTTTTATATCTCTACAACTCTTTTCCCTTTATGGGATAGCAATACCCCATTAACAGTGCTGCCCTGGTTCTTCAGGCTCTCTTTGACCAATCCTTCAGAATGTAATGCCTCTACATGGTGGAGTAATTTCCTCCTGACCCCAGATGGTGATGAGCTTCTGCCCTGAAGCCTCAGACTGGATTGATTTTATTGCCCCAGTAGCTGTAAATACATGCTGCCCACAGCAAAATGCAGTTCCCCTTAGTTAACTCCTTGCCTCAGTTTATATCCCACAGCGGGTTGGTCATGTGTTGCGTAAAAAAGTGTTTTCTTTCCTTCTGCTCTAAAGGCAACTTCTTTTCATTTCAGTGTGTGCCAGCAAGCTCACCTGTTACACTACATTCTTCTATCACATTTCTTCTTAATCTCCTTTCTAAACCAAATACCCACAGAGTCTAACTCTCTGCCAGCTTAAGTTGATGTCAGTCCAGGTGAGCTGAAACAACTTGTGGCAGGACTAAATCTAATTCCTATGCTTTAATTTCTCTCTTTGATGCCTTGAGTCATTTTCACTTCCTTTCCACCTGGATGCAGCTTTCAGAACTGACTCTGGACCTATGTCTGAACTTCTCCAGGGCTCCCAAATTTTTGCCTCTGGGTCAAATATTGGCATGTGGCACTCTCAGTAGTTTTCAACCAGAGGCCAAGTGTGCTGTGAAATTTTGTACAAAGGCTATGAAAATCACTGAAAAACAAACAGCGTTTCGTCTTAAACAATATTCTCTCTATCCAAAATTACAACTCATAAAACTTGTGAAAATTAATCATCAAATTAAAAGTGAGGTATCTGTCTTTTGATTCTAAAATGTGAACTTTCTAAATGCACGTGGCCAAAGGACAAAATTGGGATGACGTTTCTTTTTTTTTCTGGTGGATTTGAAACATTAATGCATTTGATCCTTCTTTAGCTTATTGTATGCATTATGTTGCAAACCTCTTTAGTAAGACCATAATCATAATAAAAGCAAATAAATGTGACATTTAGAAGCAGGGCTGTGACTAGGGTGGGGTGACCAGGGCTTTGCTCCAGGCGCCATATTATAGAGGGCGTCATTTGTGCCAGTGTTCTGAGATGACAGCAGCAGGGGTCAGATCTGGCTTCAAGCCTTTTGCAAAAGGCAGCTGGGGCCAAACTGAGCCCCAGGGTAGCGCAGGGGACGGCAACGCTCCAGGAAGTGGGTGCATTTTCTGCTGCACCAAAATACCTAGTTCCAGCACTGTTTATAAGCAATCAATTCAGCTGGAAAAAAGTGGATGGGCTGAGGAATTTTCGTCTTATTGAAGTGTGCCGTGTTACTGAAAAAAGTCCGAGAACCACTGCCTACGTCCTTAAGCAATGTCCTGGCCTTGTCTGTGAGCAAACGAGTAGAGCTCCACAAATCCATGGATATCTGTAGATGCAGATGCAGATATTTGAGAACCTTTTTTTGCAGGCATTGGATCAGCTGTGGATCTCAACAGTGGGGAAACACCTGATAGCTAAGGATAGGATTCGGTCCCAAAGGTCTTGCCTTCTGTCCTGCCTGGGACCTCCATGACTTCTGGGGCAGGGCTGGTGCCATTGTCATCTCTGGGCTCCTGCAGAACAACTAATTGGCAGCCAGTCCTGGAGCTGCTGAATAGCTGATCAGCAGGCACTAGTGGCAGGGAGGGCTGGCAACTGATCAGCTGTTCTGTGGCAGCCAGGGCAGTGCAAGGCTGGCCGCTTCGACTGTTGGCTTCAGAACAGCTGATCAGTGGACTGGGGGGAAAGGGGGAGGGCTGGCTGCCAAGCAGCTGATTGGCAGACTCGGAGCTGCTACTGCGGGTGCGATATGGATACACATAAAAATTTAGGTGCAGATCACAGTTCTGATACAAGTTAATTCTGGTGGACGAGGATTGGATGTGGATCCATGTTTTTGTATCCATGAAGAGCTCTACAAAAGAGAGACCTAGCCCCCTAGTAGAAATCTAATGGGTCCTGCTGGCTGGATCAACTACAGGACATCTAGTTTAGCATAAGTAATAAAGGCCTGTCTGCCTAGGGTAAAAGCTCTAGTTGTGATTCCCCAAGCACATGTGCAGATTAAACTGAAAGAAGCTGACTTTCATTAATGCTGAATGCTCCAAGGGACGTCATTGGGATTCCCTCTAATTTTTACCCAGTTATCCCTGCATTGAGACCATAACTTGTATCTTGACTGTCATTGGAGTAAATCTCCCTTGGGTGCCTAGGTGAGTCAGTTAGGACCAGACACCAGGATATAGTGGTCAAGCAGCTGTTTATTCTTGTACAAGAAGAGGAAGGTTGCAGAGCCCCCTTATGGAGTCAGTAAGCTTCCCAACCCCCTTAGATATCATACAAGCTTTTATACAGTGTAACAAACATCTTACTTCATACTGAACCATCATACATGTGACTATTGATACAGGAAGATTCTTTACACATTTATCCTTATATGGTTATACCTTAATACTTGTTTTTCATTCCTTTATTCCTCATTTTCTAAACAGCTAATTTCAGTAAACTTCCACTGTGCACTGTGCTCTACTTCCGCTTTTGTACATGCCTGTCAGTGCTAACCCCAGTTTGGATTTTAACTTTGGCATAGAAATTTCTAAGATAGGCCTTGAGAGATAATATGATAGAAGAAATGCAAATCTCCACAACATGACTCAACCAGATCTTCCAGGAAGGCCACCAGTCTGGTTCTGCCATCATCAAGAGAGGGAGACTCTGTCACTTCTCTTGGGAGTTCATTGCAGTGGTTCGTCATGTCTGCAGCTCAGATTCATTACAGCTGTTCAGACCTTGCAAGTAGAGCCATCCCAAGGGCAAACAGCACCACACACAAAAAGCATCTCCCCCCACCCCCAATTTGTTAAGATTTTGAATACTTTACTTTTTATTGCTCTAATCATCCATTTCATGATTAGGATGCACCATTTGTCTGCATGATTCGTCCCTGTCATATGAGACAATAAATTTGCATGCACAGATCATAAATTTCTATTCCATTTTCCCTTTTGTCACTAGTAGCAAAACAGCACCCTCACCCAGCCCGCCCAAATCCGGCACTGTAGGCAGTCACCTGGATCACCTGCCCCTGAATCTAGTCCTGCTCACAGGGACAGGACTCCCACTGAAATCAAAGAGCAGGCACTCCGTAAAGAAGGGCAGCAGGATCTGGCCCAATGTTGATGCAGTGATCTCTGGGATGAGGGGACCAAACAAAGCCAGCATTAGCTGTTACACACCAGCACCGGCCTGGATTATCTTCTAGATCCACTTTAGTCTGGATTCCACCACCCCCCCCCCAAAAGGTTACAAGAAATCATTTGGGGCCATGAGCATGTAGGAGAAATCGTCCCCTCCTGTGAGCACAACCAAGCATCAATCACACCCAGAGAGCAAATACCGGCTCCAACAATCACAAGAGTGTCCCGATGTCTAGTAATCTGAAACCCACACCACGGTGTTGTAGTTTCATGGTTGTAAAACACTTCACGATTTTTGGAAGAAAGGAACTATTGAAGGGGGAAGCACCACTTATTATTTAATAATCCCACACAAATCCTCCCAGCCATTATTTTTTAACTCCTTCTTTTTAATCATCTCTCGTCTTTTTCTTCTCTCATCTTTCCCTGCAGTATTCTCTTCTCTCCCACTTCTTTTTCTTTCTCTTTCCACCTCTTGGATTACAACCTGGTGCAATTTAGCTTGATACAAAATTGGCCCCTAACACAGATGGGCATAAAACACTTTAGAGAGATGCTAGCAACACTCCCAAGGAAGAGGTGACCATCTGATAATCCATAGCCTACAGGACTAGCCTGCTTGCCAGCATATATATACTTTTCCTCATAGATTTAAGTCTTTGCTTTGTTATGATAGAGTTATAAACTCATATTCAAGTATGAGACCTGCAATGCAAGAGCCCTTCAAGACACATCCTACATGAAAAGCTAAGGCCATTGGCATACAGATGTTTGGGATCTAAGTAACAATGGTTACGTCTAAACTGGCAAAGATATTTTGAAATAGTTATATTGAAATAACTATTTTGAATTTATTTCAAAATAATTATTTCAAACTAGCATTATTTCAAATTTATTATTTCAAACTAGGAGTCTAGTGAAGACTGTCTATTTTGAAATAAGGTAGGAATTATTATTTTGAAAGAGAGAGTCTTCACTAGACTATTTCAAAATAGGGGAAGAGTATAGGCCCATTATTTTGAAAAAAGCCAATTTCGCAGCTTGGAATGGCTTTTTTTGGAATAACTATTTCAAAAGAACTACTCTTTCAAAGTAAAAGCAGGTTTAGTTATTTCAAAATAGCACTTCTCTTTTTGAAATTACAAAATGCCTGCATGGAGAGGTAAAAAGTTTTTTCGACATAAGCCTTCCGATTTTGAAAAAACTTTTCAGTGTAGACATACCCATTAATGCATTAAAGGATAAGATGCATACACAGTCATAATCTTTACCCTGGAGAAGTCAGGAGATATCAAAACAGGAGGGGACTGCCCAGTTGATGCCTCAAATAACTTCACAAGTACACCACAAAGCCCACTGAAATAATCAGGAATAATAAAGAGGAAGATGAGCAAACCATCTGGGGAGAAAATGTGTGTCAGTACTGCTCATGAACCTACCAGCCTATAGAATAAGTGTACCCCAATAATTTGCGGGTGAAAAAGCCAAGTTTGGACTTAGAAGAAGGATCCTTACTACGTAGGGTAAAAAAAAGGGCAAACCACGTTATTCGGGTATGATTATCAGCTACTTCTTCTTTGACCTTCTTTTAGTCGGGGTGTTGCTGCTGCTGGGCCTGAGAGGCTGTAGCCCTCCGGCAAGTTTCCAGCCCAGCCTGGCAGTGGCAGGAACTGGATCTGGGCAGGAACCAGAGCAGCCGGCTGCCAGCCAGCAATAACTGGGGTCAGATTGGGCCCAGGCCACCTGCTGCCAGCTGGCAGAGGCTGAGGCTACACCCGGGCTGGGGCCACCTGCACTGGCCAGCAGCAGCAGGAGCCGGATCTGGCAAGCCACCTACCGCCAGCAGCTGGGGCCAGATTGGGCCTGGGCAGCTTCCTGCTAGCCAGCAGCATCAGGAGCCACATCCGGGCCACAGCCACCTGCCTCTGGCTGGCAGCAACAGGGGCCAGATCCAGGCAGGGCTGCTGGCAGGAAGAGCCCAATCCGGCTGCCGGATCAGGCCCAGGGCCAGGCCACGCAGCAGGGTGTAAGGCCCGAAATTCTTTCTGAGCAACACCTTCCCTGCTTTTAGATAGTGTTTGTTGGACTCTTTTGTCCTCAAGTTATACTAAGCACTATTTGTAATCTAGAGCTTAGCCTTATAGCTCTTAGTAGGGCGCTGCAAATCTGCGGATATCCAAATCAGATCCACGGCCATCTGATGTGGACAGCCACATATCATTCCTTGTGGCTGCAGATCAGATGCAGATCCATATATTTGTATTCATGCAGGGCTCCAACTCAGTGGTTTTCTAACCATGGGTCGGGACCCAGCACTGTGTCGCAGACCCTCAGGTACTGAGTTGTGGCACCTCCTGCTGCCACCGCTGAAAGACTGGAATGCATTGCGCAAAGATATAACTGTTAGGTCATAGGCATAAATAATCTTTTTCAACTGGGTCCTGAGAAAAAACAGCTTGAAAACTACTGCCTCACTCTCCACGCCTCCATTCGAACATTAAGGAACCACACCTCTCTCTCAACCAGGTCATCAGGGAAGGGTGTGCGTATATTAATGTACACTAAAGCATACAGTAAAAACAACAAGCACCCTTTGACACCTTATAGACTAACAGATTTAAATATGTTAGTCTATATGGTGCCACAGGACTCTCGTTTTTGCTGTACACAGACTAACTTAGCTACTCCTCTGGACATTTCAAGTATATAGTATAAATAAATATATCACATGTGTCTTAGAACAAGACTGTAATCCTCATTATTATCCATTTGATTATTCATGTCCTCTTAACTATTCATTTGGCTATCATTTTATGCAATCTTAACAAAAATCTGTAAAGTTATAAAGACTCGGCGAGCATTCCTGCAATACATCTCGGGGGTCTTGTAAAACCTCTTCTGTAGCCCGGTTCCAGGACTACAACCTCCTTATCATCTGATCAGATCCACTGGTGAGCCTATAACCCCATTCAAATTACTAAACACTCCAAAATCAGGCCACAAACCCCAGATCCAAACTGGCCTGAACTTTGGGAGAGGTCTTCTTATTGGAGTCCAGCTCCCAGTGCTTGCATAACCATGGAGTCCAACCCAAGGGCTGGTCTAAAAACAAAGTTGCACTAAAAGAAGTGATCCTGTTTTAATGTGTGCCTTTTCTTATCAAAATAGGGCACTTTTACTCCAAAAATAAACATCCATACAAAGACTTTCACCATGATCTCAAAGGTGTGACTTAATCCCCAACGTAGGGCTTTTCCTGGGCGGTGACACCAGACAGTGCAGGCCGAGTGCTACAAAACCAGAAAGAACCACAAGACTTTTCAGCTCAATAACGGCTCGTCAGCTCAGTCCAAGCAGCTCAATAGAGAACGCACTACGGCCCTGCCTCTTCTTTACAGCCACCAGAGACGAGCTTTTTGCAGACCAGTCCCACCAGCCTTCCCACACCAGCAAAAGAGATCTGAAAAGGGGCTGGAGAAAGACACCCATGTTTCCTCCTCTTTCTTCAACAGCTTAGGATGTGGCAGGAGGCATGCTGCCCAACTCAAGGCTGGTGCCGCAGAAATGCTCATGTTCCTTGGTTTGGAGCCCATGAGGAGGGGGTAGAATTGCCTTTGCCCCTCGCACTCATGACACTGGCTATGGCAAAAATCTAGCCTACAGAGACAGGATTCCTTGTTAAGAAATGGGTTTCTCCAGAGCAAAACAAACCCTGTAGGCTCTGATCTTGCATTTCACTAACTCAGGCCATGCCCACACCAATGGTGATAAAGTCGCCACCAGCAGGTTGATTTTCCCAGATCTGCTGGGGGGGGGGGCTATAAGACCCACTCAATCAATACGGAAATCGGTTTAATAAACACCCCCTCAAGTGGCGCAGAGCTGTGTCAACAGAAACACGTGTCGCGTGGGCACAGTAAAGATGCTCCACTGAAAGAGAGTTATGAAGTCAAAGAGAGTTATGCAAGCTAGCCACATAGCTTGCATAACTCCTGTCGGTCGCAACCACATTTTGCCGGCAGTAGAGCCTGGCCCTGCTGGAATGCATAGGGGATGCCCGTATGATTCCCACTTTGGGTATGACCAGTCCTTTCAGAAGAGGCCTTTTGTGCCTAGAAAAAGTTCTCTGAGTGTCTCTCAGATGCTCCCTTTGCTTCAGAGCCCCATTGTATTAATGAATAATTTTGGCTGCTATTGTTTCCGCTTGGATCATTCAGCAGTTCTGAAGACCTGATGTTCCCAGCTACTGCCAAGAAAAACCTTTCTACTGCTAATTAATCGCCTGCAGCTGGCAGCCTTGGAGGCACATAGCTGAAATGGAAGCTGAGTGTTTGTGTATGTGCATGTATACACGCCAGGCTTAACTGTCACCTAAAACTGGCACAACACAAAACTTGGTGCTGGGAAAAAGAAATCTGAGTTGAAAACAGAAAGAAAGAAAGAAAGAAAGAAAGAAAGAAAGAAAGAAAGAAAGAAAGAAAGAAAGAAAGAACGAACTCAAAGCAGCCAGGAAATATTTCCACAGAACAAAACACACAGCAAGTTTGGTTGTAGGAGAACTGAGTCTTCTAAAACTCAGTCTATTCACCAAGAAAACTCTTAGCCCACTCATCAATAAAGATTAAAACCCAGGCACTACTTGCATAACCCATCTCCACTCAAGACTCAGCTGTCACTGCTCACAATCAAGGAAGAAGGCTATATTGGAAAAATAACCTAGTTAGCAGCAAAGAGAAGAAAGCTGTAAGGAATTTAAAAAAATAAAAAGTGGAAGACAGGTAAAGCTGAGAGTAATGAATATAAATCAAAAGTTAGGAATTATAGAAAATTGATAAGGGAAGCAAAAGGACACAAGGCAAACTCTATGCTCAGTGAGTTAAGGACAAGAAAAAGGAGCTTTTTAAACATACTAGAAACAAAAAGAATCCTACCAATGGTATTGCTCCATTATTAGATGGAAATGGTAGAATTATCAAAAATAATGCAGAAAAAGCAGATATGTTCAATAAACATTTCTGTAGTTTATTTGGGGGCAATATGATATGTATTTATATATTGCATGATAACACTCTTCATTTCATTAGTATTGCTGGAGAATGTTAAACAGTAGCTACTGAAGTCAGACATTTTCAAATCAGCAAGGCTGGATAATTTGCATCCAACAGTTTTTCAAAGAGATTGCTGAGGAGCGAAGTGGACCATTAATGTCGATTTTCAATAAGTTTTGGAAAACTAGAGAAATCCTACAAGATTGGAAGAAAGCAAATGTTAGGCCAATATTTTAAAAGGGTTAAAGGGATGTCAGTCCAACACTGATCGCTGACACAATAATAGAGAAGTGAACGTGGAACTTGATTAACAAGGAATAAAAGGAGTAGACTATGAGTAGTACCAAACAACATGGATTTATGGAAAGTGGGGCCAGTCAAACTAACTCAATATTTTTTTTAAATGGAACTCCAAGCTTGGCCGTAAAAAGTAATAGCACTGATATAACAGATTTAGCCTTTTGTAAAGCATTTGACTTGGTATAACACGATATGCTGACTAGAAAAACTAGAAAGATATAAAATAAACATGCCACCCATAAAATTGATTAAAATATGGCTAAGCGATACTCTCACAATGTAACTGTGAATAGGGAATCACAACTGAACAGGTGAGTTTCCATGCGGGGGTCCCGCAGTGATCGGTTCTTGGCCTTACCTTACTCAACATTTTTAGCAATGACTTGGAAGAAAACATAAAATCCTCACTGATAAAGTTTGTAGATAACACAAAAATTGGGGGAGTACATAATAAAGAGGTGAGGCCTCTGATCCAGAACCATCTGGATTCCCTGGCACACTGAGCACAAGCAAACAATATGTATTTGTATATGGCTTAATGTAAATGTGTACATCTTAGAACAAAAAACGTCAGCCACAATTACAGGCAGGGGGCCTCTATCCTGGCAAGCAGGGATACTGAAAAGATTGGGGGGTCGTGGCGGATAATCAGTTGAATATGAGCTCCCAGTGCAACACTGTGGTCAAAAGGGCTGATGTGATCCTTGGATGTATAATCAGGAAATCTCAGACTGGAGTATCCAGCACTTGTGTGATCGCAGGTAGAATCCCGTGCCCAGTTCTGATGCCCACAATTCAAGGAGGACGCTGGGTTGGCTTCAGAGAAAACCGGTGGGAATGGTTAGTGGTAGACTCAAAGAGCTCACTCTATTTAGTTTAATGAGGAGATGCTTAAGGGGGGGACTCGAATGCAGTTTATAGGTACCTACAGATGCGCTCTTCAAAATATTTAATACAGTGCTTTTCAAACTAGCAGAAAAAGGTCAAATGCAGTCCAACAGCTGGATGCCACAGTCTGACAAATCAGACAAAAAACAAAGCGTACATTTTTAATGGTGAATAATTAACCGTTGGAACAACTACCTGAGGCTCATGGAAGGTTCTCCATCACTGCCAATTCTGGAATCAAGATAGGATGATTTTCTAAAAACTCTACCCTAGGAATTATTTTGGGACGTTCTGCGGCCCATGTTAGACAGGTCAGATTAGATCATCGCAGTGGTCCACTCTGGCCTTGGAATCCAGGAATCCAGTAACTGCCCCCTGCTCGTTGCTGTGCTCTTCCCAATCTTTCCAATTCTTCTTTCCCCATTTCTGCTTCGTACCAGCTATCATTCTGCCCGCTCTGTCTGGTACAGCCTCCCTATCCTCACCCACCAAGACTATGCCTCTCTCCCCCTTTGCTAAACCCCACCTCCTTCCGCTAATCGGTAACTCCCCACACCTTCCCTCCTGCAGATGCTGAGCAGGGGGTGTAAGGGAAAGTTGGCCGCAAGCGATTTGCGGTTGGTTTTCCCCTGATGCGTACCAGGGGCTTAAAATGTTGCCGCTGGTTACACAAGGAATTTTATGTTCCTTGCACAACCAGCGGTCAACTGCTGCTGAAAGGGCTTAGACTGTCAGCTTTTGGGGACAGAGGAAGCTCCTCTCTCCAGGGTGTCCATTGCATGGCCCAATGTGAATTGGTCGGGTATGTTTGAGTGCTATGCACTGTTCCAGAAAGCAGGCTTTCCATCACACTGGGTGCTTAGGTCCAGTTTTTGTGCTGGAGGGACTCTATGAAAACTGATCATTTGCAGTTGATCCCCCAGCTGTCATCAGTGCAGCCAGCATCTGCCAGTGCCATCAAAATACACAATGGTCCCGTCTTATTCAGCATGATGGTTCTAATCAACTACCCATTGACAGCAGTGGCTCGCCCACTCCAAACCAGGGGAATGATTATAAAAATGATGAGCTTTTGATTTCTTAGCTTTAGTTACCCTTGGGCACATGTCCAAGTTTTTCTCTGCAATCAGGAGTGCTAAAGTCTAATTTAAAAAAAGAAAAGAAAAGAAAGAAAACCAAGAGTCTCATTTAGTCCCAGGACTCCAGGAGTCAGGGCTTTGAGAAAATCACCAAGACACTCAGTGAACTCACAAGGGTCAGGAACACCACAGAGAAGTCGTACAGGGAGGCCAGCAGAGCTTTTGCTTGCGACAATGATAGCTGAGAAGCAGGGGTGTTGCTGGCACTGGGCTTTCAGGGCTCGAGCCCCAAGTCCATTGCAGCAGCGGTGTGCTTACAGCACCCGAGCCCCGAGTCTTTTCCGTGGCCAGGGGCGCTCCTGATGCAAAGAAAAGAACCCAGCACAACTCCTACGATTTGTCTATCTATTACAGCGCAGATACTTAGCTATTAATACAGACAGGGCTCAAAAATCTTTTACCAGTTCAAAAAACTTGCTCAGAACAGTGAAGATGCCCGAGATTCTCAACCCCACTGCCTGCCAGGGATGCGTGATTCAGCCACTAATTTTTCCAGGGCAAACAAGGCCGGAGAGCCAAGGACTTGAGAGACGGGCTGTTAAGTGGGTCAGTTTTGCTATAGCGAAATGCAGTCGTGAGACACCGCACACTGGGGGATCCGCCCTCGTGTCTCGTGACTGTGGTAGCCTTACAGACAAGCTGCCACCCACAATAGTCATGTGATTATTTCAGGGTGAAAAGCCAGCCTTAAAGGCACCCACAAAAAAATCAGGCCTCTCTTCTGGATCCCATTCACCGTCTCCTAGCCCCTGGGGTAGACGTGATGCCCATCTGTGGCCCTCCCTTATCAGTCTCCTACCTCCCAGCCCCAACTTTCAGATTCTCCTGCCCACATTTCCAGGTCCCTCAGTCTCCGACCTCCCTCCCCAGCTCTCCTGCAACCTCTGCCCCCAACATGTCCCCGTAAGCTTCACGTCTCTCCTCCCCTAACCTCCTCAGCCTCGTCTCCCTGGCCCCTAAATTCCCTTCCCTCCGCAGCCTGCCCCAACCTGCATCCCTTTGCCCCATCTCTATCCCCATACCCCATCGCCCATGTTCGCTCTCCAGCAGCACGCCCCTCTGCCCCAAAAGCTTCCCCTGCACCCCTTTCCTCCACAGACACATGCTCGCCTTCCCAGTCCCCTCCCATGGGACACACAGGGTGAAGGCAGAGTGGCCATTTTCCTTGAGGGCAGCCTGGCTTCAAACAGTGGGCGCTGGCAGCCATCTTCAGTCAGGGCAGCCTCACTGTCACTGGGGGGGGGAGGATGGCCTGATGGTGGCCATCTTGACAGTGGGCAGCCTGTGAGCTTCACCTTCCATTGAGAACAATGGTGAGGCCTACAGCCATTTTTAGTGAGGGCAAAAGTCAGCTGGCAAGGCCACTGAGGTTCCCTGGCCGGGCAGGTGCCACTAACCCGCTGGCTCATAGCTGGGCACCTCCCCTGCCTAAAGCAGGTGGAGGGAAAGGACCAGACGGTGCGAAGGGGTCACAGAGATGGTGCAATGCCGCCTAGAAAATATCCCCTGCCACTCCAGCCTTGATAGCCTCTGAAACTGGAGGGGGTCCCTGCTGCCTCCCCTCCGTTCCTGTCCAGTAAATTCCCTCTCCCACTGCCTTCGTGGAGGAACGTGACTTGCAGGAGATGCGAGCTCTCTGCCATGGACTTCCCAAGTGAGTCCGTATTCTTCCTCCTGCCCTCTGCAAGCTCTTTGCGGTAGACACTGTCTCTTTGCGTGTGTACAGCACCTAGCACAATGGAGCCTTGATCTTCACTGGAATAAAGATGAGGTTCGCCTCTCTCACTTTCTTCTACACTCCCACAACAGCCATGTGCCTGGAGAGCTTTCTTCTTTCTTTCTGTTTATTTTTGACACATTCCTTTCTTCCTCCACGGCATCTTTGTCCTCATTTCTTGAGCCGTGTGGATTTGCTGCACATTTTTTGATTTTTCTGGCTGACCGCACTACAGTGTGTCAGAAATCACAAGGAACAGTGCCCTAGGCTAGTTGGGACGTCTGCTTCCTCAGCGACTTAGCAGCTAACTCAGGGATCAGCAACCTTGTGGCGGTCCTTCCTCCCCGACCCTCAGCTGGTGCCAGCAGCCGCCTCTGCTGAAAATTGTGGCAGCTGCCTGGAAATTTGGCAGCAGTCACGGCTGGGAGCACTTCCCAGGCATGCCACAGAAAGGATTTGCCCAGAGTGGCTTAACTTGGCCGTGTGCCTGGGGACAGAGGACCCCAGGCATGCCACGAAAAGAAGCGGCTCCTTTCGGGAGTTCCCAGGCATGTTGCAGAAAGAAGCTGCCTGGAGGGGCTTTTTTGGGGAGCATCACACTACAGCGAGGAGCTGCTCCGAGCAGCTTTTTTCTGTGTCACATGGATGCACAGGCATGGTGTCCCAGCTGTACCCGAAGGAAGCTGCCCAGAGTGGCTTTGGGTGGCAGGAGTGGCAATTTCTGCGGTATCGCAGAGGGTGCTGCTCTGAATGGGCTCAGGTGCCACTGTTGGCACACGTGCCAGGGGTTGCCCACCCCTGAACTAACTTCTTAGCAAACTTTCTCAGGCCAAATGCAGGGTGTCCCAGCCACATCTCTTTGTGCAAACACCATCTTTCTCTCCTAGGTGAACAGGGAACCTCCTTGAACAAGTATGAAACATGCCACCCAGGCGTAAACTCAGGAGAGTAAACCCATAGGGTGCCTTGTCCCAGGGCAGGGTTCACATACAACAGCCTCTGTCTGCTGCCCTACACACTGGTCAAGAGAACGTAAAATGCTGCTGCCTCCGATTGTCGGCAGTCTGTATGCACTGTTGCACACTACACCACAGCCCCCGGTGCCATCATACCTCTGTCTTCTAAGAGCAGCGTCTTTAGGTGTGTGCTCTTCTACGCCTAGGAGACTGCACTGTAGCAGATCCCTGTTTTTACATTAGATGCTAGATTCTGCAGGGTGGATAATCCCATTGTGCTAGGCACTGTACAAACACACAGAGACAGAGCGACCCTGATCCAAAGAGCTGCTGTCAAACACAAAAGTTGAAAGGGACGTGGGGTGGTGGGGGCAGAAACGGACTTGCTCACAGCCATTCAGCAGTAGATCTGGGTTGTACTTACATGCCCTAACCTGCGGTTAACGCTGTCTCACCCACGACCGTGACTGCTGAACCCCCACCCCACTCCTAGACAGTCATATTTAGGGCTAGATGTGCCCCATGTCCTGAGTCAGGGGCAGGAGCAGAGCAGAGACATTGCATCTGGAATACATTAATGTTTACCCTTCTGGCTTGTCCCTGCCCAGCCAGCTGAAAAATGGGTGGGAGGGGTGTACAGGCTGCTCTGTCCCAAATATTATACACAGAGCCACGTGAGGGAGCAGTTTAAGCTCTCTGAACTCACTAGCTGGGACCACACTCTGGCTCTTAGGGGTGAAATTTGGCAGGCAGAGTGAGTCTGCAAACTCCTCTGGGTGTGCACACCCACCTGCGGGACCCAGATTCTGAGAAATCCCGTCACACTGAAGTGTTGCATCAACCACTCAGAGCTTGGCTTTGTTCTTAGAGCAAATGAAAGCCCTGGAAGGCTGGCGGCCGTGCAGGGACACAAGGCAACATGCTGTTGTCATAGAGTTGCCTAGTTTTCTGAATCAAGACTGAGATCTCCTAGGGTTCAAACGCCAGTCTGGACTCAGGGGAGGAGATGTGTTGACTTCAGCGTGACCGCTGGCAGGCATGGCCCTCCTCATGGGAAGAAGAAATGTTAGATGCAGGTAGCAGGTGGACTGCAAATAGGAACTCTTTGCCATGAATAGGGCAGAGGAGAGAAACCTGGGATCTGCCTAGGACCCCCCATGCCCAGAGCAGACCACCTGAAAATGTCAAGATCAGGGCTAACACGGCAATCGATTCACCAAGCAGTCACTAGCACTTCTGATCCCCCACGCTAGTTAGCAAGAAGATCCCCAGTCCCCTCCCTTCCTATATTTCAGCTTCACGCTCCCAGGCTATGTCCACATGAGGCTTTTATTTCAAAATAAAAGTTGAGATGTCCAAACGACATTTCTTTATTTCAAAATGAGAGGACCCCATCATTTTGAAATAACATCCATTATTTCAGAACAATAAAACCTAGGGTGAAATCGAAATAGCCATTGTTTTGAAACGGTTGTTTCGAAATAACGCCGTTCGGATGCTTTATTTCGAAATAACCATTATTTCGAATTAACGCTTTTGCCCTTCTCCTTCCCAGGGTGCCTTCCTTTTTCTACGTCTTGGGTGGGGGCATGGCCCAGCCAGGGGGCCATGTTGCCACACCTCCCGTGGTGCCCGTCTCCTGAATCGAAATGTCTGGACTTGCTATTTCGATTTGAGGTTTTCCCTTATTTCGATTTAATATTTGCTTATTACGATTGAAGTTATTTTGAATTAAGGATTTTATTGCAAAATAAAATATTTCAAAATAACTTATTTTGAAATAAGCGTTTACATGTGAACATAGCCCCAGTCACTAGATCAGGAAAGGGCTAAGTTAGTAAAACTTTGTTCCCTTCACCAAAACGGTTCTCCTCATTCCCAAAGGATCAGCCACACTGCCAGACCAAAGTAACTCTGGATCTTACCCAAGATACCACGTGACCAGCCAATCCTTTAGTAACTAAAACTAAGGGTTTGTTATAAAAAGAAAGGCACAAATAATGAGCAAAACATTTGATGATCAAGGCAATCAGAGACCTGCATGTGATAGAGATATACCGTATGTATCAGGTTCTCAGTAGACTCGCGAGGTTTGCTGGGTCTGGGGGTTGTACAGTCCCTCTGATGTACGTCCAGTATCTGGATGGGTCTCAGGCCTTTGTTTCACAGCTTCAGTTGCAGAAGAGTTGATCCACAGGTAGGAAAGAGGAATGAAGAAATACAGCTGCTTTTTATGTCCCTTTGTCAGTCCATGGGGCTTGTCCCAAACCCAGCCACATGTGCAGCACATGGCATGGAAAAACTTCAAAAACTTAGAGTCTTTTGTCCAGAGGGCATGTTCTTACATGTCCTGGTGACAAGGTGTAGCCCTGGCTGGCTTCTCTGACCAGGCTCATTGTACTCATGAGTTCCCTTAATGGCCCATTAACCCTTGGTGCTGCTGAGGAGTCACCCAGAAAGGCAGCACAAGTTGAAATGCCAATTTGTTAGACCAATTTATAACTTCCAGCTCCATGGTGACACATATCTATAAATAACATCACACTTGGCAAATGATAACCTTTCCAAAGGTGCCCAACCTGTCCTCTCCTACACAAATTGTAATTGTGCAACATTGTGTTAAATCATATTCTAAAAGGTCCCCTGTGTCTACACAGCCTCACTCCTCCCACTCATGATAAATGAATGCAATCACAGTGCGTCCCATCTGCTCTTCTGAACTGCTGTTGTGCCCCCGCAACTCCCTTTCCATTACAATTCACCCCCATTATTTCCAAAGTGCCTGCACATTATTGGAATAAGTTAAGTGTCATCTAGCACTTTTCATCAGCTGCTTTCAAAGGGTTCTGCAAAGGACAGCAGTATTGTTGTCCCCATTTTACAGAGGGGGAAACTGAGGCAAAATGACGCCCAAGGTCACCAAGCAGACTAGTTGCAGAGCTAATAGAAGCCAGCCCTGCTGAGTCACGGTGCAGTGTGCTAATCAGGCTGCCTAGCAGGGCATTCCCCCACCTACCCTGCTATTCTCACATGCCATTTCTTTGACTGTGAGCTTCACTGTTGCTCCAGAAGAGATGCACTGTGGCGCCTCTCTCAGATACAGGATTTAAAGCATCATAAAACACAGGCTAGGCGGCCAACTGGCACACAGCAGCCTGTTAAGCAGTGCCGACAGGGAAGGAGCTATTGCCCAGAGCATTGGGACAAAACACTTCCGCTTATTGAAAAGGCCAGGGGCTCTTAATGCCCACAGTGAACAGAGCGCACCTGCGTTTTTATGGCTTTGTCCAAAAGACAAAAGCCATGGACTGCAGCACTGTGGGAGGATAAAAGGCCGACTGAACTCAGCAGCGATCTTATCCCGTAATACCCAGGGAGTCTGGGCATTGCACAGCTCATGTTTAGACTATTCACCCGTCCTCTCCACTTGCACATTTCCCCAGTTCTCCTACATAAGGGGCGGCGGTGAGATCAGCTGCTAAAGCCGTCCACCTGCCTGTGAAAATTTTGAAGAAAACTGTCGTTTCAGATGATCATCATCAGAGATAGCACAGATGGGTGGACAGACCAATGGAGAGGAGTGCGTAACATGGAGAATGGACAGACAGATACAGAGGAGGATAGATAGCTAGATAGATAGATAGATAGATTTTCTCCATTCACAGGACTAGATGGTCAGATCCTCACACACACAATTGCCCTTTACCCAAATCCATCAGTTTCTCTGCCCTTTGCTGGCTAAGCTGATGTGACCATCTAGTGAATACCAATCTGTGGCTCTTCAGTAACTGCCTTCCCTTACATCGCTGCTCCACTCCCCAAAAAAATCTTATGCTGTTGCCAGGTGGCATTGACTGGATGTGCAAATCACCACAGATCCACAAATGATTCTCTAAGCAACCAGGGCTGTTGCTCTTACCTGGCTTCTGGGTCTCAGTGGGACTCGTTCCAGATTGTGACCCTCCTTCCTCCCGTGTCCCAAAACCACCAGGAACCAGGTGGAAGAGGAGAACTGGAAAGATACCCGCTGACACCCAGAGCTTTAACACACACCAGAGAGAAAGAGGGAGGTGGTAAGCTGGGCGTGTCATACTCCTCCCAGCATCCCTGCAAAAGCAGACTAGGGGCTGCTGTCGATACCTACACGGCTCACCTGTCCCTGTCGTGCAAACAAAACCTTCTTCATTCCAGTCCAGCCAAATCAGAGAGAGCGAGGATTTTGTGGTGTCTCTCCACAGACGCAGTAAGAACCGCCCACCCCCTGCTGCCTCCCCAGACCAGTGCCCCTGAGGCATGGGGTTGTTTTTATTAAGAAATGTTATAAAAGAACAAACAGCTAATATGAAGAGTGGCGGGGTATCCAGGTACAGAGCACAAGCACTGAGTTCCAGTAAGAACTACAAGTCCCTAACCTTCATTATCCTGAACAGAGAGAGGCAAAAGTCCAAGGGTTTGAAGTACAAGTGTTAAGGAATTCGGGAATGTCACCTGCACAGAATATAGGCGAGGTGTGGCAGAACGGAAATGTGTGTTAGCAAAAGTTGGTTGCCCCAGACTGTGCTGGCACCGTGGCGTAGATCAGTGGCTCTCTAGCACTGTGTTGGGAGACATTACTGTGTCACCACACAGCGGTAAGTGTGTCGTGGAGAGCTCAGGAGACGGCTGGATTTGGCCTGGAGGGCGCGGGCCAGCATGTCCTCTAGGGTCACAATACGCCACCAAGCGTGTCGCAACTCACAAACAGTTGAGAACCAGTGGCATAGCTAGTCCATTAGTGTACATGTTCGTGGCTGTGAGAAGGGTGGTCTTCAAATCTTCTTGATGGAGATTCGTGGAGGCTCTGTTGCTGATTCCTCCTGGTATTGCAGATTTTCCCCAGCTGGATTCAGTTGCCTGAGGGCTACCAGGAGGTCCAGCCCCTATATGCAACAGGGGGCTCAGCGCCATGCCTTTGAAGCGCTATTAACCAACTCTGCTCCCCAGCTAGGTGCCCCTCCTCAGCCAAAGGCCCCACCGCTGTTCTGATCTAGCATTGCCATTTCACCCAGTCGCCATCATTTGAGCAGGGATCAGGCCCCGCTGTGCTATGTGTTGTACAGACACATAATGACAGCCCTTACAATCTAAGCACAGACAAGAGGCAGCAATTAAATATAGCAGGCAGGCAGGAGAGTAGCAGCCCAAGGTGAGAGCATGACAGTCAAGATCTGCGTACTAAGTAGTGATCAGTTCACTGTTCCCCGGCTGCCTTAAGCAAGTGTTTGCCATGCGGTGGGTTCCTGCAGCCAGGTTGTGGCAAGGCAAAGTTTTCAGGAGTGGCTGGAGGGAGGGTAATGTACTGGCTCTATGGAATTTTTTTTGGACAACTTCCTCCCAGGCATTGGCATCGCTTTCCTAAAAGATCTGACCTAGCGCAAACAGGAGCTCACTCCGAGAAAGTCTATGGCCTCTGCTGTCCAAAAGTCTGAGCAGACAACCACCAGGGTCTCATCTGACCTTAGATTCTACGCACCGATTTTTGCCAGCCCAAAAGTTAAAAAAATCAGGGCTCAGACCCCAAATATGAGAGCTGGCTTGTTGGAGTGGGGCATTAATTCAGTTGTGGGTTTTTCAGTTGTCTCCTGATTTCTGAAGAAAACACCCTGAGTGTGCCAAATAAAGCAAGACCTCACCATCAATTCACCTTCTGCACCAGACCCCACATCACCGCTAGACCATCAATCCCAAACAAATGAGTGCTGAGGGCCCCTTCCCGCTTTTACACCTGCCCCAGCCCTGAGTCAACTGCACCAGCCCTTGCCCCTCCGTCCCACTTCTGTGCCTTGCCTCCCACCACAGATGCTCCTCCTGCATCCTGGGAGGTTCAGCCCCACATCCAGGCCTAGGCGCAGATCAGCTCCAAGGAGAATCTTTTCTCCCTCTCCCACGTCCTAGTGTTGCAAAATTGAACAGGGGTGGAGGAGGAAAGAGAAGAGGGCAGAGTGTTCCTGTGCTCCACCCTCCCGAAAACAGCACTGACTGCTAGTTTTATCCTACTCAAAAACTCTTTCCATTCCCCGGGAAGGCAAAGCCCTGCCTCACTTCCACTGGAGCTGGGAGTGACTGGTTTTCCCCAGGGAGCCGGGCAATAGGGGGTTTCCCCGGACAGGCTGAAAATGAGTGAAAGCTGAAGCTTCTGCAAACAGGCCAGCTGGCTTCAAGCAGGTGCCGAAAACTGGCTCATGGGGAGAGTTTGGCCCTGTTTGCCCTGTCTCCAGCTCTGTCAGTGGAGAATTATGGAGTCCTGACTTTCCTCATATGGAGAAGGCCCTGCACCTAGGGTTACCAGATGTCAGGCAAAAGGAGGACACGTCCTCCTTTTTACCTTCATGTCCTCGGTCTGGCAGGCATTTTAAAAATACATGATTTTTGTTTGGCTTCTTACTTACAGGGGTTAAAGTATGTTGGAACACCCCAGAACACCCTATTTTAGGGGGAAGCATGCCAGGGCCCCCTGGAAACCGAAGAGTATTACATTAATACTACATTTTCTCCGTGTGTCCTCCAATGTCCTCCTTTCCGTACTTTCCTGTCCTCCTTTCCATGCTTTGGTATCTGGTAACCATACCTGCACCTGATTCACCCTGTTTTCTTCCCTGACTAGTTCCCGACCAGGTGTGGTAACTCCTCCCTCTTCTGGCCACCCTTATGTGTCACTGCATCCCTGTCCAATTGTTCTTGGCAGGTTCCAGGTGCCTCCTCTATCCTGGATCGCTCACTCCTCTGAATGACATTCAGTCCCAAGAGGTCTCCTCAAGCAGCTGTGATCTCTTTGGGGGTAGCTAACTCCCAAAATCCCAGCACCCTTCAGGCTGGAAACTGCTGGCTTCTGAAAGTGAGCGTGTAAAACTGGATTCAGAGATTCCACTGCCCGCTGTTTTACAACGGCAGGTGAAGTGCCCTTTGCCTCTAAATCCAGGCAGGCTGGCGGAGCACTGAAGAGCCTGGGTCTGCTTCTGGCATTGGGCAATGTCTGACAGTAAATCACGATAACGCTAAACACTTACAGGCCCGCACGTGGGATCTTTTATCAGGTGAGCGTTTGAGCCCCACATTTCCCTGCCCATTGTTCTCCCTGCGGAGAAAGGGCAGCGCAGAAAGGAAATGATTTGCATAAGATCATAAGGCGAATACAATGGCCAAGTCAAGAATAGCACCCGGCAGCCTGCCTCCCAGGCCTCTGCTGTAGCCACTAAACATCACTGCCCCATGAGCGCAGCACAAGGCGAGTCTACCCTACTCACTCAGAAACCGTCCCCGATGAGAAAGAGGAATGTGGAGAGGCCCCTTAGCCAGAATTAGTGCACTAATCTGTCACTGCTGGAGATCTACCCCCCAGAAGCACTAAAACTGGTTGTTTCTCCCACCTGTACTCACCAACCCCCCAGCCAACAGGACGCCATGGGGCATTGCTGCTCAGGGAAACCCCAAGGAGCCGGAAGAGGGAGCGTGGTTGTGCCATGAGACACCCAGAGATGGAAAGCTCCTGCCCAGAGAGCAGCTCGTTCAGGCCAACGCCACCATCACTCCCCTGCTTGCGTATCCCTCGACTGGGCCTTGCAGCAAAAGGGTAGCCAGCCCTGAAGCATTGCAGGACCCCAGCACCGTGGAAAGATGAACCAGCCCTTTCCCGAAAAAATTTCTTTGGGGCTCTTACAATACGCTGGAGACTGGGGCAGGCACTTGTGAGGATGCCTTGCTTCTATTCTCAGTCAGAGAGGGGAACGTGAGAGCGGGACACATGTAGGACTCCCCCAGCTAGTTCATTCAGACCCAGGATCCATCCAAGCTCACCTCTGACAGTGGCCAGAACCAGCTGCTTTGGAGGAAGGTGCCAGAGCCTTGCACCCGGGGGAAAGTCAGGGTCCCCCCAACGGCCACAGTTAGACCTCAGCTGAAGGAAGAGGCACCCCAGGGCTCTAGCCCAGCTTGGTAACTGGGGAGGTCTTTAGCTGCTCTTGGCTCTGCTCACCTCGCACCTAATCCATGCAGCCGAAAAGCACAATGGGACAGCCAGGCCGGGATCACCTGCTGTCTTCTAGCCACACTTTCTGTCCGTGCTGGTGGCACAATGGTGCCAAGCTACACACTGACGGGCCCAAGGGAGGTGTAATCACACCCGTGGTGGACATGGGAACAAAGCAGGGTGCATTTGTTGCACTGGCACAAGGGTGGGTGCACCCCAGATTCTCTGGTGTGCAACACTTTGGAGCCATAGGACAGGCCAGGAGCCAGCAAGGAAGTTCCCATTCCCAGCTAGCCAGACAATCTACCCAGTTGCTGTCACCACCCACCCCAGGAAACCTAATTTGACAATGGGGGTGGGTGGAATTGAAACATCTGCTTAGAAATCAAATATAACACACCAGGAAATGCACACGGTCGCGTCTCCCTCTCTTAGGGTGAACTGCTGGCATTATTGAGGCCGGTGGCAGTCTGCCATTGACGTCAAGAGGCCAAGATTTCTCCACACCAACTAATTCAGCCCCATAACATGTACTTCTGATTGCGCAAACTGGCATTGTGCTTGTAGAAAAATTACACAAAGTGTTTCAGAGGATTGCATGAGGGGTGCAGCCTGCCTGCTGCACCAAGCAGCTCCAGCGTGCTAGAGACAGCATTTCCTAGTTGATGCAGCCGGGGGGGGGCGTCGAATTCAGCCCAACCTACCCCAGCTGCCGACACTGAGTGGAGCCACATCTCAGACACCCCAGCAGAACCGCTGAGTGACAGGAGCCTGGTCGGGATCACCCAGTGGGCGGAAAGGCTGGCTCCTCCGTGCACCCACAGATCAATTCAGTGAGCCTCAACCTGCTGGCCTTTTAGGCCTTGAACTGGGGGCTGCTGAGTAAAATCCCGGCCCCCCGGATGTGTCAGATGCTCTCCGCTGGGCCTGGCAGGAGGCTCTGAAGCAATCGAGTCAGGCGCCCATGCTCTGCTGCAGCCGATGGGACCATGCCCCAGGCCTTTTGCAGCACCTGGTGTCTAGCCTCAGACAGACGGACATGAGGACCCAACCTCCTCGGACTGGTGCCCACAGCACCCAGCAACACCCCCTGCCTGGTGCTGGGGGCACCCTGCCAGTGACCAGGAGGGGAGCCCAGCCACCCTCCAGTCCTCGGTCTCTGCTCAGACCACGGTGAGGGTGGGGGACAGTCAGTGCTAGCGGGCACCAGCTGAGCACAAGTCCAGACCTCTACTGCCGGAGCAACTTTCTCCGGATGGAGCTGAGCACACCAGAGCACCCAGCCCGCCTGTCCTGTTGCTGGCTGAACAGATTATGAAGAGAAATCCAGGTAGGGCGGGGGGAATCCTTCGTCTGGGGGCTCCTCTGTTCTCCCCTTTACTCAGTGAGATGCTGGTGCCACCAGCACATCTGGCCTCTGCACTGAGCCATGTCCACGGCATCTGCACAGCCCATCACAGCATCAGCCTCCCCATCCTCTCGGCTCCCAGGGACGCTGGGCACCTGCCCCTTTTCCAGCATTGACCCTCCTCCCACGCTGAGGCGCAGCCAAAGTCCTCTCCTCTGGCCTCCCCAGCCTCCCAGAGCTTGCATAGGCAGCATCATTCTGGGGAGCCCCCAAGGACTGGTGTGGGACGTTTCCTCCTGGGCCGTAACCCTGGGCTCCTGGTTGATGTAACAACGCTGTAATCGTTGTCCACGGGCTACAGACCAAGGACTGCACAATGTGTGTGACGGCAGCAGGCGGAAGGGAACGAACCAACGGGGCTGGGGCCTCGCCCTTTCCATCCCATTGCGCTGGGTCGCCACTTTATTCCAGTAATTAGTTGAGGTGCGTGAGCCTCTGCACCCCTGCCCGCTGGTGGAGAGAATCAGACCTGCTGCCCCGTGTGTCATAGGCTCCATACCGCTGGGAACCTGAGCCTCAATGCTCAGGGGGCGCTGCCAGCGTTCCTGCTTTGAACAGAGCGAACAACAGGGTTCTCCAGTCCTACAATCCCCAAAGGGGCTAGGTGAAGGTGGTAAAAGTGAATTTCCACCATATACCCCCCAAATAGGCCCTGGTTTCCCTTCTCTTCCCCACATTCATTGGCTAGACGCTCGTCCATGTCTGCTGGTGGCTCTGGGCTCACCAAGGCAAGGAACCATCTAACCACCACTTGCGTGGCATGGCTGATTGCTCCACAAACGCTCCAGCACAAGTCATCCCAGTTCCACAGGGGCCTGTGACACCCCTGAAGGACTCACCCCTTCCAGGGCTGGCACCTGGCACTTGGACGCTGGGTATAAACAAGGGAGGGAGGAATTAACAAAAGGGAAAGGCAGGTGGAGGTCACGCAGGAGGGACTTGAAAGCCCATTTTATTGGGACATATGGAGAGTCCATTTGTACAAACCCACTAACCCCCCTATCGTTAGGAAGGAGAACACTGAACTGAGCTCACCAGGTAAGGAAATCCATAGGCCTGGTGGGAATTCACACAAGTGACATGACTCTGCTGGGTCTCAGACCAGCCGGATGGCACGGCTCCCTGAGTTTGAGGCAAGTCATGGTAGGCCTGGTGTGGTGGAGGATCAAGGAAGGGGGTGGCAGCTGGGCAAGCTGGTGGGGCATAGCACTGGGGCAGTCCAGACTCCTGTGGGTGTTTGAGTTGCTCCATCCTGTGCGGCACAGACACTGTTGTGGCCAGGGACGCTACCCAGCTGGCTAGTAGGGCGGGAAAGGGAACGCTGGCAGGTAAGTCAGTCTCAGGTCGCTCCTCTGGCCAGCAAGGCCTCCGCTTTTGAGTTCTGCCCCCAGCCACATCCCATCCAGCGGCCAAATCCTGTGTGCTGACGGAGGGTCACCAGGGTGATACAGGGGAGGCACCTCTGTGCCCCCCAGGGCCTTCTTCAGTGAGGCCGAGGGATGCTCTGCTCCTGGCCCGCTGCACTCGGCCACAGACCGGAGCCTTGGTCCCAGCAGGGAGCCCACCACGGCCCCGTCTGCCCCACAGCAGCTCACAGCCTCGGCCTTCTCTGGCTGCTGGCGCTGGCCCTTGCGGAACTTGGCTCGGCGGTTTTTGAACCACACCTGGCAGGGAAAGGGCCACAGGAGTCTTTAACGCCTCAGCCAGCATCGCCCAGCAGGCAGCACCGTGCACGTCGGACCCGCCTGCGCTGAGCAGAGAGCTCTGCCCCCCTCGAGGGGTGGCACAGACCCACCCAGGGGCATTACACGCATATTGCGCCCTGTCCGCACAGCCTAGACGGGGGGGAGACAGGCCAGTCCCATGGGGCTGGGGACATGGAGGAAATGCTGGCATTGCCTCCCAGTGCCTGGCTCTCCCTCCCCCCAACTTTGTCCATGCCCCCTCCCATTCCCAAGGGCTCAAGCATGCACTCTTTGCCCGGTCCAGGGGCTGCGGCTGCCGCGTGGGGCAGGACACTGGGCAGAGATCTCTTGCCTAATGTGGAGCATGAAAGGGTAAATTCCTGAAAGAGCCAGACCACCCTAACCCAGCTCCCACGGGAGCCACTGGAAAGACACGACCCTGGACCCAGCCAGACTTGCAGCACCCCTGGGCGTCAGTGCAGGGTGCTCACTGAGGTTACCTGAACCCTGGCCTCAGGCAGGTTGACAAACACAGCCAGCCGCTCCCTGGTCATCGCATCAGGATAGTGAGTTTTCTCAAAGGCTCTCTCCAGCGCCTCCAGCTGGTGGACGGTGAACGCAGTGCGACTCCGGCGGTGCTTGCGGGGGAGCCCATATCGCGCCTCCAGCAGGAGCTCTGGGGAGCAAGAAAAGGGATTGGAGCGAAAGAACTAAAATACTTTGTGTGGAGTCACCTGCTGGCCCCGGGCCAGGCACAGAAAAATGATCATAGGCCCTTTTTCTCATAAAGTACCTCAAAACACCTCACTTGGTATCACAAACCTGCATAGAAATGCAGCCACCTCTGGGGCAGGGCATGGCAGCTGTCTCATGGCCCACAGCAATGCGGCACAACAAGTTGGAAGGGAAGCTGAAAGCAATTACTGGAGATGGATTTGGGCAGGGCTCTTCACATCATGCAAGCTGGAATTTGGCCAGGACTCCTGGGTTCATGAAGTGTCACAAGTCCTTTAAGGATCAGATACGCCTTCCAGCAAGACAGTGCCGCAACAGGGACAACGCAACAATGGGGCATTGGCTTAGTGCAACCTCTGTCACTAGCAGCATTTCTTACCTCCGCGGTCTGTGTTTTCCTTGGAGGTTCCCAGCGATCAGACCTGCCCACCCAGAGTAAAACCTGAGGTGCTAGGGCTGCTGGCCAGCAACGCCCATTAAGAGGGCCAACCATTTGGTCATTCTGGGGAGCAGAGGGAGAAACATGCTGATCTCGTGGATCTGGCTCATGGAAAGAGCTCCATCCACATTGTAGCTGCGAAAAGCATGGAAAGGAAGGGGGATGTCCCAGCTCAGGGGACCCCATCTGCTACATTTCCTATATGGAAAGCGAGCACCATAGGCCAGGTGTGTGTCCACAGGTCCTGGCCCTGCATCTTTAGATCCCAGCATCACCCTGCTCGGCTGGTCCATGTCTGGTCCTGCTCCAGCCTCTATCGTTGCAGGATCCGAACAGCTCACGGTCTTTGCTTTGGTTCTCCTCACAACCCCAGTAAACTGACACCCCAGCTTCCCTACGAAGCCTTGAGCCACAGCTGGCTCCCCCCCAAGCCAAACCTTGACTCCTTGCCAATCCTACCTGCTAACCGATCCACCACATTCACCGCAGACAGGGAAGAGGCCTGTGGGGCCGAGGCGGGTGGCAGCTGGAAGGGCTCAACCAGGGGCTGGTGCAGACTGTAGAGCAGGGAGAAAGGATTCATGGGGCCGAGGGGGGCCCTATGGAGGTAGGACATGGAGGGGCCCAGCAAGCAGCCAGGGGTCTCACACCAGGGTCCTGGAAACAAAACACACTTTTAAAAACATTGTCATCGTAAAGAGGCAACCCAGCCTCTCCTTGGCAGCCGTGCGCCAAGGGATGAGTGGGCTCTGGGGGGCAAGGCCCTGCCGGGAAAGGGAGGATGAGGGATGCCAGTGGTTTCCAAATGGGGCAGCAAATATGAGGCCTGAATTATTTATTCTCTGTAGTCTAGTAACATCTTGAGACCCGGCTGAAGGACTGGGTGCTGTACGTACAGCGAGAGGGAGACCTCACTCACAGGAAGCTGTCAGACAGACAGCAGAGGGAGGGGAAACTGAGGCACAAAGGAGGGAAGTGACCCACCTGAGATCACACATCAAGCCCTCAGCTACACACACATCTAACCACACCCCATGTGGGTGCCTGGCCCCACCTCTCCCTCCCACATACATGACTCTGTGCATTTGCACCCACACAGGGACCTTTCACTGGGCCCCTCAGCCTGCCGAGCTCTCAGCGTGGGACAGAACCAAAAGTTCCCGGTGTCAGCAGCGCATGATGCGGTGGAATGCCTGTCCTTGGCATGGACGGCTGACTGAGCTCCCCATTGTTTCTGACGCCAGCCATGCTGAGCCCGTGAAAGCAAAAGGGAGGCCCCGTGGGTGTGGAACAAAGCCAGCTGAAACGAATGCCCCGCACCCATTCCTGTGTGTCTTGCACCTCACATGCTCCGTGCATAGATGGGGGGAGAGGGGACATGCATGTGTCCACACCTGGGGGGCAGTTTGTACTCTGATTTCTAGAAGTGCTCCTGCGGGTTCCCCCCGCACCCGCTTGGCATTTACACACTCAATTCCCTCTTGCCTGAGAGCTGCCCTTGGGCATCAGCTAGCTAGAACGCTGCCTCCTAAACCAAAGATCTGTTGATCTTTCACCAGTAACCTCCCATGGTTCCTACAGCTGTCCAGAGGTAGGGCATGGGGCAGTCTAGCCAAGTGGTTAGAGCACCAGGCAGCGTAGGCCCAGGTTCAGTTCCCTGCTCCGATCACAGGCCCCCCCTGTGACCCTTGGGCAAGTCACCTACGCGTGTCTGCCCCACGGGGCTAGGAACAGCTGTGTGGACGGCTGGAGCTGGGCTCTGAGACTCAGCTCACCCCTGCCCCTGCTTCCAGGTTTCCAGGATCAGCTTCTAGCCTGAGCAGGAACATTTACACTGCTAGGTCCCAGCGCTAAGTGAATCCGATGATCTAGGCTCTGAGACATGGCGTTAGGGGCAGAGTTTTCCATCAGAAAATGCAACAATGTCAAAATGAAAAAAATTTTATGAGACTGCGTCAGCCTGGCCTGAGTCTCCAATGGGGCAAAACCAAAATGAATTGTTTCATCCCCATTTAGTCAATAAGGCGCCAACAACTCAGCTTCCTTTTGCCAACTACAGTTTGAGATTAAACTTAGATTAAAACACTGACACAATATGACCATTGTGACAGAGCCCATGTTCAAGCTGCTTTTAGTAATTTGCATTACATTGTAACATTTCCACATTATCAAGATGACCTGGTCCCTGAATCAACACATTTTGGAATTGCAATTTTTGACTTTTCACCCTGATTCGGAACAGAAATTCTGTTTTCCAGCTGTGAACCCTTCCTGCTCCTTCCCCCATCTAAAGCAGTGGTTCTCAACCTTTTGTGGGTCGCAACGCACTTCATGGCATATCACGACCCTATGGGACACATCAGCCTACTCCCCCCACGTCAAATCCAGCCACCTTCCCAGCTCTCCATGACACACTTACCATTGTGTGGCGACACACTCATGTGTCCCAACCCAGTGGTCGAGACCCACTAGTGTGACGAGCCAGCTTTCCTCTGCTGCGAGGCCCTGAACCCACAGGACTGAGCCGAGGTAGTGGGAGTAGCAAAGGTGCTCGGCTGTCCATGGGGCAGCCATACTCCAGTGCAGAATCACAGAAAGAGGAAAGGGGTGAAGGCCTCCTAGGGCCCCATGGTGACGATGCTGTGATACATGCAGGTCTTTCACCCCTCAGTCCTAGGGGGCTGATTCTCCATTGCCCTGCAGCTGTGTACACTAGTGCAGTGCCTGTGCAAAGTGTCACCATTCAGCTTGGGAAGGGTTTGCACCCATATTGCACAGCTAAGACTGCACGTGATGACAAGCAGTGGCAAAATCAGACCCCCAGCTCCTCTGAGCCAAAGCGGATCAGGACGAAGGGGCATCAGCCAAGCTGGGGTGTACGGGGGAAGCCCAGGTGGGCTAGCAGGGGGCTGTGGTTAGTATTGGAGGAGAGTAGGGCTGGGAGAAGGAAGTTTAGCTCTGCATCTCCACAACCAGCCAGCAGCATCCAGGCCCCACTTCCAGGAGCACCAGCTAACCCATGCAGATTATAAAGGGCTGTTTTTCCGTAGGCTCATGAACTCTCCCCCCTCTGGGCAGGCAGGACCCCACACCTGAGAGATCTCATGGCACTTCCTGCCTATATTGCCCCCAAACACCCTAGGGACCCCAAATCCCAGCTGCACCCAGCCCCCTGAAGTCTCCCTCACCTCTCCAGGGACCCCAACCTGCTCAGGACGGATGCTGGTCTCCTCTTCTCCCCACAACACGGGGCACTGGGACGAGGGGGAACCACAGCCAAAACTTCTCCCAACTTCTCTCCTCGCGGCTATTTAAAAGCTAATGGCCTGTGCCCCCCTCTGCCTGTGCAGCGAGCAGCCAATGGGTCTGGGGGAAGCCTCAGGCCAGATTAGGGATTTTGTTTTCTTCCTCTCAAAGGAAAGCGCAATGGTTTCTAAGCCGGGCTCAGCTCGCCAGGGATCTCATTATTCCCCATTCAGGGCTGTGGATTAGATGCGGCAGGGGTGGAAGAATGCAGAGGGTCTGGCTGCTGCCCCCCACCCCTCCCCACATGCCTCTCCCCATCCTCCAGCCCCACCCACCCTCGTCTTGGTTCACTTGTTCAACGGCTGGTGACATTGCAGAGTGACCAGGACTGCTGAGGACCCCTGGGCTCTAATCCACTGACATCTTGTGCAACCTGGGGCCCACCACTTTCCCTCCGCCCATACCCCTCACCTCATGCCTCCATTTGCCCACCTGTGGAATGGGCATGGCGTCCGCAGGCCTTGTTCATGTCCAGAGGGTGTAGCCTTTGCCTGCAGAGCATCGAGACTGCCTTCCTGGATGTGCTGGAGGGAGAGGGAATTTAAAAGCCGCCCCCAGCCTTCAAAATGAAAGGTTCTGCTGTCTTTATAAACGGCAGCCCAGCTCCCCTCCCCACACACACACACATCAGATCATTGCAGCTAGAGAGGATTTTTGGACTACCTCCCTTCTCTACCAGCTTTCAACTGACGCTCTCCAAGTGCTGAATCACTGAGGTTTGATGATCACACATACCAACCAAACCAGGACCAGAGCTTTCTGGTGCCAGACCAAGAGACAACCCCTTCTCCCCAGCCCCTCTCCCTGATCTTCCAGGCCACACAGACAAGTCAAAGGCCTAACTCACTCAACACCTCCCTTTCGAGGCTGGCAAGCGAGCCCCAGGTTCCTGGTACGCTTCCTAGCCCTGTGATTTCATCACAGGATCCCACCTGCCTCACATCGATCTCACCTGAGCCCCACAGGAGTCACCAACCTTCAGCTCATAGATTTTCTACCAGAAGTGTTGCGGTTTCCTTCTCCATCGTTTTGCATACCCTGAACAAATCTACAATAATAAACCAAGCTCCAAAGGGGCAGCCGTGCTAGTCTAGGTCAGTAAAACCAACAAGGAGTCCCGCAGCACTTTGAGAACAAACCAGTGTACAAAACCTTAGTCTCATGAAAACGCCCCGATGACAAACCAGTTTGCACAGCCCAGCACACACAAGTGACCCTCTAATAACAAACCAGCATGCACCCGATCATCTAGAGCAGTGGTTTTCAAAGTACAGATAGGGACCCAGTACTGGCTTGCAGACCCTCAGGTCGCAGCATCCCCGGTAATTGGTGGGTCATGGGCATAAATGATTTTTTTCAACTGGGTCCTGATGAAAAAAGTTTGAAAACCACTGATCTAGGGCAGTGGTTCCCAACCTGTGGGACGTGGACCTCTGGTGGCCCAAGAAGGCACTGCAGGTGGTCCATGGGGGGGGGGGATAATTAAAAGGTAACAACAATATAATCTTATGTACCTCTTATCTATCGTATTCGATGCTACATTATTATTCGCAATGAAATTTGCTTCACAAACATCCTCGTGTAATAGCTGCATTTTCAGTACTCCTCGGTATATAAGTTTGACTCCCGTCAGCTATAGTCTATGTTAAAAACGTTTAAAGCAGCTTGCTTACGTGGAGGTCCACAAAAGGTTTTGATGACAACAGAATGGCCCACATAAAGGAAAAGGTTGGGAACCGCTGACCTAGGAGTTGAAGGTGGGCCAGTGAACCAGATTTGAGTTTCTGGGCACCACAGTTTTTCCAATCACAAAAATGTCAGGAGCGGGCACAAACTCCAAATACTTTGACAGCTCCCTCTAAGTACCCTTTTGGACCTACACACACATCTGGCACGCCTCTGGCCTCTCCAACAGCTCACATTTCCTACACGCGCACTTATTCACTCTCACATGCGGCCCACGGTGGCTGTCCATTGAACGGCTTTCTCCAGCCCAATCTGAGGGCCGCTCTTTGGCTGCCAGAGCAAATTAGCTTCGAGCTAAATAATCATTTAGCTGATCGCCTTCTCAACAATCCCCTGGCCCTTTAGTGAGAGGTGAGATTAGAGGTCAAGGGGTTTTTGTCCACCAGGCCCCCTGGGGGCTTAGCGAAGATTTACTGTTTAAAAGGGGGAGGAGGCAGGATTTCAACCCAACTTCTCCCTACTCCACTCCTCCAGGGCTGGGAGGAGAGGGACTGGAGCCAACAAAGGACCTTGTTGGCTGCATCTCAGCCCTGGCTAGGTGGCCAGGGCAGTCCTCTTGTATTGCCCTCCAGCCCCGTGCTTTGGCATCAGAGCAGCAGCCTGGAGAGGGCAGGGATATTCTGGCCCGAGGCTGAGCTGGTCTCCGCTACCCAAAAATGGTGCGTGTTGATCATGCCCACCCTTGTCTGCTGTGAAGCACCTGAGGCTGATCACCCAGTCGGGAGAATGGAAACCAAAGATTTTATTTCAAATTTGCCACTTGGGCAGGAATGTCAGGCTTTCCTATTCACACCGCTCCTTTACTGACCAGGGCCCCCTCGTCCCAGGTACCGGACACAGAGTGAGAGGCAGTTCCTGCTACAAGGAGCTTTCAGTACAAACACAGCAGGCACAGAAAGGTGGGAGACAGGTCATTTATCCCCATTTTGCAGATGGGGAACTGAGACAGAGACATTCAGAGCTAGGGTTTCAGATGACCTTGGCCCACCAAGATTGAGCCAACTTAAAAGGGACCATAGGATTGGGAGCAACAGTCGTCGTTTTGTTCTGTCTGCTACCCTCATCAGCGCAGCCTCCGACCCACTCCAGGCATTAACGGAGCCAACCCTTGGAACCTGCCTTGGGAGGCAGTGAAGTATTAGCCCCCCGCTTTGCTGAGGAAAACTGAGCGCTTTACCCTTGGTCACACCAGAAGTCTACAACGGGACTGGATAGGACAGACAGGGGGAAAAAATAATGGTGATATGCAGATCTCAGGCTTCACCTGGGTGTCTGAAAGGGTCAGGAAGGAATGGTTTTCCCAGCTACACATCTGGCCAGCTGTATTCTGAGGTTTTTTACACCTTCCTCTTAAGCATTAGAGATTGGCCACAGCTGGAGCATGGACTCATGCTCTGAGGTAGCACGTGGCATCCTCTTGCTGGCTGATGTCTGGTCGCTGGGTCTTGCTCACATGCTCCAGGTCAACTAACAGCCAGATTTGGGGTTAGGAAGGAATTTCCCCCAGGTGAAATTGGGAGGGACTTTGGAAATGCTCTGATCTGACTAAAGTCTTGGGTTGAAAAACAGGGGTGCAGGTGAAATGCAATGGCCAGTCAGATGGTCCCGTGAACTTAAAAGTCTATTAAGTTGAACCCCAGCTCCCCAAGCAGGGAGGCCACAAACTCACCCTTTCGTCCTGCAAATGATGAATCCAGGCTTTGGAGGAAACCACTGAAAATGAAGAGTCAGAGCAAGACGCCAGCCTGAGCCTGGGGGTGGGGAGTCGGCACAACAGCTCTTCCGGCTGCAAGAAGGGAGAGCAGATGTGGTTGGAGCATCTGATCAATGGGAGAATGGGCCATGACACACCGGTGTCACTCGGTAAAGAGCTTACCCTCTCTGCCACGCAGATTTCTCACCAGCGCCCCAATTTCTGATCAATACTCTCCCCCCCTCCCCTTCTGTCACTTCCCTCCACTGCATGAGCAGGGCCCCTTCCAACCGCTCGCACTTCTTAAGGGACCAGATAAAATGAGCTGAAGGCTTTTTAAAGAGGGGATCGATCATTCTCACTCACCTCTGACCCCGGGAGCCGCTCGGCTCTATGGAGTGGGGTCAGCTGCACAGACGCCCTGTGAATGCAGCACGGCAGGGACCCAGCTTCACGCTGAGCCAGCATTCTCCAGGAGAGCCCCGGACAGGGCCAGCAAGGATGGGGAGGTTGGGCCTCCCCCAGGCCCTCCCGCCTCGGCTGGCTCCCTCCGACAGGACATTGAATAGTTAGTTACCACCAAGCCCAGCTCTTTCTTTTCCAAAGGAGAAACAAGGTCCCCACCTGTTTAACCGCCCAGGAGATCTGGCTACTGGGGCACTGCAGCTCCATTCACTGACAGAATTCACACACCCCTCCAAGCTGCTGTCTTTGCTATCCCCGTTCAAGTGAGGGAACCAAAGCTCCTGAAAAGGACACGACTCATCGAGGCTCATCCAGCGAGTGGCTGGCAGAGCCAGGTCCTGGTCTCTCCAAAGCCCCAGGTCCCTGCTCTAGCCAGAGGAGCAGGTCAGGGAATCAGTCCCTGTGCACCCTGCCGTCAGGATGCAGAGACTCCCCAGCCTTCAGCCCTGACGGTGCCATCGACTCTGCATTAGTGGCTAGTAGTAAAGGGGCCCGGGACACCAGCTCTCTGATTCCAGTCCAGCCCCATCTCTCCCAGCAGCTAATGACAACTCTTCCAGGAGAAGGGGCAAGAAACCCCTAAGGGATCGTTTGCCCAGTGGAAGTTTCTTCCTAAAGCCAATCAGTTTGGGGTTAGGATAAGGAACCCGAATAATCAGATCCCAACAAAGATTAAGTCAGAGAGAACACCTACAGCTGAGTCCTGAGACAGTTCATTGCACCAAAGGGTCGTTTTATTTTCTTTGACTGAGTAACAGGACAGGAAGGTCCCTTCCCCACTCCCCCTGTCTGTGGAAGTCTGGGGAGTGTGTCAGCCAAGACTCCAGAGACATAGGACCTAAAAGCTCAAGTCTTTATTGGTCACGCTAAAGAACCAGACCCGTAACCAGACCTGACGCCTTGCTGGCAATTTGTAAGTCAAGGCTGGGTGCTTTTCTAGCAGACCTGCACCAGGGATTACTTTGGGAAACCTCCAGCCTGTGTGCTGCAAGAGGTCAGACCAGACGATCAAATGGCCCCCTCTGGCCTTGGGATCTATGAATCCCGCCACCAGTTGAGAACAAATTGCTGTAGTGGATTAATGGGGAACACAGGAATTACTATATAGGACCAGAGCTAAGGTGCCTCCAGCTCCATGCCCATCTCAGACCATCTGTTTTGGAGGAAGCTGGCAGAATGCCCCCACCACCACCACCAGGTACCAACATACATGTGGGTTACATGGAGGGTGACCAGCCAGCACATGTGACAAATGGAGATAGTGCGTGGAAGCAATAGGTGACTATATAAGCCGGATCTCTGAATATCAGGAGGCGTATAAAGATATCGCTAGGAACTGCAAGGATAAAATCAGAATGGCCAAAGGACAATTGGAGTTGCGGTTAGCAAGCGATGTGAAGGATAACAGGAAGGAGTTCTACAAGTATGCCAATAAGAAGAGGATCAGGGATGGTGTAGGTCCCTTACTGAAGGGGCAGGTATCCTCGTGATGAAGGATGAGGAAAAAAGCTGAAGTGCTCAATGTTTTTTCTACTTCAGTTTTCACAGGCAGGGCCAGTTCCCAGCCCACTGCACTGGGCATGGCAGATTGGAGAGAAGAAGAGAGGCCCTTGGTGACAGGAGGTCAGGTTAGGGACTGCTTAAAGAAGCTGGATGTGCACAAGTCCATGGGGCCGGACGAACTGCATCCGAGGGTGCTGAGGGAGTTGGCTGATGAGATAGCAGTACTGCTGGCCATTATCTTTGAAAACTTGTGGCGAACAGGGAAGGTGCCAGAGGACTGGAAAAAAAGCAAATATAGTGCCTACCTTCAAGAAAGAGAAAAAGGAGGATGCAGGGAATTACAGACCTGTCAGCCTCACCTCAATCCCTGGAAAAATCATGGAGCAGGTTCTCAAAAAATCCATCCTCAAACACTTGGAGGAAAATAGAGTGCTCAGGAACAGTCAGCATGGATTCACCAAAGGTAAATGGTGCCTGACCAACCTCATTGCCTTCTATGATGAGATGACTGGATTTGTGGATGCGGGAAGAGCCAGTGATGTGATATACCTCGACTTTAGCAAGACTTTCAATACGGTTTCCCATAACATTCTTGTTGGCAAGTTAAGGAAGTATGGGTTGGATATGTGGACTGTAAGGTGGGTAGAGAAGTGGCTAGATCAATGGTTTCAGCGAGTAGGAATCATTGGCTCCATGTCTAGTTGGCAACCAGTGGTGTACCCCAGGGGTTGGTCCTGGAGCCAGTTCTGTTCAACATTTTCATTAATGATCAGGATGAGGGGATAGATTGCACACTCAGTAAGTTTTCAGATGACACCAAGCTGGGGGGAACGGAAGCCATGCTGGAGGGCAGGGACAGAACTCAGGGAGACCTAGACAAATAGGAGGAGTGGGCCAATAGAAATCTCATGAGATGAAACAAGGACAGGTGCAAAGTCTTGCACTTGGGACAGAAAAACCCCATGTACTGCTACAGGCTGGGGAGCAACCAGCTAAGTAGCAGCAGTGTAGAAAAGGACCTGGCGGTCATGGTGGATGGGAAGCTGGATACAAGTCAGCAGTGTGCGCTTGCTGCCAAAAAGGCCAATGGCATATTGGGCTGCATCAGAAGGAGTGTTGCCAGCAGATCGAGGGATATGATTGTTCCCCTCTATTCAGCACTGGTGAGGCCACATCTTAGCTGGCATACAGTGGGACAACTTCAATCAAATCATAGGGCTGGAAGTGACCTCAAGGATCATCAAGTCCAACCCCCTGGGAATTGAACCCAGGATCTTCTGCATGTTAAGCAGAGGTGCTAGCCACTACACTATTTGCAGGACTTCCAGAATACTGTGTCCAGTTTTGAGCTCCCCACTATAAAAAGGATGTGGACAAATTAGAAAAAGTCCAGCAGAGGGCAACAAAAATGATCAAGGGGCTGGAGCACAAGACCTATGAAGAGAGACTGGAAGCATTAGGCTTATTTCGCCTGCCGAAGAAAAGACTGAGGGGGGATTTGATAGCAACCTTCAACTACCTGAAGGGATGCTCCAAGGAGGATGGAGCTCAGCTGTTCTCAGTAGTAACAGAGGACAGAACAAGGAGCAATGGTTTCAAGTTGCAGCTGGGGAGGTTGAGATTGGATATTAGGTAAAAAACTTTCTTACTAGGTGAGTGGTGAAGCATTGGAATGGGCTACCAAGGGAGGTGGTGGAATCTCTGTCTTTGGAGCTGTTTAAGGCTCGGTTAGACAAAACCCTGGCCCGGACAATTTAGTGGGAGTGGTCCTGCATTTTTGGCAGGGGATTGGACTAGATGACCTCATGAGGTCCCTTCCAACCCTATGATTCCCAATTGTCACGGCCGGTCACCATGCAGAACCATCCTTTCTAAGCACATGAAGTCAGGCCTGGGTCTCCGGCCGGCTGGGGCATAGGAGACATTATTGGAACAGAATTCCTGTCTAAGAACATCCCTGCCAAAGCTCCCAAGCGTGGCAGTTTTCCCTTCCATCCAACACCCTGAGCAACTAATCTCAATCCTGGGCTCACCCTCTTTTCTTCCCTTTTACAAATCATTTACAAGTTAATCAAGCACCAAAAAACAAGGAAGACGATCCCTCGCTTATCTGTACAAGCCCCTCCTGGCCCTCCAGACACTAGTGAGAACCGTTCCCAGGTGAGGGATGGAGCTGAGCCTTACCTTGGTCACGAGAAGATGACACCGCTAAGGATCAACAGTCCAGAAGTGCTCAGAGTAGGACATGGTTGTAATCAGTGACCTCCCAGCAGATGCCTGTTTGAAGCCAGGCTGGTCACAAGCCAGCTCCCAGTGAGGCCCGGCACTGCCCAGCTACTCCCAGCACAAGCATGGGGTGAATATGCCGCATGGGCCACAGGGAATCCATCACACAAGAGGACACGGTACCAGCATATTATCCCACAGGCTGATTAAAATGATTGGGATGTTTGTCGGGGCACTGACGGCACCCTCTAAGGGTGAATTCCTGTCCCCACTGAAGTCAGTGGCATAATGCCCATTGACACCAGGGAGCCCAATATGTCACCGTTTTCAATATTGCTGGGGAGCCTGAACAATTCAGGGGATTGATTGTAGGGCAACAGAGCCTTTTCACCCTCCTGTACAGATGTAGCCAGCTCTGTAGTAACCAAAGACTTGTATACCCACAGATGTTGCACAGGTAAATGAAACCGGTTTAATTTAAACCCCTGTGAATGCACTAACATCGATTTCAAACTGGTTTGATCAACTTAAGTTGTGCCTGTGAATGTCATGACACCAGCCGAAGAGATGGAAAGGCACGTGTGCCAATTTCATTGAACTGGGAGCAAACGGCACCTTCAATCCCAGCAAGACAATGTCCAGGGGTGCAGCAGACAGGCAGGTGAGTCGCTGGCACCATGCCTGGTGTTTGTGTCAGCATTTACACCCGTGGATGAAGGCAGGAAGGGGGTGATGGCCTACCAAGACCAGAATGGCAGCACTTTGCTCTGGTTCAATGCCCACGCAAGGTGCAGGACGAGAGGAATCCAGAGCCCATCTGTTTGCTAGACGGCCTGTGATGAGCCACTGGGACTCAGTGTGCAGACATCCACACCCCAAAAGGGCAGCAACACCGCCCCACGCAGGCACTTCCAGCATGGTGCAGAGTAGACACAAAAAACACACTTCTTATGGATCGTATCCATGACCGAGCATCCATGCTAGAGGTTGCTGCTCTGGGTAGCTTGTGCTGCAGCTGAGGAGAGCTCTGACTGTCCAGCAACTTGTCCTCAGCTCACAGGGGTCAGGCTGTCTCTTTATGGCATTTATGCCCCCACTCCCAACACACACTGTGGCACCAAACGTCTTGGAGCCTTTGATGCCTCGAGCCCCCGCGTCTCCCCTCCACCAGGTAGGACGGGGCTGTTCTCATAAAAAACTGAGACACAAAGAGGCTGGGCCCAGGTTACTCGGAAATCTACAGCAGAGCCAGACCTTGAACCTGCCTGAATCCCAGGCTAGCGCCCTGGCTTTTCGGCAACACAAACGGCAACTCCCTGGCCACCGCTGAAGTCAGTAGGAAACAGGATCCTGGCTTCATCTGTGCTTTGGAAACACTCGCCCTCGATGCCCTTTAAAAATATATTAATTCTCTCGAGCCAGTGATTAAGCGGGCAGTACGTTGCCATGAAAGCCCTGCAGACAGCACTCTGGCCCTGGCGTCCCACGGGATGAAGAGCTATTGACAACCCCAGCTCAGCAAGGGACATTGTCCACTTGCATCATGTGCCGCCCGCTATCAGCCCCCACCCCTCAACCTGACTGCATGCGCTTCACAACCAGAGACAGCCCTGACAGCACTATCAATTCCCCAGCAGGTCACTGCGTCCATGACAAACCGGCAGCCACAGGGATCCCAGTGGCACAAATTGGCCAGTAAAGAGCTTACACTGGGAAACTCACTAAAGACAGGCTATACAGCAGGCTCAGCTTCCCTGATCGATACTCGGCACAATGTGAGGCTCCGGGCCTGGGGCCGCGGCACCCCGCAGAGCAAGCAGCAGCACAACAGGACAAAGGGGTGGAGGTTAATGCCGGGCCTTCGCACCTCTGACCTCCAGAGGAACCCTGATGCCATAATTAAGCTGCACTGACAGAGGGGACACATGGCTTTACGGTGCCTAAGTTTATTTCAGTCTCTCGAGTCTGAGGATGACACAAATCCTTTCCCCAAGACTCTTTGCTGCGTCTGCAGCCCATCAGGCGCTATTTGGCCTGGGAATTTAAAGCTAGGCAGATTGCGCTCACGGTTAAGAGCCAGAGCTAGGATATAGGAAATCTGGATCCAATTCCAGCTCCAGAACAACCTCACTGTGTGACCTTGAGAGAGTCTTTTTGTCTCTTTGCACCACAACTCCTCAACAGTGAAACAGGGAGACCAACTCTTCTGGTTTCTATTCAGACAGCTGGGGGCTAGCATTTGTACAGCACCTAGCACCATGAGGCTCCAAGCTGGATTGCAGCTGCTGCTGCCATACACACAATCAGAATAAATTATTACAAAGGTGACTTGGAAGAAGCTGAATCAAGAACTTGGCTTATGGCTTTTTGTTTGTTGCCTTATGAATAAAGAAGCCTGGATATTTTTGCTCCTGCTTTTTAAACTTCACAGCAAGGAGATCAGGTCTTACCTGCCCTGTCCTTGCTGGAGAACTTATTGGAGCACCAAGAGCTATGCCTCTTGGGACCTTTCTTGGTCCTTCGATGAAAGTGGGAGGTGGGGCTAATGGATAAAATGCAACAACCCATCTAGTTGATACAGCCTCCAGTGCAAGACGGGGTGGAGCAGACCTGTTTCCAACCCATATCGCAAACCAATGGTGGAGCATTTGTAAATGGGGTTGGCTGTTTCTCTAAAAGGTCTGCTCTAGGAATTACTGGGGGGGGGGGCACTTTGTTGCCCTGGGGGCTATGGAAGGTCAGATTAGATCATCCCAGGGATCTCTTCCAGCCTTGGGAGCCAGGAATTTCTCATCCTGGTATCCAACGGAGCACCTCCGGTACAGAAGGTCCCAATCCCTGCCACTGACCACAGATCATAGAGCCAGGTATCTTCAGCACCTGTAGCACGAGCTCCTGCCTCTTGAGCTAACAGCAATAGAAGGTTGTTATCCTCTTTGTAGATCAGCTAGAAAAGGGTGACTCACCCCATTTTCCCTGTGTTTTATATAAAGAAGCAAAACCAAGGTAGAGTGGGGTTTTGCACCTTTAACCATGACCAGGGGCATCACTGGTGCTGGGCTTACAGGCTCAAGCCCCGAGTCCCAGTGCAGGAGTCCCAGGTCTGCCCCCAGGCCACCCGCAGCGATGGCTGCTGTGGCGGTGCACAAGCCCTAAGTCCCAGCGTGCTGAGCCCGGGGTCTTTTCCAGGACCAGCAGCACTCCTGACCATGACCTAGCCAGGATCACTTCCAGACATCATTTCTGTCTCACACTTTGGCAGCTCATCTTCCCTCTGTGCGAGCAGCTTCCTGGTGAGGCAGCTAACCTGCGAGCGCAATGTGCCGATCTGACCTGGGCTTGAAAATCTTCTCCATAGGGCCCAGAAGAGCCGCAGAGTTCAGCTCAAGTTCTCAAGCCGCTTGCCAGCCCACAGAGGCCGACAAGAAGGGGTGAGTCACACAGGGTGGGCTGAGTGTGCAGGTAAGCCATGGCTTTTATGACATCCTAAGTAACCAGCGATCTTGTCAAAGCCATAAAGATCACGTTAAATAAAACGCATTACCGGTGAGGTCATCTAACGGCCTATTATTTTTAATTTGAACTTTTTACCTTAACCTTCTCTCAGCGCTGAATCAGCTTCCTTGACAGGCACTTTAATGTCTCTCCATTTGTGAGATTGATGGGGCAGAGGTAAGGGTGGGTGGCTAAGTGGCACACCCCCCTTCCCAAGGAGCTTCTCTGTGCAGCTCCACGAGACCAATCACCTAGTGGAAGGCATCCATCATTCCCACCTGCAGAGACCCTCCCCTTGCGCTTCTGCTGCAGAGCCAAGGCAGCATTCATTCACACACACCCACAATCATACACACACACCAGTGGAGCGCTAACATGCTACCTAAAAGCACTTGGAGCAGAACCCAGCCAGCCGGTCTGCCACGGTGAGGGTGGGACACAACCAGCCGGCTTCACCGCATGCATAACAAAGCCATGGCACTTTCTGGAACTCAGCCCAGCACCACGGCCTCACTTAAGGGCAGCTGAAACAGGTCGCTGCCCACCTTGCCCACTAGAAGCTGGGGGCTCAAAGGAGTGCCTGCGGATGCATTTCCCTGGTCTGGCTGAGCTGGGCTCTCGCTGGCTCTCAGAAGGTAGCAGCGCTCTTCCCAGTCAGACTTCAATGCGAGATGCAGAAGTAAAATGCAGCTGGAGGGAGCATTTAATGACAGAACATAGGACCGTGGCCTCAGTTATGAGTTGACAATGGTAGCGACGCTATGCTGTAGGGCAGTGGTTCCCAACCTTTTTCAGGCTGGGGACCCCTTTTTAACAAAAAAAATTTTTGTGGCCTACTGGATGATTATGTAATCTGGTGTGTGTGGGCAGACTTTGGCCCGCATCACTCTGGCGGTGCCACTGGGACAGCCGGTGAGTAGCACTGCCACCACCATGGCCTGCACCGCTCGGGAGCCAAGCTGCAGCAGCTATGGCTCCTTGCCACTGCAGCCCCATCCCCTTGCCGGTATCCAGCCACGGGAGGGGAAGGCAGCCCTGGCAGGGAGCATCGGGGCTGTAGCTGGATTCCAGCCCCAGTAGGAAGCGGCTCCGCAGACCCCCTGCAGCATATCCAGACCCCTGGGGGTCTCCGGACCATGGGTTGGGAACCACTGCTGTAGGGGACAAGCCATGACAAATCACCCATCATGTATCGACAGCCTAGAAGAGGCTTAGGGGAATTTTTTGCTGTTTACTAGTCACATTTGGAGTTTCAGCTGAACTCTGTGTTTTTCACTTGCTAGTTAAACCTTGTAGTGGAATGCACTAAGAATAGAGGCTCCACTCCAGAGCTGGCTGCATTTCAGTCACAGGTCCTACACTCCATCCTGTTTGCCTAAAGTTGAGTGGAGGTTTGATGAAAGCTCATTTCACCCCTTTTCCTTCAGCAGGAGAAATTAAACACCAGGCAGTTTATGGGATGAGAGTACACAGTACAGACACCAAGAGCCATAGACACACTTAGCCTAACAGCCTTGGTCAATTTGCCTTCGGGTCCCACTCATACAAAGCAATGCACCCCCTCCAAGCGCTGGTCTGAAATACATTAGAGGGATAAATACAAGGGAGGGAGAGGAATTATTTGAATACAGTGCCAATGTGGACACAAGAACAAACGGATACAAACTGTCCTTCAGAAAATTTAGGCTTGAAATTAGACGCAGATTGCTAGCCATCAGAGGAGTAAAGTTCTGGAATAGTCTACCAAGGGAAGTGGTGGGGGCAAAAACCTTAGGTGCCTTCAAAACCGAGCTTGAAAAGTTTATGCAGGGAATGATATGATGGACAGCGTAGCTTGGCCAATGTCTGTCTTTTACTACTGGTGATGGGTATGATAGTGACCTGGGAAGGGGCATTAGATGGAGGGGGTTCTGAGTTATTACAGAGAAGTTTTTCTTGACTGGCTGTTGTGGACTTGTCCTCATGCTCAGGGTTTAACTGATTGCCATATCCGGGGTTGAGAAGGAATTTTCCCTCAGGACAGATTGGCTTGGGCGCTGGGAGTATTTTGCCTTCCTCTGTAGCATTAGGCATGGCTCACTTGCTGGTTGATTCTCTGTATTAAAGTCTTTAAATCATGATTTGAGGACTTTAATAGCTCAGTTATGGGTTTGAGGTTCATTGTAGGAGTGGGTCGGTGAGGTTTTGTGGCCTGCACTGTGCAGGAGGTCAGACTAGATGATCATATTGGTCCCTTCTGGCCTTAGAGTCTATGAGTCACCGAGCACAATGTGCTTTGCTATCACATGAGCTGACAAGTCCTACACAAACATACTGTGGTGTCAACTGTCTGATCCAGATCAACTCAAGGGCTGCCTCAAAACAAAGCATAGAAAGCAATGGGCTGCACCGCTCCCGTCCATGGTGCTGAGTAGACACTGAGAACACAGCAGCACATCAGCGGAAGAGGAATGGATCAGCTGTGGGAGCCCCACACAACCCGCGAGCCGTAGAATGATTGGCACGTGTCTATTCAACAACTTTTATTAAAAATAATTACAAAAAGTAAGAGGTTACAGTGTTTATACACAGTCCAAAAGTCTACCCACTCTATGCCTTTGCTATTACAGTTTTACAGAGTCCCACACACTTCAAAGAGTGCATTACTGATGGGGGCAGACCCCAGGCCAGCTGGTTAACCCACAGCTAACATGCACAATACATCATGTTTCCTGATGGGAGAGGGGGTAGAAAACAGGCAGTGGGGAGATGGAATTCATAACAATACAACTGTAAAACAAGAGGCCCAAATTTAATCAGCATGCCGATGGCTGGCAACCAAGAGCTGCTATCTGAAATGGGCTGGGCGTGGGAAGACAGACAGACATATAAAGCAATGTGGTACATGGCTCTGCCCCCAACAGCCAGATGGAGGGGATCCAACGCTATGCAACTACCACAGCCAGAAAGCTACTTAGACTTTTGCTCAGTCTGGCCTACAACTGAAGCCCAACACAGCAGGTCAAAAACTGAAGTGGAATGGAAGATCTATGGTTTCCATTGCTCGAAATGTGGCATAAAGTACCTCTCCCAACAGGCATCTGCCTTCTAACCACTAGCGAGAGCAGCCACCAGAGTTGAACCACCTTCTACACCTCCTCCCCTTGGTGCTACATAGGCCCACATGAACTTTGCGCTGGAGCAGCATAGCCAGGGAACACCCCTTGCGCCACTCACCCTCACAGGAAGGCATCCACTGAGAGATGAAAATATCCACTTTGAAGGCCACTTCCGCTCTGGAACAAAGGGACTCGATCCCTTCTGGAGAAAGCACCCAAGGCCGGTACTCAGCAGGGGAGGAAATGGAAAAAAAAAAAAGGGAGGTTTTCCAGTTCCAGCCTAAAGGAAAAACTGACTGGAAAGACGCCCTGAAGGCAAGAGCCTGCCTCAACCCCAATGCTGCTTCAAGCTTTATTGCTAAACAGGGCCTGTCACAGCAGTAACAGGGAGGCTGCAAGGCTCACCCTCCTTTCTGCAGCCCTGTTGTAGCAGGCCACTGTCTGCAGCCAGGCTGTTAACCTCAAGGGGGAGCAGAAACAGACTGGTAACAGTCCCTAGCAGACAGTGCGTCCCCAGAGCTTTAGTTACTAGTAAGTGCCTCAAGGCAGAGAAATCCGTTCCTCCTCATTACACTTCCTACACATCCCCCGTTGGTCCAGCAGCACAACTCTAAAGATGGGCCTTGCGAACAGCAGTGTTTCCTGCTCACTGCCGCAGGAATTAGTATCACCGATGGCAGAGAGGGAGTCGGCCAAGGTCACCTGCTGAGAAGTGCGGTGGGGACCCAGGACACCCCTTCCCCTGCAGACCTCATCAAACACGACTCAGCTAGACAGTGCTCAGTGGAGAGTCTGGGACAGTGCATGTCGCCAAGGGGAGAGACAGGCCAAGTGGCCTGGCTGAGCCATGTGGGAACAGCTCTCTGGAAGAAGCAGATCCAGACTCTTTAACCCTGCTTCCTAGCACAAAGAGACAGGCTGGGCGGGGAAGTAATGCAGCCTTAGAGTCCCCACTGGCTGATGGCCTTGCTCCCCTCTGTATGTTTCTAAAGGCAATGTTGCAAATAAAAAGCCATCAACACCCCCAAACGGCCCTCAAATCCAAGCAAGCCCCTGAGAAAGAAACGATATGTGGCAGGGGTTGCTGTAGACCCGGGGAAGCAGCACGGTCCTACGGTCTGTAAGCCACAAATGTTAACTGAATATAAAGTAGACAAAGTTTTCCAGTGCGAGATGGAAAACACATCTCACCCTGCTCACACTGTACTGGCCAGCATGTTACTCATTCATATAGCTCATCAGTCATATTCGCAGCCAGCCATTTTAGGAGGGAAACTCAGCAGCAGGGCCTACTGTAGTAACACACAGCACCACACATCAGCCCGACCACCTGCGCCACGCACACAGCACAAGGTGCCATGGGCTCCGGGGAGCAGACACTCCGGAGAGCAAGGTACAGTGTCTCAGCACTGGGAGGTGAGTTATTCATTCTAAGACATTCCCCATGGGGCTGCAGAAGCCTAGAACAAACTGACGGCAGCTAAATAAACCAATTTTCACTTCTGTTCACTGCCTTTAGCCATGGAAGGGGGTGCCCTTCCAAAGCCAGCGATGCCTAGGCACAGCTGCTTGTCTGATCTCAGTTCCAAGAAGACGGAGGCAATGACCATTTCTCTCTCAGCCCTGCATGCCGAGGGACTACAAAGGGGCACCATGGATACGCTACATCTAAAGTCAAGCCGTGGAAGCCTGGCTATTCCTGTGCACAGCTGTTTGGGTTACTGTTCATAAATAAATACGTATAGTAGATTGAGAGACTACAGAAACAGACAGGGAGGGGGTCTGTGAGAGAGGGAGAGAGCAAGAGAACTGGGGGATTGTAAAAACCTCAGTTTCTGTGCAAGCCAGTTTAAAAACCACTCCTTTGACAGTTTGCAGGGATCCCTGAATGCTGGCCCACCTAGTAACAGTCAGTGCTATGGTCGTCCAGCTCTCGCTGGCGACCCGTCAGCCTCGCTTCTTATAAAACATCCTTTGGCAGGTCAGGGCATGGCCCTGGAGGGAGCTAGGTCCTGCCAAGTCACCCAGAGGATGCAAAGAGGGGCACTTGCTGGATGCCACAACATGGCCAGCCAGAAGGAAAATCAGCCCCTTTAACACCACTTAACCCACATTAACTTAGTAAATTGAAGTTCATCCCTTCTTGACAGCTTGACGTTGCTCTATGGCTTCAGGGCCTCCTAACTGTCCCATTCTTCCCGCTCTCTCACCAAAACTGACCGTGCCAGAGCAGATGGTGATGTCTGCGGAATGTAAGACACCTCTGGTTTCTTCACCTGCCAGCTTCAACCTGGTCACTACCCAGGATCTATGGAGCCCTTCACTCGTTCACAAGGATCCGGGCACAGCAACTACACAAGTCTCTTGAAGGTTATCACCATTCCTCTACTTCCTCTCCTGCCCAGTGTAGCTCTTTCTATTTGCTGCCTTTCAAGATCAGCATCTCCTCCAACACTGGCATATTCCCTTGCAATGAGTTCTTTCTTGATCCCTTTTGGGTGACACAATTCTCTGTCCACCACCTTTCTGCAATTCACTTGCCAGCTACCAAACGTCTCCCATGTCACACCCTTCCTACCCATCTTTTCTGCCTGTTTCCCACTGTCCAGCCACCAGGGGCAGCTGTTTGCTTCATCAGGGGCAGATGTTGTGCAACCCTTCCAATTTAAAGCAGAAATAAAAAAAAAAAAAAATTATCTAGCTTTATAGAAAAGATCATTTCCGTTGCATCCAACGTGCCTCTAAAGGCTTCTCCTAGAGAACAAAGAGCCTCTCTCTGGTTGTACTACTCAAAGCAGCTGGGCAGCTACTGCCTCACAGAACATCTCTCTGGTGGAGCTGAGAGGGCCTAAGAGCCGCCACCTGGACACATGACCCTTGCCAGCTAAGAGCCCGTACTCCTCAGCTGCCTCCGCGTACGGAGATACCAGCAAGTGCATAGGGGAAACTGGGATATGCATGCGGCTGGGTACAGATTATTTATTGCACTGCTTCAGAGAGGCGAGGGAGGAACAGGAAAGAGCGCAAGTCATCGTTTCACTTTCGCATCTTCTTTGATCTTCCAGATCATCAGCTCCATGCAGGCGCTGGCATCCTCACTGGAGTCGTGGCCTTCCACTGGGGATGAAAGATACGAGAGCCACAATTAATCACAGTGGGACAAGAACCCCAGGCCAGGCTTCTGTGCACGAGCGGTCCAGATTACACTAGAAGGCCAGGGATGGGGAGGAAGAACTAATGCAGACACCTAACCAGGAGCTAATGGCCTCAAAAGCCCTGCAGTTACACTGTAAGAATCATTCTAGTTGCCCAGGATGGGGCCAGCTTGCAAGGTTCTCACAAGGAAACTAAGTCATCAGCTGACAGCTGCTCTACATGGACTGTGACCCCTCCTTGGAGTGGAGTGAACAGGGATGTCTCCTGGGGGAGCTGGAAGCAAAAACACAATAGACTGTGACACTCTTCGGAGGAACTCCAGTCTGACAGGTGCCAGTGGGAGTTTCACACACCCCAAAGCAGAACAGAAATACCGGGTTGTGTCACGTGACTCAGCTGAATCCTCCCTAAATGTCAGCACTGACGACAACTTACTAGACGGCTCCCTGCAAGGAGAAGGCAGCAGCTCACACTTGTCTTACAGAAATTGGCTGGGGCAGCTGGCAGATGCTTCAAAAGAGTAAAGCACCCCAGAGCCTGCACCCTCCCCACCAGAACGGCCTGACTTTGGCACAGAACAACGATCAGACTGAGGCACTCTGCTCCTGACAAGAGCTGAGGAGTGGGAAGGACAGCTTAGGATCCTCTCTCTCCTCAAATCCCCTCTATGTGAAGAATGTTCTCAAAGGAGAGCTCTGAAAAACGAAATGCTGCTCTCCCTGCAGGGTCATTTAGAAAGCAATATAAACATACAAGAGACTTTACAACAGCCAGACCTGAGAGCAAGATCTGACCCAAAGGAGTTAGCGCTCAAGAGGCCCCAATAGCTGCAGTGCAGTTAGACAAAGAAGCATGCCTGTGAGATTCTAGCAGGCTTGTTGAGCAGATTTTCATCTGTACTACGTGGACAACAACCCTTCCTTTTTCCCATCCCTTGACTTGTCTCTGAAGCATGAAAGCTGGTTGAGGCAAGTGCTGCCTGACTAGAGGGTTTGCATAGCACCTAGCCCCAGGCTCAGCTGCTCAGAGGCAGTCAGAGTGGCATCAGGACAGCAAGACGGACAGGAGTGGAGTGGAGTTAGATGGGACAGCAATGTTCCCATGGCCCCCGACTCTGAAGTCTCACCATTGTCCTGGATGATGCGCTTGAGGTAGTCTGCCATCAGGGTCCGGAGTGCTCGTTTATAAGGCAAACCCAGCCGGTGGGGAAAGACAACTGCAGTATCCACCACTGTGGTGTGGATAAGCTGGTGGAGGGAAAAACACAGTCATTTGTTTCTCCTCCTCAGAGCAGTCAGAGCATTAACTGAGATTAACCACACACCCCCATAAGACCTCAATCACCCACAAGACTCCTGCCAAACCATTTCCACAGATGGTTCTAGCCGAAGTGCCCAGAACTGCATCTTCTGTCAGCCAGAATGCCAGCCTGGACCACGCACTAATTCCTCTTAGCACTCTGCTTAAACCCAGTCTCAATTCATCCATAAGAACTCCTTCACACAACAGAGCAACTACTCCACATATGTTGACTCCACAGATGCTCCCGTGCTTCCAAAAGAGTCTTTACACAGCCTGCCACACAGCTAGACCAGCTCGACTCCCCTGCATTTATTTTCATCCAATTCTGTAAGTTCTCCCTCTTCAAAGCATCTGACGAAGAGGGATATTCTCCCACGAAAGCTCATGAGATAAATAAATCTGTTAGTCTTTAAGTGCCACACAACTCCTTGGTTTTTTGGCTTTTTTTCCTCCTTGAATGGTTCGTTTTAAAATAGACACTGCTCTGCTTCAGAAGGTAACTGGATTTAACCCACGCCATGCCGTACCTCTGCACAAGCAGATTCTTGCCTCTTTGAGACAGGTCCGTCGGTCTCAGCTGTGGCTGGGCCTTTGGAAGAGATTAGTTTGAACAGTTCTGTTCCTGTTCTAGCTACGGATGAATTTAAAGGGGCTGGATGTTCTGATCACTGTCATCTGCAGTTAAAGTAGGATGCGACCGGGTAAGCAGACCTTACGCAGCAGGGCACAAGCAAATCACTGAAGAGGCCGGGAAGGAATTTCCTGCTAGTCAGGTGCATAACCAGGGGAGCTGGGGAGGGATGCAAAATGTCCTCTAGTATCAAGCACTGACCAGAGCTGGAGTCAGGATAGTGGCTACACAAGCAGGTAAATGCTTTGATCTAGCATTTAAACCAGGATGTGCCCAATTCTGCTATGCACTGAAGAGCTCACGCACTGATCCTTTGTGCTGGCCACAGGATTGCTACACTTGGGTTATGAGGCAGCTAGGGTGAAAGAGAGGTTAAGCATCCAAAGGACCAGACTCAAGAATGGTGTGTTTACAGTGCTGCTCTTGAACTGACGTTATTTTGTACGTCTAGCCAGAGAGGGCAGTTCCTGGAGGGCTCTTTCCTTTAGGTTTACGATTCATGACACAGGATGACTTGACCAGGCTTTTGACTCTCCAGCCTCCCATTTTCCCCTTTACCTTTTCTAGGCTCTTGCTAATGTTGCGTGACAGCCTGCCACTTACTTGTTAATAGTTTCATCTCTGAGCTATGGAAATGCTTTAGAACAGCTGCAGTTTAATGGAAACAACCTGCTGCGTTCTTTGAAGTGTAAAACTGCCAAACATTATGGATAATCTCCTCTACAGCACAGTCAAGTCTGGCAGCAGCCCAAGCAGAATAATTACTTATGTAGATCAGGGAGGCTGAGGAAAGGGGATAATATGGCTTTACATACAAAACTCAAATGCCATTGCTATTTGATGCTTGCTGTGGCCATTATCGGGATGTCTTCGTTACTACCATCACCTTTAGAGATCACGACTTTACACCGTACCACCTGCAAAGCGCTGCTGTATTGCTTTTGGGTTAGTATAATTGGTGGTTTCTGTAATGCTACAAGGGAATAATGACTTTTAGAGGCCACCACAGTCATCTAGCACCGATGAAACCATAAATGACTTTTTCCCCCTGTGAATACTGATACTTTAAGATCCTGGTCATGGAGGACACTACAGAAAGGCAAAGAGCTTCACAGACATTAATACAATGAACATCCCCAAATCCCCCTGAGTTCACCAACTCTTACCTCTTCATCAAATAGGGCTATGTGGACAAAGAAAGGAGAAAGGAAAGGAAGGCAAACTCTTGCCTCATCACAAAAGAAACAGACAAGGCACGTAATGGTAAAGTTGTAAAGATTAAAGAAAATGGAGGAGATGGGGTTTGTTACCTTTAGTGCAAATAAATCACTTTCTAAGCTATGTCCTATCAAAATAGTGTCTGCACTGAACATGTTTAGCAGAACAGCTTGGACATCTCGCAGGGTGATGCTCGTGTTCTGCAGGTCCTCCTCCGTCACACCTGAAAACCTGCAGTGCAACGACAAGAGACTTCTCCTTAGTGGGGCTGAAAATACCATGGCCTAGCAACACCCACACATCTGAGGCAACGAACACGTCATCTTCTCAGAGTTTCTCAAGAAGCAGCTTTCAGCAAAGGGATACTTGGGGCATGACATGGTGAGAGGCACCGCAACAACTCATGATTAAGGTTGAAGTTTTGGTGTGGGAGTCATGGCATTCATGGTCATTGTGAATAAAGTCCAAATGACCTTTGCAGCAGCTGCTCCTTTTCCCTCAGAGCACTGCAACATGGCCCACGCGGCTGCTGCGCCTAGCAGATTTGGTGCACCCACCCCTACATAGGAGGAGATGGACAGGCACACCTAAGTAGCAGTTGTGATCGTGGGGGCCAAGTGCAGCCCCACCAAACAGGAGTTGCTGTTGCAGAGTGAACTTGCTCCCCAAATGGACCCCCACTCCTTCACTTTCCATGACTCATCCTTGTTTTCTCACATCAATGCCATGAAAAGCAGTAAACTTTTCTGGGAAAAACAGCATGTTTTCTGGGCTGCTTCAGCACAGCTGCTCATCTATTCCAACAACATGATCCACCAAAATCAGGACTTTGCTGGAGAGGCATCCACCACACTCAAACAAAGCAAGGAAGCAGCCCTGCTTGAGGGGAAGCCTTTGTGCCCTCCATAGGAGAAGAAAAGCAGCCACAAAGGAGCTACACAATTTCATATTCTAATCATAAGCCAAATACTACAAAGGCTGCCAAGGAGGAACGGCTGGAGGGGGCTTAGGAAATGCCTTGTCATCACCTCTTGAGCAAACTAAAGAGTGGTGCTGACAGGCTGAGGGAGGGAAGTCATGAAGAGATTTCAGCACTGGGCTTCTGAAGCCATGTGTTATTAAAAACCTCTCTCTCCAGAAAGCAGAGTCCAAAATCTTTTTAATGACTCTGGTCATGCTTCATCCAGCCATCCAGGGAAGAGGCCTGTTTACCTGGTGTTGTAGTCCACCACTTTGTTGTCAGGTTTGACAAAGGTGTCATAGACCACTTTCAGTTCTGAGTTGATCACCGTTACTCTTGTCAGCTCCAGCCCTTGCTTGGTGTAACACTGTCAGAGCCAAACAAGAAAAGCAAGGTGTTTGCACCCCAGATCTTGGTATCTACATGTCAGCCCTACCACCAACACATTCATCTTCACACCAGCACCCCCTGAATTCTGACAGTTCCACTGCTCCATGGCTGGCTAGCATACACTGGCCAGTTACCTGCTATCTTTCAAAAGAAATTTATCTTAAATGACAGCAGCTAACCAATTAAAAATACATCTCTAACCAACCCCGCACCACATGACATCATGCAGTCAAACCACCACATGGGCTGCCAAAACAAAAAAAAAGACGACTTTTATTTGAAGCTAACATGGCAAAGGAATGATATGGTACCCAAGTGCTGAATATATACAGCACAGCAAGGCCTACAGACGGGCAGTACCAGTGTGCAAGATTTCTGGAGCGCAGCATCGGGGAGAGTTAGATATTCCTACAGCAAGCTAACCTCCTGGTAAAAATTTTAATAAGAGCGTCACAGAGAGGGTATCAGGAGTTTATAATCTGCTTTCTAAAATAACTTGATAGGCAGTGACCCTGAGCAGGTTGGTTTTTAATAAATAACCAAAAGACACTTCTGGTGCAGGATTAGATCTTCTTGATCAGTTACATCCTGACCTTGGCTCGTCACGCAAATGGATTAGAATATTCTGTTCCCATTGCTGATGGGACTGCCACTCAGAGACAAACTGTTGAACAGCCCCCAGCATCCCAAGTGTGGCTTTTCTTCTGTACATGAGCTCCAGTTTTCTTAGGGAAAATGAAAAGCAGAAACAGATCTCTACAGAGGAGTGCTGCAGACAGCTATCCTGTTCCACCCCAGGCTTCCCACTGGTCCTATAACATGTGTAGGTTCCCCTTTCGACTAGGATTTCCACTCCCAGATACCCACCATTTCACAGTCTAAGGCATAGATTCCTGGACAGCAATCAGTAGTAGGCAGCTTCTCAAAAGTTTTCACAAAACCCTCAAGGTTCTCCTTTCGGCCATCTTGGACGTGTTGCTTTAAAGAGAAAACCACACATACTTTTAAGACAAAAGCAAGTCCCTAAAATCCCAGCCCAAACCAGACAGGAGTCTCAGAATTAGCTGCCTGACAGGTGAAATCTCAGATTCAACTAAGAATTTCTTTACATTTCCAATAATTAGAAATTAAGACTAGGATTTGCCAGCAGAAGATTGCTCCTGAGCAAGTATCATGTAGAAAGACACAGGTTTCATAGCAGCCAGCAATTATACAAGTGTACAGGAAAATGTTTTATAAAGTACCACTTAGTGCTGTTATACCTCTGCAGCTGCCTCAAGATCTTCAGCCTTACGCATGAACAGACTGGAAAAATTCAGGTGTTCTTTATAGCTGCATGCCCCTGTGTGATTCACTGCTTCTGATAACTTCACCAGGGATGGTGAACCCATTCACGCACAACCAGATCCTCACATCCACATACATGCAGCATTTCTGCATGAGTAGCTCCTGTCTGAGTGACGAATTAAGCATTCGGAAACAAGCCTAAGTGAGGAGAAATATCCACCAAACAACATTCGGTCTTTCTACTTAAAGCAAGGGTGGACAAAACTGGCTCACAGCTGGGTGCCAGCAATTTTATTTGTGGTCGTCAGAGGGCACTCCTCCATTACACTTCTGCAGTGGAACTAGGCTACTAAAACTGGTTACCACTGCGATCACACAAGGAGATTTTCTCCCACAAAAGCTCATGCAATAAAAAAATTTTTTAGTCTTTAAAAGTGCCACAAGACTGCTTGTTTGTTTTATCCACAAAGCAGGAAACTACAAAACTGAGAATGATCTATACAACTGTGCATCAGTCATGGGACAGCAGCCCTGCACTGCAACCAACAGAGAAAGTTTCTCCTCAGTACTTGTACGTTCAAAGCCAACACTAATCCTGTGTACAACCATTTTCAAGCAGTAAACGGCTAGACCTGCCAGTAGTACAGGTGCCAGGCTTATTTTGCTGCGAAATTGGAGAATGCAGATAATCACAGAGTCTGATAATTGGGTTTCAGATGGCTTTTTTCCTTCCTCACTTAAGGGTGCAACGTAACTCGGGTCAGTAAAATAATCTGCTGAGAACACTGACAGTGTACGTCTATCTGACTGTGCCTTTCCCCACATTATTTGCGAGTTTACTGCCCCATACTCTCTTCTCTCCGATTTTTAGGTGGTAGAGAGAACCAGACCCCAACTGTTATTTTGAGGTACATTCCCTTCCAGATGCAAGCTGAAGTCATCTCTGCAGCTACAGTCTGCCATCTGCTGTTCAATTTGCTAATTGCAATGCAGCCTAAAGCCTGAGTATCTCAAGTATGGTAGGCAGGAAAAGATGTAAAAACTTCATCTGGGATAAGAACAGGCAAATGTCCTAGTCACTTACTACAGCTATTTGTTGTTTACAATGCCTCACTTCAGAGCTCCCTTCCCAAATACTAGTATGTTACTTTCCTACCTTGCACACAAGCCAGGAATTACTGAGGGCTGTTCTGCCATCAAGGGATGCTGTGAAAACTTACCCATTTTGATAAGAAAACAGAAAAAAGGGATGAGTGGTGTTCAGCAATAGTACAATAGCAACCCAGAAAAGGCATTTGCAAGAGGATGCCTCAACCCTGGAGAGCCATGCAGCAACCTTCATGAAATAAAGAGGCTACTGGAGGACTGACAAGTTACAGAGGGGTAGCTCAAATGGGGGGTTGGGGGGACATGCTCCCCACACTGCTGCTGCTTTAAATCTCCCAGCAAGGGGTCTAGCAAGGGAACAGAAGTCAAGAATCGTCCCTCATAAACCCTGTGGGTGGACCCCATCCTTGACTTTTGTCCATGGCCCAGAATCCCTAAGATCACCCCTGCGTTAGTCTAGTTCAGCAAAACGAATGAGGAGCCTTGTGGCACTTTTAAACACTAACAAATTTGTTTATTGCAAGGACTTTCAGGGGAGAAAAATCCCACTTTGTCAGATGCTTGAAAAATGGAGGGAAAAATATGGAACTTTTTTTTTCTTCCCCATTTTCAATCATCTAACAAAGTGGAATCTCTCCCCCAAAAGCTCATGTGATAAATAAATTTGTTAGTCTTTAGAAGTGCCACAAGACTCCTTGCTTGGTGTGGGGGACTGAATATTTCTTGAAAGGCTGTGAAGCTTTATGGCTTAAGATGGCCTAGAAAAGCAGAAGAGAAGCCATGTTTCTGTAGTTTCTTGTTTATTTCACATGATCTCCCCACACAGTATTTTTCCTTAGAACACTGTCAGATAAAATTGATCAAATAACCATCTTCTCTTTTCTACTATTTGAATAGTAAAAAACTGGCAAGAGCTAAAACCTAGTAAGTGTAGTCTGTGCTCTGAGGACAGGGCAGGATAATGCCTTACAGTATATCCCTCAGAAGCCTTTCCTGTTTCACCAAACTTTGAGTTTTACTGTTTGTACTTCCTGCTATCATATACAGCTACCTTTTGTTTCTTTCTATTGTGCATGCACTAGAATGAGATTAACAGGATGTACAGACTTCTCCAGTCAGAGACACCAGTGAAACAAATGACTGAGAAGCAACCCAGCAAATTCAGTGGGAGGAGCTGATGGGACAGAAATGTTTGCTGCTTTAAGACAGTCATTCACTGCCAAGACCAGTCCTACAGCAGGGCTAGGGTTTCAGTTACAAGTTGCACATAAAAAGAGAAGCACCTTTTACAAGATAAGCATTTGAGATCAACTCTCAGCAAAAGGCCAGAGCTTATTTCCTGATCTGGTTTCTTGCTTACTCAGATTTAAGGTGCTAGAATCTCTTCCACTTGCTATGCCCCCAGAACTTGAGCAGCATTTACGGGCTGCAAAAGACTCTCTGATCCGGTCCTCATCCAGGAGGAAGTGTTGAGCAACAGTATGGAGGATGGAATGAACAAGGGCGATGAAGGAAGAAAACCCCATATTCCCCATGCCTGAAACAAGAGTTGTTTTTTGGGGCACGTGAGGAAGGGAACAAAAGGGGGAAATCCTGTGTGTGTCACACACTAGTTCTGGCTTTGTGCCACAGAGCTGTTTCCTAGGGATTGTGCTTGTAGTTCGATGCACCAAGCTTCTCAGCCTCCCATTCACTGTAGCTCTAAACCTCTCTTAAAGCTCCCGGAGAGTGTCAGGCATGAGGGTTTGCCTGGACTCAATCAGTCAAATTCCAGGCAGAAATCCCACTCTTGCTACATGGTATTTTTAAAGACCATTTCCAACCTTTCAGTGGCTGAGAAAGTTTAAATAAGTTGTTGTTTTCCCAAAGAAACATGCTCAACTTCTGAAAGTGCCCACACGGGAATAAGCGACAGGTCATGGAGAGGGGAAAACAAGTTAACTTACTTTGGCCACCTGGCATCCCGGTGAACCAATGGCTCCTGAACAGCAGCTATAGTGCGTTTCCCATCCTCCTGGTACTGAAAAAGCAAGAGACAAGCATTAGCCACTGGAGCCAGGAAGGAACCTTGTCCACTAAAGAGCACATTTACCCAGCAGCCAGGAGACGCAACGCCCAAGTGGGGTAGGCAGAAATGCTAGATTTGCTTGAGCTACTGTCTAAAAACAACAGTGGAACCACAGTGGCACTGACAGCAGACCAAACTAGCCACTTCATTACGACCTCACCTGAATCCCTGGGCACGCACTTGGATGGCTAACACGAGCTGAATCTGGGGCCACCATGGCCATGCTGGTGTTTTTGGGCACTCACTCAAGCAGAATTTAGTGTGCCTGTCTGCCTCCACTGGGCATTAGACCTAACAGCTGCTATGTAGACACAATTCAACACCACATAATAAAATCTCTAGAGCGGTTAAAAGGAAAAGACTGAAGAGTAAATCCCAAAACCTAGAGGGTTCAACTCTTCCCTTCCCAGCCAGTCTGAACCAAGTTCAGTAGCAGGGTGCCAGAGAGCCAGAGATGCTTCAGAGCTCTCTTATGGATCTGTTTAGCAAACAGACTTGAGAAACAGAAGTATAAATTATGAAGGGATCTGTTTGCAAAGGGACATTGTGAAAGCTACAGCAGAGAGTCAAATTAGGGAAGTTTCTATCTGGGAAAGAATTCAATTCAAAACACTATGCTCTTTGGGGCCATGGCCACTGTTCTGTATGGTTAGCATAGCACCCTACAAACAAGGACCTCAACTGGGACCTCAGAAAACTGCTATTAATAAGCAATAAGTCTAATTCAGTAGAAACAACTAGTTCACTGGAACCAGCACTATTTCTTAACAGACCATATTTTCACCCATCGGTTCTCCTTCCAACAGTTACTATTCTGGAGATAGTTCTACCCCCCGACAGTGTGTCCTTTTGTTCTACACTGCCTCTCTTCTAGAAAGGAAATGACTCAAATCCCCAACTACTTTAAAGGCAGGATTCCCCACACAATAATGATCAGCTTGTTGACAGAATCATAGAATCATAGGGTTAGAAGGGACCTCATAAGGTCATGTAGCCCAACCCCCTGCCAAAAAAGCAAGACCACTCTCACTAAATTATCCCAGCCACGGTTTCGTCTAATCGAGCCTTAAATATCTCCAAAGATGGAGATTCCACCACTTCCCTAGACAGCCATTCCAATGCTTCACAACTCTCTGAGTAAGAAAGTTTTTCCTAATATCCAACCTTGACCTCCCCAGCTGCAACTTGAAACTATTGCTCCTTGTTCTGTCCACCGTTACTACCAAGAACAGCCAAGCTCCATCCTCCTTGAAGCATCCCTTCAAGTAGTTGAAAGTTACTATCAAATCCCCCCTCAGTCTTTTCCAGCTAAATAAGCCTAGTTCCTTCAGTTGTTCTTCATAGGTCTTGTGCTCCAGCCCCTTGATCATTTTTTTTCCCCCTCAGCTGGGCTCTTTCTAATTCATCCACATCCTTTTTGTAGTGGGGAGCCCAAAACTGGGCACAGTATTCCAGATGCAGCCTCTCCACTGCCAAATAGATGGGAACGATCACATTCCTTGATCTGCTGGTAAGACTTCTACTGATGCAAGTCAGCTCTGCCCTCACCAGTACATTACGTGGCTTTGCACTGAATCATTTTTAGAGTTAGCCTGGCCACATTCTGAAAGCCCACAAGCCATTATCCTAAGGACAACAGGTTTAATAAATTCCAAAGGAGGTAGCCATGTTACTCTAGTTCTGCAAAACAAACAAGGAGTCCTATGGCACTTAAAGACTAACAAATTTACTGATTGCATGAGCTTTCATGGGGGAAAAAACCAACAAAGGCTCATACAATAAATAAATTTGTTAGTCTTTATGTGCCACAGGACTCCTTGTTTGTTCTGGGTTTACTAAAGGAACACACAGGATGTGGAAAAACCTCTAACTACGGAGGTTCCACAACTTCTCTTGGTAATCTATTCCCATGCTCAACTACCCTGACAGTTAGGAAGCTTTTTCTGATGTCTAACTTAAATCTCCTCACTGCAATTTAAGCATACTGCTGGTGATTTAGGAAAACAAATTATCTCTCTCTTCTTTATAACAACCTTTTACATACTTGAAGATTTATCAGCCCCTTGCACCTCATCCTCACTTCTCAAGACTAAACAAATCCAGTTTTTTCCATCTTTCCTTCTAAGTCATGATTTCTAGACCTTTAATCACTTTTCTTGCTCTCTTCCAGACTTTCACCAATTCGACCACATCTTTCCCAAAGCTTGGTGCCCCAAACTGGACACAATACTCCAGGTGAGCCCTTACCAGTGCTGAGTAGCATGGAAGAAGTATTTTTTTAAATGAAATCTTTGCTCTCACTACTATGGTTGCATTTCACAGATCACCACCACCACCTGACAACATCACTTCTCACCAAGTTCACTCTGAACTACTATTATGAAATCTGCAGTGCCACCAAGTGGCCAAATTACATACTGCCATTTTGGATACAGCACAAAAAACACCCTGGCTTTTGTACTGATTCAATTTTAGTAATAAATAGATCAGATGCTACATGCTAAAGCGCAGCAATGTTTTGCCGACACCTTCATAGAAGAGACCCTACCTCTCTGCTTGCGTAACCTTCCCCAGTGATGGAGGCACTCCTCTTTGCGGATGCAGTTTCCGGATGCTGAGACCATGTATTCAGTACCACAGCGGCAGCAGATCCTACATGAAGCTTTAAAAATAGGGCAGTTAGCTCACTGGAAAGTCTACGTTTCAGTCAGTTTAATACAGGACAATCAGTAGGTTAAACAAGTTCCTATTTCCACTGTCAAAAAGAAACAGAAAACAGCTTTGCCTGGTGTTTAGAGCAGGGAAGACTGGGAATGAGAAGGCCAGGATACATATCCCCCCAACCAAAGACCCAACAGGCAACCTTGGGGAATTCAATCCCTATAGATCAGTTTGCCTATTTACAAAATGGGTATAATGCTCTTTATGTACCAATTTAGAGGTGTCAATGAGGTTTAATATTTGTCACTCTTGGTTCTGGCCTTGTACACACCCTGAGTATGTTGAGATAACGGGACAACGAATCACAATAATTTGGCACATATGCTGAACGTGGAAATGCAGGATTAGAAAATACGTATACATGCACAACATGGCTAAGCCAACTTTACTGCTGAAACATTACCCAATTTTCCTGAGTCTTGCATACTGGAGTTCTCAACCTCAATGCTGAGGTTTTGTATTTAATTTCCCAGATAGCACAAAAAACAAACAAACAAACAAAAAAAAAAAAAACCCCAAATGAAAATATGAAAAATATTGTCACTTTAATACCATGGACCTGTGCTCTGATGGCCATAAGCCGTTAGGGACACCTCGAAAACAAAAGAATGTGGCTAACATTCTAAGCCACATTAGAAACCGCAAGGCACAAAGGGAAAAAGCTGTTAAAAGCTTGTGTGGACAGTGTGACTCTGTAAACTTTCCAGCATTTCAAATACTGTAGTGAACCCATTTTCTTCAAACTCAGCTTCCCAAGTTCTTCCCTTACAGCAAACTACAGAACAAGCTTTATTTGAGTCTTCTAAGTTACGCATACCAGAAAACACAATGTCTCTACCACTAGATAGAACTTAACGGGTTACTGAAGGTGAGCATAACACGAATGTCACCATTTGAAAATGGTCCAGATTCCTGGGATCTCCCCCACCCAACCGACTCTCTCCAAATCTATCATAGAGTTGTTAATCACCACAAGTGATTAAGAACTCAGTTCTGTGCATCACCTAAAATGAAGCATGTTCCAAAACAGAGTGCTGGGTGGTTTATCTGTTGTGGTTTCTGTAGTGTTCACTAGCGAAAGACTATAAGGGAAATTCCAAAACCAGAAAGTTGACAGCAGTATTTCCAACCTCAATACAACAATTTCTTGCATTCTAATAGTTCAAACAATCATCCCAAAACCAAAACAGCATTATAGTTGACTGGCACGTGCAGCATCCATGTGTACTATTATCTACATATTTGCACTCAGCAGGTTGTGAGAACATACTGATGCATGTTTCCAATGGCTTAGTTACTTACAGCATCAAACCAAAGTTCCTGAGACAGCTGCAAGAAGCTACAGCCACACTAGGTATACTGTGAATTCAGGACCGCATGAGGGGATGTGACCGGTCAGCTCAGAACATAAAACATTTCACATCTGTAGTGCTCGACTGCATTAAAGCCAGCCAATACCAATGTGGAGTGCCAGTATAGTCTAATACAAACATGGACAGAAAGAGTTAAATGGGTGAGCACTTAGGGTACTTGAGCAGCTACCCTCTGTAACCAAAGGACTGACTCAGCTGCACAGGGTATCTTCAACTCTCTTTTCTGCTTTTATAAATTCTGATGATGCCTTTTTATTATTCACTTGGGCCTGAGATTTTACTCAATCTATAGGACTCTGGTTTCTTCTTTGCTTAAAAAGAAATTTAACTCCTCTGAATAGATATCATTTTTCGGAAAAATCAGTTCCATCCCTTTCTGAAATTATATACCATGGCACCTTCAAGACACACAACTGAAAACTGCACTCTTCTAAATCATGCTGTAGTGTGAGTGGGGACCCAGTCAGGTACGCCTTCAATTTATTCAGCCATTACTGCAGTTCAGGGGAGCTACAGCTGTTTGAGTCATAAAGTAAGTCTTCCTCAATTCCCTTGGACATAAATGTGCCTTTCAATGCCCACACAGAAATCCCTTAGGACACCCCATGAGAGGCTCTCTGTGAAAGAGTTTTGCCATTTGCCCTCCTCATACACTGGATGGTCTGCAAGCCCTAGCCTAGGATATTTAGAATTCCAACCAGAGAAACTCTCTATTTCTGAAGAAAGAGTGAAAGAGATTCCAAATCATCAGCCGTGTTAGTCTAGTTCAGCAAAACAAACAAGGAGTCCTTTGGAACTTTTAAAGACTAACAAATTTATTTACTGTATGAGCTTTCATGCGAGAAAATCCCACTTCCACTTTCAAGTGTGTGACCGAATGGGATTTTCTCACACAAAAGCTCATGTGATAAATAAATTTGTTAGTCTTTAAGTGCCACATGACCCCTTGTTTGTTTTGCTGAAACAGACAGGTAGATCAGGGAACTCATTAGCAGAAAGGAAGGACAAACTGGGAACTTGAATAAAATGTGCTTCAGCTCAACAGTGAGGTCTAGATATGTGTTCTCAGAAACAAAGAACCTTTGCTGCCCTCAGGATTGACAGAACACCCACCAAAGCAGGACATCAAACCAGAATACCTATGCACACTAACCTCTGAAGGGCTAACAAATGGGTGGAGGGAAGGGATTAGAATTATAACCCAGAAATGCTCCAGAAAGTGACAAGTAACTCCAATCCTGGCCATTTCCTCTGAGAATACGGGAGTCAGCTGGCCTAGGAAAGGATATCAAAAGATTTCTGGCAGCAGCTAGACCTACCATACAGACATACGAGGCTGTTGTGAGGCCAAAAGATACATACCTTTACTGCAAACAGCTCCCCGGGATATGAAGCCTTAAGAACCAGAAAGATAGGGAATGATCTGCAGACACCTTCATCTTCAATTGCAGGGGCAGCCTGCAGGGACACTGTGTCCCAGCACATGAAAGTTTGGCCTCATGGAAGCAAATGACCACATGCCAGGCCCTGGAGCATGCTCAGGCTGCTCCTTCTTGAGAGATAAGCGTGGCTGCAAGCAGCACGGGACGTACAGGCTGTACTTTGCTTAACAAGCCTTGCTGAGCACAACTGCCAGTGGAACTTACAGTCAGTTGTTTTCTTCTCTTCCACAGTGAAAACAACAGCACGGCCAGGTTTCTCTGGGTGTGGCATTGGGTAACCATTTTCCTTCAGCTGCTCCTCCGTCAGGAGATATTCTTTCAGTCTCCTGTACAAAGCAGCTCCTGGTAACACCAAACAAAACACTGATGATGCGCCAGTGAAGTGGCAAGAACACCAACCATTTTCTAAACAGCAGCAATCAACATGTCTCATGTAGAGAGTCCTATGGTCTCAAATTTGTTGCTACATCGTCTGTTAAGTATTTAAATGATTCTAAATCCATGGAAATAAAGTCCAAAGTCAAAATTTTTCAAACTTGGTCACCTACATACATGACTTTATTTGTAAATTTTTATAGACTCAGTCTCTAAGGTCAAAAGGGACCAAAGTGACCATCTAGTCCAGCTGTTCTCAACCACTGTGTCAGGACACATTATTGTGTCACCACACAGCAGTAAGTGTGTCACAGAGAACCGGGGAGATGGCTGGATTTCACCAGGAGGGAGTGGGCTAGTGTGTCCTGCAGAGTGATAATATGCTGCCAAGTGCATCATGACCCACAGAAAGTTGAGAAGCACTGATCTAAGTCTGACCTTTGGCACAACACAGACCACAGAACCTCACCACCCACTCCCGTAATAAACCTCTAACTCAGTGGCTGTCAAACTTTTTTCCTTGGGACCCAGCTCCGGACCCCTCTGCCATACAGCAACCTTCCACTGCAAACAAGCGGGTTAGGAATCCCTCATGGCTTTCATCACATCTCTGAAATCTACACATGTAATCTGAGATCACATACATGGACTATGTGGAGGGTGATCCCACATGCCATACTCCTGTCTCAAAGTAGGAAGCACATCAAGTCTCTAAAATTGCATGTAGTAGCCTGCAGTGTGTGGGGGGAGCTCCTTGCAAATGGGGGTTGACTGGGTGGAGAAATGATATGGAAGTGCTGAGACAAGGGAAGGAGAAGAGAGCCAGTGCCAGGCTGGAAAGAAAGGCCCTGGAAGATCCTGTCTGCTGCTGATCCTACCCAAGTCCCTCCAGGTCCTGCTCCTTTCTCCACTGCCAAATCCCAGGAACTGATGCAGCCCCTCTGGGTTCCACTTTCACCTCTGCTCTTCATCTGCTCCCTCAGTCTGCATGAACACATAATTAACCACAATATTGTGACTGAAGGGGTGCTAGCCGTCTCTGCTTGGTCTGCTGAGCCCTGTCGCTGTCAGTGTGCATGAGGCAGCAACACAAGGGGCTATCCACCCTCCTTCGGATTGGGACCTTGTTATAACCTGTGTTGCTTCATAGTTACACTCTGCTGTGGGGCACAGTGGACTCCCATGAGACTTGAGGCAGTGATGAGCTTTAGTGCACTACAGACCTCTCTACCTTGTTCCCCAGTAAGGTTAAGTCATCCTCTTTCAAGGCCAGGTCTGTGTACAGTTTAAACTTCTTCCAGCAGATGCATCCCTGAGTTGGATTTTACTCTGTTACTTAAGCTTTCTAACTGTAGAATGAAGGTACCACACATTCTAACACAGGCTCCTACTAGAACAGTTTGCTTTTCTCTTCTCTTTTTAATTATCAGTCAAAAAAAATCTTTGGAAAGAGTTTTTATTAAAATCTACAAGTTATAACTTTTGTTGCAAGCAAGGGAATTCTCAACCCATTGGAAAAAGAAGCAAGTCCTAATTTGCAAAAAATAACTGCAATCCCCAGATCCCAGAAATGGTGGAATAAAGGGGTGTTCAAAGTTTTCTCTTTTCTTCATTGGGTCTACTGATGATAAACACAAAAGGTTGCTTGCCAGTAACCTCAGTCCTTTTCATATGAATGAGAGAAGTCCAAAGACGAAGTGGGATTTTCTCCCATGAAAGCTCATGTGATAAATAAATCTGTTAGTTTTTAAGTGCCACAGGATTCCTAGCTTTTTTTTGATTCAGAGAGGAAACAGAGACTGAACAACTAGCACCTCACGCCTAATGACTCAAACGTTTGCCTCAATGCTCTCTACTGAAGGCTGCTACTATGTTACAACAGCAGATCAGCCAGAGGCAGCCACCTCCCTCTACCCCCACCCCCCATCTCTCCTGTCGGTAACCCAATATCTGCAGGTCTGCAACCCAGTACTGGGTTGCAACCTGAACTTTGATGACCAGCGCACTAACCTATGACTGAGTTATTAAAGTCCTCAAATCATGATTTAAAGAATTCAAGATCTTTTCAGCAACTAATTTAGGCACACAGAGTCTCAGAATTTTGGCCAAGGATTGCTAAGCCATCCAAAATGAAACGACTCTGACAGGTCAGACTTCAGAATATGTCACTAGCTATACTGTACTCTTGCGATCCCGATACATTACTTCAATCATTAAAGCACTTTCATCAGTACGTGATTAAGCATGCTAAGCAACATGCCTTCCTCCACTGCCCACAGCCACCTGTAAGGGTTTTTTTTTCCTTTATATTCAGCCTGTGTTTCCCTTCTGATGTTGCTTAGCTGAGCTATACAAATTACAAATTTAAGCCTTCCTCATATGTGAATTCCTTCAGCCCCTTAGTAGTTTTTGTGGCTATTCTCTGATCTCCACAACAGTCTGTCTATATCGCTTGGCAAATGAGGTGTGCACTACAAATTCAACCCAATAATGATATTGCTTACGTCATCATCCTTTGTATACAATGTGACCTTTTAGTACAATGGAAGTAAGCCATTATTTTTAATTAGCGAGACTCCCTACAGAATATATGGAGATATTCACACTGAATGTGGAAAAGCTGATAGGCCCAAAATAACCACATACAAAGCACACCTTCTGGGGCAGAAAGGCAGAAGCAACCCCCAATGCAGAAACTTACCCGTCAAGTCCTCTGCCCGCAAGCTCCCTGACTGGTTTAGCGTAAAGCTTGTCTTAGCAGCAAGTTTCCCACCAAGCACAGCTTCATGGGACACCAGTTTCCTGTTACTGGTCTCTGCAGGACAGGTGAAGAATAGAGCAGGACAGGTGAAGAATAGAAACAAGATCTCCGAAGCATCTAACGAAGCAGGATTTTCTCCCACAAAAGCTCATGCAATAAATATATTTGCTAGTCTTTAAGTGCCTTGTTTGTTTGTTTTAAGAACAATAAAGGATCAAATAGTCAGCTGCCACCTTTCAATAGCAAGTCTTTATTCCTGGGGTTTGGGGCACGACACACAGCAGAAAGGTTGGGTAGCTGGAGGAAGGATGGTTAGATTTAACGTCTTGAAATCTAGGAACTGGAACTTACTGGTGCTTTGAGGTCTGGCCTACGCAGTGGGATATTCCAATCTGTCGGCCTACTGTGGTTTTCCCAGGGGCAGCCAGGACATTTGTACAATTGTTCAGCATCTTTCCTAAACACACACACTGCTCTACGCCACACAATCCCATGGCATAGGTTAGCACAATTGAACTTTTTTGCAGACACAGGACATTGCAGCCACACTGCAGGCTTTATTTCAGCTCTGGGGACTATGACTACTGCTGCTGCACAGCATCTTCACTCATTTGGTGGAAACACCTCATGAGGTCAAGCGAGCAACGTGGAGAAGAGAAGCCACAGCAGTAGCTCTGCAGGTGGGAAAGGGAGACTGTTTCCTGGGAAAGCTCCCCAGGATAAAGAAGAGGAAGAATTCATCTGTGCTGCCTTTCTTCCCAAGATACTCTACCACCACCTGTCCTGTCAAACTGCATCCCCTCTGTGATGCCCCAAAGCAGATGCTGCTCCACAGTGGGCAGCTCTGCCACAACATCCCTGCTGATCAGGCTTCACATTGAACCTGTCACCCTTTTTAAAAAAAGAACCTCATCACTTGGGAATATGTGCAACATGTTAGATAATGGTTCACAGGTGCTTTTTAGTAATCAATAACTGGCAGCTCTCCGAAAGGACAGCCTCCCAAAGTTCAGCCTTGCTGAATAATGGCTGTGAAAGTAATGGGAGTAGGGAAGGGTTGAGATCAGAAAATTTTTTCACAAGAACAGCACAAATTGATTGTTTAATGTACCCTCTCAAGAGCCAATAATGAAATGTCTTAACCCTCTTCTTTTCTCTCATGAAGCTTAATGCATGTAACAGATTTCTGTGGTGATGGACGAGTCTATCACTTTGAAGGCACCATGTGAAAGTTACTCCATTAGCAGGACTTCTCATTTAAAGGACTTGTGCTATAAAAAAACCCAGCCCTGTGGCATATCTCCATTGAACTTTAAACAACTAACAAAGCACTGCAGGATCTTCCCCCTGCAAGAGCTTGCAAGACTAAAAAGCTAGCTAAAGTTGTTTGCTTTTCAAGCACACTGGTTGTGAGAAATGGGTCTGCCTTTTCAATGCGTTTCACTCTGCTGCCTCTAACTCCACCAAGGTTTTGTATTTTCAAATTCCCATTGCAGTACGTACTGTTTACGCTAGATGGGGAATTGGGCATGAGACTTCTCAGCTTCTTCAACGTGTTCACTGCCACATTCAGGTAGATGTTCCGGCTGGTGCTACGCTCATAAGCCATCTTCTCCTCAGACAAAGCCTGCAAATAATGTAGTTTATTAACATTCGCTCCTTCAACCTGTCTAAGTTGTGTGAGAGCACAATTCTTCTTGAACACAGCATGCTCTTGTGATCGCAAAGTGAGCACGCACACAAGTGACACTAACAAAGGGTTTCAGAAGCAATGTGGTGAGACACAGGACAAAACACACTAGCTCTGGAACTGTCTTGGGTCCTCCCACTTGTGAAGAAACAGGGTAACAAGTGGTCACAGAGGGGATAATTTGAACTCTATGAATTGTAAGCAGTCTTCTCCTAGGCGCATGATTTCTTGTCAGTTAGATTCATAGTACAACCCTAGACTCTGTCATAGAAAAAGTTAGTCACTAGTCCTTCTGCAGCAGTAGGAAGGAACACAGGTATGATGCAGGCAATAAGGGAAGTTACGGAGAATGAGCAGTTTACCTTCAGAACTATGTGTTGGTTACAATATAAATATTTCCTACCAGAAGTAGGAAAGGTCTGATGCCACAAGAAAAATTCCCACAGACAAACCTGTACTATACAGACAAAAGTGGCATGTGTTATTTTGAATTTACCCAATTGATTCCAGTAGTTAGGGTTTCTCAAAGTAAAGCACTCTGTTTTCTCAACTCTGCTTTAGGAAATGCTAACGTTATGTCCCAGGTTATTGTGCGGCTTCTTAAAAATCAAGGCAGTGAGACTCAGTGGTGAGATAAAATTAATTATGATCTTTACAGATCACATCTGCACCACAGACATACCTGGTACAGACTGACTAAAGCTCCTAAAGGCCTTTACCAGAATGTCCTGGGTTCAGGACAAAACTTCAGAAGGATTTCCTAGTGTCTGGCTCTTTGGTTGCTTCACAGTCTCTTCCCTGGGACTAGTCATAGGCCTGTGAGCAGGAAGCAATTTGAAAATCCACAGGGATTGTAATCTATGCCGTTTTTCTAAGGATTGCAGGTGTTCTGAACATACTTCATTTCTGAATAAGTAGCATGGGCTAGAAAACAATGATCATGACTGAAACAGAAAATAATTCCCCACTTCAAACTTCAAACCTAAAAGCAAGCACCAATACAAACCTTGTCAAAGGCTTCCTGTGAGGAAGAGCAGAATTTCAGGCACTCATCAATGAAGAGATTGAGATACCTTTGGCGAATGTTGGTTGGGACTTTGGCACCAAACTCAGTGGGAATAACAGGCCTCTTTAAGCTAGTGCTCTAAAGAGAAAAGGAAAGGAATAAAAGGTTGTGCAGGGCTTCAGAAACAAATTGGTTTGAGTATTTCATGTTTCCCATCTGTTATTCATAGTGTTGTGACTTCCTTTCTGAAAATCTTCTCAAACCCCAGTATAATGTGTATCATTTGCAGCCACAAAAATAACATTTGCAACTGCTTCACTCCCCCACAGGATTTTTATTATACAGAGGTCGTGGGTTGTGACGTGCTTAAGGTGTTTTTAAGGTGGAATCGGGCCTTCAGATTCCACAAGGCAGCCAAGGCACATGAGTGGTGTTAGACACAAAGCTAGTATGTCTACATAGAAAAGCCTCCCAGATCACGAAAATTACAGCACTTACAGTAAAAGAGTCAAGGTTAGTGTGCTGACAAAGCATCACACTTCGTATCGGAGACATGACTGTATGAAACCAACCATAAAACCAATGGTCTGTCGTGCACATTTCCGATACTCCACCTGCAAAGAAGGGAAAACGGGAGGCTGGCAACACGCTAAGGGGCTGAGTTAAGATAGCTTGGCAACCTAACTGAATTTCCATACTCGCAATTTGGGGTCATGATAAGTCTAATTACGCCACTGAATCGCCTGTCTTTGTATATTTTTGCATGCGTCAACTACAAAGCTCTTGTAACGACTTTTGCTCTTAAGTATCTGATATGCACTTTCTATAGCCGAAAGATTTGTCTTGGAACAAAAACTCTTTGTATTTGACTGTCTTACAACAAGCCGCTGCCATTTTCCTACAAAGGTCTGTCTATGATGCAGCTCGTGTAGACAAACCCATGCTAGCTTCGATCTGGTTAAAACTGCATACCAATAGCAGAGAAACCCCAGAAGGATGGGCAACAGCACAGTCTAGCTGCCTGATTAGAATCCCACCCAGGATCCTACAAACAGGTGTCTGTGATGCCATGGCTTCCTTGCTATTGTTGTTCAAAATGGCTAGATCAAAGCTACACATACAGCAACCACAACTAATGGCTGCTCTGAATGCCAGTTTCTGTCAAAAGCAATATGCTTTTAGTCTTTTCCTGTGTCCACATCACAAAGTCACCCAACATTCTGTACTGGTTTTGTCACTCTGTTCAACAGAAGCCCAGGAACAAATTAGCCCACATGTTACAAGCTAAGACTGAGGTGCATGAGGAAAGACAGCGCAGTGAAAGGGACCTGCAGCAATAATCAGTCCAAGAAAGATGAAAATTTTTTTTATGTTATGCTAATGGCCTTGTCTTGGGAGGCAAAAAGGAGGCATCTGTCAAGCATTTGTTCAATCAAGCTACCTAAACACCACTAGAAATCACTTTTACTGCAAATTAAGTTACAGTCTTATCTACCTAGGAAAGGTTTTCCAACAGAAGCTAAAGTATGACTTTAAACAGATGTATTGCATGTTGACAAGTTCCAAAGAGGCAGCCGTGTTAGTCTAGTTCAGCAAAAAAAATAAACCCAAGGAGTCCTGTGGCACTTTTAAAGACTAAGAAATTACACTCCCCTGCATTTATTTTCCTCCCATTCTGTAAATCAATCTTCAAGCATCTGACAAAGTGGGATTTTCTCCCATGAGAGCTCATGCAATAAGTAAATTTGTTCACCTTTAAAAGTGTCACAGGACTCCTTGTTTATTTTGCTATACAGAAGTAGTTATACCAGGATAGCTTACTATGCAGACGCTCATTCGTCATGCCTTTTTCCAGGTTAATTTATGTCCTTAGGAAGGAATCTGAGCTAAACTCAAGAAAGCCACCCTTACTCTTAAATAGAAGTGTCCACAAAGAGGCCCATACTGGTATAACTACACCAATTTACATTCACACCTTAGGTAAAACAATAAAAAAATAAATGAATTAAAAAACCAACCAAACTCTTCTGTGTAGACAAGGCCTTACTCAAGTGAGCTAGCAAGATTGAAATGCATCATTTTTGCCCAACAACAGAGCGTTACAGCATATGTGGTGCTTTTCAAAACACAGCTAAGTTCCAGCCGTGCCTCAAACAGCTACAAATCCACCCAGACAATGCAAAAGAGTACAGGCACAAAATAGAAGATCAGAATTAGAATAGGGTTGCAGTATATTCAAACAGCAGAATGTGGTTTCAGATACAGCCAGGTGGCTTTCAAAAGGTTATTTTTAAGGACAGAAACCACTTTTGTCCTCAGTGCCACTCTCAGCTGAATGATCAGAGGCATATCTGCTAAAGCAGTTGTATGTCTATACACTGCAGCCGCACTAAGTGGGACAGTTATGGTGTGATAAATCCTGTGCAGGACAAACACAAGGGCGGTGGAAAACCCAGTGAGAACGTAATAGCCGAATCTCACTGCTCTGCGAGTCTGCAGCACAGTTACATGCAATAAAACCCACGTGGAACAAAGGGAAAAACTATACAATAGAGATGAATTTGCTATGCCAAGCATTTGCTTTACCTGCAGGGTGGGAACATGTGCTATCCTTTTCCGTACGACGGTAGTAGTGGTCTTGGACGCCATCCCAGCCAGAGTACGGGCCTTCAGGGTAAGAGCATGCTTCTCAGAATCATTGGGAGCTGTAACACTGCTGACTGGAATCGTTTTCTTAATGCCAGCGTTGACTACAAGATACAGAAAACAAGATTTTAGACAGAAAACCCACCCACGTCACTCATTTTTGGTTGTCAGAAAGAGCACACGCAACTCAAGGACTGCACTATGAGTCAGGATTCGGGAATGCTGACAAGTTTAATTCCTTGTGCTTATCTACCACATCAGTGCAGGAAGACTCAGAAGCAATGTTCCCTCTAATTTTTCATAAACTGTGTGCGCAAAAAATGTCTTTTGTGCAGATTTTCAGAACCAGTGTCCAAATTTGTGCACACTCCTGTGAGTGTGATCAAACTTGTGAGTGCAGCAAAGCAAGTGTGTATGATGTAAATAATATCTAAATTTTATTTTGATATGGTGATAAAAGTGATTGCATAAATTACAAAACCTTATTTTAAGCATATTACTTGAAACCGCCTTCTTAAATTAGCATAAAAATATTAGCACTGTTGAATTTTTTTGTGCACGTGTGCATGGGTTTCATGACCTGCGTGCACATGCGCACAACTTAGAGGGAACATAGCTCAGAAGGTCTGCTAACTTGAGCTGTGTGTCCAGTGCGTGTAGTGGTGCTGGTGGAAGTTTCTGCCGGAACGCACTACACAGTCAGTCTTGGACTTGGTCAGAATTACAGACGTCTCGGCTCCAATACAAAGAACACAGGCAGACCTTAAATACTGCTGCACTCCTGTTCAGTATGATCAGTATAAATGCTCCTGGTTTTAATTCTTCCACGCTACCTAATGTAAGAAAATAGTCACCTGTATGTAATGTCTTTGAATGGTGTGGGAAGAAACGTTGAGAACATCACTACTAATAAGACCTAGCAGCATTAAAAGGTGTTCTGACGGTGGATTCAACCATCACCGGACCAGAAGGGTTCTTGCTTGTAGCCATGTTAGTCTAGTTCAGCAAAACAAAGAGTCCTATGGCACTTTTAAAGACTAAAAAATTTAAAATAGGATACTACACCACCAAGGTTGTTGGGTCTTCCATATTATCTATCTTAATAATCTGGCATAAGAGGACAAAGAAAACAAGGCTCTCCTGATGATGGAAGTGCTAGAGGTGTCATACACAAAAAGAATCAAGAAGTTTATCTTCACTGTCCCACACACATTTCCTACCTCATAAGGTCAAGAAGCAATAATTTTTAAAGCCTCTTTTCTCACCCAAAAGGTCCTAACTGGTGGATTCTGGATCGAACCTGCAGATCTCCTTTGCCATCAGTTTGGGCTAGGGGTATCTGTAGTACCAACAATACCCCAAGATGATCTTATGATGGGAAAGTGATGCCTACAGTGTTGTGAAAGTTTTCCTCTAGGAAAAAAAAGTCAACCCAGATTGTGTCACTCTGAAGTATTTATATGAACATGGAATGGGCAAAGTAATTTGTGACTGAAGAGAGAAGAGTAAATCCTGGGTGGATTCAACTATCACTAAATGTTGAAGAGAGGGTAGTAGGTGGACTTGGGAATTGTTCGCTAACTAGCTTTATAAAGAGCCATACCATCAGATGGAACTCTGTACACTGGCAAGCAATAAAAAATGTTATGCTGAAATTTCCAGCAAGCACAAAAACTCATCAATGCATAACAAGTGGTGTGATATAAGCCAGGGATGGACAAAACTGGCTCACAGCTAGGTGTCAGCAATTTTACTTAGGGTCAACAGAGGGCACTCCTCCATTATATTTCTGCAGTATAGCTAGGTGACAGGCTACTAAAACTGGTCACAATGGAGACCAGAAACATGGGTTTGTCAAGGGCTAATATAAGAGAGGAACTCAACAGAAAGGCATTACATTTTAAAAAGTAGAAGCTTCAGAGGGAACTGTGCAATGAAAAGCTGATGATACTACTGTCAGTCTCTCTGAAAAGCTGGCTTGAGAAAATTATAAGAGAATTGTAACTACAAAGAAATAAAATAAAAAAGCCATTCAGAGAAGTTACAGAAACCCTCCATTATTTTGCCAGCATTGCCGATCCCAAATACAAAGGCTATAACTGAACCCTGGGTAGGAGAAGCAATCAAATCACATCTGGCAGAATCAAATTCATTCCTTCTCTTCCAGAGTTCAAAACTGAAGATCCAGCTTTCTACCGGGTAACTGTTTGTGAAGGCACTGGGTCGCTGTATTAAAATGATGGAAAACTGAGGAACTCAAGTCACAGAAGACATGACCAGCTGCATTTAGAACTTCACCGGTTTTCAGAAAACCTGAATTTCCTGCCAACCAGCCAGCTTAGCTCAGTCCAGCATGCTTTAGTACATTCAAATTGGTCTGAGCTTTGTAATAATGTAGATCCTGAAAAAGCAAGTAGATGGTAAAAATGTATCTTTAGTCTAAGGGCAGATAAAAATGTATGCCAGGCCCAAATAGTTGGAAGACTGGAAACCTGATAACTACAGTCTTGTTTTACTAGTGGAATGGCAAAGCTTTTCATCCTGGGATGGTATGGTTGAGACATAAATATGAATTATATAGCATGCGTTCTGTGTTTCATTTCATAAAACTTACATGCTCTTTCCAGAGTTCCTCTTCCAAAATCAAACAATGGGATTTTCCAGTTTGGGGGGAGAACGCCAAGGAGGAGAAAAAGCAAACAAGGAGCCTGCTGGCACTTTTAAGAACTAACATACTTTATCACATGAGCTTTTGTGGGAGAAAATCCCCCCTTTGTCAGACACTTGAAGTAAGTTCTCCATGTTAGTAGGATTTTCTCCCACGAAAGCTCGTGTGATAAATAAATGTTAATCTTTAAAAGTGCCTCCAGACTCCTCGTTTGTTTTGCTGGACTAGACTAACACAGCTACCCCTTTGGAATGAGAGAGAAAAGATCACAACAGCCCTGACTTCTCGTCCAGCACACACAGATCTGAACACGGGTAACGTCACTTCAAACGGAGGCACATTTCTGTTTTCTTGCTGTAAAACACTTTGAGTTTTTATATCTTTAAGACATTCTGCAGGAGCTCACGTCTTTTTAACAAGAGGAAGCAAAAGGGCAGTGGTTACCAGGGCTAGCAGTAACTTACTCTGTTTTCCTGCTGTGGAAAGCGCTGCATTTGGGACATGAGCGATCCTTTTCTTTTCTCCTGGCAAGGAGAGGGAGGCTCTTTGAACGGCCACAGCCAGCTGTGCTGCCTGCTGCTGGGCCAGCTGAATCCTCTGGTAACAGACCTCTTGGGCAGTGGGTGGGCGGTACGGCCGGATTACTGGCTTGCTTGAGACATCTGCCTGTACAAATACAAAGCGTCCTGGAGCCAACTTCTTGGCCTGCTGATGTCCACACCCTCTGAAGGCAGAGGCTCCTTTACAACTCTAGACCCCTGACACTTAAGCAATTTAAATTATGTAGCTCAGAGGGGTGGATTATTCACACATAACTTACACCAGCCTAAACTTTAGTGTCTACTTGACCTTATTTTGTGTATAGAGGTTTCCAGGTGTCAATTAATGGAAGGGGAAGTTCTGCTAGTCTTTCAGAATAGTTATCATTACAGGTGGCTCCCTTCTATTTTAGTTTAATTTAAATCACAATTTGAGAACTTTAATAACTCAAACATCAGTTAGAGGCTTATTGCTGGAGTGGGTGGGTGAGGTTTTGTGGCCTGCATTGTGCAGATCAGACTAGATGATCATCTGGTCCCTTCTGACCTTAGAGTCTATGAGTTTATTTAAAAACCCAATTCACTTGTTTTTAGGGAATCAAAACAGAACAATCTGAACTCAGAGAGCAGTTCATACATAGGAACAGCACAATTCTGAAAGCACGTGGATCATTTCAAACAATAGTCATGTACACCAAAGTTTTATGTGCATTTTCTTTGGTCTGGGAGGCTAATGCAGTGGCATAATGATGGGGTGGGGGGCCAAGCCCCTGGGTACCAGCTGCAAGGGGGTGCCAGGCCACGGGGAGAGTTGTAAAGTGTGGTTTGGCATGGGGCACTTGGGGGGGACAAACAAGTGTGCTTGGCCTCAAGGCACCAGACAGCCTCACCACACCACTAGGTTAACTTGCAGGAAAAGTGTCAGAATGGACAGCAATGAAGACTGACACCTTCTAGCAAGAGGGAGGAGCTATGTCAAGTTCTCCACTGACACAGCTCAAAGCTGACTCTCAGTGACCACATTTAGTGTCTTTCAGAAGGAAAGGCTGCCTCTATAACCCGTGAAGTACCTGACCTCTTTGCTGACATTGCAACCCGGGAAGCAAATCACTACGCATTACTAGCCAGAGTCAGAGTAAACAGCCAATAGATAGTTCTGGATTATTACCGAATTGGGTGTGAATGGCTTTCTACTTCCTCACCAGTCCCTTGACTCTGCACTTGAAGACTCAACTAAAAGACACCTTTTCTTTTATTTTTACTTAAGTTCTTGAGATGTAAGTGGCAAGGAAAAGATGTGTACAATATCATGGGGCTGCAAGTAGAAACACTGTGAACCTAATTCGGCATACATACACATAGCAAATGCTAGTTGACAATAAAGGAAGAACAGAAGGGTCCTAAAGCATAATATGAAAACAAAAGGCAGTGATATCACTCTAATCTAGACAACATTCTCTTCATGTATCACGTTCTCATGGCCGAGAAGGACTGCAAACTGTTGCTGAGCACACCAAGACTACTGTTTGCGTAGAGGGCGACACTATGGCTACCTCACGTCTCTGAAAAGTGTTTTGGAGTCAGTAGCTGTATTAAAGAAAAATTATCAAAAGACACAGAAATGCCTAAAGAGTACACATTGACAATGAACATCTGAGTTCATGAATTTCCAACCCATTTACTTCTATCTCCTATCTCTTTAGCTTACAAAAAAAAGAGCCTTATCAAGCAAGTGAACTGGCTGAAGATATGTAATTAACTAAAACGCACTGCACTGACCTCAGGGCTTAAAATGTTAAAAAACACCCTTTTCCAGACTGAGTACAAAGGAAAAACAATTCATATCAGTCAGTCCAACCAGTGCTTAAACCTCCACTCTTCTCTTGCTGCAATAAAAAAACAATCAATCTGTCTTCAGCAGCTGGAGGAAAAAATTACGGTAAACAAATGAAAAATCTGATTAAAAGAAAATAATGGTGTCTTTATGGACTATTCTCTTAAGATACTGTTAATTCCAATGTGTAGAAAAAAGTGTAAAATGAGATACAGAACTACATAAAATGGAGCAAATAAACAAGGAAAACAACCCTTCAGATCTGCAGTGCTTTAGACTTAAATATGCAATGTTTAGATTTATACTTTTGCAAGATAAAAAAAAAGTCTTAAGCTGTGTACAGTTAACTGTGACCTAATAAAGCTACATCTATATTGATGGAACATGAAAATCCTAAACCAGGGCTCAACAAAACCTGGGCACCAGGTCAACATTGGGATGGGGTTTATAGCCTGGCTCCTAGTTCTGTTGCAAAAATACACCAGAGGAACACCCTCTGGTGACCAAAGATAAAACCACTGGTGCCCAACTGGAAGCCAATTTTGTCAAGCCCTGTACTAAACTGTTTCAGCACTCACAATATGAAGAACATGAATGCTGTTTAAAGGCTGGTACCCATTATTGTTGATGGTCAATGAGTTTTGACGTAAACTGGAAGAAGAATTGTATTTTAGAGTGAAGTTATTCAGTTTCCAAAAAACCGAGCTTCCAAGTTACACTGCAAATACTTCACCGTCAGCTTCCCTATGTTTTGGTTGTTCAGTCATGCATGTGTATTGTTTCCTTGAAAATCCTGATTATATGACAGGACAGAAATATCACTAACATTTTCACCAAATTATATTCTTTTTTAGGAGGTTTGCACTTACATTTCCTTGCTTGGCAAGATGAGAGATTCTCCTTTTTTGGCCAGGGAAGAGGGTGGTTAAAGTGTCATCTGTCTTTTCTTCACTTGCCTCCTCTTTTGATGGCTACAAAACAAAAGAGCAAACTTCCAAAACTCAACCAACTTAAGTTTCTGCTCCTTGAGGATATTTGGAAAGCCACCCTCTGGGATAATGGACTCATAAAGGGAAATTGCTTTCAGACAGCAGGTGAATACAAAGTATCAGCAGCTGTTAAACTACTGAATAGATCCAGCTTTCAAAATAAGAGGCACCAGTGCAGCAAATGAAGAACAGTGTTACTGTTCCCACCCATGCAGTCCCTTCACACAGCTGACAATAGGACGCCTTGGTATCATCTATTACAAACACTATTCTCTTGGCTCCGCTTAAAGATTGAATTCTTCAGCAGTGCTATTCACCTGTCAACCACTTAAATGACCACATGTGTTAGCAACATTTTTAAAACTGAGGAGTTTAATTAAACTCGGGATTAGTTAATTTCTTGATCCACAAAATGATCTCTCAGAGAGCAGGCCTTCAAAAACTGCAGGGCACCGAGGCACGATGCCATCGTTCTGCATTTCAGAAATAATGTCCCCCTGCAGCTATCTACATACATCACTAATCCATTGAGAGACTTTGGTGCCAAACCTAGAGATGCTTTGGTCACAGGGCCAGAAACCCAGAATAGAACAGCAGCTTTGCATAGAGGAGATACTTGTTAAAGCCCCTGTTTCCAGACACTTGATTTGCCAGATAAAAAGCCACTTTCCCAGCAAACAAATCTGTTAAGAAACGTGGATAACCCTATCAAGCTGTTTGAGCTCTAACAGCAGGTATAGTAAGAGTTCCATACACTAACTTTTTTGTGCTCTGACCATTCTTATCTGTAATGTAATGGCTGAGTTCTCAGTGGAGCCAACCCAGACATTTGTGAAGAAATGTTGTTTAGAGACAAAGCTACAGACCTAATCCCAGGAAAAGCTCAGTACTTACCTCAGCATCTCAATGAAGGTCATATTTTTCAGAAGTGCACAGCAACTAGCAGTTTCCAGTGTGACAAAACCAGGTTTTCAAAGTTGCTTAGCTACTAATTATTTAGGGGCCTCAACTGATTTTTTTAAAAATCTGACCACATTCACAGAGATTAAAGTCAGAAGTTTCTTTCAGATCGTCTAGTCTCACCTCCTGCATACCACAAGCCATTAAATTTCACTCAGATATCCCTATTTTAAGCCCAAATACATTGACTCGGCCAAATCATTTCAGTCCTCAAGAGAGTGAACTGTGTACCATAGACAGAGAACAGGTGATGCTTCTGCCACAGACCCTACAATGGCAAGGAACTGATTGGATGAGCTATACCCAGCAGGAAGCTCTTGTTAGGTCCCACAATAGGAGCTGTTGAGTGCTGAGCTATTTTAAAAATCTGGCCCTATAAGTATCTGAAGATTTTATACTGCTCATAAGTATGCTTCTTCAAAATTCAAAACTCACTGAGCCGGGGGCTCCAGGCTGCATCTGGAAGCCAGAGTCACCCCCACAGAAATAAAAATAGACATTATTTTAGTGTGCAGTCTCACACACACACGCAAAGCAGAGCCCACCTAAATAAATACTAAATAAGATGGTTTTCCCCTCTTAAAAGAGGAATTTCTTGACAAAACAAGTCTCTCCCCCTAATCTTTAATACCTATGGTGCACATAGGAAAGAATCCTCTCCAAAAGAAACAAAGCCTAGTTGCAGGAATATAAAACACTGTGTGCACCACAAGCAGTTACTTGCTACGAAAACCACCTGATTGGTGCCCTATGAACATTTCCACTCTGCACCCTAATGTTGCATTTACATGGTTTCATTGCAGTGAATTAGAGCCCTCCTTTCAACACTTTTGGTGGGGAATAAGAACTCCATCACTTTTGTCTTGTTCAACATTTGGAAAGCTCTAAGATGATAAACATTTCTTGCTATAAATAAAATGGCATGTTGTTAAACTGTTTGCATTTAAAATCAACAACTTTGAGTTTATTGCTGCTGTTGTGACCTTATTAAGCGTGAAGGTTTTGACAATGGGAGCGCAAACAATTAAACAGCCTTTAGCTGAATACCATAAAAAGAACGCCTGTGTTTAATCAGAGGGGTAGCCGTGTTAGTCGTCTGTGTATAGCAAAAGCAGCAAGAGTCCTGTGGCACCATAGACTAACAGATTTCTTCAAGCATAAGACATAGAAGAAGTGGGTTGAAGCCCACAAAAGCTTATGCTCAAAGAAATCTGTCAGTGCTAAGGTACCACAGGACTCTTGCTGCTTGTGTTTAATCAGTTATTTTCTTCCGAACTGTTAAACTGGAAGAATCAAGTGAACTGAAAGTTCCTTTATAGACTCATGAAAACTGGAGGGGACCATGAGATGTCATCGAGTGCAGTCCCCTGCTCTCAAGGCAGGACCAAGTACCATCTTAACCATCCCTGACATGTGTTAGTTTCTTCCACCCAGGCTTTAACGTCAGTGTCGTGAATGTCATTACTTGTCAGCAAGAGATTATATTAAGCGCTGGTCAATACCATGACAGCAAACAATTGTGAAATCAGAAGCTTTATTAGCCAATCATTGTTTCATGGGGCAAAATTCTCTTCTCTATGCAGCAGCAGTGGCTGCCGTTCAGTACTTCTCAGTAATAAAGAGCATTTCCTCTTGGCAGCATCCTTTGTTCACCACATGGCCAATGCATCTAGTTTTCTCAACTTCACCTAGGAAGCCTAACTCCAGTCCATCTGTCTCAGCTAAATGTAGCTCTCTGGTACTCTACAGTGCAGTCAGAGGTGACTAAAAGATAATATCACCAATAGAAATGTCCAGGGTACTTTGCACAGTGTCCCCTTCTGGTTCCCTTCTTTTGCACCTTTGACCCCCACACCCATTCTTGTTCTTTTATCTTTTGTCCCCAGTAATTAGTTGAATCCTGAGACCAGTGACTCCTCCCTCCAGCAACGGGGAGAGGTTTTTAGCAGTGGGTGGACATACCCAGGTTTTCAAATAGTAGCAGGGATCAGTGGCGTTCCTCGCACGGGGCACATGCCCCGAGTCTCAGCACCAGTGCCCCAAGTGGCAGCAGTCCAACCTGTCCCTGACCCGGGCCACCCGTAGCAGCTGCCACTTTACCCAGCTCCATCCCTGTCCCGGTCCAGGGCTCCAGAGCCAGGCTGCCCATGGCAACAGCCACCTTCCCCGACCCCAGCCTGGGATCCGGAGCCAGGCTGCTGGCTGGTGGCGGCAGGAGCCCAAAGCCCCAGAAATTCCCTCAGAAGCTTTTGATCTATCCAGCTGGAGCTGACATTATGCCTGCTGGAGATGCAAACAACTGCCAACTCCACTAGAGCAACATGCTTCAAAACAGAAGGATGTGGAAACTGGGATTTCAATGTGGTCTCCAGTTTGCGGCAGGGAGGAACCACCCCCCAAATCTGTCATAGGCTAGAGCAGAACAAAAGAAACAGTATCTAGATACCAAATAAACTACTGGTGGAACAGAAATGGAAGTAGTTAGCACTTTCAAGCCACAAATGTTTTCAAGCATTGGTCAAAATTACAAATGGAATACCAATTTAAACTCTTCAGGAAAAATTCCCAGACTTTCCCCCAAACTTGTTGGCAGAGGCAACAATATAGAATCACAACAACTAGATCTGGTGGCATGGGGACATCTAACATCGAATTCAAAAAGAACATTACCTGCTTCCCCAGCCTTCCCTTGTCTTCTGTTTTCACGTCTGTGGATTCATTAAAGATCCTGAGGCATTCTTCCATGGGGTCAGAGTCATAATCCAAATCTTTCTCCAGAATGGAATAATCAATATCATCAGAGGCTGACGAGGATGAGGATGACTTGGATAGCTTGGAATGTTTGACAATCTTTGACCCTTCATTATCACTCTGAAAGCCACAGGAGTCGTCATCTTCATCGGAGTCTGAGCTCACGTTTGGAAATGTGGCTGGGAGAGGTTGGACCACCTCCTCCGCCTCCTCCCCACTCTCATCTCCAAACAGGTCAACATGGCTCAATGACTGCTGTTTCAGCTTACATTTGCCCTTTGAGTTCCCACCTTCTGCTGGGTTTGCCTTCTTTTTTGGATGATCTGGTGCAGAAGTCTTGCCCGCTTTATCTTTGTGTTTATCACTAGAGATGTGTTTATCGTTTTTCAGATCAGCTGTCTTTAGCATAGAGTCGTTCTTGCCACCTTCCAGCTTCTCTGCACTAGCTCCCTTGCAGAGGCCCTCATTCTTGCTTTTCCCTGAGTTGGCTGCACCACTGGTGGTCTTAGACTTCTCTTTCTTAGCCATTTTTTCCAATTTCTGTTTTTCAGGTTTCTTCGACTTCCCATCCGGTTTTGCTTTGACACTTTTCTCTTTACAATTTTTCTCTCCATTTTTTATTTTCACTTTTTCTTCTTTCTTGACTAGTTCTTCTTTCTTTCTCTCTTTCTCAGAGTTCTTACTTTTTTCCTTCTTGCCTACCTCTTTGTGGCAGGGGGACTTATTGCCTCCTGTTTTTTTCTTTTTCATTTCATCTTTGGCAATCTCTTTATCGTCTTTGTCTTCAACATCCTGTTCATTCTTGCCAGAAGATTCCTTTGTCAATTTTGTATTCTTGTTGGACGAATCTTTGACAAGATTTTTCTGTGCACTTTCAATATCTTCCATGTCGTATTGCACTGCCATTTCCTTCATCTCCCGGGAATTTAGGTCCTCCAGTTTGGTGCTCTTCTCTTTGACAGGCAACCCATCACTGGATTCATTTTCAGAGAGGACTTTGGATCGTAAATGGTTAACAGACGTTGGCTGGTATTCCAAGTCAGCATCCTCTTCAGAGTCAGAGAATTTGGCATATGTCTCATAGTTGTTTGATACATTACAGTGCTTCTTGCCTGAAGGAAAATAAGACTCTCCATGGCTAGGGACCCTTCTCCTTTTGGTCCCCTTCTGTTCTTTTGTATTAGCTTTGCTCAAAAGTCTTGCTGAGTAATTTGAAAGAGGGTCATATTCCAAGTCCGTAGAAGGCTTGGAGTCATCAATCACATACTTACTGTTAGTGGTGTTATTGTATTTTTTAGGCTGAGCCACGATCTTGGGAACATACTCTAGTAAGCTAGCTTTGGATTTTGCATTATCAAAAGTATCCAAGGTGTATTTACTTGAACACCTAGCAGCAGCCAAAGGAGTAGGGTTGTAGTCTGTGTTGTTATTCAAGTTATAGATACCTGGGTTATATTCCAAGGAGTCTGTTATTGTCACAGCAGCTGACACAGGTGTTTTGGAAATAAGTGATGAAGACTCCGATGTGTTGTATTCCTTTGTCGTCTCCAATAGCTCTTCATACTTTTTCTGCTCTCTTTCAACTTCATTTTTGGCCTCTTCAATGGCCTTGTTGACCAACTCCAGCTGCAAAATACTAGGGGCTGACACTGCAATGTCACCCAAAGCACCATTCTCAATCTGAGTCGAAGGCTTGGGAAGTTTAGGATTATAGGGATCATAACCAAGCTCTGTAGGGGAGAAAAAAATACATTAGAAAAATTGCTGGATCTAAGAAAAGATTATCCTTGATTCTGTACGAAATATTTACTAAAGTGTAAAAGAGATGCTCCACTAAAATCAGAGCTCAGCATCAGAAACAAAAACAACAAAAAACATGTTCTTGCATGTGAAATAGGATGCACTCACTCAACACTCTCCAGCGTATGTTTGAAGTCAAATTACATGATCACGCTGGTCCCTTTTGGCCTTTAAGTCTATGAATAACACACATTTATGAGCACAATGCCTTTATTATTTACTGCAGTTTTGAAAAGCTCTGTAGGTAAAATTTTCATTCGAGGGGTTTAAAGTACAGATCTCATCCAAAAGATAGAAGTCCATCTTATTACTGCACTTATTTGCTCCTTACGTTTCTCCTTGTCGTAGCTAGTTAATTCAGGGGTGGACAAAATTGGTTTTCCACAAATCTCTTTTCAGATATTGCAACTTCCTCAGGCAATTAAAACCGTATGAGAATCTGGGAACATGACAACTCTGAACAATCCACTTTGGCATTTAGATTGGGATTTCAAGGATATCCTCCCACTTTGTTTTATCTTTTAAATAAAAATAGAGAAGAAAATTTCTGGTAAGGGTTTGGGGGGGGGGTTGTTTTGCTTTTTTTGTGACTCCATTTTTACTCTTGCTGTACCAACAGCCTGCACATCATTTGAAAATTTTACATCTATTTATCAAAGTAGAAGATCGCAACTTTCAATTCAGCCATGCACTGCTTGATGTCTAATCTTCTGAAGGCTTATCAAAGACAGACTACTGAAGCACCTGTACTCTAACCAGTACATATAATTTTGTGGCAATTATGTAGTCAGCAAGCAACTTGCTCCCTTGCTAACTAACAAGCGAAGAAAAAGATAATTTTCTACTCTATAATTAGCAGAAGTTCATGATAACAATCATGATTCAAGGCCGCAAAGTGCTATTAAACTGGATTGTCCATGCTCATACATTTCTAAAAAACAAAGATCTCAATCAAAGTGATTCTGCTGAATCCTCTACATTAACTTAAGAAAAGCTTACCACATGCCACTGAAAGCAGAGTCATTTTAAAACTAATCAATAGAAATAATGGCTTTGTTCACATCGAGAAACCACTGGTTAAGCTTTTGTGCACAGCATGGCTCGAGCTCAGGGCTTGGTGGAGATAAAAACAAAGTTTTTCATATTGCTCAAGGTAATACATTATAACAAACTGCAAAAATGGAGAATGAATAAGGACAAAGACAACTTAGATTTTGCTCTTATCAACTGACTCAAAACTAGAACAGACATTCTATTTTCTTTCATGAGATTTATTGTTTATGGCCAATGACAAGACTATAAGAGCTCCCATACTAGGTCAAACCATGGTCCATCTTGCCCAGTATCCTGCCCCAACGAAGGTCCGTACCACAGCTTCTGGGGGAGCACAAACAGTAGGGCAATTATGAAGTCGTACACCCCTGCTTTCCACTCCCATGATAAAAGATTGTTATTTTATTTCTGTATCATAGTATGGAGGTAAATCCTAGGTAAGAAAATTGCTAGATCAAAGTTGTTCCTCTATTCTCATGCTATTATTCTGTTTCCAAAATCCTGACATACTTGCTTGCTGTTGGCTATTCCCATATTACTCACACTGCTCATGGGCATATGCAAATATGACACTGTTCCAAGGCAGGGAGGAAAGAGGGGTGTCTACTGTCCACCTTAGAACTAGAGTGGACTTTGACAATGATGTAGCATTACTTTTGACTGTCCTGCACAGCAGCACATTTTGGGAAGTGACGTCTGTCTACACTGACAGCAGCAATTTCACTGCCTTCAGTTGGCCCTTCTGGGAATGGTTTGCAGCCAGTATGAACTCAACGCACTGCTCCCAGAAGTCAGTCCCAGAAGTCCCGGAAACCAGGGGGCGTATGGGAAGGCCGACCACAAGGGACTCGCAGTAGGCTTTTCCCTAATGTGTAGTGGCGGCTTTAAAAATTGCCGTTAGTTACGCAAGGAATTCTGTGTTCCTTGCGCAGCTGGCAGTTGACTGGCACTGAATTTGCCCTAAGTATAGACTAGGGCATGAACAAAGAAGTAACCCATGTGATTGTTTGCAACATGATACATTTCCAAAATGACAGGGTCAGCCAATGGGCAGGATTGTTCTCACAACAGAAGGAGCAACCACAAGGACAGAGGAGGAGACATAAATGGTTGTCAAAAACCTATGCTCTCATCTCACTGCCAAATCTTCAGTGACAAGAACACATATTCCTCTCCACCCACTCCCACAGGCCTCTCTCTTCTCCGGTGAAAAGATGAGGTTTTATAGCTTTTGAGTATGAAGCTCTGGCAAATCCACAGGTGCTTCGGCTCCTTTCAAAATGAGAGTGTCCAAACATGGAACACTTTGCAGCGGTGGGTGCAGGAGACTGCACTGTGGCACCCTCTTTCACAATTCCAGCTATGACGAAATTGCCACTGCAAACAAAGAGTCACATTTTCCAGAACATTTGAACCTGCCAGTAAATTATACAAACTGAGTGCAGCTCTCAGGCACTGACAAATCACCATGGTGGCTCTCTTGTAAAATCTGGTTACTCTTATTCTAAAGGCAGCCCCATCCTGTTCCCCTTCACCAGAAGAACAGTAACAATTCTACCCATTGGTTGGCCCTGTCAAGGAGTCCTGGGGCACTTTTAAAGACTAACGAATGTATTTATCACATGAGCTTTCAGGGGAGAAAATCCCACTTCGTCAGATGCTTTGAAGATGGGAGGGAAATAAATGCACGGAAGTCATAAGAACAAAGTTGGTTCTCACAGGTGGATACATAAAGCAGGGCCCTAACCGTGAGGCAAGGAACTCACAGAATTAAACATAAATAAATCAATCAAAGGAGTGGTTATGGGCAATCTCTACCCTTTCCTCAAATACTTACAAGCCGAACCATACAAGTCTGGATGAATGGAGGGTGCTTAGCGACTTGCAGAATGCACTCAGAAGTGGGTGGAATACAGAGACTAGTTTTATGAAATACCTCCTATACTCCAAGTCTCTCAAAGCTTTTTACAAAGTAATTAGTCTGATAGCGCAGGGACTGCGTGGGCAAAAGCAGTGTATGTCACTATCAATCAATCAATCAATCATAGGGCTGGAAGGGACCTCATGAGATCATCGAGTCCAACCCCCTGGGAATTGAACCCAGGACCTTCCGCATGTTAAGCGGAGGTGCTAGCCACTACACTATGTTCCCAGCAACAGCTCCACTGTCTTCAACATTACAAACGCAAGGCATTACTTTGAAGAAATGAATATTACTTTACATTTATATAGCATGCTCCTCCCAAAAGATCCCAAAGTGCTTTACAAATCAAACTTCTGCAAGGCAGCCATATCTGGGCAAAGGTGCCAGCCTACCAGCTGTAAAATCTTTCGTGTCCACATGGAGTGGATACGACTTCCATTTTCAATACTTAACTTGCAAGACTGCCCTACAATGTGAACAGAACTCAATTTATCTTCCTCGGAAGGAGGAAGGGCTGAGTCAGCCTTACAGGGATTTTAACTTGTGATGAGGGAGAGCCTCAGGCTGATACTACACTAAAAATGCTACAACAGCACCACCAAAGTGCTTTGGTATAGACCAGAGGTTCTTATCCTGGGGTGCCTGCACCCCCTATGAGTGTGGGAAGGGAGTCCGAGGGGTGTGGGAGTAACATACAATTTAAACACAGAACACCCCATAATATACTTCAAACGTTATATCATCATGACAGATGGTTTTTGGGTTTTTTTTTTTTTTTGGTGGCAGGGGTGCAGGATAACCATGTATCACTGTAGGCAATGTGAGGCCTCTAAAAGTTAAGAAACCCTGGTGTAGACAGTCACTGCAGCAACAGGAGGTGTTTCCTCCTCACTACAGGTCATCCACCTCCCTGAGAAAGCCCTGGCTAAGTCAGCAGAAGAACTTTCATTGCCCTAGTGCTGTTTACGCAGGGGTTAGTTCAGTTTAACCAGGCCTCAAACCGGTGTGGATTTTTCACACCCCTGAGAGACAAAACTATGCTGATGGGACATTTCTTTTTAGACTAGGCAATATCCCCCTCTCCCAATAGCCCATCCAAGCTTCTGCTCAGTTGCAGCACTTCTGAAAGAGAAACTAAGGCCGGGTCTACCTCATCACATAGGCCAATAAAATTTTCTGTCATTTAGGGGTGTGGAAAAACGCACGCACACCCAGCTACACAGACCTCCCCAGCACACATGGCAGTGTGTGCAGTGTTACGGTGGTGTGAAAGCTTCTCCCACCAGCATCACTACCGCTGCTCATTAAGGTAGTTTCATTCTCTCTCCTGTCGGCATGGAGCAGCTACACATGCAATCTCACAAAGGCACAGCTGCATCGCTAGTATAGACACGGCCTGACTCCTGAACCTTCCCACCAGAACTTTGAACGTGAAGCCTCTTCAGAGTCCAGATGAGACGCGCCAAAACAGAGGACTCTCTCAGAGGAAAGTGGTACATACAGCAAAAGGGAGTCAGAGACCAAATTCTCGGGCTATATCTGTACTACAGAGTCGATGCTGGCGCAGCTGTGCCAACGTAGCCCCTAGTGTAAACACAGCCTAAACCAGGAGAAGGAGTTTTTCTCCCAGGATAAAACACCTCCCCTAATTATGTTAACTATGACAACAGAGTCCTCTTCTGACAGCAAAGTTGAGTTTACACTGAGGGTTTTGTTAGCATAGCTGTCCTGCAAGGGGCAAGGAGAAAGAAGGAAAGAGAGCAAGGCTTCACACACGAGCAACAGATATGCTGGTATGAGTTTTAAGTGGAAACCAGGACTCAGTCTAAAGAGAAGAAACTGGAAAGAGACTTGGATTAAAGAGGAAAACAAAACCAGAAGCAAACTGCTTAATCTTCGGGGTCAGAGCTGTATTTGGAATTTAATATGGCTACGGATCCAAGCACCACCAAAAAACAAGGAGAAAAAAATGAGGTGGGGAGGCCTGAGACACAAGTACAGCTTTTCTTTCCAATTATCCAGTGAACACCATTTTAAGAAGAATAGAGGGAAACCTGGCAGTTTGCACTAAGATAAAATTAGTTGCCCAACAAGCAACTGTGAAAGATGTGTGGGGACAGCACCTGAACAGTTGCCAAGGGGTCAGTGAAACAAGTTACCCACATCCTTCGAGCTTCCATCCTAAACACACCACACGATCCATTGTCTACAGCCAAGCCCTAAGATATAACCACATCTACTCTGACCCCTCAGACAGAGCCAGACATCTTGAGGATCTCTATCAAGCATTCTTGAAACTACAGTACCCACCTGGGGAAGTAAGAAAACAAATTGACAGAGCTAGATGGGCTCCCCAAAGTCATCTACTACAGGAGAGACCCAAGAAAGAAAGCAACAGAACACCACTAGTCACCACATACAATCCTCAAGTCAGACCTCTGCAACAGATCATTAAGGACCTACAGCCTATTCTAAAAGATGATCCCTCTCTCAAGCATCAGGAGACAGACCACTCTTTGCTTATAGGAAGCCCCCTAATCTTAAAACATATACTCACCAGCAACTACAGATCTAACAACAGAAACATTGAAGCAGGCACACACCCTAAAAAACCACGCTGCCAAGTCTGCCCACATATCTGAACAACAGACACCATCACAGGTCCTAATCAAGACTGCTACTCCATCAAAGGCTCATTTATCTGCTCATCTACTAATGTGGTCTATGCCATCATGGGCAAGAAATGCCCCAACACCTTATATATTGAACAAACAGGACGATCGCTCCGTAAGAGACTGAATGAGCACAGAGCTGATATCAGAAATCAAAGAACAAAGAAACCAGTTGCTGAGCACTTCCATCTTCCTAATCACTCGATGATGGATTTGTTAACGACTGTCATTAGAGATGTACCTGGGACATCAAGACTTCAAAGAGAAACAGCTGAACTCGAATTAATATGCAAACTAAATTCTGTGAAAGCAGAATTGAATTGAAACTATGGGTTCTTTTCCCATTACAAAGGATAATTTGACTTCAGGCTTCCCATGGTTTGAGCCTGTAAACTGCTCTGATTTGCTGTTACTTTATGACCTGATCCTATCCTTTTACACCCCCTCGCATTTAGTTTCATCCCTTTCTGTAAGTTCACCCATCTTCACAGCATCTGAGGAAGTGGGATCTTCTCCCACGAAAGCTCATGCAAAAAATAAATCTGTTAGTCTTAAAGTGCCACACAACTCCTTGTTGTTTTTCTCAGTGAAACAAGGCCATTAATGCCTTGTTCACACACAGAAGTTGTAGTGTTTTATACGCATTATCCTGTATATTAAAAGCAGTACAACAATCCACTGATGTGGATATGGTTATACCAGTACATCTTATTCCTTTACAGAACAGGGAATAGGCTGAATTGGTGCAAGGCACCTTTATAGCAGTATAACTGCATCCACATTAGGGCTGTACAGGTAAAAACCACTCCTTTAAGCGAAACAGTTATACCAGGTCAAAATCTGTGTATAGACCAGGTTTCAGACTAGCGCAGTCTGATTACATTGCAATAATCTAGGCTTTGACTACACTAGAAAAAAAACTTTTTTTTAAACTTCTAGTGGCCAGGGCTGTGGAAAACAAGTCCCTGACCAACGTAAGTTTCTTTAGCAAAAGTACTGACTTGGACAGTGGTATGTGATGGGGAGATGGTCTCCCACTGACCCAGCTATCACCACCTGTTGGAGGTGGTTTAATTATGCTGTTACCATAGAGTGACTACGCAGGAGACCTTACAGCTGCACAGCTGTGCCACTGTATGGCCTAGAGTGCAGACACAGCCCTAATGTACAAATCAATTTATTTTATTTTTACATATTTTACTTCAGTGGAATGACCGGTTTGTGAGTTAGTGGAATAAATTCTGAAAACACCAAGGGTATTGAGAAGTCTCTTCTTACAAGAGCTCTTTTATATGTCAGTAGCTGATTTAGCTATATTCCATAGAAAATAAATTATCCAAATCAGCTTTCCTCTTGTAAAAGGCACTTGCTGAAGTGCACGCCAGTACAGTAATCAGGACTGTTACCTTCAGTCCATGTGTCTGAGGATAATGCATTAGGAAAACAAGCAAAGACTAAAAAAAAAAAAAGAGAGAGAGAGAGAATGTCTAGAGTAAGACAAACTAAATAAGCAGCCTGAGCCCAGGCCACTTACGCAGGCACTATGTTGTAGTCTTAATATGGAGCTTAATCTCAGATGCTTAAAATTCTTGGCCATAGTATAAATGCAAAAAGGAAAAAAAATCTTCCTTTGTTTTTGCATCTGTTACTTTCAGTTTAGTACACAAAACATTTAAGAAAAATCTTTATAGTAAAGGAAGAGAATTGCAAAATGAGTGATCTAGTTTCTTCTATTTCATCTATACAATAGCCCACAATAAAAACAAAATGAGCAGGCTAAAAGCATCACTTGATTAAATTTCTTAATGAGACTTTAAAGAGGGATATCATGGGACAATCAAACTTGAGATGGCAACTCTGTGTATGACAGGGTGGGCAAAACTGGCTCACAACTAGGAGCCAATAACTTTACTTTTGGTTGCCAGATGGTGCTTCCCCATTACATTTCTGCAGTGGAGCTACGCTCCTAAAACTGGTCACCATGGCAACCACAAGCAGCAATTTGTTGAGGCCTGGTGTATAACTGTAAGTTTAATTAAGATGATGTTACTGTTTTTTAAAAAAATCAAATTATCTTAATAAATACTTCTTATAATGAACATAGTGAAATATATCTTCCAAAAGGTGAAGTAAAACAGAAAAAATCATTCCTTTACAGCAGTGGTTTTCAAACTTTTTTTTCTTGGACCTTGGCCAAAAAAATTAATATATGCCCCTGACCCAACAAGTCCATCTTTCAGCAATGCTGTAATAACCCTTGGGGAGGAAGGGGTTAACACTCTGGTCAGTGAGTCCCAGGACAGCCAATAGGAATGAAGCACAGGTTTTGGAATGGTAACAGCAGCCTGGCCTGGGCCTGTTTGGATGCAGCAGAGCTCCTGGAAGGATCAGGAGGAGGCCAGAGGGGCCTGAGGAAGAATCCAGCAACATCCTTACCAGAGATAAGTTAAATTTGTTACTGACCAGGCGTGGGTAGAACAGGGAATGTTTACTTAGACGATGTCAGGGTATTTTCTTTGTTTTTGGCTTGTTTTTTGGATTTCTCTGTGCTGAGTACATGTAACCCCCCCCCCACTACCCTGTAACTACCTAAGTTAGTTCCCAGAGAAGCAACTCTCTGTGTTTATTATCTGTTCTTTTTGATTAAAGAGTTTACCTTTTAAGCAAGTTCTGGTTCTGTGTCCTGAGAGGCAAGAGGTTTGTGTGCCCGTGCCTTAGACTGCACAGGCAGCTACTAGAGGGAACCCTGTTCCAGTTCCAGCTCATATTGCAGCTGGAGTTCAGTCACTTTCCTGAAGGAGGAATAAAGAGGATCGCAAGTACCTCACAGGGAGGAATTCCCAAGTGCGCCTTCCTGGGTCTCAAGAGCTTTTTTTGCATTTGGGTGGTGGCAGCGATACCACTCCAAGGCCAGGAATTGGAGGCCTTGGAGACTTTGAAGAGCAGGCTTTAAGGCCAGTGGCTTTTCTGGCCTGTTGCGGGCCCCCACCTTCTGCACTCAGAGTGCCAGAGTGGGGAAAAAGCCTTGACAAATGCATTCCAGTCTTCTGGTGGTGCCAGCACGGGCCACTGTGACCCAGCAGCTGAGGGTCTGCAATCCTAAGTTTGAAAACCACTGCTTTACAGAACCAAGGTATTGCCCTATATAAATGCTTACCAGTGAAAGCATAATATATGCTAAACTCAGATATATTCCAGAAGAGACTGGTGTCCCCTGAAATGAATTCCACCCAAAGAACTTTTGGGGCAAAAGAAAAGAAAATGTGGAACAGGGTTGCACAAAAAGTTCATATTTCTTCCACAGTACCAGTTATGATGGGGTTTTTTTGATGGGATGGGGAAATTAATGTCAATTCTGCAATGGGGATGTTACTCACACAGCTTCATTTAGGCTAGGAGCAAAAGGTAGTAGTGCATCTTCTCAAGAACACCAGTCATTCTAGTTTTTGAAACACAGATTAAGATAGTAAACAAAACCCGCCATTACTCATTAAACATGATGCAGCCACTACAAGGTCTGCCATTTGATTTAAAAACTTATTTAACAATGAATCATTCTGCATCAAGAAATGCTTTGTTTAAAGGCAACCAACATGCCTAACACAGAACAAAGAGCCCGGCTCTCTGATCAACTGAAGTCTATAATTTTGGAAGAAAAAAGACTGGGGTTTGCCTCTCCACTGCATAAGGGGGAGCACACAGCTTGTTCTCAAAGGCATCAATAGTTACAGGAGCAAACAGAAAGGTGCAGAGTAGGAGGGAATCAGAAGTAGTAAAGTTTTAAGCAGCTGAAGGCTCAAAAAGCTTGACTTGTAAACAAGGCATTAGCCTAGCACTCCAGTGACTGCCAATTTCAAGCTTCTAGCTGTTCAAGGTAACTGGAAACATTTTCAGAAAAACAGCCTTTTTTCCTACAGCTGCAAGGGCACCTATGCTAGATTAATTTATGCTTACAATGTTAGTATTGAGAACACCAACAACCATTGCTATTAAAGGAAAAAACATCCCTGCTGGAAGATTATTTTTGACTTTGGCCTTTAATATTTCAAGAACAAAAGAGAGGTTCTCAAGAGAAACTATTTTCTCCCAAGAGGCTTTGCGTTTCTGTGAAAATGACGGGATTTCTTCCTAGCAACAAAAGCTTTGTTCAGCAGGTTGAATTTCATCATAAAACACCACGTGTGTGCTGGCAGAAATGGTGACTTCTGGCAAAGACCTAACTCACAAATAATCCAAAGCAGAACCATACAGCTTTGCACCACTCCAATGGTCACCCATCAATTCTGAAACTTCAGTCCCATAAATGGCAGAAAATAATCACAGAACATTTCAAATAAATGGCTCAATATTTAGTAGGTTTGGGAAATGGGGACAAGAGAGGAACTGAAACTAAGTTTTTCTAATTTAAAATACAAGTGCAATCAGAAAAACCATGCTGTTTCCCTCCTCACTCAATGTACCTGCTTCTTGTACGAAAGCCTTGCCTACATGTTCATTTCTAGTGCACTGACACCACAGCATCCAAGCATGTTATAAACAAACACAATAATCAATTTCTAAACAGAAGAATAAAGACAATAACTTAGCATGAAATTTGGCAAAACTGCCTCTGTCTGATTTTTTTGTAGCAAATAACACAGTGTGTGTAAGTAGAAAACCGGAGAAAAAGCTTTTTTCCCCTCCTAAATTTGCTTACCTAGCAGTTCTCATAGCATTTAGCGTATTATTCCCATCTTCAGGCATCTGACGAAATGTGATTTTCTCCCACGAAAGCTCATGAGATAAATAAATGTGTTAGTCTTTAAAAGTGCCACAAGACTCCTTGTTTGTTTCACTTAGCGTATAGTAAGTTCCACGGTTTTCCTTATGCAGACAAATAGGCAAGGGGCAATTGTAAAATCATTGATGGGGCATCAAGGAAGACAGTGTCTAATTTACTTAACGTATATTTAAACTGAGTCGATGTCCAAGTGGCACTGCCCCTTTTAAACTCAGACTCTAAGGGTATATCCACATTAGAAAAAAGGTTAACTAGCGTCTGCTCCTCCTTCTTCCATCTTAGCTAAGTTATTGTGAATAAGTTAGGGTTTTAACATGTCAGCAGGCCAAAATAAACACTAGATCTTACCACCTGTTCACTAGCACATGATTAAAAGCCTCCTTTTTTCCTAGGAAAGATAAGGCCTAAGGAGCCTCCACAGGGTGCAATGTTAATAGCCTCCAACAAGACCAGTCCCCTGATGGTTCTTTGTGCATCCAAGTCACAAGAGGGAATATCTAACAAAGTGCTTGCTTTACTCTCAAAGCACTTTCAGACACTGGCTATGTCTACACTGACGGTGGCAATTTCAGTGCTGTCAATTCACCCTTGTGGGAGCGGTTAGTGGCCCGCATGAACTTGCCACGCTACTCCCAGAAGTCGGCCCCAGAATGTGTAGCAGCGGCTTTAAAAGTTGCTGCTAGTTACGCAAAGAATTTTGCTTTCCTTGCATAACTGGTAGTCGACTGCCACCGAATTTGCCCTAAGTATAGACTAGGGGACTATTATCGTGGAAAAGGCGGATGGGTTCTATGCCACCCCATGGGAACCTTAGCAATGTCAGCTATAACTTTATCGCTAAAAGATACCAGGGACCAAAATAACAGATCAAAAAAAGTAAGACAGCCTCCCCGGTTTGTCATCCAAAACAATTGCTCATGCTCTGTCCACACAGCAGTTATTTGACAAAGCAGTTACAATGCAAAATGACAAAAGTATACAAGAACAACTCAATTAACGTCAAGCTTTAGGACACGAAACAATCTTTCCAAAGGGGAAACTCACAGCAAGAAAAATTTTCAAACTTGGGAAAGGACACCATGAAGAATTTAAAATATAAAACTATATTTAAAGAATGTTAGTGAGCTTGACAGAAGTGTTCATAAAAGGAAGACTAGTAACCTAAATATTGGGGCTATTGCCCTTGAATCAGGCCTCCCTACCCCTTATATTTCATACCACGCTGGCTAATAATTGTCTATTAACATTTTTACAAGCTGTAAGAGGATCTTAAAGAGGAAATCTAAAGACCTCCGGTCAGTCTGGCTTAGAAATAATTATTTTTTCCTCCAATATACAAGTAGTAATAAAAATTAACCATGTTGAAAAACATGAGCTGTGAGTAATTTTCTCTGGTTCCAAAAAACAAAGCACCTGTAAAGTTTTCAGAGCCCATTACAAAAATCGCAAGCCAACTTTAAAGCAGCTACTTCAGATAAGCATCAGTAAGTTAAGTCTTGCTTATTGTTAACAGAAGAATTTTTTAAATATTCTGGTATCTTCTCGTCTCATTCATATCCCTCCTAGAGGTTCACTTTTTGCCACAACAGACATCAGAAGCAATAATTTTTTTTCTATCTGATCTTCAAAGTCAGTTCCTCCTCCTGGGTTTCTCATTATGTCATATCTTTTCAGTATTTGCTCTTTATTGCTTGAAACACTTTAGGGCATAAACAACCTTATTTTCTATGTTTTGTACAGAACTTAAAAGATGTAGTATTTCAAAGAAAAGTCAGCTTTTCAGACTTCAAGGAGCAAAACTAAAGTTAACTGACACACAAAAAAGGCAGTTTTCAAATTAGAGGGTATTACACATTAGAAAAATCAAGTTACATATGAAAAAGTTTGACTAAAAACAAAACTCAAGCTGTATTTTAAAAAAATCCCACATTTCACTGACTCAAACCCAGTATTAGAACCAAGTAACTGCTTTACTGTCTTCAGACACCTGCAGCTCAAACTTTCCAGACACCACGATTAAGAAGTACAACATTCTTCAACTGGTTTTAAGCATGGAGTCTACAAATTAATTTCTTAGAAAAAGGTCAGAACTGTAAAAATAATGGGAAAATTTACACCTATAGCCTCCAGAACAGGACTGAGGTTTTAGGTAGTCTGTCTATCTAAACACAGGATTCTATCCTGAGGGATAGATGTATGATTATTAATACACAAAAATAAATCAATGGGCGAAACCTTGCTTGTAGAAAGCATTTCTCTAGAAATGTTTCATGTGCTGAAATCCACACCAAAACACAAGCCAACTCCAAATACACAATAAAACTTCAAAGATTTACCTGCTTTCTCTGTGGTTAATAAATGATGAAGATATTTGTTCATGTTTTGCTTCAGGATTTTTATATCTACTTTGTATAGTCAAAGCACTCAAACAGGTGCTCATGTCACAATGTACTGCTGAGTATTACACTGACAGCACCTTCTGGGTTGCAAAGATAATTGTGGAAGTAGGGCAGGACAGAGTAATTTGCCAAAGTCCCGCCCTCACCCTCATTTACTCTAAAGGGAAATGTTCATTTCTGCTACGGTTTCTCCCTTCTCCTGCCCAACCTTCCAGCTTCCTTGTCAATGTTCTTAATATCACCTAGAGAAAGTTTTAAAAGCTCAACTTATTTTCAGCATTGACTCTACTTACTTTTTATATTTCACTCAGTTGAGACACTGCAAAATTGACTAGTCAGCATCCCTTCCTGGTTCTCATGCATTAATGTAACGTTGCAAAGTTGACTTGTGAAAATTACAGGGGGACCTTTTCAGTATGAAGCAAAATATTACTACTTAGAGGGATCTACAGAAGCCTTTTTGTCAAGCAAACAAACAAAACCCATGGACAACATCTAATTACTGAGCCTCAACTACCTGAGTGTCCATTTAACCTCACACAGGCTGGTCTCAATGGACAACAAACCTCTAAACGTAAACACAGTCCTGTTGAGGTCAATAGGACCAGTCACCTGAGTAAAGGTACAGGATTGAGGGCTGACTAAAGAACATTTACAATGCAGGAAAAAATAACTAGGGTAACACCCTCCTCCTTGACAGTACTGAGTAAATGCTTCCAGATGAACATTTGCCAAAGAAATCTTTCGAGTTGGATTGTGCCTTCTTTTATTGCAAGTGTGCAAGGAAGAGGATGCAGGGGAGAAAGAAATAACACAATGAGTCTTCCTGTACATCAGGGGTGGCCAAACTGCAGCTCGGGAGCTACATGCGGCTCTTGAATAAAAAAGTGCAGCTCGCGAAAGAAAGCCAGAGGAAAGCAGTCCCAGCCTACGAGTTTTAAATCTCCCATCCTGAGCATGCTCAGAACATGCGTGGGGAAGAGCCCCAGCCTGTGCCTAGCCACCAGAGTGGCCATATTGGAAGCTCAGCCTGGGCAGGACTTAAAACAAGGGGAGTGAGCCCCAGCCTGTGTCTAGCCACTGGAGCGGCCAGGTAAGGGGGCCCTGTGGAAGGGTGCGTCAGCCCGGGATAGCCAGCATCTGGGCCTGGGGGATAAGGAGGGAGTCAGGATGGTGAGGAGAAGCACAGCATGGTCAGAGAGGGTGGGGAGAAGCAGTGGCATGGTCAGGACAGCAGGGAAAAGCTAAATTTTTACTGTATAGGTAGGCCTAGTTTTCATGGTAACCTTAAGTAATTATTAGAATCTGACATTAGCAAGATCACTATTTGCCCTCTCTTTTTGATAAAATTAAAGTATGCAATTAATTTTAAAACTTTGCGATTTTGGAGTAGGTAAAATATGGCTATACGCCCCACTGCGGCTCTTGAAGGTTTAATAATCAGCTTGTGTGGTTCTTGAGTTCCACAAGCCTAGCCACCCCAGCTCTACATCCTTTCCCTACAGCCGGGAGACAAGGCTGCACATATGTGCTCTTTCCGTGAACCTAAGTACAAGGACTCCATGAGGTTAGCTGTGATCGCAGAAACAGCCTCTGTGAAGTGGTTGAGGCAGGGCGGGGATCTGCTTCCACCAGTTAGTGGAGACTATTGCACGGGAGCATAGATGGCAGGTTTACAAAAGATGGCATAGTAGAAATGCTCTCAGGTACTCCACAAGCACCACCAGCTGAAGAAATTTTGCTTCAAATAAGTTTCACATTCTCAGATACGATTCCCTCCCCCAAAAATAAACTGTGTTGGAAGTTTGAATGGAAATTGTTCTGCTTCTTGACCAACTGAGAACACTACCAGCTGCCACCCTGAAAGTGAGGTATTTTAAAACTTCCACACAGACAATTCCCCATTGACAGGAAAGTCAAGTATGTTACAAAAGAATAAAACAGTCTAAGGTGCAAGCAATATGTTGAAATCTTAATCCTTCTGCTACATAATTTACCTTACCTGGCAATTTAATGAAATGAGAAGAAACCTCTGACTAGACGACCATATGAAGTGCAGTTCATTAAAAGACATCCTCCTGACCTCACTATTAAGTGGCCTTTCCATTCGTCATTTCAGAACTCACAGCTGCAAGCATTACCTATCTTAAGTTGCCAGTATGTTGTTAATTACTTTCTTGAATGCTAACAGGAAGAGACACGTTAGAGTGACCAGCCAGCATGACTTCCTAGAGCAGTGGTTCCCAACCTTTTTCAGGTGGGGGACCCCTTCTTAACAAAATTAAAAAAAAATCTTTGCAGCCCCCCTGGCTGATTTTGTAATCCGGCCAGCGCAGGCAGACTCTGGCCTGCACCACTCTGGTGGCGCCACTGGGACAGCTGGCGAGCAGTGCCCCCACCACCATGGCCCACACAGCTGGGGAGCCAAGCCATGGCAGCCATGGCCCCCTGCCCCTGCCCAGGAGTGCCACGGCCCCATCCCCCTGCCAGGATCCAGCCATGGGCAGGGACAAGCAGCCCTGGTGGGGAACATCAGGGCTGCAGCTGGATTCCAGCCCCGGTAAGGAGATGCTCCGCAGACCCCCTGCAACATGTCTGCAGACCCCAGGTTGTGAACCACTGTCCTAGAGACCTTACAGACAGGACACTCCACCTAGCCTTGGAATCCACTTAGAAAGCCACACAAAAAGCCTGCATTTAATGATCTAAACTCTATTCTATAGCTACCTCTGAATGAGAAGCTAAGGATGTTGCTCCCCTGCTCACATGCATAAACAGTAGCGTAACTGAAGCAGCATGGACAACAGAACCCAAACTGAGCTGTGCTGAGTTCAAATCCACCTGAGACCAGGAGAACACACTTGGCTTGGCAAGCCTGTGCTTCGGCTGCTGCTAAACCTGCTACTGAAGTAACCCTGAGAGAAACAGAAAGGACACTCCCAAAATACATTAGTGAACGTAACAAGCCAACAGAATATTAATTCAGATGCTATTGCAACATGTGATGTTTTAGAAACCAGAGATATTAGACAGATAAAACACAAGCCTCAATCCTGAAAACCCTTATGAATGTGCTTGAAACTCCTTACGTACGTGCTTAACACAGGTGTATAAGTGTTTGCAGAACCAGGAAAATATTTTATACTTGCAGCACACTTTTGTATATTTCCGCACTATTAGAGTTTCTTCCTCCACACTGAATACAAGTTTTGCTGTTTGTTTTTAAATGTATGCATTTCACTCATTTCTTCCCTACGGTTTATAAAAAGTTTAAGAACATTATTTAATGTAAGTATATAGGAGAGAAACACAAAGGAATCATCAAGCTTTTCCATGCAAGAAGCACCTACTGCCCCACCCCCTAGCCTACCTACAAATGTAAGAAAGGCATTCTTTTAAACTTCTCAGTTGTGTTACTAATGGCATCAGTTATTAATACAAAAGGATTTAAATTTATTTTCTCTTCCCCAATTCTGTATTTCACTCAGAAAGGTCACCAAAAGCAGGTCAATTTAACTTCTTGGTTTTCAGTTCATCAAAACACTATGAGATTTACAACAGACGCACTGTGAGAAATCATGTAAATATTTTCATTGACATTCCTTAAATTTAGTGAAAATATTTCTATTAATAGTTTTATCCCTTAATACTTTGTAGATCTAGGGAATATGCCGCCTCTATCACCATGGCAACTTCTATATAAAAGTGATTCGCAAGAGAGGGGTTCCCAAGGGATTTCTGATTCTCCAGATCTTCTCCATTTCTGGGTTATTAAAACTTCTACTTGGGGGTACAATTTCTGCTCGGGGTTCTGCTAGGTTTCTGACTGGTTTATTTACTTATTTTGGGTGTGTCTGTTTGGTTTAGGGAGGGGAGTTTTAGGGAGAAGAGGCAAGCAGAAGAAGGTAGTGTCATTCCTGTGATGACCAAAAGGCATCAAGAAGGAAGGTTCAGTGCCATCTCTGCATAGGTGTTTTAAAATTTAAGTTGTTGTCTACTTATTTCATTAAGCATTACCCTGTACTTCTACAATCTAAGGCTCTAGCATTTCACTTCTGACCCTCAACCTTCCTGTGAGATATCTGTTTTACAGGTAAGGAAAACTGAGGAACAGCAACACGAAGTGAAGGGCTCACTGCATCAGAAACTAAGTCAAGAAAATAACTAAACTGCCGTGGCTCCTACCGTTCCCAGCTTTGACTATAATCCCATCTATAAAGGAATTCTCAAGGATGCATATTATCTAATGAATCTGCAAAATGCCTGGAAGTATTCTAAACAAATACTACACAGCTCAAAGAAACCACGACAGGTTTTAGAACTTTGTTTAGCAAAGACACTTACTCACGGCTTAGTCTGGTCTACCACCATACAGATGCTCATATAATGTAGGTAGCACCATGTATTGTGTTACTAAAACTGCTTCAAACCTAGACTTAAAAGCCTCTGCTCTTTCAATCCTGCACCGATAGCAGAAATCACAGAGGTGATAGGATGCTTAAAAATCCACAGCCAGTGGAGCTTTGTTTTGAATCCGAGACAGAGCTCACCAATCTTCAGCAAGGTCTTTACCTGGTGCAATCAAAAAAGTCAAGTAGAAATAAGGTTGGGTTTTCTTTTTTAAATGTTCACTAAGTCTTTGCTATAAAGCTTTCTGTCTTTTCAGCTCACACAACCACCTAGACTTTCAAAAAACAGAAAAGCTGAACAAATACCTAAGGGGTTTTTACAAACCATTGCTAGAGAGAGCAATGTTTTTGGGTAAAAGACAGCTCTTTGTGTCCTACACTTTCAAAGCACTTCACAAGCATTCATTACTCCTCCTATTCCTCTACAGTATATAGTAAGTGGCTATTACCCTCATTTTACAGATGGATAAGTTAGGACAAGTCACTTTGCTTAAGGTCATGCAGCTAGTACGTGGCAAAGTCAGGACTAGAATTCAGGAGATCTCGATTCCCGTATCCTGTGCTCAATTCTTCACACAACACTTTCTCCCAAAAGGCATACCCAATACACTATTTTAACTGTTACTACACATCACCCCAATAACTAAACCACTTTTCAGTGATATTTTATAGTTTCTGCCCTGAAGCCAGGGACTATTTCTACTACTGCTCAAATGGACCCCCAAAGTTAAAATACAGAAATTAATATTTCCACTCCAACTATTTATATACCTCAGTATCCAGTTCAAACTTGCCCTCCCTGGGTCAAATCATAGATGGGTTTTTCCCACAAGTAAGGAGATGGGGAACTCCCCAAGTTTCCATTTGCTGAGGTGCTTTTACACCACGGAGTGGGTGACCGGCATTTCCAATCTCTGTGCAAGGGCTGGAGGGGGTTCAGCCCTTAGAAACAGTAGATATTGGGAGCTTTTTCTGGAGGCCAGGTCTCCCCACTTGGCACCCCTCAGAAGACAGAAGTGCACTCCACTGAGTGCACATTATATAAATTACAGATATTTTAATGCTGTCCTCATCAGCAATTCAGGGGGCGAGGGGGGAACACGAACTATTCTACCTGCAGTTGAAGAGGGAAGGAGAATGACGCCCGCCATGCAGTAGGTATTTTCTCTTACGTCCTCCCTTCACCTAAGTCTGCCTCATGCCTTCTACTCAGGACAGAAGGAAGAGTAGATAATTTGGCACTTTGTTTTAAAAGCTCAGTGTACTTCCCGCAGCCAGTCAGACTCTCCATCCATGCTCACCTCACACACCCGCTGTGATCAGCCCTGGATAAATTACTGAATATTTTTGGAAGGTGCAACAATAATGACAGCCCCAATACATTCTTGGGCATCTCATTGTCAGAAACCAACGCCCTTTATACACTGGATTCGTTACGGTATTTTTATCTCTATGCTAAGTAGCACGCTAAAAGAAAATCCTGTCTGCCCGCAAACTGCTTTTTCACCGCTCTTCACGTCCAGGGCTTACTTTTAAGGATGAGGGGCAAAAACTTTATTTTGTTTTATTTATTAATCCTCATGACAAGGGCATGAGAAGTGACATTGTGCCTGGCTTAACATATTTTCATGTTTCACTAGGCTCCCTTTGTAATACAAGCAATTTAATTGACAAGCAGCAACTCATCTTGACTAAGAGAAACTGTTTGAGTTCAAAAAAGATGGTTACTTGCTAAAGAAAGTCAGACTATAATGGAGAAAACACCACCCCCTAGTGTAAATCACAAATGTAGCCACACAGACCACTAGAATGACAGTACTGAGCATGAAAGGAAACACTAATCAATCACAGCCTCTTTAGTCTAAATCCAATCAAATGACCTAAAGCAAAAAGTTTGTCCACGCCCCCCCCCACCCCCCAACTCAAGCTCATTTTAAAAGAGTACAGTGCTTTATTGATTATACACGTTAACAGCAGCAGGGCCAACAGCCTCCTACTAAATGTAGTGCCTTGGAACCCATCTATAATTACTCTCCACTTCTCAACCCAAGTCCACTTAGATAAAAGGTTTTTACCTGAAAGAATCTCTCACAAGAATGACCAAAAAAAAAACCAAGGTTCTGTGTTAGACATAACACTACATAAACATATAGTTCCCCAACCACCCAGAAGAAACCAAGTGCTGTACATTTTACAGAAATTGTTTCCCATACCACTGCACAAATACCTGTATAAAGGAGGGTTTGGATTTTGGGGGAGGGATTGAGGGGAAGATCACTTAACTCAGTTAGGGTCTTTTGAAAATAACAGGATAAGCTTTCTGGTTCATGCTTTACACATCATAACCTTTACTTTTCAAAACATCCTCAAAGATTAAAAATAATGAATAAGCCTCTCCCACACTCCCAAGAAATACACCGAAAGAAATTTTGTTTTCCTCTAGGTCTGCACTGCATCAAATCTGTGTCTGTTCAGGCTGGGGCAAGAATCACATCTTACATCTTCTACAGTCCCAATCGCATTCGATGCTCATATCAATTAGTCCTTTTTCTACCCAAGTTCCACCTTCAAACGTCAGACAACGTGGGATTCTCTCCCATGAAAGCTAATGCAATCACTACATTTGTTAGCCTTCAAAGGTGCCACAGACTTTGCTTTTCTACCCAGTACTCAGTGACTGTGCAGACTTTCCAGGTTTAGTTTTACACAAGATTCTCAAATACCTTAACTAACATATGCCAAGAGAATTTATCAAAGACTATTTCCCCTCGCCTTAACAAGTAACAAAAAGCCATTCTGAAAACAATGCTGGCCCTCACCTTTGACAATCCAGATCAAAGTGCAGAATTAATATATCCAGTTCCAAATAGATACTCTCAAACATTTCAAACGCTGTAACTACAGTTTTTATAGTTTACTAGAAACCTTTGAGATAAAGTGCTTTTCAAACTTAAATGGATATGCAAACAAAGTGAGAAAGCAGAAAGGAACAATCAACATTTGACTGTCACTCAAACTTCTGGGCAAGTTGACTGTTTTGGAAGGTTTTCCCCCTTTTAAACAATTCAGTGGAACCATGGTAAGTTACCCTAACGCCTGGAAGACTCATTGGTTATGGCTACACTACACTTTATTAAGTTGACTTAGTGAGTCCACACTTCTCTTATGTTGTCTTAACAAAGTTGATTAAAGTCATCTTAAGAAAGTGTCCTAATAGAAATGTGTGTTGCTTAATTTGACTTTATTAAGTCACCTTAAGCAGGCACGTTATTAGATAAGATTCCTTAAGTCAACTTAAGTGGCCACATTTCATTAAGTTGACTTAATAAAGTCAACTTAACACCTAAGTCGACTTAAAAGAGTGAGAGTTATTAAGTTGACTTAAGCAGGCCCTGAAGTCAGCTTAATAAATGCCCAACATGGCCGGGCTTTGTTTAAGTCAACATAAGCCTTCTTAAGTTGACTTAAGCCTGGGATCTCAAACTCAAATCACCATGAGGGTTGCATGAGGACTAGCCCAAGAGTCGCACCTCTGAAACCTTTTCATACAACAGTATTGCTAATATCGGTTCAATAGTGCCAGTGCGGGCCACAGGAAATAGCTTTAGGGGCCACATGCAGCCCACAGGTCATGTGTTTGAGACCCCTGACTTAAGCCCCCAGTGTAAACATACCCATTGTGAGTTACTTAATTTTACAAATCTATGAATAAGTGAACAATTTAGCAAGCAAGAAAAAGAAATCATAAGGTGCACTTTATTTTGCCAACTGCAATAACCCAACATATATGCACCTAAAAATAATATGCTGTTAGTAACAGAGATGAAAAGTAGCTTTTTGCTGAGACAGAAGCTTTTTCTTTGTGAATAATAAAGGGTACAAATGAGTGAACAATTACTGTACATATAGCTTGGAAGGATTAGATTTTTAAATGGTAAAAGTTGGTAAACAGATTTCACATTCCTAGCGCAATACGTGATGTACATCATCCACTGTAATAAATGCCCTAATAACTATGTAGGTGAAATGAGATGATCACTGCATTCTCAGATGGACTCAGGCTGAAAAATTATACAAGGCAAGAACACCTTGTCACCCATGGGAGAACACTTTTCACAAAGTAATCAGTCCCTCTGAGCCCTGGTCCTCAAAAACACCTTCAACAGACGAGTCTGGGAGCTTAAATTCACAACTCTGCTAGAAACTAAAATTGTGGATTTAATAGAAACACTGGATTTATGGCTCCTTTTAACAATCTGTAACCCACTGACCTTCCTTTGTTACACTGCTCACAGCAGAGGTGCTAACTCTCCGCTCCACCTTGAACAGCCTCATGCCACATGTACTAACTCCTCATTCTTGTCGAGCTCCAAAGGAGCTGTATTAGTCTAGTCCAGCAAAACAAACAAGAAGCCTAGTGGCACTTTTAAAGACTAACAAATTGATTTAATTGCATGAGCTTTTGTGTAAGGTCTCCATCTTCAAGCATCTGATGAAGTAGGATTCTCTCCAACAAAATTTCATGCGATAAATAAATTCGATAGTCTTTGAAAGCTCCACCAAACTCCTTGTTTATTCTCCTCATTCTTAACACTCTGTTCCACCTTACATGTAGCTGTTACATCCTGAGTACCTTTCCCAGACCTGAAGAGCTCTGGCTAAGCTCAGGCTCTCTTTTGCCAACGGATACTCGCTCACCTATCTTGTCTCTCTGACACACGCATGCGCACACACACACGCACACAAAAAAAATATTTCCAACAATAATAGAAATGTACTTGTAAGCAAAATAAGATAAACTTTGCTTGAGAACTAGAGTCTGATTTAAGGAATGTACATTTTATATTTTGCTGCACATTGTGATGTCGGCAATTTATTTTTAACTATTATAAAGCTTTAATTTTTGAGTCTTGACATTTACTTGAATCTCAACATTTAAATAATTACCACCTGACCCCACTCCTTAATTTCCCCCACCTGTGAAAATGTAAATTAATACAAAATGCTTCAAGCCCATAATTTTGCAGAATGGTGAAATTTTAAATGGATAAAAATAAAACGATGCTTAAAAATAAACATCAGTCGTATCCATCAAGATTTTAAAATAAAAAACCAATTCTGTGGAGCCTCTGTATGTAAAAATATCATGACAACAGCAGGAAAAGCAGACCAGATGACTTAATAGGTCTCCTCTATGTCTAATACCTACGATTACCACAAAAGGGCCTTAGGAGAATAAGCCTGGGAGCTACCACCAGTGGGGTTGCAGTTGAAAACTAAAAGGATGCCTTTAATTAGGGACAGGGTGACTATGGTTGAGGGTGACCATGGATAAGGAGGCTGTTGAACAGGGCCGTCACTCTGGAGGGAACTGCAACCTGTCACTGTGTTACAAAGATGGGCGGAAGAAGAAACCTGTGTTTATATTCTGGAAGGAGATAAGGCAATTGCCACTACATTTTGGAAAGGATGAAGGGACAAGGAACCCATCATTATATTTCTGAGAAGATGCTGGGAGGAAGGAACCCACTGCCAAATTTTTGTGAGGGGTGAAAAAATTTGCCACTAAATTTTGGAAGGATGAGGCAGAGGAACCTGATACCAAATTGGAATGGGGATGGAGAGAGAGAACAGATTTGTCAGTATATTTGGGGGGGGGGGACACTAGGAGGAGAGAGGTGGAACCTCTCACCCTATTTGGGGGAAGAAAAAAGGGCAACTGTCTCTATATTCAGGAATAGGGAAGGAGGCACCTGTCACTGTATGTTGGGGGGTCTGATGGCATCTCTTGCTATATTTAAAGGGCAGGGGAAGGGAGAGAAGGCACCTGTCACCATATTCGGGTGAATAAGGGAACAAAAAACTTTCCACTATAAGGGAGGAAGAAGGCACCTGTGTCTATATTTGGGGAAGTGTTGAAAAAAATACTCCTGTCAGTATATAAGGAGAAGCGGGACAAGACACCCGTCACTCTGTTGGGTGGGGGAAGAAGGGACCCATCTCTCTATTTGGTGAGTGGGGGTGGAGAAGGGACCCATCTCTCTATGGGGGGGGAAGGGACCTGTCACTCTATTTGGGGGGGAGGGACCCATCTCTTTATTGAAGGGGAAGGGAGAAGGGATCCATCTGTCCAATGGGGGGGGAAGGGACCCCTCACTCTATTTGGGGGGGGAGGAACCCCTCTCTCCATAGGAGGGAGGAGCAGTCACCTGTCACTATGTCAGGCGGGACCCAGGAAGATACCATTATCTTTTGGGGGGCGGGGAGGCCCCTGTCACCACAGGCCGGGGGGGGCGGGGCGGTACCTGCGGCGAGCTGGGCCCCGGGCTCCGGGGCGGGGCCGCGCGCGGGCGGCGGCGGCGGCGGCGGGGGGTGGCGGAAGTGGCAGTGCGGCCTCCCGCAGGGCGGCCCCCCCGCGCCCCGCCCGGCGAGGAAGGGACAGTCGATGCCGCGGAAGAAGCCGCTGGAGCGCAGCATCCCGCCGGCCCCTCACTCCCCCTGCGCCCGCCGCGCGCCCGGCAGCGCCGCCATCTTGGGGGAGCCGGGCCCCGGCCGGCCGAGGACCCCGGCGAGGCCGCTGCCAGGAGAGGGCTGCCCGCGCCGCGCCTGACTGGAAATCCGCCAGGGGGCGGGGCCGTCAGACAGGGGGCGGGGCTGAGGGGAGGGAAGGGGCGGAAGAAAGATGGGAGCAATCCCAGAGGAGGGGGAGGGGAATGGGGAGGAGGAAATGGAGCAGTTGTGGGGGGGGGAGGAAATGGG
>ML682020.1:13304791-13334686 GCA_007922195.1 Podocnemis expansa | reverse complement strand
GAGAGATGGGGCAATCGCAGAGGAAGAGGAGGAGGGGAGGGCAATGGAAGCAATGGGGGAAGGGGACGGGGCAGGAAGGAGATGAGGCAATGGCGGAGGGGGCGGGAGCGTAGGAGAGGGGAGAACGGGGTCAGGGAAGGAAGAGAGATGGGTCAATGGAAGAGGGGGAGGGAGTGCAAGGACTCAGGGGCTGGGGGAGTCCAGGCAGATTAGGGCGGAGGGAAGTCAGGGGTGAAAGAGGGAGGCTGCACCCCACAGGAACAGAAGCACTCAAAGCAGGGCCTGCTGCACTAGCAGGGGTCCAGGGAGATGAAGAAATGGCCCCAGCGCCCCTCTGAATTGAGGTCTGCAGAGGGTACCCCACCCCTGAGGGCCCCGGGCACCAAGCAGAGGAGGGGGAGAGGGTTGAAGGGTCAGAGGTGGGTCGGCAGCCAGATCCACTCTGGGAAAACACCCTACACTTGTGCGAACTGTAGGGAGAGTTCTGCCAACACCCAAGCCCGGATCAAGCATCACTGTGTCCAAGTGGGAAAGAACCCCCAAATGCACTACAGTCGGGGAGGAAAGTTTCTGTCTGCCTCCCAGCTAGCCCTGGAGAGAGGTCCTGTCCTGAATCCGAGGGCAAGGCACTGGTTGCCATAGCTCTGCTCAAACACCACTTGGAAAAGAGGCTGTGCCAATGGCCTGATGCCAGCTGCACATTTGGCCGGCTAGTGCAAGGTAGATCTGTGCCCTGCTTGCTGCGCACTGACTGATCACCTAGAAAAGCCCGCAGAGCCAGGACCTGCTTTAGCCCAGTTACAGGAGCTCAGGGTGATCCCATCCACATTACAAAGTGCAGAGCTGAATTACTGACAGTGTCTTCCGTTGGCTAGATGCGTTCAAGTTTCCCCCTGTATGGTTGGAAGGATGAGTTCTGAACATGACATGTCCCAAAGGGGCAGCCGTGTTAGTCCAGTTCAGCAAAACAAATAAGGAGTCCTGTGGCACTTTTAAAGACTAATAAATTTATTTATTGCATCAGCTTTCATGGGAGAAAATCTGTAAGTTCCACATCTTCAAAGCATCTAAAGAAGTGGGATTTTCTCCCGTGACAGTTCATGCAATAAATAAATTTGTTAGTCTTTAAAAGTGCCACAGGACTCCTTGTTTGTTTTGCTGCACGTGACACGATGCAGTTCTGTCATCTTAAACTAGTGCTTTAACCACTGGACAAGCCTTCCACTCCTTAGAGCTACTACCTCCAGCTCCAGGTGGAGGCACATGGATGGGGCAACACCCATGAGCATCCCCAGCTGTGTCTGGCTCTGGTCATGAACAGAGAACCTTAGACTTCCAGGCAGCTTTTGGAGGATGAATTGCCAGACAGGGTTCTGTACTTGGATTTACATGGTGTATTTTTATCTGGACAACCTATCACGTGCCACCAGCATTCATGTCTGACTGGGCAGTGTTTCTAAAGCACTGATCATTGTGGTGGCGATGTGCTGAGTACAGAGTTAAAAACTCTGGCGCAGTAGCCTGAATAAGTCCCCTGTTCTCAGCTCTTCCTTAGGTGGCGACGTGTTTTCAGGGCAGAGACAAGATCGCTATGTCTTCTTTGATTGGGTGAAGTCCAGAAAGGCCATCTGTTATTAATTCTTCTACAGCATCATCCCACTCACCCTCCCCATCTGTAAAAGAAAATGAATCTCCCTACCCCAGACACAGACAAATGCTTTCTATCATACAGGAGGGTGTAACAATCTGCCTGCCTGGGTTCCTGCAGGCCATCTCGCTCCCAAGCAATGGAAACCAAGACTTGCAAGTTGGAATTACAGAGCAGCTGGCGATCCTCAGTGAAGTGGGAGATGTTAAGAAGTCTCAGGAGATTTCAAAGCTACTCTCTGAAGCGGTGCTGAATGCACAGTGCGTGGGTAGGCGGACCTGACAGCTCCTTTATTGTCTGGAGTCACCAGATAAAAATAGATACACCCTGCTTGTGTAACCGACATTTCCTGTACACAATGGTAACATTCATTCTCCTTTGTACTGTGTGATCTGCAACAGATGAAATAGGTCATCTCGATTAATATGCTGATTAGGGCAAGGGTTGGCAACCCCGACACGTGTGCCAAAGATGGTAAATGCACCCGTTCACAGTGGCACACAGGATTTCTGGCTCTGCTGCACCATGGATGCTCCCCCTGCTGGCCTCTCCCCCAAGCGGGGTTTGGGGCCACAAGAGCTAGGCATATGCACTGGCCCCTTTTCCCTGCTGGCCTCACCCCCCCACCACCCTATAGAGCCTGGGGTCACATAATCCGTGCCCACACCACGGCTCCTATCACCTGCTGGCACCACCCACAGCACCTGCTGAGGGTCGTAGGGGCAGTGCTGGCACAGGGGCCAGCAAAGGTTTCTGACTCTTATATTACAAAGTCCTCTACTTCATCCTTGCTGGACAGGTGGGCATTCCCTCTTCATTTATATTCCCTCTAATCCAATAACATTTGGGGTGGTTACGGCTTTTGCACAGCACGGAACTGCAGTGGCACGGATATTTGGCCAGCCATACTTCACATACATAAATCTCTGGCCACCTGCTAAGCTCCTGGTTATTGCTATGTAGAGCCCCCCGCTCTCTGAATGACACAGCAGTCATGGTGGCACTTGGACCCAGATCCCGCTGGCTTGAAAACGTAGGCCTTTCACCTCAAGAACTGAAGGAGAATCGCCATGAGCTGTTAGCAGGGTAGAACTTGTGACTCATAGAAAATTAGGGCTGGAAGAGACATCAAGAGATCATGTAAGCCAAACCCCTGCTCAAAGCAGGACCTACCCCGACTGAGTCATCCCTCCCAGGCAATGTTCCCTCTAAGTGCCCAGCGCAGCTTCAGTTGTTGGCACCAGCATTCTTAAGACGCCCATCATCTCAGTATCTGGGCAAAATTCACCCAGTCTAAACTAAGTCAATGAATTAGATCCCAAAGGCGAGAAAGAGAAGTCAGACACTCAAACTGACACACACACGGTATCAGAGCTCCAGCCTCCTCCTGATCTGGACCTTTGCATTGGAGCCGTCTAGTGTTCTCCATTCCGTACTGCGTCTTTATTCATCCCTGGGCTGTTCTGTTGAGAACAAAAGCAGGGTCAAACTGGATCCAGTCCTCGATGCCAGTGGTTCTCAACCTTTTGCAAGTCTTAACACGCTTGGTAGAATATTGCAACTCTACAGGACACATCAAGCCTCCCCCCCTCCAGGCTGAAACCAGCCATCTCCCCAGCTCTTTGCTGCACCCTTAGCGCTGTGTAGCAACACAGTGATGTGTCCCAACCCAGTAGTCAGGAATTGCTACTCTATGCCATCCACAACAGAGACAAGCACCAGATACAGCAGAGAAAGGCACAAAAAACCCACTGAAGCTGCAGTTATTGGGTAGCCTGCCTTCAGAGAAAGAATCTTCCTGGCCCATCTTAACTCGAACTCAGCTTATGCCCTGAAGCATGAGGGCTTCTCTCCTGGCCGAACTCCTAGTTATTGTTAACGTTTACAGTTCTAGCTCTGTTTGTCCTCATTACTCATAGCCATCTCTTTTTGGAACCCTGCTAGGTCCTGGCTTCAGGGGTTGCTTTCCAAGTTGTTTATTGTCATTAATTTTCCTATCTTGATACATTCTTGTCTTCAACAAATTCCTGCAGCAAGGAGTTCCACGTTTAATCAGGTTGGATCAAAAAGTCTCACACACAAACACCTCACCGGGCCTCAGTTTTCCCATCTGTAAATTAGGGGTAATATCACTTACTTTTTGGAAAGTAATTAGGACATGCTAACAGTATTGAAATGAAAACTTGGTGATGAAGGCCACTTGTTATTTTTATTAATGGTTACCTGGAGAGCACCATCCTTTAGCCAGGCTTTTTTGCAGACAGATGTTTGAAGCCCAGCTTCCTGCTCTGGAAAGCTTGCAATGTATGCAGAGAGAACACATAGGAAAAGCTGACCAGAAAAATTTGTATACAATCAATTTCTACAGAGGCACACTGACTAATAAATATGAATGTTTTACTTTTCACAAAGCGTTTTACAAAGAGTTAGGCTCATTGCCCTCATTGCACAGATGGAGAAACTGAGGAACAGTCTAACTCCAAAAAGTGACTATGAAGAAAAATGGCAGTGTGGGATTGCACATTTATTGTCTCATGGTGACTGAGAGCGAGGCAAAGTGACTCACCTAATGTCACATGGTGACAGATCCAGGAAGAAAACACAGGCATCCTGACACCCCAGTCTCACTCTAACATGGCTGTAAAAGCTCAGCCTTTGATGTGGCTGACTTCCCAGCTCAACCACTGGCCAGATGGGTGACCTCCAGCAAATCACTTCTCTGTTTCCCCTATAGTCCTGGGTCTGTTTTCTTTAGATCTTAATTAGCCTTTGGACTAGGGGTCATCGCTTACCGTGCATATGTGCAGCACCTGACACACTGAGCCCTCTAGGTGCCACTGGATTTTGTATGGATTCAACAAATTCCTGCAGCAAGGAGTTCCATGTTTAATCAGGTTGGATCAAAAAGTCTCACACACAAACACCTCACATGGAAGCTAGCTAGTGTCCCTACGTTATTGGTTAAACGGCAAACACGTTTATCAAAGAAGGGGCAGTCTGAGTGTACCAGGTGGCACAAGAGAGGGTTGCAGGCACCAAAAAGAAGGCGCTCCCCTTCCAAACCAAAGTTCATGCTCAGCTTCAGTTGGTTTTGCCTAGAGGCGCACACGTATGAGCAGAATCAGCCCCTGAGCTTTGCCCAGAGGGGAGGGTTTCCATATGAAACCCCGTTTAGGCCTCTTCCTTGGAATCCTCTGCAACAGGGATGAAATCTCACGCTTCCCTGCTACCCTTTCCCAGCGCGCTGGGGCAGCTGCAAACAGGCAGGGAGCAGCGGGTGGAAGATGGACACTCTAGATCGGACTGGCTCCAGAAACGATGAGGGTCTGCGTGAGTCCAAAGAACCCCATGGCGGTTGGCATAGTACGGCCAGCATGCCATGAATGTGGGTACATCATCTCCCAAGTATGGGCAAAGGCTATATGGCACTTTCTACACAAAATCCACTGCCAACCCACCCACGCCAGCCCCATCCCAACCCACTGCTACACGTCAGCCAAACCTTGATATCTCTACCTGGCTGATGGGTTTAATTTGTGCCTGAGACCCTGTGCCTAGATCCAGTGTGTGTGTTGATTTAACCATTTTCAGTGGGCACGGTAAAATCCATACAAGCCCCAATGGGAAGCCCATTCAATACAGTTGGCTAAGGCCCAATTTATTATCCTTAGAGGAATGAACTACACCAGCAGGAGGATCACTGCAGAGGCAGACTCACCCCCACGCTCAGGGGAGATTGCAACAGTTTAGCTGCATCATCTAACCCCTCAAACCCCTACAAGAGCCCACGTGCAACAGTTGCTCAGGTTTAAACAAACCAATTTCAATTTCACTTGTGCATGTCTAGACAAGCTGGAGGAAACAGGGCAGCATTCAACCCACCCACCTTCACAACAGGCGAAGGCTGCTTTCAGTTGCCTAGTGATAGGCAAGGGGCGCCTGCCTGTTGCCTAGCAGAGAGGCGTGGGTGACACTTTCATGCAGGAAGGAGAGAGACTCGCGCTGCGTCTACACTGCAGGTCTCTCTGAGAAGCTCCCACCAGCTGGGTCCACAGCACTGGTGCTCTCAGGGCACAAAACTGGTCCCAGCCATCAGTGGCACTATCCGGTCGATCCAATATTTGAGTGTAGACAAGGCCTTGCTAGTGGCTATCACCCACTCTGGGCTCCCTGGACAAGGTGAGGTTTTCTTACTGCTGGCCTTGCTCAAGTGTGGTGCCAGTTTTCAGCGCCCACCCTCCTTAGCATTCACAATCATCTGGGACTGATGCACCCAGTTGGGACAAGCCATTATGCCCCCTTCCTATGCAGCATTTTTAAAGGGGGCCACACAAAACCTGTTATTAACAGCAAATTGAGTGCGACTGAAAAGTGCTGGCCAGCCAGCCTCATTGAGTGAAGTCCTGTTTGCCCACAGGACACACACAGCCCGAGCAGCTGCAGGGCAGGCTGTGACAAGACTCACCTGCAAGGCCCAGCTTGGGTGGAGAGGTCTGTCCTGTGCCATTTGATCCCTCGTCTCCCTGCGCCCCCTTGTGAGTGCCAAGCTGTGGCAGAAGAAGGGACTCTGCGTGTGGTGACAATACCACTGGGAGCTGCCCGGGGCTGACAGATGCACTCTACAGAGTGAGCTGAGGGCAGTTACTTGCAGTTGCTCCTGAATTTCATCTAGTGATCTAAATTACTTTTTCCTGGAGCCGATCTCCAAAACATCCAGGCCCCTGCATGGTCCCCTCTTGCCCTGCACTTGGAGTTTAGCAGACTACGCTAACAATGCTTGAACCCACCTTTGCCCACCTTAACTCTGATCACAAAGTTTTCTGTGGGGCATTTCCTAGGTTCTTTATTTTAAAATAAACCAGATTCTTTTATATGTTGCAGGAAAGCTTCAGCTGCCCCCAGGACACAGTTCAGGCTCATGCATCTGTGGCTAAATAAGACCCTCTCCCATCTGCCCATGTCTCTAGATATAAATACAAACTGTTTAGCAATAGCATGTACAGGAAAACAGTTCTGTACCTAAGGTGAGCTCCGCTGGCATGAATTAAGGCAGTTACTGAGGGGAAATACCAGTACGGCAGTGAAGCATCCCATCCTTTCTAGTGTATTTATCCTCAAATGCCCCATGAGGTTGGCACAGTGCTATCCATGGCAGTGTGAATACTGAAGCACAGAGACTAAGGATCTAGGTTCACACAAGGCCTTAGCATCCAACTGCCACTTTAGGCACCTAAATCCCAGAATCAAGCCCCATTAGGGTTCACAAAATGCCCCCTCAGCTGCTCCCACACAGTCACTAGCACTTCCTTTTGCAGATAGGGAAACTGAGGCACCCAGCAGTGAAGGGATGTCTCAAAGCTACACAAAGAGGCTTGGGCAACATTTGGAACAGAACCCAGAGACCTATTCTCAGAGGGGCCAACTACCCTCAGCCCTGCTGAAGCAAGCAGAAAAGGCAGAGCAGCTTTCAGGTGACTGAGCTGTTACTCTCTAGGTAGAGGGAAACTGTCCCACCCCCAACTTTCCAGGGGGAAAGTTATTACCCACTGGCACCAAACGGCCTTCAAAACAAACCCACAACTGCCGTATAATTGCAGGACTCCACACACAGGTGCAGTGCTGTTTGGTTGACTTGCACCCAGAGGTGGAGGAGATGGGTCTCATCAGCCTCATTCCAGTCGAAAGACAGAGTGCCCCGGAGCCAAGAGCTGGAGACAGAAAGGCTACCAAGCCAGCTCGGAAAGGCACCGATGGGTCTGTCTGCAAGTGAAGAGAAGCTCCAGCTTGGAGACTGGTTGCTGTCATTAAGAAAGGTTGCAAGTGTCTTAGCTTGCAGATGTGCACCTCCCCATGCCCCCCAACAGTAGGGTCCCCCCACCCTCCTGAGCAATTCCCTGTGGCCCCCATTCCTGCCTCCTCCCCATTTCTATGTACATTTTCCCTTCTGGCCTCCTCCGTAATTATGACCATCTTCGAGCTAGGAGATGCATCACCAGGAGGATGGGCAGAGGGGAGAGGACGTGGTGTGACGCTGGAAACTGCCAACAGCTACCTTCCCCTGGTTGTTTGATCTACAGGTGCCTACAGCTCATTAACCCCCCCCACTCACACACGTTTCCCCTTTAGGTTTTCTGACTTTTCCAAAGAGGCTTCTGCTCCTTGCTGCTCCGACATTTTGAAATTGATCCGATGGGGCATTCAGAAGTCTGAACTGCTGCGATGTGTACTTGCAGGGAAGTACCACCACTGAGGACAAGGCCTCACACAGTGTCAACGACCAGTTCGGCAGGCAGGAACGGGGCTGATCAGTAGCCTTTGGAATGAAGTGTAGCAGCACATGAAAGGGCAGACCCTTGAAAGAAGCATCCCAGAGCAAGAATTAAATGTGGCCACGAGATGAAATATTTCACTGATTTTTTTCTTAATTTATTTTAAAATACAGCACCAAAACAGTGCAACATTCTCACCTCATCCTTCCACACACAGCTCCCAGGACAGAGAACTGAAGAATGGCTACATGCTTTAAGAAGAGACCCCACCAGCCAACCACACGTTTTGCAAAAGAAATTCTCCCAAGAGGCCCACTCCATCCCAGTACAAGAAGCAGACACTGGCCTCTGCTGTCCTGGCAATGTCCAGATTCGAGCTGAAAAGCGGCAAGTCGGTGAACAAGACACTCCTAGTCACGTTGCGATGCTTCGACTGGATTTGCCCGAGTTCCACCTGCCATCCCGCAGCTCCGATGCTTGTGCCTGAAGCATCTGCCTCTGTGTAAAAGTTGTATTTCCCTGTGTTCTGAACACCTGGGACTATCGAAACTGAGAAGGGCACTTGTGCAATTTACTCAGCCCTCAGCTGTGTCCCAGGGAGTTCAGCTCGCTGGCTTTGTATGAATCAGCGCAAGATCTGAGCGCAGACCATGGAGGATTTTGTTTTGAAAAACCATCTTCTTCCCTGAGCAAAGCTGCAGAGGTGGGGATTGGAATCCCGTCCCTAGGGGCCAGGGAGTGCAAGCACAACTTATAAACCTTCAGGGGTCGGCAACCCAAAAGATAAGAGCCATTTTTTAAAAAATTTGTTCAATAACCAAGTGTTTTGAGAGCCACAATGGCTGTAGCGTCCTGGTGAGGGGGTGGGGGAGCTGGGAGCTGAGCCAGTGGGAGAACCTGGAACCAAGAGTGGCCCCACTGCAGGGTCCCCTGGTGGCAGAGGCAGCACCGAACCTCGGGGTGGCAGGAGGGGGCCTGGAGCCCAGATCCACAAGGGAGCGGTTGAAGAACCACATGCAGCTCCAGAGCCACAGGTTGCAGACTCCTGCCTTACACAAACAGATTAGTCACTGGTCGGCTCCACTAGCCTGTTACCTGCACATCTGGGAGCAAGACACCCACTATCCCAAGGAAGGGGAAGACCCAAGATCCAATCCCCCTCCACCATTCAAATAGCAGAGCTGCCACAGTCCAGCTGTACGGTCTGACCCATAAACTAGACAAAATCTAGCAACTCCTGCTGGCTGACAGCATCCCTTTGCAAGAGGAGAACCCATCTACTTTCAAGGTAGCAGGGATCCATCCCGATTACAAGGAATGCACGGCTACCACCAAGATGAGAATCTGCCACTGGGTGGGCAACAGGAAGTCGGGAACGGTCTGCTGGTGCGGCAATGAGCTCCTAGCACAGCGTCCACCAGCTTCCTCTTCTGAAATGCTGAGAAATAGGGGACATAGTGTGAAAGGCAAGACAGTGCTCCAAGGTTAGGGAGCCGAGCTCAAGTCATGTTGCCATGGGTTGGGATCTGTGCAGTGGAAACCCCCGCACGGCATGAAGAAGCAGGGAAACAAACCACAAAGCATCAATTCTTCCCTTTAACAGTGAGACAAACTAGAAGGAAATGGCATCCACAACCACCTCATAACTAGTGGGTCTGGTACGATTCCAGTGGCTTCCTGGGCTAGTCTGGTCTAGCATGGAGCTTGAGGATCAACCTTTTCTGTCTCTTTTTCTTCCCCCGTTCTACCTCTTTTCTTCCCTTCACCCATGATCCCTTCCCCAGCTCTGAGAAAAGCAGATCACTATCAAACACAACCCCCCTGCATCAGAGATTGAGCCACCCAACCTAAGCTGGGTTCAATAAACAGCCGAAAGGCCGAGTTTGTCCTTCCACAAGGATTTCTTTCTGCCTCTTCACCAGATTGTGCGCAAATTCACACCGGGGGAATTTCTGCACCTAGACTGTTCAAATTGCCTTGAGATTGGCCAAACCCAGTTCACTCTACCCTAGCTGAAGGGTGGACATCAGAGATCACAGCCTCATGGCTAGTTTGTCTCCAAAGGTTCGTGGAAGCAGATAGTGACGCTCCTACTGCATGTTAGAAACAACTTTTACCCTTTCCTAACAAGGAAGCGACTAACAATAATAAACCCCATCCCCAAAAGCTTCATCGGCTAAGTGCCAACATCCACTCTCCGCCATGCACAACCTTTGTTTTGTGTCTCTTTAAACACACACGCATGCATGCACAGAGAACTGGGATTTAACTAACAAGTTAACAAGGCGAGTTCTCTTTTGGAAAGTGACTTTGGTAACATTAAACCTCTTTGACCTTCCAGCTAGTCCTGCCACCCAAGGAAACTTTCAAACAGGATCCATCTCCCCCTGATCTCATCACCTCTTGGATGCTCTGTGGCTGACAGTTTTCACTACACGTTTGCACAGCACCTGTCGCTTTGCAGCATGACAGTGAGGTGCAAACTACTTAGGAGCAACTTTGCTCGCCAGTGAAATGCAGACTCTGCTGAAGAGGAATGGGGCAACTGCTCAACAAGACTGCAATCTATCAGGAAGGGGAGTGAAAATTACCTCAGCTGGACAATGCTGTTTGGAGAGCTTAAGGCAGGCCAAATGGGATTACTTCCATGGGAATTTGAGTCAGGCACCAAGATGAAACACTTGACTCAAACAGCATGGGCTCTATTGGGGAAAGTCACACATAGGTCTTGGGTTCTAGTCCCAGCTCTGACTTTTGACAAGGCTCTGTGCCTCAGTTTCCTCCTCTATAAAATGGTCCTAAAGATCCTGACCTTCCTTCATGAGGTGCTAAGAGATCTACAAGAGCTAAACGATTATTCTTACAAGGGCCACAGGCTCTTTGATGAGCATGAGTCACCAGGCCTGGTTTTTAGACCTCATCCCAAAAGAAGGCTCTTCTATTTGCATAATTTTCCTTAACAGGCTATCGATGGGCTCCGAGGGAAGGCTGATGTGCACTGAATCAGGTTCCTGTAATGCACAGGCATTCCCTAGAAGTCCTCTGTCCTCATTCAGACCCTGCCAACGCTGCTCTATTGCCTTCAGTGCTCAGCCCCTTCCCGACCCTTTGCATCCGAGGATCCCAAAGCACTTAGAGTTCACGTCAGCAGAAGGTAGAAGCATTTGAAAGATGAAGCTCAATGACAAGAGGCCACCAGAGGTCAATAATCAAACTCCCTGCTGCAGCAGCAGGTCAAGTGTCACCCTCTTGCTAGTCTACTGAGGGGAAACTGAGGCACAGAGCAACACCACTTGCCCGAGATCATACAGCAAGGCAGTGGTAGAACTAGGAAAAGACCACAACTCCCAGCTCTGTGCGACTATATACAGAGAGGGCAGATGGAGTGGAAATAGAGGAAGAGCCAGAATAAGGGTGGAACAGAGAGGGGGAATTGGAGGGGAGAAATCTTGCTTTCTCAGGGCTCTAGCTGTTCCCTTGAAGGGAAATTCCTCTCCACTTTCATGTAATCCTGTGTCTATGAGCCACTGAATTCTTCAAACGGCACCAACTACATCCCATTTAAACCTAGGCTTCCAGTTGATCTTCCGCCTAAGGGGTCAGTTTCACACAGTTGCCCACTCCAGCTACACCCACTTCCCAAGGATCTCTGCGGTTCTGATTTCTAACCTCTTCCCATCACTGCAGGGGGGGAGGGACAGCAGGATCTGACTTAATAGCTAGAGGTTTTTTTTAAGCCACTTTTCCAAGACAAAGGAGACAAAAGAACTGATCAACAGCTCTACCTCCAGCAGAAATACACACAGAAATGCTTTCCAAACATCTCCGCTGTCACCCGTCACCTGAGAGCACAAACAGACCTACTGCCTAGGGTTACCAGCTACCAAAGCATGGAAAGGAGGACAGGGAAGTACGAAAACGAGGACACACAGAGAAAATGCAGTATTAATGTAATATTCTTCTGTTTTTAGGGGGGCCCTGGAACACATCCCCTAAAAATAGGGGGTTTCGGGACATTCCAGCACACTTTAACCCCTGTAAGTAAAAAGCCAGACAAAAATCACGTTTATTTTAAAATGCCTGCCGGACAGAGGTGGGGAAGGTAAAAAGGAGAACATGTCCTCCCTGTGCCTGACATCTGGTAACCCTACTCCTGGCCCAACCACACTCCTCATCACTCAGTCAGTCATAAGTCCAAACCACTCTAAAAAAAATATGCATTACAAAAGTAAGCTATATCTCCTCCCCCCAGCAGCATTTATTTTACTGTATAGAGATCTATTTATATAACTTCAGCTCTGATAGAGAAGAGACTCTGTAGAAATGTCACACACACACAGCATAAAGTTAGTCCCTTTTATAAGAAAAGAAGCCATATCGCCACACATATGAAAAGTCACAAGTCAGAAAAATACCTACTCTGCGTAGAGTCTTGGGAGCCTAAAGATAACCCTGCATTTTCAGTTGGCTCTTGGTTGAGACAGATCTTGGTTGCATTTGGTGCACAGACACAATCTTTTCCATACTGGAAGCACCCTCCAGTTTAACTGGGATGCATTGCCCTCCGCCTTTCATTTAGCAACATGGGAAGAGAGCAGAACCCCCTCGGTAGGAATCCCTGACACTCCTGCACATCCGAAGTGATGAGCTATTCTAGTAAAACAAACAAGGAGACCTGTGGCCTTTTGGAATTAGTTTAGTTTTACCCACCATGTAACCAAGATCAGAATCCAACTGCATAGACAGAGAAACAAAGGGAAGGAAAGCTGGGAGATGGGAAGATCTAGGAGGGCCCAGACCTTTACAAGAGCTTTCCACAAGTGAGGACTGCAAGGATAGACCCTGAGCAAGGGCTGCCCCCAAGAAAAAGCAGCTGCAAGGAGATTATGCCCCACAACAACAGGGCCTGCCCCATTTTTTCCCCAAATGCTGGCGCCTTGAAGAACAGACGGGGGGTAAAAGAACCACACTAATGAAGACATTGAAAAACAAACCAATGCCCCACTCCCGTGGAAACACCAGGGGCAGAACACAGAGAATCCAATAGACAGCAGCAGAGGTGCAAAACTGCAGCCTCATAGCAAAGTCTGGGGCTGCACCTGCAACGTGTTTTTAAAGGGCCTAAAAACACAGACTCTGCCTGGTGCTGGAGAATGCTCCAAGCCAGCAGGGCTTGCTTTGCCAGCCAGGAAAGGTGGGTCACTAGATATCCCCACGCAACCCCTCCCCAGCACCATTTAAAGGGGATGGGTGGTAACAGGGGACAAACCAATCTAAAGCATGTTTGCCTCTTAAGCAGGTGCCAGAACAGGGGAGGAGAACAGCCAGTTCCAGTTCAGCTCCTTTGGGGAAAGGGCAAGATCAGTAATAAATGAGGAGGACTAAGTGCATGCAGGCAGAGGGAGGACCATCTTTGGAGCTGAAGGGGGGAGGGCTGGTGTCTGGCTCTCCTGGAGAGCCCCACAGAGAATCTACCCGCACCCTTCCTGAGCTGAATCCCTTCCCTTTGGTGCTCTGCCAGGGCCCCATCCTTGGTGGAAGAGACCACGGGGCTGCACTGATTAGAGCAGGGCCTTTCCTGATACAGCTTAGGCGAAAATCAGGTGGCCTGCTCAACAGTATGGCCAGGCAGTGGAGAAATTGAGGCCAGAGCTTCCAGGCAGGACACTTGGCTGTATACTCCTGCAGCAGAGGGCCAACAGGAACCAGCACAGCCTACAGGCTTCAATGGTACGTCCTGGGCTCACCAACATCAGTCTTTGCAGGTGCTGTCTCAGCCTACAAGGATCCTCCCACTCCCCACGCACAGGAGGTTACCCCCGAGCCCTGCCCCTCAGCAATGAAGCCAAGCATTACAGAACAGGTGCATCGGCTAAGGCGGGGCTGGGCCAGGACTGCTCCACATCAGTACTGGGAACCGGGATACTCCATGCTGGGGCAAAGGAAAGAGCAAGCCACAGCCCTGCCTTATCCCAGACAGTGATTGCCAGCCTCACCTGCAACACCTCAGGTCACTAACCAAGGCACGCCCCAGAGCTGGGATTTCCCCCACTTCCATTCCCCAGCTGCCACTAGAGCCATGAGCCCTTCCTGAAAGGTCAGCTGGTAGAGCCCCATCACAGGGGCCCTGGGATCTCTCTGAAGAATACTCATGCTGATGGAAAAAACTGGGCTCCTTTAACAGTTCTTGCTGGAAACGTATTTCCCCTGGAGCATAAAAGACATATGCAGCCCCCCAAAAAGCCAGGAAGATTGCAAGCCTCTAAAGCTCGGCCTGAGAAGCACAGGCAAGAAAGAATCCAGAGTCCAACTGAACGACGACTAATGCATGACATTTCAGGGACTTCTACCCCAGGGGCACCTTTTGTTCACCTCCACTAGAGGCAGCTGCTGCTTGCAGAGCAGGACCCATCCAGATGGGCTGGCAAGGACAAAGCCAGAGGATCCCTCTGCCAGCCTCTGGCTCTGCAATCCTGGCCGCTGTGAGATGGGCTCCAGGAGTCCCAGCAAACTTGGCTCCTACAAGACAGTCCAAACGCCTCCTCCAGAGTCTTGTTTGAGATACTCCGACATCGCCTGAGATTGATCCTGGGAAGCTGGTACCCAGGTGCCACGTGGAATATGGAGACTGGGCAAGGAGACAACCTCCCAGCCCTGTCACACTTGAGGGATTCACATCAGACCCATCCCAGACATCTCTGAGGGGTTTCATGCAGCAAGTTCTCCATCACACCCCCAACCCCACCCAGGGAATGCCCTGGAAGACAGAAGGAGTTTGCTTCTAGATCTAATGCTGATGTGGATTTTAATGCTTCCAAAAGACATGGGACTGCAGCAGAGTATGCACAGAGCAGCTGCAGCCTGGGCAATTTCCTACATGCTGCCCTAAGCCATTTGTCAGGGCCAGTAGCCACATCTCTCAGGATGTGAAAATTCACCTCCCTGTGCAGCTTAAGCCAGCCAAAACCCCAGCGCAGATAGCACTAGGTTGATGGACAAATTCTTCTGTCAGCCTAGTGACCACCTCTGGGGAAGGCAGACACCCTAGGCTAACAGGAAAACTCCTCCGAATGTCTGGGATGGGGAGAGGGGGCGTCTAGGCTGAAGTGCTCCAGAAATGCAGCTGCAGCAGTTTTAAGTGTAGACACACCCATAGTGACTTAAGTGGAGCACCCCAGTTGGTGGCAGAAATGCGTGGAAGCTACGTAACTGCGCCGGCCAGCACCATTTCCAGCCATTGCATCAGTCTAGCCTAGTCTAATCAACGCACTCGACCTGGCGCCAGTCTGGGACCGGCCTGCTTTTGATGTACTGAAGGCACTTTGGGCCTATATTTCCAGCAGCAACTTGTGATTTTGAGGGTGCCCAACATGAGCAACCTGCAAGGAGCCCATGTCTTTGAAGAGCCGAGCACTCTGAAAAAAATAAAATGACATGTTTTCAGGTCTCCAGCGGAGCACAGAAAATCTGGAGCACCCCCAAAAATCACCAAGAACCTAACCACAGCCGGGGATTCCCCTAAGACAACTGCATACAGCAGGGTTCCAGCAGCAATATGCTGCACAGACAAATATTCAATCTACACTCCCTTTTCCAGGTTTCTGGAGTGCCTGTCACCCTCCCACAAACCCCCAAAGGACAAAAAGCTGCTCACAGGAACATCCTCCTCTTCCTCTTCCCCCCAACCCCCCTGATTCCACAGCTATAAAAACCCAGTTCTATCCATAAATAGATTCCTGCCTAAAAACCCCAGCCCTGTCTCAAGACAGGGGCTGGGCTGTGTCACCTGAAGGGTACAAAGCCCCCAACCCCAGTTCCACTTCAGCGCCAGTCAGTCTGTGTCCATTGGCTTGCAATGGCTTCAGAAGGTTGCAGCGGGGAGTGGGGTGAGTCCATATAAATAAATATTCACACTGGGAATGCACCTCTAGGGAAGAGGGGGGTGAGATGGGTGCTGGCTCCCCCTGAGGCAGAAGAGGGCATTTCAGAGGAGTGCTGGTTTCCAAAAGGGAAGGGGAAGGGAGGTGGGAGAGGCAGGGGACTTCAGCCACCAGCCGTCTCCTCCCTGAGCAGGCTCCTGTCCCAAGAGTGAAGTAATCGTGGACTCTGGGGACTGGAGACAGAACTGGCCTGGTTTGAGCTGCCTTCTTCAAGGGGTGCCTCCAGAGCAAGCTGGAGCCATGCTTCAGGTGCCCCCATGGGGGAAGTGTCATTGCACTGGCATCGGAAGGGGAAAACAGGCGCCAACTGATTTGCTCCTCAGCGTCTCCAAGTAGGAACAGTCCCCCGTAAGTCAAGCCGATGGAGTCTGGCTCAGTGGTAGTTGGAGGCTCCCGAGAACACGCCACATCCCACCTCCACGCAAGGTCAGAACCCACGCAACTGAGTTGCACCTTGACCTAGCCATCCGCCCTTTCCACAACCGCCAAGGGGGCACAGCATGGCACGTGAGGCTGGAGCCGTTGCATCTTGCAGGAAGGAGGGTGAGGATGCCAGACATCAACGTGACGCCAGAAAGAGGGAAGCTCCTGCTTGCAGAGGCCCAGAATACGGAGCAGAAGGGCCTGGTGAGCCGGACCCTGTTGTGGGAGGAGCAAATGATTCCCTCACCCCACAGATCTAAGGGCAGCTGGGACACCAGGCCCTCCTGGCATCTTCTGGGGTCCATGCTGCTTGCCCCCCATGGATCGATGCCGACCCCTACACAAACTTAGCTGGGCTGGGGGCAGGGCTGGCGACGGGGCTCCCCGCCAGGCTGCTGGGCGCTGAGTCGCTGGGAGAGGTGCCGGCGCAGCCCTGCCGCTTGACCATGGAGGGGTGGAAGGCAGGGTGGCGGCGGGCATGCTTGGTGAGATGGTCACTGCGCATAAAACGCTTCTCGCAAAGAGGGCAGGCAAACTTCTTCTCCCCGGTGTGGGTGCGGTGGTGCCGGGCCAGCTCATCCGAGCGTGCAAATTTCTTGGAGCAGTCAGGCCAGGTGCACGGGAACGGCTTCTCACCTGGGTGGGGGGAGAAGAGAGAAAGGGTGAGACATGGCGAGAAAGCCACCCCTGACCCCTTTGGACTGCCCTCAGATGGTCTCCGTGTCCCCTGATCCGTGACCCTCTTTTAGGGTTCCCCAGACTGGCAGAGGGGCACACCCAGAGGCTTGGGCGAGCACACGCAGCACTACCCAGGCTCCCACAGCAGTAGGGGAGCCTAGACCAGGAACACAAAATTTGGGATGCAGCTTTCTCAGCTACCCAGCAGAAGCCCTGGTCACGCAGAACCGGCTCCATACAAACCACCAGCAGGCCTAGGAACGGTGGAGTCACTCTGCCTGCAGAGGTCATCCAGGGACCCCGGCTTCGCCTCCTCATTATTTCCTGCGTCTACCACCCCCTCCGCTCCCGATTAGGAGCCCCTGGCCCAGGTGCTGCCAAGAGTTTTCCTCATGCTTGCTCCCCACATTACCACACGCCCCAGCTGCAGTGATCCAGGCCCTCAGAGACGCAGCCTTGTTCGGATGGGAGTTTGTACCTGGCCAGAGCTGTCCCTGGCCCGCTGCAGTGCGATGAGCTATATCGTATCCCCTCAGGCCTGGAGCCTCTGCTTCACTGGCAGGCTACCATCCAGCACATCCCACCTGCTGTACAAACCCACATATGCGCCGGGTTTTGTACAAATAGCCATACCAACCTGACTACAACGCAAATTGCTCATCATCTGTACGCTGCCCAGCCAGGCTGCTCTGGACTCCACAGCTGCAGTGGGAGTAAGAGCCCAGAGCCTCCTGATCCAACAGCACCATCTCCTAACACTTCAGCTGAAGAAGACTCTCCACTAGCTGCTCACCCTATAGGGCCTATGACACACAGCCAAGCAGTGATAAGTCCGCCCAGTGGAAGGCGGCGTGACACAGTCAGTCCAGCAGAGTGTTGTACAAACAACCCGAGTGCATTGGGATGTGGGGGCTCCAAGTATTGGCCATTTGCTCCAGCAGCTGGGTTGGCAGGCCAGTCCCTGCACAGATCTGGGGAAGGGCTCACAGCAATGCAGATCTCAAAAGGTGCTTCTGTGGGAACTGGAGAAGGCCACCAAGAAGGAGCAAAAGCAAATCATTCATTTCCACACTTGCCCCTCCAAAAAGCAGCCCCCATGCAGGGCTAAACACATGCAGCCCAGCTACATGGCAGCAAACTAATTGAGGACCTAGACACACAGCACATTTCCCCAAGGCCAGGGCAGCTGCTTTACCAGGTTTTGGGCTAATTCTGCCACATGAGCCTTTTCCCCAGCACAAGGGCTTAGATCCTGGATGGCTCCTTCGTGTGGCTGTGAGCAGCATCTCATGTCTTATGCTCCCAGGGGACGCAGAGCACGTGTGCGCCTTGTGCCCCCTAGCTGCCACGCTGGTCAGGATTAAGGGGCGGTGGCAGAGCTATGTTTAGGGACAAATGCTGGAAAAGTAGCAGGGGCCATGGGAACACCCCTTCTCTGGCAAGCCAGGTATGTTATGGCTGTTGGGGTCTTTTCTCTCACCAGGAAGGATCAGGTCAGTTCTCCTGGAACAGACATCAGGGCCATGGGACTGATATCTGTGGTCCCAAAGGCTTGACCAGGGCCTGTGCATCAGATGGACGCTAGGGGGTGCGATGCTGGAAAAGGTACAAAGTCCATTAGAGAGGGAAGACAGGCAGGCAGCCCTGCAAACCTGACTGGTGTCTGTTCCTACCTCACTTGTCGCCTCCTCCGGTGGGGGGAGACAGCAGCCAGGAAAACAGCAGCCATGGGAACCAGAACTGCACTGCAGGGAGATTCATTCGAGGCCTCCAAGCCCCCTCGCCCCCAATTGTTTTCTGGTTCTAATCCACCCCCATCTGTCTAATCCTGACACAAAGCAAACAAACCTGAGCAAGAATTTAAAAAAAAGATCCAGAGAGGATGAGCGCAAAATTAAATTTCAGATTAAGATGCCATCGGCTCCAGCCTCCCCAGAGACTAAGCAGATGCTCACCTTAGGGTACCCAGCAGCCCCTATTCAGCCTCTACGCAGTAGTGACTCCTGCACCTCTTCCTAGGGCTCCCCCTACGGGCAGGCACAAAGGATGCCCCACGTCTGGACTGACGGTATTTTGAAGAGAACCAACACCCCACTGAGATCAAGGGAACCAGGAGCGTCACTAGCAGAGGCTCTGGGGCTGCGCACTCCTGAGAGCCCATCCAAGGGGCTCTTCCCTTGACGAAGTTGAGAACTACTCGCAAAGAGACACTGAGAGAACTCCAGGGCTGATGCGCCCGGGCTCCGTTCAGGGTTACAGAAAGTACCTGCAACCACAAATGTGACTGGATTGTTAACTGAATCAACAGCAAGTGCAACTCCAACACAACCCACATTTTGTAATTCACTCGCTTGTGTGAATATCCTTTTTCCAGTTTAACCCACCTCCCCTCGCCAACTGGTTCCAAAGCCCAGGAGGGAATCCTCGACCCACCGCTGCCATCTATCAGTGGGTAACTTCACTGCAAAGGACCCCCCCTGCCCCGCCTATTCCTCCACTGGGAGAAATGCACCCGTCAGAGCCTGGGGGACACAAGATATTCGCTTTAATGCTGACACCTGTGCACAGAGTTCATTATAAATTACTCCCATCCTCTGAGGCCTGTGTGGCTGGACCATTACAAAGGCCCCTGCACCTATAGAGGCAGAAACTAGGACCAAATTAAAAACTTCCTTAATCAGGGCTTTCCACAACATGTGACGCAGAACTGTCAGTTAGGTCTGACCAGGGATCAATCTAGGTAGTATCCTCCTGTCTCAATCAGTGGCCAGTGCCACCTGCTTCAAAGGGAGGGGCAAAAAACTCAGCAGTCATGGGGTAATATGCTGCCCGAAAAGCTGTCTCTTGAGCCAGCTCAGGACATGAACTGGTCTGCCTTCCAAAACTCCTGCGTCTTTCAACTGCACAGCTGGACTCTGGGCGGCCTTTTTTTAATCTTGCAAAATTCTGAACCCCAGCAATCCCTTGTGGCAAGGAGTTCCACAGGCTGTTTGCTTGCAGGTCCTGCAGAAAAAAGAAACTTCACACATCTGCCATCACTAGGATGACGGAGTGGCAGAGCGACAACACCGCCAGCACAGATTTGGGGCAACCAACTTCTGCAGCACACAGCTTCAACTTTAGGAAGCAACACGACTATACCACGCTTACAACATTTAAACCACATCAGCCATGCCAGCCTGCTCCGTGAACCCAGAGCACGAGAGGATTTCCCATGACTGCACAATCAGCACCTGACATGAACTCACGCGGCAGCTTTCTGACGGGAAAACGCAGCCCCCGCTGCTGGTCACAAATAGCTTCTCCTGACTGTGTAAGCTCAGTGCGAAGGAAAGCAAAGCAGCTCCTATTTCCTGAGAGCTTTTTCCCAGCCTCAGAATGAGTCACAGCCCATGCCTGGCAGAGGAGTGTGGGATGCTAAGGGGACCCTTTCACAACAAAACTCAAATCAAAGTCTTCACGTATTCCTTTAGCCTCCATCTCTGCAAACCATTCCTGGCAGGTTAACCGCGTTCTCACTGACTTCAGTGGGGCTATTCACATTGGACATGCTGAGCGGGAGTTGGGCCAATGTGGTCTGGCAGTGTTTTTGCCCTCATTGACCAGATACATTTATTAGTGTAAGAGTAGTGCCTGGTGGCACCCATCAAAGGCCATGACCCCACTATACACTAGGTGCCTCTTCCTCCCTCCTAGCCCAGAAAGAGAAGGTCCCCACCCCACATGTGACACACTATGCGGGTTGTTACTCCTGCCTGGTGTTTTGTATTAAAACACCAACACGGATGATTAATAATGAATGCCCTGAAAGTCGTGTTTGCTGTGCTGTGCTGCCAAGCTCCTGAGAGTGACTGATCGCTTTCACAGTTCACATCACAAGCCCCAGCCCCATAGCCGTCTGCATTAAAATACATCTGCTCCAGCTACGGCCTGCAGAAACAAGAAGGACACAAGCAGCAGCCGGTGGGAGGGAGTGTCAAAATTCCTGGGGTCTCTTCCTCATCCACCAACAACCCAACTGCACAACCCACGGCAAATCCCAGCCTTCTGTGCCTCATCTTCCCCATCTGTTAAACAGGAATACCACCACTTCCCCTCTGCTGAAACGCTTTACTCCCCGATGTTTGGAACATGCTTTGGAAACCCCAGCACTCCTGGAGAAAGTCAGTCCGTTGCTCTGCACCCACCAAGACTGCAGCATCTAGTGTGGCTTGATGGGCAGGTCTACACCAAAGTGACAACAGAGGCTGGACACGCACTTCTGCAATGTGAGGGATCTTTCCGTCACTGGCTAACCCCCTTCCCCAAGAGGCAGGAGCTTGGTCAGCAAAACTCTTCCATCTGCCTCATGCTGTCTGCGCCAGCAATTCGGTTCGTGGAACCACAGCTCTCAAGGGGGTGGGTATTTCACACCCTGAGAGACCTAGCCCCACTAATGTCAGCTTCCATGCAGACCAGCCTCAAGGGACTGGGACAGATCCTGCCTGCGGACCCTGCCTCCCCAGTGCAATCTGCAATGAGGGTGCCAAAGCCCTGCTGCTCGTCACCAACACACAAAGAGGAGTGCCTGCCGTGGATCCGTGCCCACCTGCACCTTCTGGCACATCCAAGCAAAACACATCAGCTGCTTCTGTGGCCTGTCCTCAAACTATAATGGGCAACAAGCAGACAAGAGAGGGCAATGAGAGAGCAAACTTCACGCCCCCAGATTTACAGCCCGGGCCCCTGCCCTCACCTCAGAGAACAGCCTGTGTCACGCGAGGGGCTGGAGATGCTTGCAGGGATACAGGCACCCCATCACACTGCATAAGCATCAAAAGTTCCTCACTTGGGCGTAGCCGCCCTTCCCACCCTAGCCCCTTGGAATCCAGCATCTCCCCGGCTCCGTAGGGCATGCCGTCTGCAAGGGTGGGGGAGCCGGAGACAGCGTTGCCAGCAAAGAGTGGGGCAGCGCACAGACCAGGAAAGCCTCCAACAGCAAGTGGGGTGCACGGGCCTCATTGCAGGGGTGAGAGCTGCGCCTGGACAGGTTTTATAGCCAGGGTTCTATGCAAGGGCCTAAATCCCTTGGGATTTGGGGCGAGGGGAGATCTGCTCTGATCCCATTCGTCGCTAACAACATGAAGCCCACAGCTCCTCCCACAGCATCCTGCCTGCACAAGAGACACCCACAGCACTTCCTCTGCAAGGTGCTGAACAGACACTGAATTACCCCTGCCCCCCAAGGAGGGCAAGGGCTACCACTGCTCAGCCGGGGCACCACCCATCCAGAGATCAAAGGGGAAACAAGCAGCAGAGTCGCTCATGCGATCAAGGCCTCTGGAGCCACAGCTCGCAGCCCTGAGCGCACGTCTGTCCCAATTCCACTCACGTGAGCAAAGCTGCCCATGGTTTGCCAAGCTAAACACTCGAGCATCCCTGTAGCTAATGCCAGAGTCATTTTAATGCAAGGGGCCCAGGTGAGGGGAGGAGAGGGGGCCCTGTCCTCTGAAAACCAGAGGGCGCGCCATCTCACTCGCACACCCATACACGAGACTGGGAGTAGCTGACGCAGGCAGCGTGGGGACTGCCCCTGTGACTCATCCTGCCAGCCCAGCTCAGCAGGATTCGGCCGCAGGGGCCGGGAAACCCTTTTGTGCAGGAGCCAAACGCAAACACGAGAGCCAAGAACAAAAAGCCTCACGCAAGGCCAGACACCAACGCTCAGACCGAGCCTGTCCAGAAGGGGCGGATGGGGAGGCCCAAACACCAGAGTTGAGTGCAGGAACGGCACAGAGGCCAGGGGAGAGCCTTCACGGCACCAGTTCTGGGTTGACAGTGGCACAGCTGGTTCCTGGCAGCATCCTTGAGATTAGTGGGCAGGACCAGGGCTAGAGGCTGCCTTGAGACCTCCATGGGTTAACGCTGCACGCAAGCGACTCCCTCTCCCCGCCAGGCAGCAGCTGGGCCTGCAGACAGCAGCGGGGATCTCACACACCATCTGTGCCGCTAGCTCTAGTCGGCAGCAGCAGGGTGAGGCGAGGACAGAAGCTCTCCCGATGCAAGATCCTCCAGTTCTGCGGCACAGTCAGACCGACCAGGGTGGGGCCGCTCACCCTCCGACCACCCCATGCCCTGTGCCAGACCAAGGGAGGCTGGGACTGTACCAGCAGGATGGTCAAAAGGCCACCAAGAAGGGGCGGGAAGTGGTGTCAGGGCCCAAACCTGGCATCAGAGGGCAGCTTTGGCCCCTACAGTTCAGGAGATAGTCTTGCCAGGGACATCACAAGCAGTATTTACACCCCTTGGACGTGGCAATCAGACCCCTCCTGGTTAGAGCACATCTCAGTATCAAACACTGCACCCGACCGCCCCATGCATCCTAGATCACCCTTCCCAACAGCAGCTGCCTGCCTGTCAGATACAGCCACTGGGGTAAAAGTTGGGAAGCTGGGAGGGAGCCTTAATCAGGTGCTCTGACAATCCCAGCCAGCACCCGCGCAGCTTTGTTTATATGCGGGACCTGCAGAAAGCAAAGTCAAGGAAAGAACGCCTCTGCTCGATTCCTGGCTCCGCCACTGACGCACAGCACGATCTCCAGTGAGTCACCAAGCACTTTGTGGCTTCTGGAGAGGGGGAGGGTGCACAGCTGTGGGAACCTCGAGACACAAATTAGGTGTTTGAAAGAGGGGGCAGTGCAGTCTAGTTGTCAGAGCACTGGCCAGGGACGCCGGCAAGCTACGATCACCATGGGGTGCCCAGGCACCAAATGCAAGGACCTTCACCTGGGTGGCCTCTGTCCCCCACCACGTTTGGGACAGACGCTCTATCGGTTCTCCCCCATGGGTCGTCATCCCCCCAAGGGATGGGCTTGAGCAAATTTAGTGGGAGAGAGGGGAGCATGGGAGACAGGCGTCTCTGGGCATCTCCCACTCCCAAAGGCGCTACTGGAGGAGAGGTCTTAGCACGTGTTGATCTGCAGACGGTCAGACCAGGTCTCCGACTCTCTCTCCTCTGTTCAGGAGCACCGTCCTGTCACCACGGGTCTTCCCCGTGGGTCTAGCCCCTTTCTTTGGAAAGGGAGGACGGAGCCACGAGGCAATCTAAGCTCCCAGCCAGAGCAGGCCTCCCTCCAGGGGCTTCCTCAGTTGTTTCTCCAGCTGGCTGGCTCCATGCCCCACATGGTCCCCAGGGGACCCGGCTTTCCCCCACCTCCCCCCCAACAGTTACAACAACAGATTCAGGTTACAAGCCACCCCCAGCTCTTTAGCTATTCCTTTGCGCACCCCAGCTCTTCGTGCCTCTCCTTCAAACCACGCCGCCTGTCAAGTTCAAACCCTCCCAAAGTCCAGCCATCGCACCACAATGCAGCTTTTCATCCCCCAATTACGTGACAGCAGGCTGCACAGCTCAGTGCCCCGCATACGATGCCCCGGGCTGCCATCCAGATGCATCTCGCTGGCACGCCAGAGCCAATCTGCCAGGGGACCAGAAACCAGGCGGTGCCCATGAGGCACCCCCCTTTTTGTCCCAACACGAGACCCCATGAGGCGTAGCCAGCGAACAGAGGGAAATGGGAACGGCCCCAGCTAAATACAAAAGGGAAAGCGATGCAAAGCACGGGGGCATCTGGGAAACGGAGGCATCATCAGGGCCGTTTTGGATCAGGCTTGGAAACCAAAGCGCTCAACCCAAAGGGTGCCCAGTTCAAGGCCCAGATGGGTTTCCAGAGCACCCACAAGTCTCGTTGACCTCAACCAGAGTCACGAGCAGATGCCACCCAATGTGGCAGGCCCCTCGCTTCAGGTCTGGATTACTGGCTTCCTGGAATGGCAGATGATCAAGTTGGGGCCTAAATGCCGTAATTGTAGCAAGCCCAGGCCTCGCACAGACCAGGCTGCTGGCACCACCCAGTGAGAGCAGAAGCTAGAGGACAAGCCAGTGACATGCCGAGCGCCCCTCTCTCCATCCTACGATCCCAGCAGAGGGGGAATCCGGCAGATTAGCTGGGCTGAAAGCATCAAGGCAGGTCACTGAGGCAATCCGCACACTGCGTGGAAATGGTGACGTTTAAACTGGCCTGACACTCTGGTAGTGTGCAGGAAAAATGAGTGCACACCCAGGTGTGCAAGGGAAGCAAGCTCCACCCCGAGGACACAAGGGAAGAAGTGGGGAAAACCAGGCAGAACCTGTCCAGCCTGGCAATTCCTAAGTGATACAGAGAACCGGACACTTCAGCACAGGGGCTGCCAGCGTTCGGGAACTCGCATCTGGCTGGACCCTAGAGATTGCTGTAATTACCCTAATTAATGAGCCATTGTGGCTGAATGGGGGAAGAGTTAGTGGATTGCCCTTTCCATACGACGCTGGCTCACTGGTCAAACTCCCAGGTGGGTGGGTACGTGCCCAAGTCCACCCCTGTGAGATACAGCACAGGAGTATTTTCTACCCCCAGTGGAGCGAGTGCACCAGTTTAGTGGGTTGACTTCCACAGGTTCTAGGCACCCTTTGGCTACCCTCTGCAGAAAGCTTTTGGGTTCGGGGCCAGGTTCTCCCTACAAGTTCAAGATCAGGTTTTCAAGGGTTCAGAATTGAGAATCGAGGCCAATTTGCAAAGGGTTTCTACACCCAGCAGCTCCCATCATGTCACTTGCGGGCAGATTTTCTATAGCTCAACACCGGCCACCCCTTCCTTCCCCCAGGCTCTGTGTGGCCAGAGCTAACACTCGGATAGAGTCTCCTGCTAGAAACCAGTCTCTGTGCATCCCGTGCTGCACGTAACGTTCATGGCCCATCTGCTCTCAGCCATGAGACAAAACAGGGCCCCTCTAACAGTTGCTGCTGCATCCCTTCAAATGGACAAAATATTCAGGGCCTGCTGGGAAGCCATGAGCCCCATGTGAGCAAAGCTCACCCCTTCCTCAGCACCGTGCTCCCGGCCATGCTGGTGGCACTTCACCTTACTCAAGTCTGCAGGCCTCAACCTGCCAGCCAACGGCTGATGCAAGAAGGGGCCACAAGTGATGTCGAGAGGAAGCACCCGTCAAAGCCCTGATGCTTCCTCACATGCACCTTAGTTAGGAAGTGCCACGATGCTGCCTCTGGACTTTCATCAGGGGTCAGTTTTTGGTCCTGACCTCTGGCTAGTGGATTGTTCTTATTACCCAGCCCCAGTCCTGGACCAGGACCTCATTGTGCAAGGCGCTGCACAAAAACAGAAGGGGGGGTGAAATCTGACCATAGCTGGCAAAAAGATATCCTTCCCCTCATTACAAGCCCCAGTTGCCATGAGGGAGCTGTGTATGTGGCACTTGTGCTACCTAATTCTACCTCAGCTTCCCCACACACCTCCTGAAATAACTCCAGGCCCCACCTCTGCTACGGCTGGTCCTCAGAGCTTTCCCCCAGAAGTCAGCACCCAATGCAGCAGCACCCTGCCAGCGTCCCTACGCAGCTGTTACTTGGGAAAACTATGAGCAGCACTGGACTCAACTGTCTGCAGGCCGAGGAAGATAACGCTGCCTCAGGTCACACTGGCTTCCCCGTTTGGAGGCTTCTCAGCACTGTCACGATGCAGGGAAATTCTGGCCTTGTCCATCAGAAGGCCTGTACCACTCAAACTGCACCAGCGGATTTAAAGGGTGCAACGCCCCTTCATGCAGATACCAGAATGAGACCTGTTCTACATTTCAGAGCCACACCCAAGTGACACAGCTATGCTGCCCCAACTCTGCGTCGACACAGCTAAGCAAAGAGGAAAGCTTCCGTTAACCCAGCTACTGTCACTTGGAGAGGCGGGGACCCTACGCTGACAGGGGACTCTCTCTTCTGCAGGCTGCAACCGTGCTGGGGGTTATGTGGGCCCAGCTATCCCAGCATCATCCCCATGGTGCTGACATATCCAGAGTCACACCAGTTCAAAAAGCTATAGAGTCCAGATATCAAACATGGACTTCCTGGGGGCAGGTGGATTTTTCAAGCCACATCGGTAGATTTCTTTCAGGCTCTAACATGGGAGAGTCCTCGTCACACTGGGGACGGCTATGCTGCACTGGTACAGGTCACTATACAGCAACGCGTTAGCACCTTTGCACTAGCAGTCTGCACTGGTGCAGTGACATCAGCATAAGCACCCCCGTCAAGACGGGCCTGTCTTACAGAAGGACAGAGATCAAGTCTCTCACCAGGCTGCAAACTCACCAGAAGGCCCAGCCCGCATCCCCCTCCTTTGTAGCAAGGCTCCTGAGAACCAGCCTGGCTGTCCCACCGTGACCTCAAAGGACAGCCACGTCTCTCAGCAAAGCCAAACCAAGCCCCCACCAACACCACAAGGGACTACACACACCACTGATCAAGGCGGTCTGGTGGGTCACAGGGGAAAGTGGATATTTCAAGGCAATCGCTCCCAGCCGGGGCTATCCCACCACCGTGCCTAAGGTGGCGTGGAGTGAAGAAGCAAGTCATGGCTTTGCACACACCTTCCCTGGGGCACCAGTGCTGCCTCATATGGTAGCGACTTTGGGACATGGGATTTTCTCCCCAGAAAGCTGATGCAATAAATAAATCTGTAAGTCTTTAAATGCCACAAGACTCCTGCTTTTTTTGGAAAGAAGCTGACAACCCATGAGACCCTGTGCTCCACAGAAGGCTGGTCAGAGACATTGCAGCAACACTCCCAGCCTCGCGCAAACCAGCATGACTCCACCGACTTACTATTACCTTGACTCTGTACACCAGAGAGTCAGCTGGGCCTGACCCCAAATACTGACGACCTCCAGGCTGGTGGCAGTCCAGATCTAAATGCTGCCAATGACTGAAGATAAGAGCCAGATCCAAACGCTTCCTACGTCTGCACTGCAAGAGTCTAGACGCACACAAAGCGACTGGTATCTAACCTTCTCACCATTAGCTGCCTCTGCCCAACAGGTGTTTCAAGGTAGCTTATATTAAATATGAGCTTCACATTGCAAAAAGGACCACTGACAGCTCAGCACTCCAGAACAGCACAGCGAGGAAGCAAGCTCTCCAGGAACCGTGTTAGCACAGGTCACATCTGTAAAGGGGAACGAGCGAGGCCAGACTTCTGCCTGCAACCCCATGTTGGTCAGGTGTGTGATCTCTGACCAACTCAGCCAAGCTGGCAGGAGCCCCTAGCGCAAGGCTTTCAACGTTTCCAGAGTAGAGACCCCTTTCAGGAGTTTGTCTGTCTTGTGTACCCCAAGTGTCACCTGGTTTAAAAATGACTTGCTTATCAAAATCAGATGTAAAACTACAGACATGACACAAAAAGCACAATGCTCTGACAATTTGCCTTCTTATTCATTTCACCTTATAGTTATAAAATAAATGGACTGGAATATAAATATTGTCCTTACGTTTCAGTTTAACACACAGGGGGCAGATAAACAGCTCACTGTCTGTATGACATTTCAGTTCGCACCCACTTTGCTAGTGCTTTTTAATGAAGCCGCTTGTAAAATGACTGGTAGGCAACTTATGTGGGTATCCCTCAGAAGAGCTCTGCATGACTCCAGAGGGACACATGCTCCTGGCAGGGAACCACTGCCCTTGCACAAACAGAGTTATAGCAGCAAAAATGCACAGTATTATCAGGCCAGCTTATTTCCCTTTAGGGAGCTCTGGGCTGCCCAGGCAAGCTGCATCTGCCCTAGGCACACACCACTCGATCAGCACGGACTGGAGCGTGCCCATGTGCTGCACGGTGTGCAGGTACGGCCGTTGTGGCAAAGCAGTGCAGGAGGGACTTGGCCTGTCTCCCTAATGCCCAAACAGAAGAGTCTCATACACTCATTCGGTTCCCGCCCCGGTCACCCGGCAGATAGAACCAATGCTTATTAATACGGGCCTCTTATCTACGCCTGCCCCACATGGCCACCCTGCCCTATTAGAAACAATAGAAGTGTGTGTGTGTGGGAGGGGAAATCAGTCACGCTTCCTCCCGATCTCCTCTGCTATGTGCTCAATGCCAATGCTCCACCCTCCCTGCCTGGCACCAATGGCCTGTACCAGGGGAGCGCCCTCCCCTCCGCATCAGGGCAGAGCAGGAAACCTTGCAGCTTTGGCCCGGTGCTGGGATTTTGGCCCCTCCTTTGCATTTCTGCCTCCTGCCTCTCCCCAGTCCCACACACCAGGCACAGGCAGCCCTTCCCAGAAACGCGTGCCCAGAGTCTCTTCTCCCCATCCCTGCGTCCTCTCCAGGACCGGCTGCTCCACGCAGACTCGGTGCATGGGCAGCACCGGCTCCAGGACCTTGTGGCAAGCCCGGCTGGCCGCTGTCCAAAACTGAGGACAGCTCCAGCTCCGTATTTGGGCTTCAGATGCCGCCAGAGATCACCAGGGATGTGGGGCCACAGCATGGGAAGAGATCAGAGGGGCTGAGGAGGGCATCTTCGAAGCATCTGACGAAGCGGGATTTTCTCCCACGAAAGCTGACGCGAGTGAAAAAGAAATGGGTTAAAGTGCCACACGACTGCTTGGTTTTTGCAGGGCACCACCGCACACTTCGGCCCCGTCCTTCTGCCCCCCTGAACAGAAAGTGAGTCACGTCCTAGCGCCGGCCCGCCCACTGCTCCCACCCAGGGCAGGCCAGCAGGCAGCAGGACCCGGGGGGGGGGGTTTAAATAAACGGTCCCCCCCCAGGGCCCGGGGAGGGGGGTGCACCGCCAGCCTGACACGTGACTACAGTGACCCCACGCCCCCCCGGGACTCGGGGGCGGCCACGTGGGTCAGAGGCGGGAGATCCCCGTGGTGCCGGGGGGGGGCAGGGCTCTCCTCACCCGTGTGCGTCCTCAGGTGTGCCTTCAGGTGCGAGGATTTGCCGTACACCTTGCAGCAGCCGGGGAAGGGGCAGCGGTGCCGCTTGCCCGGGGAGGCGCCGGGGCGGCGGGAGCCGTCGGGCCGGGCCAGGGCGCCGGAGCAGGAGGAGGAGGAGGAGGAG
>ML682020.1:13260204-13304781 GCA_007922195.1 Podocnemis expansa | reverse complement strand
GCGGGCCACGCCCCTCGTTCCATGGGACACGCCCCCATGGGAGCTTGGGGAGGAGGCGGGGCCAGCCCCAAAGGAGGCCCATGGGGGGGGGGGGACTGTGTTGCCTTCTGGTTTTAGGGGGCCATCAACACCCCCCCCAAAATAGGGGGTTCCAGGGGCTTCCAGCCTCCTTGCACCCCTAGAAGTAAAAAGCCAGGCAAAAGCAGGTCTTTAAAACCACCTACCCCCCTCACCGTCAACCAATGTTCCCTCTAATTTTTCGTAGGCGGTGTGCGCGCAAAATGCCTTTTGTGCAAATTTCGGGAACTGGTGCGCACGCCCGTGAGGGTGGTCGAAGGTGAGCACAACCAAGCAACTGTGGGTGGGGCAAATGATGGATCACCTGTCTTTGAAAAGGGAGAGGGAAAGGAGTTGATGAATTACAAAACCTTACTGGAAGGATGGTGCTTGAAGCTGCCTTCTTAAAATAGCCGAAAAATCTTAGCCCTGTTGAATTTTTTTCGGGCGCATGTTATTTTGTTATGGGCGTGGATTTCGTGACGTGCGCACACGCACAGCTGAGAGGGAACGTAGGACGGGTGACTTGGCTTGGTTACCAGATGTCTTGACTAGGGTTACCAGATGTTGGGCAAAAGGAGGACATGTCCTCCTTTTTAGCTTCACATCCTCCATCCAGCAGGCATTTTAAAAATACATGATTTTGTCTGACTTCTTACTTACAGGGGTTAACGTTTGCTGGAACACCCTGTTTTTAGGGTGAAGCATTCCAGGTCCCCCTAAAAACAGCAGAATAGCACATTAATACTACATTTTGTCCATACGTCCTCCACCATCCTCCTTTTCGTACTTCCCGGTCCTCCTTTCCAGCCTTTGGTATCCAGTAACCCTACCCATGGCCCATCCCTCCTCAAAGGCCTGCCCAGCCTCTGCCTCCATCTCATACCAGTTAAATCTATTAGTCTTAAGGGCCACAAGCAGGGCCAGCTCAAGGGGTTGTGGTGCCCCACGCCACATTTTCATTTGGTGCCCCTCCATCTCATTCATGGAGGTTGAAAATGGGTTTCCAAAGTGCAAAGATCTCCAGCGTCTGCCTGCAGAGGGATTTCAAGTGCACTCTGTCTACATGATTTCAGCGGCAGGTTGACTAACAGGGCCTGAGCTGCAAGGAAAGAGTTGAAGAGGCGGGAGCCAGCCTGATTTTCAGGGGGGCTAGGCGCCCCTAAGAACTGTCACCTGAAGCCATGTCTGTCTCTTGCCTCACGGTGGAGCCAGCCCTGGCCACAAGACTTAAAGGGCTGCTGTTGTTGCATTTGGAGTTAGAAACACGCCCCTGGAAAACAGCAGCTATGCAGGCACGCTGACAAGGCCGTGTTCTTAGAATAGAATAGAACCATCAGGTTGGAAGGGACCTTGTGAGATCATCAAGTCCAACCCCTGGGTCTTGCACCCAGGACCTTCTGCATGTTAAGCAGAGGTGCTACAATCTCAGCTTTCATTTAAAAACATCCAGCAAGGCTCTAGCTGTTATTTTGTGGAGAAACGCTCAGCTTCCATGTGTGAGGATAACAGAAGCGGAGCTGAGTGTACAGAGAGCCAGGAAATAATATGGGCTCTGAAAGGTATGAGCTGCTGCCCCCTTCATCTCTATTAGTGGCCAACTCAGCTGCCCAATGGTAGTTTAAACAACCACACTGCGAAGTGGTGTGTTTCTGGTGTAAGAAAGGAGAAAGGAGTCCCGGATCTGCATGGTCATCCGTGAGCGATGACTCTGTTTTACGACCACCTGCTTGCCAGTCCCTCGACCACCAGCTCACAAGCCCTGCTCGGGCTACGAGAAGGATGGGCCCAAGTCGTAAAGCCCAGATCCAGAACCGAATGCAGGGATGTTCAGATCCTGCTTGTGGCTCACGTAGGGAAGGGCTGCTCATTCAGAATCCTCCCTCCACCTGCCTCAGTCTGGGTTTGGATCTGGCCCATTGCTCACACCCATTTAGTGCCCAGGTGTTTTACTTTCTGGGGAAAAGGCACCAGTGACCCAGACCAGATATTCTCAGTTGAGGGGTACAGTCGGGTTTCAGGGTGTGCCAACCACCTTCCCTCGGTTTATGACGAGATGGGAGGGGGCTCCCAGGAGGTTTGCCTGTTGTAACGGTACAGAACGACCCTGATGTGGAACGTAAGAACAGCCACACTGAGTCGGATCAATGGTCCATCTAGCCTAGGGGTCTCAAACATGCGGCCCATGGGCCGCAGGCGGCTCCTAAAGCTATTTGCTGTGGCCCGCAATGATGCTACTGTTACCAGCATTTGCAACGTCATTGCATAAAAAGGATTCAGTGGTGTGGCCCTCGGGCTAACATACTAGTCCTCATGCAGCCCTCATGGTGATTTGAGTTTGAGACCCCTGATCTAGCCTAGCATCCTCTCTTCCAGCACAGGCCAATGCCAAGCGCTTCAGAGGACGTGAAGAGAACTGGCGATCAGCAAGCGATCCATCCCCTGTTGCCCAGTCCCAGCTTCCGGAGAAGGTTGAGAGCCGCCGAGTCGGGGAGCCGTGCACCAGAAAGCCTGTGTGTTTGTTACACGCCTTGTACAAACTCCCCTAAACACAGCCGGGCATTCACCAGCACCTCTACGACAAGCCAGGGTCAAAGCGTGAGCAGGCCTGAGTGATGGCGGTGCAGTGCGCATGGACCAATAACAGCCTCATGGAAACAGGTTCAGGGAGCCAGGAAATGAAGGCAACCATGTCTGCACCCCAAGCAGAAGAACGGACGGCCCTTCAGCCTTCCTTCCCACGGCAGCACAGCCAGCCAGCCACGCCACGCCCCGTCCCCAGCTGGGCCAGAATTTTGATCAGCCCCTCGGGAAGTAACGTGGCCCCATCCAGAACCATTCCCAGCTACGGTTAGGTTGCTCACCATTTCCCCCTACTCCTGCTTCAGCTGCAAGAGAAAACAATCCAAAGCTGCCAGCCTTCAAGCCATTCAGCCATGACCTGTCCAAGAGACCTGGTGGTGCCCCCTTCGCTTGAAGTCTGAGTGCAGAGGAAGGGACGGTGGGAAACTCCATCTGTAGTACAGGCACTGGCGAAATACGGTAGGGACAATATCGTAGGTGAAACAAGTGCTTGGCTCCAGCCGTCTCCCCAGCCTCCTGGGCTTTTGAGAACCTACAGGGTGTAGGGCATGGTGCCTGTGCCTCCAGGAAAAGCCTCCTCTTCCCGCTGCACCTGATGGGCACCAAGCCATAGCAGGTTAGTTCCAAGTCAATCCATGCACGTTCTTGCCAACGCTCTGGCCCAAAGGCCGTTCCCCTGCGGCTAAATACTGAAATAGGCATTAGGCCACGGCTCAGAGCATCTTTGTGAGTAAAGGCACATTGAGGGTCACATCTTTTCTCCCTCTCTGGCAGAAGGGAGAATTGAACCTGGGGCTGCTTCATCAGAGAACAGGGTGCTGACCACTGAGCTAGGGGGTCAAAGGGGGCAGCTCTGCCTCTCGCTGTTTTGTGTGGCATGAGGTAGGTGCCAAACTCAGTCACACAAGAAACACCACAGGCACCTGAGTCATTTGACCCAGGAGAGAGGGGCCCAGATATTGGTAACAAATCTAGGTCCCTCCTTGCCACTGTGACTTAGGCGCCTCTCTCTAAGGAGACGATCAAGGCCTATCACGCACATACACACAGCCCCCTTCGGTGGTTCCCACTGGCCAGTTTAGGCTTCTCACCTACTGCACTGGTTTTGTGGATTGCATCCTTCACTGTCTCTCCCCATTCACTGGCTTGGGAGTCTGGGTGTCTAACTTGGCTTTGTGGCTCCCAGGACGTTCCTGTGATTTTCTAGGCCCCGTGATGCACAGCCTTGTAATGCCTAAATGAAAGTCCCTTAGGGGGTTCCCCCAGTAGACTAAGACACAAAAAAATTCTGCAGCGCAGCGGAGAATATGTTGAGGACTTGGGGCCCTGACCCATCCTTCCTCTCCTTCTGCTGTCAGTGTCTTAGTCCTCCACTGTTTGTCAGAGTCCTGCGAGAGGAAGTTCATCTGGACCTGAGGCTTCAAGCCCAAAACAAACTTCAACGTTCTCCCCTTAAAGGAAACTGAAACAAGCTTTGAAAGCAGCCATGCGGCTCTTAAAAGAGCCTGAAAGGGAGGACACCATCTGGAAGAATGCTTTGCAACTCATCTTTATAGGCAAAATTGCCACAGGGCCTGAATTTCCAAAGTGCAAGTGCTGAGGGCTTGCAACTCCAGTGCAAACCGCTGCTGAAGCACAGACTTTGAGCTGAGCGGGATCTTGTGTCTCCTGGAAGGGGCTGATGTTATTACAGTCCACGGATGAACCAGTGTGGCACTGTATGCATGAGGCGGGAAGGAGGCTGCCAGGCAGTTAGGGAGGGCAGGGCAGATATGGGTATGATCATCTAGTCTGATCTCCTACAGGCCATAGGAGCTCACGCACCCACTCCTCCAGTAAACCTCTGACCTAGGACTGAGTTATTAAAAAAACAACAAGGAGTCATGTGGCACTTTAAGACTAACAGATTTATTTTTCGCATGAGCTTTCGTGGGAGAAAATCCCACTTCCTCAGATGCTAACATGGCTATCCCTTTGGAAATCGAGTTATTAAAGTCCTCAAATTGTAATGTAAAGACTTTCAGGTAGAGAAAATCCACCAGCAATTGAGCCATGCCCCCTTACCCTCCTCCGCTACAGAGGAAGGCGAAAACCCCCCCGAGCCCTAGCCAATCAGCCGGGGGGCGAAATTCCCTCCCAACTCCAAATACAGCAGTTGGTTAAACTCTGAACTCATGGGCTAGTCACGCAACAAGGAAAAGTGGGGTGTGCTGGTTTAATGGTACTGCTTTAATTAAAGTGGCACCAATTCCATGTGCAGGCAAGGACTTCTTAGGGTGTGACCTTGTCCTGCTGATGTTGCTGGGCTCACTTCAATGGGTGCAGAAGCCAACCCTCAAAGCCAGTCGCTGCCAAGATGTAGACAGGCGCTTGGCTTCAGTTCTCGTACAGTGAGCAATCCCACTGGAGTCAATGAGGTGCCTGACTTGGGCCGAGTTTGCACGCACGTCAGTCATGGGATTTGGCCAGACGAACAGTCAGTGCACAGTCAGCTGGGCTGTGAGTCTACAGCGCTCTAGACAACGATGCAGCAACTGTCCACGTGCACCCAGTCACCGTTCCCTCAACTGCTTGGACGTAGTACACTTTGAAACAGGAACAGGTCTTCTGTCAACCTCCCTGTATCTTCACTGGGGACTAGGTTGGTGTGGCTGCAGCACTCTAGGGTGTGAGGTTTTCACACTCCTGGTGATGTGATGGCATCAACCAACCTGTTAAGTGTAGACACTCACAGCCTCTACCAAGGGACGTAATGTGGTTTCACTAACCCATTTTCATAGTTAATTCAGATTGGCTTGCCTGAGTGCCTCATGTAGACACGGCAAGTAGTGGACCAAGCCAGCTAGAAGAGGAGCGAGAACCTTGCTGGTAGCAAACTCCTTTGGCTGGTTGACAGTTGGGAGACAGCAGTAAAAGGTGCTGGGGAGCTGGGCGATTGCCTGCCTCCTCCGGGAGTGAGTGTGAGACAGACAATGGAAAGCTTGACCTAGGGATCAAGGTGGGATCAGATGTTCCTCTCCTTTCCTGAGACTGCTGGCTCAGTCTGGAGGTTCCTCCCAGCTTGTGGCCATGCCTCCTCAGGCCCCCAGGACATGCTGCAGGGTGTGCTCAGAGCTGCCCCTAACACCAAGGGCGTTCCTGGAGTGCTTAGCATAAATCTCTTGTTCCACATGGGTCCTGCTGGCTCTGGCCTCAATATCTCCGAAGCGTCCACACACCCCAGACTTTGCTAGAGACAGGTAGAGGCAGTACGAGAGCGGTGCACCCGAGTGGAGGTGCAGCGTCGGGCAGAGTCTTTAGCTCAGAGGGTCCATCAGCCATTTAGATTTATTGGCCTAGTTTTACAGCAGGCTATATAAAAAGCGTCAGTGAAGTCAGTACAAACTAACATTGCATCCTGACAATGACTCGCTTATACTGCCTATACTGTACACTGATATGCAAGTACAATATTTATGGTCCAATTGATTTATTTTATAACTATATGGTAAAAAAGAGAAAGCAGCAATTTTTCATTAATAGTGTGCTGTGACACTTCTGTATTTTGATGAAAAAGTTATCTTTAAGAGAGCTGATGCTTGGGGTTTCAAAGGGGCAGCCATGTTAGTCTAGTTCAGTAAAAACAAACAAGGAGTCCTGTGGCACTTTTAACGACTAACACATTTATTTATTGCAGGAGCTTTCGTGGGAGAAAATTCCACTTTGTCAGCTGCAATAAAGAAATCTGATACTTGGGGATACACAAAATAAATCAGACTCTTGAAAGGTGAAGGCTGAGAGCCACTGCAACACATACCAGTTTCCCAAGAGAAAATAACTAAAGGTGGTTGAAAAATTTTCAGAGGAGCATTCTGCCATTGGAGAATGGAGTTTGGGAAAATCAAAAATATTTTGTAGGGGTGTGTTGATTTTGAAGAAATTTTTCATTGAAAAAGTCTGAATGAATGCTTTCTAACTTCTCCTTTCATTTTGATTATGGTGACACGTTTGGTTTCTATGAGGCAAAGTCATTTCGTGATAACCTTATTGTTTGACTTCTTTTGTTTCAGTTTTGATATCATATGATCTCAGTGCTGAAACAATGACTTACGAACGTTGAGATGCTGCTGTATGTTTTTGCCTTCTATATTATATAATATTTTCTATCGCAGTATCAGGAGGAAATGCTTTTCCCCAACTGAAATGAAATGCTTCAGCAGAATGAAATGAAATGGGTCAGAACTGAAAGGTTTCGGGAATTTTCATCAGATGGGAAATTTGGCTTTTTTTTTTTTTTTTTTGCTGATTCAGAACAAAAACAAATGTGGAAACTGTGGCATTTTCTGCAGAAAGGAGATTGGCTTTGCCAGCCTGCTCTAGAAATGAGGCATACCAGTGAAAGGACTATTTTGCCGGTATAAACCTCTCACTAAAACCCACCCATATGACAACATTGTTGTGCTTGCAAAAGTTTTAGCATGGCCCCAGCCTGCCCTAGTTGCCATGTTGCTGGCTGAAGATAAGCCCCTGTTTGCAGCCTGTTTGCAACTGCGCTGAGCTAAGAAGCAGCGGGGCCCCCACCTGCCTGATCCTGTGCACAGGGACGTCCTGCCGGCCACCCTCGCACAGACAGGAAAGGCTGCGGCTGAAAGGGGAAGTCGCTCACTGGGCTTTCGTCAGGGCTGGCTGCCACCAGAAGCTGAGTTCAGGCAGGTCGCAGGGCCCAAAATGTGGATGTCCCTGAATGGTCACTAACTCCCTTGAAAGACAAGGAGCCAGGAGAGGAGAGCAGGACTCTGCATTTCTGAAGCAGAAATTTGACACCACCTGCAAGGGCAGTCAATAGCATTGCACCCCATTTTGCAGATGGGGAAACTGAGGTGCTTTGGTTTGCTCACAATCCCCACAGTAGGTCAGAGTCAGAAATAGAACGCCAGAGTCTTGACTCCCAATCCACTGCTCTAACCACTAGACTTGCATTGTCTTTATCCAGCAAGCCGGGAAGGGGAGGGGCTATATGAGACAGGCACGAGAAGGCAAAGCTGAGAACAGCACAATTGCCTTGGTGCTGCTTGTGGTTTTCTGACCAATCTCCTTCTGCTGGAGCTTTGTGGGTAATTGGGGGTGGAAGAAAAGTGGAACCGAGCAGCTGATCCAAGATCTCGGGCTGAAAGGGGTGAGGGAAGTAGAACGTGAGCATGAATGTAGCAAGGGGCTAAAAGCAGAGGCAATGGCTCTTGCACAAGCGTACAACTGGACTTGTAACAGTTTCTCTCTAGTCGCAGTCCAGACCTTCTGCACTCACTGTTTTCTTGATCAAAGAGCCAGTGGGCTTGTGGAGCCATCAGTGATCCCAGCTTCATGAAGACAGCATTTGAACTCAGCCCCCTCAAGGTGAAAGAGGAACGTATAAACGTGGCGAACGCCTCATGCTCCACTCAGGATATACCACAGGTGCAATGAGGAGCCATTATTCTAGTAAGTCTGCCTTTTAGCAGAGTAGCAAGAGTGCCCATGAAAGGTTGTGACTGCCCTCTATTGTCTGCGATCAGTACTGCTCAGGTGGGGGTCATAGGCCCTGCAGTGATAGCATCAAAGGGTGACTTTCCTTTAATTCAAATGGCAAAGGCCTGTACATTTGGAGCCTGAATAAAGTCAATAGGAGCTGAATTAGTTCATTACTTTGGAAGTAATTAGTTCATTACTTTAGGGTTCTTTCCCTAATATAGCTACGACGTGTTTAGCTGGATGAAGATTTACTACATTATGTAATTTGAACGCTCTTGAGCATTGTAGCTCTCCCAGCTTATGTGCTCAGAGAAGTTTAAAGGGCCAGTCTCACATTGTATAAGAAAATAGTTATTGTCTTTACTTACCACACTTTAGATTATCAATACAATAAATAGCTAAATTTGTAACCTTGTTGACGTGAGGACTCTTAAAATACCTGATAAAATCACATCCTGATCCTTACATCAGCTCCCACGACACAAATGGTAACTGCAACAATCCAATATTATTTTCACCAGCAAAGTAGCTGCTGTGCTTTTTGCATTTCAGCCAAAGCAGCCTGGTCAGGCTCCCTTTCTTTTTATATTCATTTTTACTTCCTTATTCTCCAGCATTTCAGCAAAGCTGTCCTCTGCAGCAGGGAAATGGAACCAGCAGATCGCTCCAACCACTTGGCTTAAGACTGACTTTAAAAAAAATCTTTTTAAAAACATGTTATGAGAGAGCAGTTATTTGCTTTTGGAGTTTGGAGTGTTAGGGGTCAAGTTTACAAGCTTTTTTCTGCTCTAAAAGAAAATCTGTGGCTGTCATGTGATCCTATGAATCTAGGAGCTGGAGCTTTAAGAAAAACACCAAATATTGAAAAATTTAGTTATTTTTTAAAGCACAGTCATTTTCTACTCATATTTACTTGTTAAAAATGTCCCTTTAACACAAAGCCTGAACGCCAGATCCCACCCTCCTTACTCACCCTGCACACTCTCATCCCTGGAGCGTTGTTTCCAGTGAAATCAACCCCTTACTACTACAAGGGAACAAGGCGTGGTCTCCATTCAAAGAATTATCAATTTAATTTTAAATAGGGGTTAAAGGTTAAAAACCAGTTGAGTTAATGAGGTATCAGCCACTGGGTGAACACATTTAATTGACTGCAAGCTGGGCATTTGATGATTTTGATTCACTGGCTAAAGAATCAAATTAAGCTGACTTGATAGAAGGCAGGTGTAATTCCGACGGAGCGTGTTCACACTGGGGCTGGCACCTTTGGAACAAAACCAGTTTAAAAATAATCAAGCCTTCCCTTGGAATACAGATGCAGGCTAAAAACGGCAGTAGGGTCTAGCCTGGGATGCCTAGGGCAATACCTCGAATGGCTCATGCTGTTAAAAAAATTACTCTGACAACAGCCTGGTTTTGTAAAGGCCCGTTTATTGGTATTTTCTCTCCCCACCTGTCCCCAAGGCCACCTCAGATGAGTCTTTCTTCCCTCCTCTCAAGGATTCATTCTAATACAGAACTAAAGGCCTGGCCCGCAGATCATGCCCAGCAACCAGCTTGCCCTGTAGAGATCTCAGTGTGGCCTGTCTGGGGCCTGCGGGTAGCGGAGTAGCTAGCTCCATGGCGTTTTGTCCTTCCCTGCACTCCCCTCTTTCTGATGACGCCAAGGGTGCACAGCAGATCTGGAGTCCAGCAGGGGAGCATGTGGACTAGGTGGATTGGAGTCTCTCTCCAGGGGCAGCCACAGCGGTGATGTTCCTGGCAGCTCACGTCAGGGCAAGGGCATAGCCAGTGGGGGAGAGCTTAGCGTATTGCTGATGCCCAGGATCTCCATGGACCCTTGGGGGACGTTTCATTGGCCACCTTGTGTGGGATCAGATCCTCCTGCTGCAGTAGGGCAGGGAGATCCCCCAGATATTTCCTCTCCCAGAGCAGCAGGTCACTTCACCCCTCTGCCCCACGCCTATCAGTGCAAGACTGCTCCACGCTCTGTGCCCCAGAGGGGTGCTCAGCCCCCATAGGAGACATTCCCACAATGTGCTCAATTGCCACCTTAGGAGGAAAACAAAGGAGGAGTCCTGTGGCACTTAAAGACTAGCAAATTTTTTGCTTTGGCAAGAGAAAATCTTTTGTGGGAGAAAATTGCATGAGCTTTCATGAGAGAAAAGATTTTCTCCCACGAAAGCTCATGCAATAAATAAATTTGTTAGTCTTTAAGTGCCACAGGACTCCTTGTCTGTTTTCTTGAAGTAGACTAACACTGTTGCCTCTTTGCACCTTAGGAGGGTTTCTCGTCCTCATCCGTCATAGCCATGCCCCCTGGCCTGTGCCCCTGAATCCTTATTTATGTCCTTTCAGTGTCTGGCTCTGAGCTAGGCCTTGCCTAACCACCCACAAAGACACACGCTGCTTGTGCTGGTGACACCAGCCTGCCTGACAACCAGATGCTATGCAGCGACTGCCCCACTCTCCCGGCTGGGTACCGAGGGAAGAGACCCTCTAGGAGATCCATTTCCTGGCAGTGGCTATGTGATCACGCTGCCCCCTCCCCAGTGATTCACCCATTTCCTGGGCAGGAAGGTTGAGATTTTCCAAGGGAGTGAGGCATCCACTTGCCAAAGGAGTGGGACACCTGAACATGTTACATCTTTGAAACGCCCACCAGAAGTGTTGGCACCGTAGCTCCTTCCCAAGCTGGCTGGTGTCACTCAGCAGGGCTTCTCAGCCAACCGATCCAGGCTTGGAGACTCACCCCTTGGGGTTTTCTTTGCAGCGGATACGTTCCCTCTTTCTCCTCTAACTAGCAGGCTTTTTCTGCACCTGAGTGGCCTCAAAGAGACCCACCTGATTTGGCCACCAAATGAGGCAGCAGAACAGCTCTGTGCCCCCCGGTGCCAAGTCACAGGCTGGCTCAAAGGCTCCCCGGCCTGCTCAGGATGAGCTTCACCTCCCCGGGGGATCCTCCTTGCATATGGCAAACCCCACAGTGGCCTGGATGGAGGGGAGCGCTCCTACTGCTTCCCATCACTGGACGGCTCGTCTCCGCTGCTCCCACGCTCTTCATCCCGGGTCCTTTTTGGTGGGGCCGTTGGCAGCCGCGTGGGCTTCCCTTCACCGTCCCAGCCTCCACGTGTCTCTCAGGCATAGGATGACAAAGGGAAACTCACAGGGCACACAGCAGAGTTTGATGGTGGGATCTCAGTGCACTCTTGCCACAGAGGAGGGGCGGGAAAGGCAGCGATGGAGGCAAAAGTGAGGGTGGGGGAGAAGGGGAAGGAGAGAAAACAGGTGGGAAGGCAGCGGAAGTAAAAAAGGTGAAAGGGGGTGAGGGACGGGAGAAAAGGCCTTTCCACATCATAGCTGCAAAAGGCAAAAACAAAGGACAATAAATCTCTGATTTCCCTGAAATGCATCAGGTTCAAAGAAACCAGTGAGCAGTTGCTACAGTGACAGGAGGGCACAGGTGTGTGTTTGTGCATCTGCCTTCAAAGGCGTGCATGTGTGTGTGTGTGTGTGTGTGTGTGTGTGTGTGTGTGTGTGTGTGCAGAGATTGTGTGACCATGCAAAGGGGGGGGGTGCCTGTATGTGTTCAGAGAGGTGTGTCGTGTCTTTACAAAGGGCTGGCCAGGCATGGGAGGGTGGCCGGGAGGAGACCCCTGGGCCAACGTAAAGGGCACCAGGACCAGTCTGTGTATCACTGGCAGAAATCTCCCTGTGGTAAAGAGCTGACAGAAGGCACTAACAGAGGACAGTCTTTTCCCCAAAAAACGCACAACCCCACCTTTGCTCATGCTCTAGAGGGCCTCCCAAGTCTTGTGGGGTGAGGGGATTAGTACCCCAGAAGCTGGGCAGGCTGCAAACCACCAGGCTACGTCTGTGAGGACAAACATTTTATTTTCAAAAATGAAAACCACTGTCCATGGCCTAGTGATACTGCCACCAAACCTCAGCTCTTGGTCCAATGCGATGCGCCAAGCAGTTGACCGGGGTGCGCCCTGCTCAGCTGGAAGCCTCGAGTTTGGCTATTAACAATCCTCCAGCAGGGCCTGTTTGGATTTCCAGTTAGCCCCATACAAGGGGCGCCAGCATTACAGGATGCCTAAATGGTTGTGGGTTATCACCTGCTTGAGGGCTGACCCTGCTTCTCCTGAGGCCTCACCCCTGGCCGGGCCAGAAGCCAGAGCCCCAGGGTGAGCATATTTCTCCTACCCAGAACTGTCCGAACCATTCACCCCAGAGGATCTTTCTTCCATGGACTTCATAGCCCCAGTGCGGCAGTCCATTAAAGATCACTAACTCTGCTACTGAGAGGGGAAACTGAGGCAACTGCCCCCCAGCAAGCCAGCAGCAGAGTCAGGAATGGCCTGCAAGACCCTGCTTTCCTGGGGTGGATACCTGCGAGGACCTGAGGAGTGCTGGCACCCTGGAGCTCTGCCGGGATCCCCATGTGACATGCCAATGGCAGAAGCTTCGCCCCACAAGAGGGAGCCAGGGTTCTTACTTCCAGGCTGTGCCGTGGGGCCAGGGTGCAGCCTGGCCTCTCACATTCAATCAGCGCCCCCAGCATGAGCCTCACTGAGGGGGTCCTGGGAGCCCCTTTTTCCCTGGCCACAGGGTTGGGTGACTACTGAGAAAGAGGCAAATGCAGTGTTATTTCCACCCTGGCAGCTGGCTGCTGCTGATTGATCAGCAAGCCCTGAGGGCGACAATTCATCAGCCTCTCTTCTAGGTGAGGACAGGCATAACTCATGACACATCTCCCCCCATCAGCAGGGAGGATGGAGGTGGGAGGTCGCTGCTCCGCAGGCGAAGGGACGGTGGCAGAGACACACAGGGGAATGCCAATCGGCTGCTCGGCTGCACTGGCTCAAGCCCCTTGGGTTCCCATTCACATGGGGGCTTGGAGGGCAGCCTCTCTTCCCACTGATCCCCACTTCCTTCACTTGTCCGGCCCCCGCTGCCTGACACAGCCAGTGTGAGTCGCAGCCCAGTCGAGGAAAAATGGGGAGCTACGCTTAGCCTGAATTATGCCAACTCAGCCCTGGCCTCCCTCTACTCCCCCCATCTGGCACTAGAAATGCAACCAGCACCACTACCCTGATCCTCATCCGTCCAATTCAGCCAGTTCTCCCAGGATTTATGGAGCCACACACAAACCTGCCCCCCCCCCAGCAGGCCAGACTCACACTCACTCCAGCTCCAGCAGCCAAGATGCTGTAGGGAGGCCAGGCAGCTTTTCGCCTCTCTCTTTTCTCTCCATCTTCAACTGATGGAGGCCACGGTCCTGGGGTCCCTGCTCCTCCCTTGGCTGCGTCTCCTTTCCCCAGCCCAAGGTGCTGCTGGATTCCCTCCCCTGGCCCTTTTATACCTTCTTTATCCATATGACAAGCACGTGAAAACCACAGCAGGGAAACACAAAAAGCTCCTTAAGAGGCCATAATTCACTTTCCTGGGTCCCATGACACACTCGGCCTGTGAACGGGGTCTCATGACTGTGGCATGCCGATCCCAGCCATCAAAGGGCTCATTTATGCCTTGCGCTAACCTAACGGGTAATTAAGGCCTTGTTGCTGGATAATTTACTGGCCATGGTGAGGCTTACTGCACTACAGAAGTACGCTACTGTCCCTCCATGGCCCCGGCAGGCGCCACCTCAATTGCCTCCTGGGCAGCACCCATGCCGACATGGGCATCATCCAGCCACCTCTGGGCTGGGAATGGCCTGTGCACAAACCCTGGATGGGGAAACCAAGTTGGTCCAAAGGGAGGAGGCATCCAGGGAGCAAAGCAGATGAGATGCGCTCAGCCTCTGCCAGCCTGATGCACAAAAAGAGCAAGCGACTACTTGGGAGTGCCCCTGGTGGGTGGGAGAAGGTGCTTCTCCCCCAACTCAGGGCTATAAGCTGGGGTGATCTGCAGGCCTGCTTTTGCTGGTCTCAGTAGTTATGGGACACAAGGTAACTGGCTGGTCCAGCCTCATCTCGTGTGAGAGAATGCAGCCTTTCCTAACTGCAGATCCCAGCCCATCAATCCCAGTTTTCAAGGCCCCAACAGTGGCCAAAGGCAGCCTCTAAGGAAGATGGAAGAAACCCTGCTACGAGGGAGTGAGACGCCCCAGGAAATATTTCCTCCTGACCCCAGCGGTTAGGGTTCAGCTCCTGCCTGGCGCATCTCGCTGTATCTCCCTACCAAAGCTCCCATTTATCTTTAAATATTTACTCTTCCAGTTCTGGGGGGTTTTGCTTGCCAGAAAAGGTCCCGCTCCCTTTCTGAATTCCATTAAGTGCTTCTCCCTAACAAGGGCTGGTGGCAGAGAGTCCCACAGGCTATCTGGAAACTGTGTGTGAAACATCTTTCCTTTCATTTGTCTTCACTTTGCAATTTCATTGAGTGTCCCCTGGTTTTCACAGCTGCTGCTGTCTCTCTTCCCGGGTAGGCCCCTGAACCCTGTTGAGCTTCGGGCTGCCCTTGGAGACCCCCTCAGAAGCTCCACTGGTGTGTGGCTGCTACCCCTGCTTCATGGAAGGGGGGAAACAGGATTCTCCAGCCCATGCTCCAGGCTTTCCAGCTGCTCCCCTGTGCCACTGCTAAGCCTCTATGGGCTCGAGTTTCAGAGGTGCTGAGCACCTCCCCTGGGAACTGAGGATGCTCAGAGTCAACCCTTCTGCTCCCAGGCCCTTGATGGCGTCAGCCAGGCTGCTTTAAAGAGGGACAGCCGTTCCTGGCTACGTGAGGGATGAGTGAAGCACCCTGATGGGAAGTGAAGTTCAGTGCAAGGTTGCCGGTGCTGCTGGCTGTTCTCCCGTGCTGCCTGCAGGCCACAGCTTTTGTATCCTCCCTGCTGCGGTGAGGCCACTTGGGTGGTTGGTGGAAGGGCTCTGCTGTGCCAATCCCACATCCTACCCTCTGATGTAAGCACCGGGGCTGGCCTTTATCACAGAGCAAAGGCAGGAGCCAGGCCATGCACGTCACCCCTGGTTCAGGTGTTAGCTGGATCAAGGCAGGACAGCAGGAAACAGCGCCTGCACCATGCCCAGGCCTCACCACGGGCAGGGTTGGAGACTGGCTTGGGAGCCACATGGCCCAGAGTCCAGAGTGCACCTTGGGACGGTCCAAGTCCTCACAGGTATTTAGGCATTAACTACCCTTGAAATCCCACGGCAACAGGAATTTGGCACCTAAATAGTATCATGGGCTGCAGAGGGAAGCATGTTGCCTGTGACATCCCAGGTTGCTTGACTCATGGCATGGAGAGGCTGGAGTAAGAAACCTGGACTGTGGAGCCCATTCACCTCTTGCCCTGCCCCTTGTGCCATTTACCCTCGGGCAGCGTGTGCCTGGATCACCATTGTTTGGGACAGTCACAGCATTTGATGCCTACTTTGCACCGTACGTGGGTGAGTTCTGGAGACTCGGGCCCATGAGCTCCACCGTCCAGAGCTAAGTTACATGCAGAGCCCAACCTAACCTGCTCCCAGCCTGCACCTGCTGGAGCATGGGACAAAGCCTTGAGGTGGAACAAATGAATGGTCGGGAGAAGGGCCAGCTTGCTCCACAGTCATTCCAAAGACCTGCTCTGGAGTCCGGAGCAGACAGGCCTACCCTGGGCGCTGAACTCTTTGGAAATCTGGTTTCCGAGGTGGGTACTGATTGCTCAAAGCCTGGGTCCGGGCGTTCTTCAGGACAAACCAGCTTGAGTCACAAAACGACATTGTCACTGTGTCCTGATGCAGCGGGACAACAGGGGGCATGGACCCTAGGATTCCCAGACAGGCAGAGATGCACACGAGCAAGTAGCTGCTGCCTTCAGCTTACTGAACCCTTTTCACTTTCTGGTGATGTTCTGTTTGTACTTTGCCTGGCTAGTGTTATTTCTGTCCTGCCTGTAAACTCCTGGGGGCAGAGACCATGGCTATGGTTACGTAAGGAACGCTTTACCAATCTACCAGTAGAAGACACCAGCTAAATTCTCCAAGCATGTTATGGTGGCAAAGCTGTGCTTTTAGCAGCGTTGTTTATTCTACCTCCCACCTTCAACAAAACAAGTTGTTCCCATAAGAGAGCCATTTTGCTGGTATAACTTGTGTCTACGCTAGGGGCTCCTACCAACATAGCTATGTTGGTCAGAGATCACTGCTCCCAGGACCGAAGCGTTCAACAATAATCTAATCGAATCGATCTGCTAATATCAGGGGCTTTCAGGCATCTAATCTATCATTGCATTGGATCTGTTTGTCTCCTCTAATATATTAAATATTACTTTCTTCCATCAATCCTTGTCTGATCTACCAGTTACAATACACTAGGTCCATTATCCTTCTAATCCATCACTCTGCTGTTGACTCTACAATTATTAATCTCCCTTCTATCCAGTCCATCAAGTAACTTATTGATTTGCCTTTCAATCTACTTCTTCGACTGACCTAGCATAGCATCTAATCTACCTTGCCAAGCTATTCTACTCCATCATCTACCTGCCATTTTAGCTAATCTAGCTATTCAGGTCTGGCGCTCTACCTTCCACTCTCTCATCTGTCTCATTTAATCCAGCCAGCCATCTAATCCCTGTATTCACAGTCTGTATATGCTGAACTAGCTATCTGTTCAAAATATTGATCAGTGAGTATAAACCGTTTGTCATAATCCAGCAAGCTACTCACATCAAATGCCTAATTCCTCAGTCACCTCACCAACCCTCTGGCAGGAACGTGCTGGGCTAGACTCATTGCAGACGGGGCTCTAGACTGGGAATCAGGAGTTGCTAATCCCAGTGTTACTGGCAAGTCACAGGGGGACTTCGGGCAAGCGACTTCAGCTGTCTGCTTCTCCGTGCACCCTTGGGCTATGGAGGTCATTAGCCCTTCAGGGCAGGGACTGTCCCTTGTTGTGCAGCACCCAGAACATGGTGGCCCCAGCAATGTGTATGAAGGGCTAAGTCCTGTATTGTTTAGTCAGTAGCTCCTTTCCTGTAGGGTTAAACTCCTCCTTTCTCGCTGCTTCGGGGTCAGCTTGAGTGGGCTGTATCCCCCCCCCCCCCCCCCCCGCATCCCGACACAGCAACTAGACCACACACGTCTAGGCCCTGCCCACAACCCTCATTCCCCTGGAGCCCTGCGCCCGAGCGCATGATGTCAGGCGTCTTTCTAAACAGGAAACAGGCAGCAGTAAGAGGATAAAACTGCATTTGGCGCAAATAGGCTGTTTCTGTGTCAGGATTAGGTCTGGCAGCACCGCCACTTAGAGCTGAGGAAGGAGATGGCTGGGGACAGAGGTTCAGTTTCTGTAAGGCCAGGGATGCTTGAGTTTAAGTCCATGGAGGACTGAAAATGTCCCTCCTCATTCCAAGCTCCCTAGGCACACAGACATCCCTCCCCCAGCTCTAACCATTACCCCCCACACCCAATTCCCGTCACCAGCTGGCAGCAGAACCCAGGAGTCCTGACTCCTAGCACCCCCCCCCCCATCTGCCTTAGCTACAAAACCCAACTCCCCTCCAAGAGCTGGAAAGAGAACCTAGGAGTCCCGACTCCCTCTGCTCTAACCAGTGCTGTGGCACAGGCTGTGTTGTCCAGCCAGTCCCCTCGCCCCCATGACGGGCTCCCTGTCCACCCGCTGGAGCACCCAGGAGGCTGGGGAGAGATGCCAGGAGGGAGTGGGGTGCATAGTGTGGCATGCAGGGAGCAGGGCAGGCCCAGCACCCCGGCCTGCGGCTGGGGTCACCGCGGGAGGCTGAGAGAGGCGCAGAAGAGCGAGCAGAGCATTGCTAGGGGCCAGGCCAAGGCAGCAGGGTCACAGGCGTGGGGAAAAGAACGGGGTGGCCAGGCCTGAACGGCACTGCCCCTGCAGGGCGCAGCAGCCCAGAAAGGGAGAGAGGTGCAGGGCTAAATGAGGGGGCAGGGGAAGATCACCGTGTCCATGGGCGGGTGCACATGGGGGACAAGGAGAGACCCAGGGGCTAGGCCAGAGTCTTCAGCCTCCTGTCACTCCCAGCCTGAACAATGAGCCCCTTTGAGTCCTGGGGCAGATCCGCAGCATGGTCCATGCACATGACTGCCCCCACGCCCCACCAAATCCCTAAGAAGATTAACATGCATCACCTGACCCCACAGGAGGCCGCAGGCCTTTAGGGGACGTGCGGGGCGACCGGGGCGTCACAGACGGGGGGGACGGGAGTGTGTGACCAGCCTGGGGGACGGGTACAGACAGCGTTCGGGCAAGGCCTGGCACATGGACATCAGCCAGCCTGGCCCTGCGAGAGAGAGGCCAGCTGGGTCTGGGTGGGAATTAAAGCAGCGTTCCCTCTCCCAGCTGGGTCCGATGAGCTCTCCTGGAGGGCACAGGACAATCTGCAAAGCAGCCCCCATGCACCACCCACCCCATCCGCCCACCACAGCCGATGGCTGGTCCAGCATGTGCATCCACGACAAAGGGGGGCCGGGAACATCAGCGGGGCTGGAGCTGGGCTAGGGGCACCAGCAGGGGCTGAGCTGCCCAGTGCAGTGGGAGGGGGATGTGAGTAAGCCAGGTGCCACCCCCACCCTGCTAGACACACACGTATCCCTGGTGGGCAGGCCAGGAGGCTCACCCCAAACCAACATCTCAGGCAGGGAGAAGCTGCCTCCAGCCCTGCCAGCAGTCGCTGGGGTGCTGGACCTTCCCTCTGGCTCCCCTCATCCCCACAGGCTGCATCAGGCCATCCCGGGGGGCAGTGCAGAGAGCCCCCCCCACCAGTGCTGCTTCATGCAATCAAAGGGAGCAGGGATACGCAGAGGGGCTGGTCCACAGTCTGGTTTGAATTACGGCACCACAGCTGATGGTTTCTGTGCCACCAGGCGTGGGTTCCTCACAGGCCAGCCAAGGAGGGGGCCACGTGCTCCCAGAGAAAGTGGGGGTGTCCCCTTTCCAAACCACTCCCTGCTACACAAAAAAAGATTCAGAGCACTGGTCAGCCCACACCCACCCAGCACTGCTCCGGTCAGGGTAGACAGCTGCCCCCACTAGGGATTTTCCAGGCTCCCCACCCACTCCCCAGGCACCCCTACTAGTGAGCCAGCCTCCTGCATGACCTCCCCCAGAAACTTTTAAATTTCCCACTGCTGTTCTCCTGCCCTGGCCAGGTGCCTGGGCATGGTCAGAAATTCAAAAGGCCCCACCCGAGGCCTGCTGTGGGGTTAATTTAGCAGCCCTTGGCCCGGCGATCAACCCACTGGGGGCCAGCTTGGCCAGACCTTAGGGCTGGGTCACTGTTTGCTGTGATCAGTCTCAGGGCTTGGGGCTTCCACCCTGGCCCTTAGGAGGAGTGTGAATGGGTGTGTGCATACCTGGCTGTGGATGTAAGTGCATGAGTGTGTGAGGGCACCTGGGTGTGAGTGTGCACATTGGGTGTACTTGCATGTGTGTGGGGGTATGGATATGTGTGTTGCTGAGTGTGCATACATGGGTGTGAGCGCAGTTGTGCATCGTGTACAACTGGGTGCGCGCACATGGCTATGTAGATACCTGCATGTGGAGTGGGGCAGACGGGACTGAAGGACACTGGCAGAGCTGGGAGATTCCAGGTGTAGGACAGCAGGGGGCTGCAGATCTGGGCAGGGGGGACCCACCAGGGCCCTCCTGCTCCATGGGTCACATTCAGCCCCCTTTTTCTGCCCAATCCCAGCTGCTCCTGGGCCTGAGCTCTGGCCTAGGGGAGGGGCAGGGGATGCAGATGCAGGTCACAATGGAGGGAGGAGAGGCCGAGGCCCTGGACTAGGGGGCTCCAGCTGTTCTGTTCCAACCGCCAGCAGCTACCCTGCCCTAGCCCAGGATTAGAGTGTCCCGGAGAGGCCCCAAACCTTCCCCCTGGCCCATCAGGATCACACCCGGGGACAGAGATCATTACAGCCACTAAAGTGGAGCTAATGGGGAATCTCGGTCTGGGGGACAAGTTCTAAACTGGGGCAATTTACACCCCTACCTCAGAACAGATCTGCCTCCTTTCCGCCCAACCTCGGCTTTCCCCAACACGCTGCTCAAATGAGATTTTTATGTCACACCACTCAAGCGATGAATTCCTCCTAGAACACAGCCAGCAGAGATGCTGTACACAGCCAGACGCTTCCTGCTTCACAGATCCAGGGCGACATGAATTCTGACCTGGCTCATCTTTCCAGGGACAAGAGAGCTGGTCCAGTGGCTGGGGTGCAAGCCAAAGGCCTGGATTCACTTCCCTGCTCTGCCACACACTCCTTGGGGGACCTACAGCAAGAGACTTCAGGTGTCTAACTCTCAAATCAGTGGAGCCTAAACACATCTTGAGGACCTGAACCATTGTCACTTGCTGCCTCAGTTTCCCCTCTGTATAATGGGAATAAGAACCCTGCTTCCCAGAGGTGTTATGAGGGTAAATATGCTCGTGATTGTGAGGGGCTCAGACACTGTACAGCTGGGAGCCAGAGACAAGAGCACAGATAGCCACGGAGCTCAACTAGGGGCTGCTCCAACTTTGCCTGGGGCCAGTTTCAGCCCCCAGAACCTGGAGGGCAAAGAAGTGGCAGAAGGCTCTTGTGCCCCCTACCCCTTGGCAGCACAGCCCAGAATGGGGCTGGCGAAGGGGGCTGCGCCCCAGCAGAGGGGGTGCCCCACTGGAGGCACCTGGGCTGTAATGCTTCCATCCACCATGGAGAAGGTCACGATAGTGTAGCGGGGGGCACAACATAGACGCCTCTGCTGGGGAACTCATGCCAGATCCACAGAAACTTCTTGGAAGGCAACAGGACATGAGGTCTCTGATACTTGTGTGAAGTGTCATAAGTCACTCCTATGCTGAGCCCACTCGGGGATCCCCAAATGGGAAGCTGGTGAAGTTTAATGTAAAATTTTACATCTTCAATCTTTATTTTTTTACCCCCTCCTTCCAGCATGAATCAAGGGATGTGTCTGTCAGCAGTTATTCAGAATAATTAAAGGTGCCCCCCCCCAATTACTGGGGAGTCCTCTCGAAAGAGAAAACAGGACAGACACCAGAGGTCGGAGACAATGCACATCTGCTAACTACGCTTGCCCGACCCTTTTTGGAGATCGGGCTACTTGTGGAGCACCACTCCTTCCCAGCAAGGAGCTCAAACACCAGGTCTCCTCCATCCCTGCCATCCGCTTCCCCTCAGTGGCATTTGGGCCAAGGGAAACTTTGCTAAAGGCCAGAGACCCTGCTCCTCTGTTCTGTACAAGGTGGTAAGGCAGAAGGGAGAGGGGGGTGCACCATGCAGTGATCAGATCCCTGAGAGGGAAAAGGTGGGGTTCTGCAGGGATAATTAACCCCCCCAACACACCCTTGTGGCCTGGCTAGTGCTCCAAGACACCTCATTGCTAGCATCAGAATGGCTGCAGGATGGGAAAAGAATAAACGGCGCTCCCAAGCTGTTATCGATTCCCTGTGGGGTGTGTGGGACGGAGGAATCCACGGCAAGCTCCAGACAGCTCAAAAGTGGCCTTGGAGCAGGAGTCGGGAAGGTGGAGCCTGTCTTTTCCCCGTCCCCTGAAGAAGATGCGGGTGCTCTAGCTGGGGTGGCCCTGATTGAAACGGACATCTACTGATCATGTCCCATCTGTAAGTGCTTGGCCAGGTGGGGGAGCTGAGCTGGGAGCACCGCGTACTTGCCATGTCCCTCCATCTTGCCAGCCTCAGCCCGGGCAGAGGCAGCCCAAGTTCGTCACACCTCCCGGGGGCTGCATGGCCCAATTCCTGCCCTGGTCAGAGTCAGAGGTGGCGGCAGAGGCTCAGTTACGTTGGCTGATCAGCTCCTGGGAGATGAACTTCCGCAGGCGCTCGAGGTACTGGCTGTATAGTTCGATATCATTGTGACCTGCGCCTTCCACCCACAGGGGCTCCACGGCCTTGGGACAACGCTCATACAGTGCCAGGCCGTGCGAGAAGTCAATGACCTCGTCTTCAGTGCCGTGGATGATGAGGACAGGTGAAGTGATCTTGGACACCTTCTCAATGCTGAAAAGAAGAGAAAAAACAAACCATCTTAGCAAACTCCACCCTGCATTGAACGCCTCCTGCCCCTGAATGGGCCACACTGCAGACCCCCACCACTGAAATGCAGCCACCTCTAGGGTGGAGGAGGGGAAGCAAGCAACTAGCCCACAGCCTGGTCTACAGTCTGAGGGTGGAGGAACAGAGGTAAGGACAGGCAACATACGCTCCCCACACAGCTCTTAGCTAGACAGAAAACCCCTCAGGACAGGACCTGCATATTCTTAACACCCCACAGATGAGCTTTAGGCTTGCTGGGAGTGCCATGAGATCAGGGGCGGAGGAAGAGGGCCACCAGGGTGGGCGGAAGAGAGTCCACATTCATTGCCCATCAAGATACGTCTTCACTGCCAGAAAGAGCGGTGTTCTCAATTAGCACGTGGCTCCAGGCACAGCTGCCAAGCCCTTGCTGCTTTCACTGTTTGCTACTCTGCATTCAAAACGCTTCTTTCTGCAGCAAGGACGAACCCCAGAATCTCCAGCTCAGCCACACTCCTATTACAAGTAAAAAAGGGAGGTTTCCCTCAGTCCTGTCCACTCCTTGATTCCAAGGCCAGCTTGATTATCTGCCCCACCTTCCTGTAGCCGAGGCCAGGGGATTCCCCCCCGTGCTTTGTGCAATGCACCCAGAACTGGTGTGAAGCCTGAGTACAACCACTGGTCATTTAAAGATTCCCAGTGATGAAATGCTCCACCATGTCTCTTGGCACAATTCCCGGGGGCTTTTCGCTTCAGTACGTCCTCCTTCCTGGAAGCTTCTAAGACCAATGTGGAGAAAGACCTGCCCCAGGAGGGTCTTCTAGGCTGAAGCACATGGCACTGGGCTAGATGACCTCCCTGGGTCACCCCTTCCAGCCTGACATTTCTGTGATCTTTGTCTGCAACCGACTGTGTATCTACATGGCTGGCCCGGGTCAGCTGTCTTGGGCTTGGAGGGCTATCAAATTGCAGTAGACATTCAAGCTTGAGCCGGACCGCCAAGACGCTCAACCCTTGTAAGGTCTCGGTGCTCAGGCCCCAGCCAAGTCCAACCATGTACTCTGTAATCTGACAGATCCACAGCCCGATTCAGCAGACCTGAGCCAGCTGTGGCTGTTTTACTGCAGCACAGACATACATACCCCAAGGGCTGCAGGACAAACCAGACCCACAGCTGTGGCTGTGTTACACAAGGGTGCTGACTGTAACCATACAAATTGTGTGAAGCAGGAAGAATCTCCTGTATGACCTGGGGCAAGGTGGCTCAGTAGAGGTAGCGGTAGATGTTCCCTCTAAGCTGATGATGCAGCTGAGCAACTTATGGATGCAGCTGAGCAAGTTCCCTACCCATTCCCTGTCCTGGGACTGGGCCCCTGAGCCACTGCTCATTGGCTCCCCAAGTGCATCCATAACTTGCTCAGTTGCGTCACCAGCTTAGAGAGGGAACATTGTATAGATGTCTTTTTGTTAAAACTTTAGTAAATTAATAAAACCACAGTATTTCAGTTTAACATTTTTTATTAAACAAATATGAAGCAATCATGCTGCCTATCAAGCCTCCTCTACACCTCGGTTTTTGACACCTGTCTTTCTCACATTTCCAGAATGCATATACAGAGTCTAGGTCAGCCTTGACTCCAGCACTTAGATATGACTTGATGCGCATTAGCGTGTCTAGATGAGAAACATCCAACCTGTTATGAGGATCTGTCTTAATATTATTCATTAGACTGAAGCCTCGTTCAGCATCTGCACTCGATGCTTGAAGTGTACCACATACATCAACCAACTGCGCCAGGAATGGGAACTTATCTTCTGTCAGTGTATAGGTGACAAACATCTAAGAATGTGTTCAGTGTACTGTCTGTGACTCATAGCAACTACCTTGATGGCCGCCCCTCCCGGGCCATCACTAAAGTATAGATAATGTGTGAAGGGAACAGATGGCCCCTTCACCTTAACTAGATGGCCCCCTTGAACTTAACTGGATGGCCGTTACCAGCCTGAGTGCCCATTGTTTTTGCAGGGCTTGGTGTAGGTGGGCTCTGCCTAACTGTAAGGTCCTGCAGGGTATGACTCACACCACCATTGTTTTCTGCATTCCCTGTAATCAGGGAAAGGCGGGAAACACAGTTTAAATAACTGAGGATCTGGGGTGCTCAGGCAGAACGGTTCCCAACATTTCGCCTGGCCTGATCACCCAGACGCCGACCTCCTCCACTCACGAGTTTCCCCCAGAGCGTATCCACGAGTTACCCCTGTGAGTACGCTGCCGATTACAAGTCTCCTTCTCCCGCCTGTAATGCTGCTGCCGCTGCTGCTACTAGGAGTGGTAAGAGTCTGCCCTGCAACCCTTCTCTAAGAATAAAGTTATTCTATTTCTTTACTGCCGCTTTAAAACTGTTCCCCCCAGCTTTACAGGCTTGTGTGTGTGTCTTTCTGTTTATTTGCCACTCCAGTTTGTGTTAGGAGCTCCCAGGTCTGTAATTGCCTGTTGCTACTTTGTTTCACTTAGTGTATCCCTTTTTCTTCTGGGTTGTTTGAACTTGCTTTAAGAGTGTCATTATGTTGCAACATTGTATAAGTTTAATTTGCAGCCTTAGTAGTATTAAGTTAGGTGATGAGATTGTTTCCTTTAGTTTGTAGCTTTTAGAATTGTTTTGTTAAGTTGCTTTTGCCCTCCCCTCTGTAACTTCCCCAACTTAAATAAACCTTTTCCATTTAAACTTTACTTGTCCCCTCTTTATTTCCCGAACCCTCTCGTGTGCCCCAAGTCCCTCCTTCCCCTGCAACCTCTTTTTCGCCATTTCTCCACTTGTCTTCCTTTCCTCCAGCTTGCCGCTCCCCCATCTCACCCCCCCCACTCTAGCCCCCTGAAACCTTTTCTTTCCCGCTGCTTTTCCCCGGTCCCCGGCGGCTTCCACCAACTGCCCTGCTACCACCGCCACTTTCCCCGTTCCCCAGCGACTCCCGCCAGCTGCCCCGTTACTGCCGCAGCTATTCTGCGGCTGCCCTGCCAGCTGCCCCACTGGTCCCACCACTTTTCCCCGACTCCCGCCGGACTCTCTAGCGGCCCCGCCACTTTCCCCCGGCTCCTGCCAGGCTCTCCAGCTGCCCCGCCGCCGCTTTTCCCTCGGCTCCTGCTGGCCTCTCCAGCCGCGCTGCCGCTCTTCCCGCGGCTCCCATCCCTGCTCTCCGGCTGCCGCCGCCGCCGCCCCCCCTCACAGCCACTCAACCCCCCCATCTCAGCCTCTCCCCCGAAACCCCTGATTTGCCGCTCAATCCCTGTCTCCCCTTCAACTGTCCAACCCCCACCTGCTTCCCCTGTTGCTCCAGCCCCCCTTCCGCAGCCCGAGGTTCCTGCCGGTCCCCGCTTTTCTTCACTGCCGCTTCCCCGCTACATCACCCCTTCTGCCTCCGCTCCTGCCCTCCTTCCTTCCCTTTCCTCCTCCTTCCCCTCTTCCCCTTTCCTCATGCCGCTGTTCCCCTCCTCGCCATCCAGTCTCCCTCTGTCTCTCCCTCAAACTCCTGAACCCCCACTCAGCTCCTTCTGCTTTCCCCGTTGCCCAAACCCCCACGCGCGTCCCAACCCCTATTCTGCCTCTGTCCCCCTGCCCCAACTCCCACGTGCCTCCTCTTCCCGCTGCCTCTAACCCCCTCCCACTTGCCTTCCTTCTTCTTGGGTTCCTGCTTCCCCATTGCTTTCCTCTCCTCTTGGTCACTGCTGCCTGCTAAGTTTGTATTGCACCCCCCACTTCCTTTTTTTTCTTATATGATATTAAAACATCTTTTAAGTTACTGTGAGTAAATTTATAGTTGTAAGTTAGATTAGTTGAGAATCCCCATTGGCCCCCTACCTATCCCACTCCGCAAAGTTTAGCACCCCACAACGCCTCACTGAAAACCACTGTGACAAGCACCACGTATACACCCCACCACTCACCCCACTCCCATACCTGTTTTAATAAAGTTTACCCCGAATCTACCCCATACCCCACGGGTGCAGTGATTGCCCCCCAGGGTCCTCAAATTTTCGAACCTGCTGGCAGGGTCATGTACCAGCCATTACCTTTTCCAGAACAACAAACATTTTGGTTGTCTGTAATTTCAGCTCGCCTTTAGAAGATGTGAAAATACATAAAGAAAATTTGTAAGAAATTACACTGATAAGAGCTGATAATCACAGATAGCCAAAATAATTCTATTATTTTTTAGAGATTCCTAATGAATGTGCCAATTCTGACTAGATATCACTCACTGAGCTCATAGAAGTCACCCTGATTTAGGCTTATATATTACTTGACCTAATGTAAATTAAGGTCAATGACAGTTTTTCTACTTTACTGAAAAAGTTAGATCAGGCTGTGTCACGGAGAACCCAGAAAAGCCTCTTGGATCCCCTCTGTTCACAGCCACCCAGGGACTCTGCTACGGTGGAGCTTTCTCCCATTCACCAGGGTCTCCACGCTACCTGTAGCCAGCTTCCCAAATCCAGGCCCAGAGAGTCCGATCCTTGCTCTGTCTGGTCTCCCTTGGGGGGGGGGTCCTCCCCCTACGAGGGTCCCAGCCGTCCCAATCAGCAGTGACACTCAGCCAGTGTAGCAGTCAGAGGGTTTATTAGCAATCCACTTTGCACAGCAGCTAGGACAGTTGGCTCTCAGATCACCTAGGAGGGCAGATAGTAAACCCCCAGGACAAGCCCCGGAGGTCCTGCCCCTCTGACCTCCATCTTCCTTCCCCCCTCTCTCCCCTTTGTTCTCCTCTCCATCCAGCTGCCCTGCCCCTGGTCTAAACCAGCCACAACCTGTCACCCCCAGGGGGTCCAGGTAAGGTCGCACAAAGCCTCTTCCCCCCTAGTGGTACCTATAGTTATCACACCCCTGTGTCCCATCACCAGAATACCATCACCAAAGAACAGGAACAGAAAAGAAGAACCACGGTAATGCAAGAGGTTTTCTTACTCCATCACAGGCTGCCTTCTCTGTCTGCTACAATCCCCATCTACCAGTTTTGTGTTGTTCTTGTCTGCAAGCTTTGAACTTTCCTTTACCAGCTTCCAACTGAAAACAGAGCTGTGCTAAAAATACAAGGAGGGGACACCTCCTCCTAAAGCCATTGTTTATGGCACTTGGTAAAGATATCAAAATGGGAGGACACATGTAGTTTGCCTATAATGTATTGTCAGGGCCATTCACTTAAATGTGAGCACAGGTGGGGTGTGCCTCTTGGATACCACAGACCCAAGCATGTGTGAATGCCTATTATAGTGAGCCATTGAGAGATCCTGGGATGGAAAGTGCTGTAGAAATGCTGGGTGTTAATAAAGTAACATAAGGTTCTATACAGTTTTCTGTGTTTATTCTGAATCTTGGGTGGAGTTTGTGTGTTGTGTCTACCTATCTGTTTCCTGCGCCACAAAATTTTTTGAAAAACTACTCAAAGAGCTCTGGATTGGCTCATTGGCTCATGAAAATATATGGCTTCATTTGGAAACTATATGGTAGTGTGCCTCAAATGAATTAAAGGTAGCAAGGAGTGCCATGGCAGAGAAAACGTTGGGAACCACTGACCTATGTGGCAGCAATGACTTGAAAGGGAAACAATAAGTTTCCTTACACATCAAAACCCTCCCCCCCCCGCGTGGCATAAGCTTTTCCCCAGCTTCTAATCTGCCCCCAGCCCGGGAGCCCCGACCCAGCTCTGATCTCCAACTTCTGCTCCCCACCAGCCCTGACCGCAGCTCCTCCGATCCCCACTTCTGCTCCCTGGGAACCCCGACCCCAGCTCCTCCGATCCCAGCTTCTGCTCCCCGCCAGCCCCGACCCCAGCTTCTCCAATCCCGGCTTCTGCTCCCCGCCAAACCCAACCCCGGCTCCTCTGCTCCCCGCCAACCCTGACCCCAGCTCCTCCACTCCCCGCTGCTGCTCCTGGCCAGCCCCAACCCCAGCTCCTCCGCTCACCGCTGCTGCTCCCCTCCAGCCCTGACCCCAGCTCCTCCGCTCCCTGCTGCTGCTCCCTGCCAGCCCCGACCCTGGGTCCTCCGATCAGGGACCTGCGCTGCCGTCAGCGCTTACAGGGAACATTGATAGAGACAATTAATATCTGCAAAGCACATCAAGGGCCCCAGTTCCAGTGAAAGCAGGGTGCTGTGGGCGCAAGGCAGCATCGTGCTGGCTCCCCATGCTCACCCCACTCTGGGGGATGTGGCTGCTTCTAGAGGAGAATCTGCCTTTGCTACCCAGGCTGGCTTTGGAGCCCACCAAAAGTGCAGGCAGCATGAGAGCAGAGGATGGGGGAAATGAACCAGTGTCCTCTCCCCACCATCCTTACAGGCATGGCTAGACCTCCCAAAAAACAGGTCTCCAACTTCCAGATGCAGGCACTAACAGTTTGTCTGCATCCTGCTCCAGCACCCATGCAGCAATGGGCACATCCCCAGTGATAACAGATGTCCTTACAGCTCATCCACACAGAAAGCAGGGCCCCAAGCCTCACCATTTACCCCAAATCCTTTGTCCTGCCCCCACCCTTCCAAGGGGTAATGGCAGAAAGGTGACACTCTGGGCACTGGACCACTGTCATGTGGGAGACTGGGCTGAGCTCTCCCCCCCTCAGTGGGGGGTCGATGTGGGGAGCGCACTTACTTGGGAAAGGCATCAAAGCAGTAGGTCTTCTTGGTGTCGGGGAAGGCGACCCTCATGCCGGAGGTGAGGGGCGAATGCAGCACCACAGCAGCGCACTCGTAGCGAGAGGCCAGGTCCACGGTGGGCACCGTGCCAATGCTCTGCCCATACAGGATGATGTTCTCTGGGCTGATCCCATACCTGGGCAGGAAGGAAACCCATAGGGTTAGTTCCCTCCAATCCCACGGGCCCTGGGCAAGATGGGGAGGGAAGGGCTGGAAGCACGGGGAAGTGAAGGGCCCTGGGCAGGAAGGAAGCACAGGGGCCTGCTGAAGGACTACAAGAGGGGCAGGGGACTTTGCTGCCTGGGAAGAGTTGTGTGGCCTGGGGGGCTCCATATCTCACTGCCACCTGCCCAGGATCAGCTGAAGCAAGGGATGGACTGGGCCAGGAGAGGTAGGGCCTGAAATCATCCAGTGCAGCCTCCCTGCTAGCCCTTGCTCCCAGCAGATGGCCGCAGCAAAGTACATGCAAGCCCTGGCCTGCTCCAGGCCCCTAGATTGTCTGGATTGCCAGCCCATAGGGTGAGGACCCATTTTCCGCCTGGCACTGACCTACTTCTACCCCGTGGGAGGGTGCAGGCAGGACCATGGGTGAGACCTGGCCACATACAAAGCTAAGAGGAACAAACCAAACCTTTCAGGCACTCTTCCTACCTTATCACAAAGGGCACCAACTTCCCACATAGCCCCATTCTGGTCACCTTCCAAAACAGCCCAACACTTCCAGCCCTGTTCCCTGGGGGCTAAGCTGAGACCCATCAGGCCCCTGCATGCTGACCATTGGCAAACTGGCCACCCCTAGGGTTCCCCTGGTGCCAGCCCATGCCCAACAACGCTTGCAGTAGTTGTGCCTTTTTGCTGAAAAAAAAGTTTCAGTGGAAAAATGCCCCCAGCTCTTCCGGTATCATCTGCAGCCTGGGTACAGAAAGGGTGCATCACACACACACCCCAAGAGGTGGGTTGTGCTTTCCTGGCTGCTTGAGCAAGTGGCCCCCCAGCCTGACAGTCAGGGGACATAATGGAGGACGGACCAGGACACTTATCTCAACCATTTGTCCTTCCCTCTGAGTGGATCCAGGCTGACCTAGAGAACAGGGTGGACAGGAGGTGCAGAACTGGATGCCACCCAGGTCCTCCAATAGCTTCACGTTTCAGGGCGACAGAACAGAGCCGGCTGGGACTCCGTAGAAACACAAGATCCCCCAGCAACACTAGCTGGTTCATCCTGGAACACAGCTTCCTGTGCACACTAACCCACCCAAGCCTGGGTTCCATCTTCCCACTGAACAGATGGGGAAACTGAGGCACAGAAAGGTGGGCATCTCACGACCTGCTGAGTCGGTGGCAGAGACAAAAAGAGAACCCAGGAGTCCTAGCTCTGTGAGGTTTAAGCCACAAGGCTGTTTCTCCTCTGTAGATAGATGAGAATCCTGCCTGTTCCCCAATCCCAAATATCCACACGCATGCTTTTTGCCCAACTGTCAGGCTTTGAAACCTGAATGTTTTTCCAGGACCCCAATGCAGTGGAGAGCTCCTGGGCACTGCCCTGGCCCCCTGCAAAGGGGCCATGTGACCACAGGGAAATCCACCCTCCAATATCATGCACACCAGCTGGAAGCCCCAGAAATCTCATGCTACAGTTGCCCCAAAAGAGATCTCCATCCCACCGAGTGATGGTTGTGAGATCATAAATAACCCTTGGGCCTTCTCTAGCTCCTGGCCTTCCATCTGTGGTTCTCGACGTACTTGACACATAAGAAGCAACAGTCCTCATCATGTTTCTCAGGAGGCAGGCCGACACTGTTCTCCCTCTTCTACATATGCGGAAACCAAAGCACAAAGCAGAGTGGAACTCAGATCCCCAGACACTGGGTCCAAAAGGTCTATCCACTGGGCTGTCGTGCCTCTCTCTACGCTAACCTGCAGCCTTTAACATCCAATGCTATCCTAGCCCTGACTTCTGCCCAAGTCCCTCAAACCTGACCCACAGCTCCCATGCCGTGCCAGTCCTGGAACCATCCCTCCTTCCCAGATCTGCTGATGCCCCTCAATTGTGATCCACAGCCTCCCTGCTATGGCACCGACTACCTGAGCAACCCTCAGGGAGGGCCAGATCCTCGCATCCCCATTTCTCCCATCCCCATCACTTCAGCCTTGGGCCTGTGGGGCCAGTACAGAGGCCAGCCGGCCCTGGGGAGAGCTCACCTTGTTCTCAGCGCCTGCCAGGCCGCATCGATGTCGGCGTAGAGATTCTTCTCCGAGGGCTTCCCTGTACTCACGCCGTAGCCCGAGTAGTCGTAGGAGAAGATGTTGCAATTGATACGGGTGCCCAGGCCGATGTAAAAGCTGCTCATCTGGCCCAGGTCCACCGCGTTGCCGTGGGAGAAGAGCACCGTAAACCTGACAGGGCAGAGACATGGGTTAATGCACACAGGGGCAGCTGGCGGCCTGGCCATCTGCTTTGCTTCCCGAGGAGCAGTCCCGACCTGTAGACCCAGCACAGAGCAGAGGAGCCGCCTGGAGACCTGGCTAGCCAAGGGTAGGGGTGCAGGGGATCCCATGGACGAGCATAGTGGGGGAGCCATGGGCCAGGTTTCAGGGGAGGCCCAGTGACCATCTCCCCCATGCCCCTCTCTGACAGCAGAAGCAATAGCAGCACAGTCCATGTTACTGCCCCACAGGCCAGCCCCTATGGGCAGTGCAAGCTTAGCAAGACCTGCCTGGGGTTGACTCCAAAGGCAGAGGAGAAGACCCCATCCTAAGAGAAATCTTTCCCACGTCTGGCCTTCAAACAACCTCTGCAAGCTCATCATCAGAAGCAAGCTCCCACAGACCAGGACACCCCCACGCAAAGCAGCACCAGACCCTGCCAGAATAGCACATGCAAAACCTGCAGACACATCTCCACTGCCGAGATGACTGTAGACACAACTTTCCTGATCCTACACAGGCCAGTCACAGCATGTGGGGTCCCTCTATGAGTCCTACACACGCTGGTCACAACATGCAGGGTACCTCCTCCAGCGCACTGAATCCCCAACGGCAACCACGTGGGTGAAAGCAGACAGTCACTGTGTCTCAGGTGAACTCACACAGGGAAACGATAAAAGACAAAACCACCCTGTCACACTGTGGGTGAATAATTTTCACAAAGCGATCGCTCCGTCTCTGATCTGTCAGTCCCCACCCTCACCTGAATCCTGCATAGCACCTTCAAAAGATAGGTCCAGGAGCTTGATTGTATAACTTAGCTAGACACTAAAAATCAGGGGCTGAACAGAGACACTGGGTTTATAGCTTATTCCAACAATCTGTAACCAGCTATCCCTGCCTTTTTGTCCTATGATTGCAGAGATGTTAAGGGGCCCCCCTGCCCTGAAAGGTCCTTTGCTAAACCAGGGGTTCCCAACCTTTCCAGGCCAGGGACGCCTTTTTAAATTGAAAAAAGTCTGTGGCCCCCCTGCTGGAGTTTGTACATAGTGCCCCCGCTGCTCTGGGGCAGCCCCTGCCGGCAGGATGTGGCCCCCCACAGCACTGGTGGGATGCAGCCAAGGGGAGCCTCGCCATGTTTGGCTGGCGAGGGGCTGGGCTGCCAGCATGGCTCCCAGCCAGCCCGGCTGGTGAGTGGGGCGCCTAGGGCCCCAAGTAACCCTCTGTGTGCCCCTCGGGTTCCCCACCAGCCACACATCCCTCACCCCCACACACACTTACCTGAGGCTGCTCCAGAGTGGTCTGCCCAGACTCTGCAGGTTTCTCCTACCCTCGGCCGCCCATGTGATTGGGCTGCGCAAGGCAGGAGATTTAAAATGAGCCCAACTCCAAGCCAGACCCCCTGCTATGACCCTCCACGGACCCTCTGCTATGCCTCTGCGGCCCGCCCAGGGGTCCACAGACCACAGGTTGGGAACCAATGTGCGAAAAATACTGATCTGCCTTCCATGCTCCTTTCCCAGGCATGTGGAGTTCAAAAGCTTATCTCTGCCACTGTCATCAAGGGAAGCAAGGCCAGTAGAAGGTGTTACCCTCCAACACCTCGCCTCTCTTTCCACAGGGCCAGAATCGACCACGCAACCCCAGACAGGTCACTTCTGGTGCCTTCACAAAACTGGGGCCACTCCTCACTCCTCAGCATGCTGTGATTGTCAACATGAACGCTGCTCAGAGCAAGACTCGGCTTCATTCTCAGACAGAAGGTCTTTAAAGCTCCAAAGGGAAGTGGGATTTTCTCCCACGAAAGCTCACGTGATTAGTCTTTAAAAGTGCCACAGGACTCCTTGTTTGTTCTGCAGCTCTTTAAAGCCACTCTGGAGCAGCTCACAGCCTTGGGGGAAGGAAGGGCACAGGGAACTATATGCTCCTTGCATCCCAGCCACCAGAGAGATCAGAGACCAAGCACCTGGCGAAACATATCTGGGACCAGATGGAAGCCAATGTCTATGAGGCCCACAAAATTGACAAGGCAGAGAAACTTGGCCAGCGGCATCTGCACCGGGACCAGGTGCTAACATGCTTCATCTACTTAGCTGCAAAGAAATCCGCTGCAATCCCAGCCTGCCCTAACTGCTTGCTAAACCCAGCAGCCTGCAGGGAAAGGTGGGGGAGGTCTGCGCTTAGATCAGCCCTTCATGGCACTGCTGGTGTGTCTGGCTGCAGAGATCCCACATGTGGACAATCAAGCTCCACTCCCCCTCCCGGAGCCCCTCACCCAGCCTGCTGGCAGGCCCCACTGCTGCCTGCAGTCAGACAAGTTCCAAAATGGGTAGCTGCGTTTGTCTAGTTCAGCAAAACAAGCAAGGAGTCCTGTGGCACTTAAAGACTAACACATTTATTTATCACATGAGCTTTTGTGGGAAAAAAATCTCACTTTGTTGGATGCTTTGAAGATGGGGTAACTTACAGAATGGGAGGAAAATAAATGCAGGGAAGTGTAAGGCAGGGGATCAGGTCACACTGTAACAGCAAATCAAAGCAGTTAAGATTCAAACACTGGGAAACAGCACACGAAGGAAGGTAAGGTCAAATCGCCTGTTGTAGTGGGAGAAGAATCCTTAGTCATGATTTAATCCTGCTTTCACACAATTGAATCTGCAAATCAGTTCCACTTCTGCTGTTTCTCTTTGAAGTCTTCCCCGCATTTATTTTCCTCCCATTCTGTAAGTTCCCCCATCTTCAAGCATCTGACGAAGTCAGATTTTCTCCCACAAAAGCCCATGTGATAAATAAATTTGTTAGTCTTTAAATGCCACAGGACTCCTTGCTTGTAGTAAGACAGACTCAGAGGCCAGTTGTGTAGCAGCAGGACCCCAGCTGACACACCCCAAAATCCAGAGCTGGGACATGGGATCCTGGAGGCAGGGTGTCCGACAGATGACACAGCGTGAGCTGACACCAGCCATGGACAGCATTCACCGCCCCCTCGGCACCCACCATGCTGGGGGTAGGACGGACACGGACAGGGAGCTGGGTGGGAGGTGGCTCAGCTGGGAGTGCAGCCCCCATAGCAGCATCAAACCCTATGCCTCTCCCTGGCTTAAAATGGCCATAAATTGATGACACTGAAACCTGCTATTCCTGCTTTAACCCAGCTCTTCAGTTACTAGCCCTCCTTCCTCTCCCTCTTGGTATGGCCATTCCCTTGTACAGTCTAGCAAGGCCAGTGGTTTTCAATCTTTCTTTCTTGGGACCCTGTTGAAAAAAACATTTATGCCCGTGACCCAACAATGATGTCTTTCAGCAATGCATTCCAATCTTTTGGCAGTGGCAACAGGAGGCACCGTGACCCAGTACCTAATGGTCTGCAACCCCGTACCAGGTCCCAACCTCTGGCCTGAAAACCAGTGAGCTAGGAAACCCATGGTATGGTCTGGCTGGTCCTTGGTATGGTCTGGCTGCCCAGCTGACTGCTGGTATGGTGCAGCTGACTCTCAGTTCGGCCACCAATAGGGACAAGCATCTCGAAGAACGGCAGTCTTCTTGAAGTAGTGTCCCCAGGGGTCCCTTAATTCAGGGAGTATTCAATCAGCTGTTTTCCCAGAGGCAAGAGAAAGTTTCACAACCGAGTCACAGTTCTGCTGTACCCAGAGCCACATTCTATCGGATGGCATGGATCAAGGTGCAGTGCTTTGAAAACGTATGTACTGAAGTCCATGTGGCAGCCCTACATATCTCAGAAGTCAGTACGTTCTTTAACAACACTTGGATTTGTCTTGTGATCCAGCAGAATGTGCAATCATCTTCGCAGGAGGAGAAACATCTGTGGTCTCATAATAATTGACAATACATCCAGATAACTATGTCAATAGTCTGAACAGAAATTGTAAATCCCTTGGATAGATCCACAGAGGAGATGAAGACCCTGGGCGACCTCTGAAATCGCTTGGCTCCATCCAAGTACAAGGCTGGCATTCTTCAAACATCCAGGGTATGAAAACAGGACTCCTGCAGAGGTATGTGGCTCCAGGAGAAACAATGGCAGATGAATAGACTGGTTAGGGTGGATGCCCAAGAAAATCTTGGGGAAGAATTTAGAAAATGGGTTTTAAAAAGCTTTATCCTCCTAAAAGGATCTGCCATCAAAGCCCTATCTCCCCAATTTATGGGAGGCTCATAAAAAGGCTGTCTTCACAGATCGATGGAGTAGAGTTCAAACAGATGTACCAGGTTGAGGTCCCAGGACTGGGTCAGGTCTCTAGTTCAGAGGTGACTATTTCCCACCCAAAACCTTGAAAGACCTAGACAATACAGGATGCAGCAATGTGGCAAACCCCTCTACATTCAGATAGAAGGCGGATACTGCAGCCAAATTGACTGAGGAAATTGATAACCCCAGTTTCTTCAGATCTAGCAGATAATCCAGGATTGCATCCTTTTGGAGACTGGCAGCCACTACTGCCTGGACCTGCAGAAACCTCTTGGTGCCGAGGATGAGGAGAGACCAAAGGGAAACACTCGCTACTTGGAATGATCCTGGCCTACAATGAATCATAGATATTTCCTCTGCAATGAAGTGTATTGTTATACAGAAATTGGCATCTTGTATGTCAGGGACCAAAAGCTAATCCCCCAGCTCCAGTGAAGGAGATAATGCGGCCAAAGTCACCACCCAGAACTGATTAAAGTTGTTTAGAAGCCTTAAATCAGTCTCAACTCTCTGTCCTTCTTTGGTATGAAGAAAAAGCTTGATTAAAACACTCCCCTGTGAGTGGAGGAAATGACTCTAGGGCACCCAAAAAGAGGGAAGAATTCACCTCCTATACTACAGTAATCATACAAGTTCATGAGAGGGGTCTCTGAAGGGGGATGGTGAAGGAAGAGGGTGTTACAGATGTAAAATGGAAGTTACAGCCCAATGTCATGGCCTCTACGATGGATTTGTCTGTAGCAATCCACCTCCAAGCATGCAGGAAACGGGAACAGAGATCTGGGAGGCGGGGGGGTGATGGGTGCAGCAGTAAAATCAGAGACAAAGGAGGATTTCAACCCTTGCCCAGCCCATCAAAACTGCTGCTTAGAAAATACTTGGATGGTCATGGAGGGAGGGTTTTTGTTTTTTTTTTGCATCTTACATATTTCCTTCAGATAAGAGTCCATACTCCTCTTTTTGGGAGCTCTCAGAAGCCCCCAGCGTCCTAGTGGAAACCCGTGCCAAGGTGGAAGGGTGCTAGATCTGTCCAGATCCAGATGTCCGAGGGGACGTCTCCTGAGCTGGCTCAGAAGGTACTGGTTGAAGGGAATACTCCACCATTAACACACTGCACTTAAACCTCCTGTTCTTCCCCGCCTCTGCCTTGATGCCAGGCAGAAACTACAGTTTTGGGAGATGCAGGACTCCCCCAAAACAACAGACACACTCAGCACACAGGGACAGCCTCTGAGCAGAAGAAGCAGCATTCGACACCTGACAAGCCAGGCACACTCTACCAGGAAGACAAGGCTCCCCGAGGAAAACGAGAAAAGAAAAAAACAAACTAGCCTCTTGTTAATAACAGGTACTAAGTAACTACAGCTACTGACAGGACCAACACAGTAAGAATACAACACAGGCGAGATACGCTCAAGGTGGGCTTGCTAGGACTGTCTCAGGCCAAGGCGCTAAAGAAGGAACTGAGGGTGATTCGCCTATCTGTCCCTGCATAGCCTTGATGTTCAGCACAAAGCGGCCAAGGGTGCATATGCAGCCCAAATGGACATGGCCAGTGGAAAAAAATCTCTGACCAAATGCTCGAGGCTTGGGTACCCCTGAAACAGAGCAGCCACAGGACCACTACCTGAAGAATTTTTCCATCGACCTAGCTGCCACCACTCGGAGAGGTGGATTAATGATAGGGATAGGAAAATCCTTTCCACTGCTGTAGGAAGTGTCTGCGCTACAGTGCTACAGCGGCACAGCTGAAGTGCTGGATGTGGCATTTTAGTCACATGCTGTTAACTCTGTCAAGGCCCTTCACAAATGCCCATTCAAGTTTCAGCACATGTGGGAACTGTACACCGGTCTTGACTTCACCTGCCACTAAAAGGCATCCACTTCTGGAGCAGGAAAACGGCAGCTTTAACCCTGCACTGGAAAGCTATGGAATCATTTAGGGCAGGAAGTGTAGACTAGCCTCCAGGAAAGATGCACTTCAGAAGAAGCAAGGATTCAATCAGGACCAGGAGCCAGGTTTAGCACCCGCCCATGCACGGTGAGGCACCGGTACCTTGAGGGAGATGTGCCGCCTGCTGAGTTGCTGACCTCAGGAGCTCTTCCATCCAAAGAAAGATTCAGTTTGAGAGGCCTGATACACATCATGCACGCGAAACTCAGTCGCGCCCCTGCAAGCCCCAAGAGCAGTCGGGATGAACGAGTCTCTGGAACAGGGCACAGCCCGTGAGGCGGCCTCGATGGTGCTCCTGGGTCTGCTCCTCTCTGGCTGTCACCGCAGGGTGTTGGGAGCTGTCTCAAATTCCTAGCAGTTTAGGGGTAGGCCAGGCAAACCCACTCTACCCTACACGGGGTATTATGGAGGCTTGGGTAAGACTGAGGGCAACACCAGCCACGTAGCCTATCAAAACGTACAGCCCAGGCAAAAAATTTACAGAACTTGGCCCATCGGTGCCTCTAAATGCTACTGCATAATACACTTTACAACTACTCTTCTTGGAATGAGAACCTAAACAGCACAGAATTACAGGGCAGGTGGGGAACGAATGATATTTTACTTGCCTATCACCAATAGCTGATACCCAGGCATGCAAAAGCTTGTTAAGTCTCTGAGATACCCGCATCTGAGGACTATTTTGCCCTTCCAGGAGGGCTGACAGCAAAGGTCTAGGTCTGTATGTGCTGTGACACTGGGGAAGCAATATTTAAAAATGGGCTCTTCAGTTTATAAAGAAATGTCCAAGCTAGATGAATACAGACTACAAACAAGGCGTACGTTTTTAAGTGTGAGAGTAACTAATCATTGGAACAAGCTACCGAGAGCGGTGGTGGGTTCTCCATCACCAACAGTTTTCAGATCAATACTGGATGGTCTCCTACAAGATCTGCTCTATGAATTATTTTGGGGCAGTTCTCCAGACTGCGTTAGGCAGGCAGTCAGGGCACATGATCTCAATGGCTCCATCTGGCTCTGACCCTATGATCCCAGAACAAACGGAGGGGAGAAGTAGGAAATAAATATATCACACTTGGGCCTTTAAATCTCTTCTATTTTCATTGTTATTTTCCTATTTCAAAATCAAATGTCTAACATTATAGATCCAAATTTGCAAAAGCAGAACCTGACTTTGTTGGCATCTATTATCACAGCTGCAGGCACCTAGGGAGGACAGGTGATCAACCTCCAAAGCAAGCTACCAGAGGGGGGGAGGAACCTCATTTCTTGGTATCTTGTCTTCAGATCTAGAACCGATGCCCAGCCTTAGCCTAACAAAAGTGACTAGGCTCAACAGAGGGCTAACTGGGGGCAATTCTTTGACCCGCGACCCATAGATCTGACATGACATTCTAATGGTTGTTTCTGGCTTTAAACGCTTTGATTAAATCCCAGCTTGGCTAAAGCTAATGGCAAAATGCTCACTGGCTTCCACAGGGCCACCGTGTCTGTCCTGGATGTCATTTTCAGATGGTGAATGGCTGCGGTGTCCAGGGACGACAGCAGGGTTTCTGGGTACCCTGCGTTCCCCAGTTCTCTCAGACTGGGCACCTGGAGATGGAAACCAACAGCTGTCCTGAATTGTGAGTTCTCACCTTCTGCCCGCCCCACACTGCTGTGTGGGAGGGGAGCCTGGCTTAGCAGAACGCGGACACCCAGACAGAACAGGAGGGGAAGCATTGGCTGAACAGACATAGCACGTCCCATCAGCGGTCTTGAAGACCAAAGCTCCCACTGCACAGGACATTCACCCCCCACCCCACCACTGAGCCTCGACTGAAGGGAAAAACCCATACTGGCATCACGGCCTGGTCAATTCTGGGCCTCACTGCCGCAAAATTAGCAAAGTGATTTAATGGGGTGCCTGCTTTGTGGACACCAACCAGCCACCAGACTGAGACCCAGCCGCCTGTATCATGATGTACCCAATACAGCCACCTGTCCTAAGAAGGCAGGCCCAGCCCTTCGCCACGGCTAGGGAAAGGCTGCGTGGTGTCTGCGGAGTTTAGGTGAGTCCAGAGAGGGAAGGAGTCAATGGATAATGACATTCTCTGGGGCTCGTTGGACTACTACGTCGGTGGCTCCCAATCTTTTCAATAACATGGCACACTTCAGTGAGAAACAATTCCACAGCACACCTACTTTTTTCAGCTGAACTGATTGCTCATAAACGTCACATTTACTCACATTTACTATGGTTACGGTCTTACTAGAGTGGTTTGCAATGCAGTGCACGCAACAAGCTAAAGAAGAATCAAAAGCATTCATGTTTCATATCCACTGGAAAAAATGCATGTCACCTCAGTGTTGCCCTTTCGCCATCTGCGTTTAGAAGGTTCACATTTTAGAATCAAAAGACCGATACCTTGCTTTCAAATAAATGATTAATCCTCATGAGTTTTATGAGTTGTAATTTTGGTTGGAGAGAATATTGTTTAAGATGAAACGATGTTTGTTTTACATCGATTTGTATTACCTTTGTACAAAATTTCACAGCACACTTGGACAGATCTCACAGCACACTGGCTGGAAACCACTGGACTATGCATCCGCTCCCCACTGCCAGCAGAGAGGACTTCTCAGTGCCCATTGTACCACAGACACTCCAATCCCAGCTCCGCACCTCCGAGGGACCCTGCTTTGGTTTATCAAGGCCAGAACCAGGCACGCCAAAAGCAGCGTGAAGGAGGGGGATAATATGGAAGGGAGGGAGATGTGGTTCCTGGGCCGGCAACATGCACTTTTGGTGGGGACCTTGAACCCTGAGCAGTTCATGGACTGACACCCTCCCTGGCACCAGGGCCAGAATGGAGGGAAGACACGTCAGGACAGATGCCAGAGTGGATCCAGCAAAACACAGTATAAGGCACAGAGACAAGCCAAGAGGGCTAGGAGAAGTGAGGAGCACAGAGGTCTGTGTGGAGGGGGCTTTGGGGATGTAAGAGGCTCAGAGATTTGGAGGATAGGGCCTTGGTGATGTGAGAAGCACAGAGATCTGTGGGGAGAGGCCTTTGGGGATATAAGGGGCACAGAGATCTGGGGCAGTGGATGTGATTCCACTGACGCGCTTGGTTCAGGAGAGCAGCTGGGGGTCCAGGTGAGAATCGTGGCCTCAAACCCATGGACTCAGCTAACAAGGCCAGCTTGCTGAGGGTGGAAAGAGAGTGGAGCTGCAGATGGGTTGGAGGCATTAACAGAGAAAGGAGCAAGTGCTGGTCCATGGTCCAGAGATAAACCTACCACTCCCTCTGCCCTCCGCTCAGCCACCTGCACCAAGATGCCACAAAGCCCACCCACACATGGGGGGGATCAGCCAAGCCGAGGTGGGCAAGGCCTCGCCAGGCAGCTCCCCGTCGTAAGACTGGGATGCCCCCTCCAGGGCTTCCTTGAAGCATGTTGTCCATCTGAGCTGTGAATGTCTCCGGAAAAGGGGCAGCCACCCACAGCAGCCTAGAGACCCTCAGCAGAGCCCCACTCATCCATTCGTCTGGATCCAGCCTTGCCCAATTCAGTGATCCTTTGCCCTTCACCAGGTGCAGCCGACGGAGGATCTCAGAGCACTTCACAGCTAACAGCTAACTGAGCATCACAGTCCATACCCTGGGATGGTGTCATTTCTCCCTGTTCTACAGGTGGGGATAACTGAGTCACAGAGACGGGGAACCAACTTGCCCAAAGTGAGTGGCAGGGCTGGACGTGGAACCCAGGAGTCCGGGTCAGCAGCAGGACTGTCTGTGCTGCAAGTCCTGTGCCTTCACCCCCCCCCCCCGTGATCTTGTTTAATTCCACCCGCAACTCTAGTTATGAGCCAAACAGGTTTTGCCAGCCGAGCCTCCAGCGAGTATTTCCTTGTGACGGGGCATCTCCCTTGGGACGATGCCAGACTTGACACTAGGTCACCGTGGGTTAGGAAGCGGCACTGTCTCGGAGTTGCACGGGGCAGGCTGGCCCCTGGCTACCAGGCTCCGGCTTATCAAGGTGTCATGGACAGAAGATCCATGGGTCAGACCCTTGATCCAAGTGGGTCGGGAATTCAGCCCCCACACCTGCAGCCATGCCCTGCTCTGCAAAGAGGGCTTTGCTGCCAGCCCCGTCTGTAGCATGCCACTCACCTGGCGCCGGGCACACACCGAATATACATGCAGCTGACCCGGTTCCCCCGGCCGCTCTTGGTTAGAAACACCTCGATGGTGTCCAGCTCCCGCTGGGCATACTGGAAATCGGCCCGGTCCGTCAAATGCAGCTTCCATCGTCCCACGGTGACTCCTCGCAGGGAGCTGGTGCTGCCGGCGGGTTCTGGCTCAGGGACAACGGCGTAAGTAGGCTCCGGAGGGAGAAAGGCCAGTTTGGCCGCTATCCGGCTGGGGCAGGGCGGGCAGCAGAAAAGGCAGCAGAGTTCGCTCACCGACAACCCGTTCATGGCGCCGGCACCAAACACAGAGTTCAGTTTGAAAAAACAAAGCCAAAAAGTCTTTTAAGAAACAAATAAAAAATTAGCAGATCCAGCCTGACAACAGTCAGCCTCCTTAGCCTCCTCTTGTCACAGCAGCCATCCGAACCAACGCGCCAAGCATCTCCTGCGCACCGTGGTGCCGGTCGAGGTAGGGTTAGCTGTCTGCTGCCCCTCCACACCTGACGCAGGCTCCCTGGGACAGAAAGGGATGGATGAGGGGTTCTGGAGAAACCACAGGCAGCGCAACATGGCAAAAATATAATCTCAGCCCTACACAGCCAGACAACCCTCCTGAGAAAAGCACACACAACACAACTGCACAACACACCCCTCCTCAGAAAAACATACACAACTCAACCACACAATACACGCCCCTCCTTAGACATCAAACAATGCTACTGCATAGCAGGCACCCTTCCTGGAAAAATGCACACAACTCAACCCCACAAAATGTCCCTTTCCTCAGGAATCACACAACACACACACAATATGCACCCTTCATTGAAAAGTATATAATAAGCATCATTTCACCAACAAATATATTCCTTCCACCTACACAATATGCACAGACAACATACATTACGCTCAGTCCAAGCCCTACAAAACACACGTCCTTCTCACAAAAAAGAAACAACATATAACACAATCCTCACTGAGAAACACACACCCCTCTCCACAAAATGCACACCACCCACCTACACAACACACATACCCTCATTAAAAGCCACATGAAAATGCACCCACACAATACACTCCCCTCACTGAAAACCACACACAAACAACCCAAGCAACATGCACCCTCATGGTGTTTCACAGTCAGCAGAAACCACATACAGAACACCCCCACAACACTCACACACCCTCACGGCAAACCACACCTGCTCTCACGCTGACTCACCAACCACATGTAACCTGTGCCACTCACCGAAAAGGATGCAATGAAGCCACGCTGTGTCCACTGCACAGTGATCACAATACCTGCTGCCACGCAACGGGACACACAATGCCCACGCCAGTCTGACCCGGCCGTGACTGACAGATTCCCTGCATCCACCCACACGGCTCAGGTGGCCCGACACAGGCTATTGGCACGGGGCACCTTGCACGCTGCAGGTCCTACCACTTCGCCCCACTTCCCCTCCAGAAACGACACAATGCCCCCCACGCTGGCGGGAATTCTCTCGCACATGCGCAGGGCCAGGAAACAAAACTTCACACACACACACACAAGTGTTTTCTGCAAGTTTGGGCAGGCCTCCCGACGGAGGAATGTTCAACTAGAGGAATTCCACGCCAGCTGCTTCCGCCAGGCTGGGAGAGAAGAGGAAAGGGTGGAGGGGGGAGAGAGGCCTGCACAGTTCAGTGTGCAACAGAGGACTTGGATGGAAATATTTCTCTCTCCAATAACTGGATTTCCACCCCCACCGTCCAACTTGGGGCTTGGTTTACATTTGGGGCCAAATTCTGATCTCACCCCAGTGTAAATCTTGAAGAGTTGTGTTGAAACCAACAGCATTCCTCTGGATTTAGGCCACTGTACACAAGAGCAAGATCAGGCCTCTACTTCCTAACACAAGCTGGTGGGGAGAAAGACGGAAAATTATCTGTTCAGGCCCTGCTGCCACAGACCCCCAAAAGAAGAGGTTGCAAGGTCAGCGGCTCAATGCTTTCCACTTCATTCTCTCCTCTTGCTGTGGTATTTTCACTTTGGGCCGCTACCGTGCAGAGGAGACTTCCCCACTCTCTAAATATAGAGACAGACAACATAGAGAAATACACCTGTACACAGAGACGTACGTTTGAAACACAAACATGACAAATGCAACATGTCTGTGACACATATGCTGCCTGGCCTGTTTGCAGGACACACGTAGGTTGCTTTACCAGGCACACACATACCTAAACGTACCACACATGACAGCCACACACTGGAGGGATGCACACAAGAACACTAATGCACATTTGTGTGTCACAGGCACACCCGCACACTGGACTACAGCAATCACGCCCCCGATGACCTGTGTATAGACATGCACGACACATGCAGGGTAGAAACACCCACACCCACACCCCGGCCTCACACCCACCCCTCTATTCTACAGCCATGCAGAATGGAAATACCCACTCTGCTCCACATTGCACACACATTTTTCTATACAAAGATATAGCAGGGACAGTCACAGACTCCAGCAACCGACACACAAATTCATCTCTGCAGCACAGACACACACATAAACACAGATCTAGAGACAAAAATGTGTGGAAATATCCTGGCTACACTTATCTCTATGTGGCAGACGCACACTGCCCATATGATGCCGGCATTTTGGAGGAGGGGGAACCAAAATACCCCCTCTCTCCAAGGGGCTAACCCCAAACTTAACCAGCAAAGAGGGGAAGCATTTGGATTTGCACCCCTTGGCTGCAACCAGCATTCTCGCCAGGACTTCAAATGGGGGGGGGGTGTTCCGGGTGCTCACTACATTGGTGTACCACCATCACCAGGCAACAACTGGGGGGTGTCGGGGAATTCAGGGCGGGTGCAGGGGGAGGTTTAGGGGGTGCTCACTAATTCGGTGTAACACCTTTACTAGCTGACAAGCGGGGGGTGTTGGGAAACAGGGGGGGTGCAGGGGGAGCTCACTAATTTGGCGTAACACGGCCACTAGCTGCCAAC
>ML682020.1:13056373-13260194 GCA_007922195.1 Podocnemis expansa | reverse complement strand
CAGGGGGAGCTCACTAATTTGGCGTAACACGGCCACTAGCTGCCAACCAGGGGTGCAGGGGGAGGCTGCAGGGATGCTCGCTAATTTGGTGTAACACGGCCACTAGCTGCCAACCAGGGGTGCAGGGGGAGGCTGCAGGGATGCTCGCTAATTTGGTGCAACACCCTTACCAGCTGACAAGTGGGGGGCGCTGGGAAATGGGGTGCAAGGGAAATCCCTGGCGCAAGGCTGCCCGCGGGACGGCTGCTCACCGGCGCATGCTGCAGGCGGGGCGGCCGCGGGCAGCTGACGGTCCCCGGGGCGGCGGCGGATGTGACAGCAGCGCGGCCGCTGTCTGGAAGTGACGCCGCCTCCTCCGAGCCGCGGGGAAGGAGGCGGCGGAGGCTGGTGCGGACGCCCGGCGGGGGCGCACGGCACCCCGCTGCGGTGCGGTGCATGCGGCCCTGCACCGTCCCCTGCCCGCAGCCCCGGCACCTCGTTGGCGGGAGGGGTGCAGGCGTCGGGTCCTTCGTGCACCCGCTGCCTGATTCAGGGGCCGCGGCAGGTCCTCGCCTGGACCCCAGACGGGGTGTGCATGGCTCCCGTCTCCATGCTTCATGGGATGAACTGTTCACCCTGCTCTTTGCAAGCTTGCTTCAAACGCATCAGTGATCCCTCCCCGGGCCCTGGCTCTCTGCAAGCTTTATGCTAAGATTGCCCTCCACCCCCCCCCCAGTCTGGAAACTGCAAAGAGGGGGTGCTCCAGGGCGGGCTATTCAGCTTCTGGTGCCCTAGTGAGACAGTCAGGCCTGGCAGGAGGTTGGGGTGTGGGGGAACATGGGTGCCGGCAGCCGGCACGGATTTAAAAACGCCCCTGGTTAGCAAGCAGCAAGAAGGCTCTCCACCCAGGAGGTGCCAGAGAGGATGGCATAAGGTGTGCGAGCCAGATGATCTGCCCCATTCCCAGCAAGCGCAGCACCAGTGAGGGCCCCACGGACCAAATGACAACTTAGCATCTTCCTTGAGCGTCTCCCAGTGCTCTTTACAGAATGGGAAACTGAGGCATGCAGCAAGCACAACTAACCCCAGGCGAGTGGCAAGCTGAGACTAAGTGACTTGTCCCCAGGGCAGGCAGAGAACTTGGGGCAAAGCAGTGGTTTGACTCCATGTCTCCATCTCTTGGGTTAGGGCCTTAAAAATCCTTCCTCTCCTGGGCAGGAATCATCCCGCTGTACTAAACGCAGCCATCTGTCGTGGTTTTAACTCGCGTTCACTGTGCCACAGCACCAGTGATGTTCAGTAACATGTTAGTTGCATGGCCCAGCACCAGCAGAGGGCAAAGGTCCGGGTAAGTCCTCTTAGATCTGCAGCTGGATAGCTGTGTTCAGAGCAGGGAATGAAGCCTCATTTGTAACCATACCAGAGCTGTAAACAAGGTCCTACACATGAAGTATTGGAAGCTGTCTTTTCCTGGAGTCGAATAGCCTCACGTTGCATAGGCATGCGGGTAGGATTCGTGGCTACCAAAGAGAGTTGCACCAGTGTAACGTCCATGGGTTTTACAAACAACACAGTGAAATGGGTGCAGATCCCCATGGGAGCGCTCTTACCTTAGTTTAAGGGTGTCTTAGAGGAGCGGTAGTGTGCCCTAGTGGGCAGAGGCTGGCTCACAGAAGAGCTGTCTTCTATTCTTGGCTGTGCCGCACAAGTCACACCCCTGCTGTTTGCCTCTTTTTCCTCATCTGTAAAATGGGAGTAATGATGTTACGCTTGTTTCTAAAGTGCTTTGAGATCGATGGATGGAAACGTGCTTAAGATCTACAGTAAGTAGAGAAAACAAGACAACAACAAGAACCACATCCTCCTGGCTTCTCACCCATCAGCTCCATTGCAACTGCTCCTCAGCCTTAATGCTGACCTCAGTCTGCCCACCTCGCCACGGCTGACCTGCTGCGGGAGCTGTCGGTGGGGGCATCGTGTCAGGAAGTGGGGGGCAGTGCCCTACCCCACCCCCCATGCACACTTCAGCTCCCTCCTCTTTGCATAGCCCCCACCTGGCAGGTGGCCTCCGCCTGCAAATCAACCAGCCTGGCAAATGCTGCTGAGTGTTTGTTTGCAAAGGGCTTTGGTGCTCCCAGATGAAAGGAGGGGTGCAAGCCTGCGGCTTCGGTTACTGTCCTTCCCTAGGGCTGGCGTCACTTGCAGACCTGGCACACCTGCTGGGCCCAGCACCCTACCTGTTTATAACCCTCGCTGTTCACTCAGTGGCTAAATCCAGTTTATCAGCTTGAGTCTGATTCACCTCTGGTGACTCATGCAGTTTCAGTATAAAACGCACATCAACCGGCACACGTAGCTCTCGTGGCTGGCCCCCTACCAGCTGCTCCCATGGCTACTGGGGGTGGGGCTCAAACCGTGCCTGGAGCCAGACCTGCATTAGTTGGGGTCAAACAAGAGCAGAGACTGGGCGGAAGAGAACTGACCTGTCAAGGTGGCAATAAGCAGCCAGTCTAAGGGAGGCAGAGAGGGTCAAGTCAGTCTGGGCATGTAGTCTCAACTGCACCAGGAGGGATTAACCAGCCAGGCGAACCCAGGCTGGAAATGAACCTGCCCCAAGGTGGATAATGGAGCCACCCAGACTTTGATAACAAGTTGGGATCTCTGGGCTGGGCAAGCACCCTCGGCAAATAGCAGAAGAGCTTTGGATCAGACCGAGCAAGGGCTCACCCCAGCGTCTCAGCCCTGGATCTCAGGGGGCCTGGCAAGCATTTGTTAATGGAGTCTCACAATGTCTCCTTGGAAAGGCAGGTTGCAGGGAGCTGGGTGAGAGCTTATGAGACCTTCCTGATCTGTGTGGTTAGTAAAGACCCCATGGTGCCTTTACACCCTCGGTAACAGTTTCTCCTAGGCCCCCAGTTTGGCAGCCTGTCATCCACTGGGCACTTCCTCGGAAGCTGGCTCCACCCTCAAGGGGGTGCATGTTGTCAGTGGTGTAGTTTGGGATCCATCATGGGAGCGTTGTGCATAGGAAAGAAATTTCCTCGTTTGTAGATAGGGAAACTGGGGGAAGAGTAGTGGCAGGCCGGACCCCGCAAGGCACAGTGCATCCACAAATCCCGTTGGCATCAGAGCAATTAGCTTTGCAGGATTGGGGTTTTAAGCGGCTTGAATCAGGGCCATGCAGAGCTTGGCTTAGTAACCCGGGAGTCCTTTTCCCCACTCTAACCATTAGATCAAACTCCCATTCCTCTTCTTACCCTTTCCCATGAGCAGAGAATAGACACAGTCTAGCAACTTCCTTCCCACAACCTCTCCAGAGCTGTTTCCTCTCCAGGCTGCTATCTGCGGTGTCGATGGCCATAACCTGCACTGCCTTCAACAACTGGCCCCGTGTGGGGGCCCATCAGAGAGGCCAGGGCACAGGTACGGAAGAGCCGTAATAGCAGCCTGGCCCACAAGACACACGTGGGGGATGGTGCTGCGGAAATCCTCATGGAATTTCCCACAGATCCACTGGTGCGAGGCCACTGCTCCCAGACCCAGCTCTCACCCCTTGCCTCTGACAGGAGATGGCTCCTAGCCGTTTTCCTTTCCCTGGATTGGGGACCTACTTTTCCCCTTTGTGTGAGGATTTAGGAGGAGGGAAAAGCTGCCCCCACAGCCTGTGCATGGAGCTGGGCCCAGGATATTTGCATGGATTTAATTGGTTCAAGCCTGGCTCAGGACTTGGCTCCTGGCTCCACCCGTCCTGACATCTCCTGAGCTCTCATTTTTGCCCCAAAGAGCACAAAGTGGTGAGATTTTGTCTCCTCCATCTCCGCCAAGCAGCCATTGCTGGCTTTGGACAAGTGCTACGAGGGCCAGTGTAGAACCGGGCGTCTGAACCAGAACCCCAGAGAATCCAAAAGGGACTGAAGGCCGACAGTGGCCCGGCCTCAGCTGTGGCGCGGTGGTGATGCTGTCGTGTGACTCCTGTGGGAAAGAGCACAAGCAACTGCTGCCATGGCATGTCAGGTGGGAGCCCAGGAGACGCTCAGGGGAAGCAAATGGAAAGAGCCTCATGGCTTCTCTGCTTTAATCCCAGTCCAGCAGGATTTAGCGGAGGCTCTGCAGATGGCAGAAAGAGTGTCGGCTAGAGGCAGAGCTGTGGAGATCACCAGCTGCTGAAGAGGCAACGTCCTGGGATTGCACGGTAAAAACAATGACAAAATCAGGGGGACCCAAGCATAGCTGTCATGTTGGTGGCTGCCTGAGATTGCAGAGTGCCTGCGTCCATTGCATGGAGAACCCCAAATAAAATACACTGCAAAATCTGGGCCAACAGCAACTCGATTATTTATGATTATTAATAAGAATTGTATTGTCATAGGCCCAAATTTCACTGCATTCCCTCCACCATCTGTCTGCTGGCAGCCATGCTCCACCACAGAGGGAGCTGCACTTTGGTGGCAGTGTTTTAATAATTACTATGAATCTGACATTGCTCAAGTCCTTTCACCTAGGAAGGCCCCCAGAACATCCTGAAATGAGTGGCCCACCTTCCAATAGCCATAGTCAGGTCTCTAGGTGCACCAGCATACAGGGCCTCTTGCAGGTTCACCCTCACTCCATGGTCACGCTCCCCCACTTGACATGGGAGTGATCACTTCCCTCCTCTTCTAGGTAGGAGCGATAGCAAGGGTGGGGCCAGCAGGCGGATATATCTGCTTGGGTGAAGGGGGCTGAACCCGTGCTTCCTTCTCCTCCGGCCACTCACAGAGTCCTCTGCTAGAGTGGGGTTGGTGGGGACCCCTGGAGCACTAGAGTTGGGATTTAATGCCTCACTGAGGTGAATGAGCTGTTCGCCGTCACTGTTTCAGGTTCGCTGCAGACTCGGGCAGGCACTGCTTGCGTCTGGTTTGCAAGGTTTTCCTCACCATCATATGGGCTGCAGACTCCTTAAGTTAAAGCTGAACCTGAATGAACTTCTGTTGTGATCACCCAAGGCTGGAAGCTGGGTCACTGTGGTACCTCTGCTTAATCTGGCCTTATCCTCACTCTCAGGGATGGGTAAGAGAAAATGACAGCATCGAACCTTTCAGCAGACAGAAAAAAAATCACTTCACCCCTTACCCCCAAAATGCAGCTGTCTTAGGGTGGAACAGAGCAGCCTTGTGCATGACGGACAGCAACAGTGCCTCCATGCCTTAGACAGGAAGAGAAGAACCAGCTGAAATCGCAAGGGCCCCTAGGGAGGCAGAAGAGAATTTCCGACACTGGAATTTGACCATAGCACTGGAGATAAATCCTTCATTCTGGTTCCTGAATATTACCAACCTCAGATACCCAGAAATCATAAGCCAGTCTCTCCAAATAGCATAATACAGTCTTACAAATCAAGAGATTTAAACAATAATAAATCCAGAGAGGGCAAAACTAGACTTTTGAACTGTTAGGGGGTCACTTTTCCCAGTTTGTCTTCACTAGGAAGAGAGTTAGAAATGTTGTTAATGTTTAAAAATGAAAGATATTAGAAAATTTAATCCCATGACTCCAGGAGCTGGGGCTTTAAGAAAGCCTTTAAATGTTGCCAGATTCACAACAGAATCCGTACAGTTAAATATTCACAAACCTTTGTTATTAACAATGATGAATAATGGAGATTACCACCAACGGCATTAATTAATGCCCCTTATTCTTCATCACTAAGAGAAACGAGGAATAAGGATTAATTCTTGATAAAACTCCTCATAGCTCTCTTAGAACAGTGAAGCCTTCAGCGCTGTTGGAAAAGACTCCAGCTCAGTCTCGATCTCTTGTCTGATTCCCAGGTTGAGGGAAACCACAGACACACCCGGTGTCTTTTAAACAAGTATGGGAGCTGCCATGTGGCCGGAAGCTGCTTGCGTGAGCAGGTTTTGGCTTTGACAATGTCAGCTCCCGGCAGAGAGGAAGAGCCGCTCCCTGCAACATCAGACTCATTCCGGGAATGCCAGGAGAGCTCCACACAGGTGCCAGCAGCAGCTTTTGCCAAGCAATTGGCACTTTGCTAAAATAATCTCTTGTTAGCGTAGCTGCCATCCTAAGGGCATGTTCCATTCCCAGAGCCTGGTGGGAGGAGCGCAGCACCGTGCAGGATCAGGTCTCTGGACCAAGCTGATACTGTTGCATTTGTTCACTTCCAGCCAAGGCAGAGATGCTGGCGTTGAACTACTGACTGTAGAGGCTCATGGCCATCTCAGGGTGGTCTGCTCAGTGTCATGCTGGAGGGAAAGAAAGCTGGGAGCAGGTTCTGCCCCTTATGCCTTCTCATCTCATCTAGTGCGTGACCTACGTGGCCGCCCATCCTGCCCTAAAACATGTAGCCGAGGCTGCGGGGACCCCTCCGTGTTTGGGCTCTGGGTAAAAGCAAGTCCCATTATTTGCTTTTCTTGGGTGTCGATGATCTAAATAGTTTACCTGGGCCAGAGGAAGCCATAAGTCAGGTGTCGCAAGAAGGTCCTGGGTTCAATTCCCAGGGGGTTGGACTCGATGATCTCATGAGGTCCCTTCCAGCCCTATGATTTGATTGATTGATTGATTGAACTCAAATCACTATGAGGACTAGTAGAGGGCTGCATGAGGATTAGCATGGTAGCCCAAAGGCCGCACCACTGAAACCTTTCCATACAATGATATTGCAAATATCGGTAATGATCGTGTCATTTCGGGCCACAGGAAATAGCTTTAGGGGCCGTGTGTTTGAGACCCCTACCGTAAGTGATGCTCCCTAGCAGCCAGTGGGCCTCAAGTGCTCCAAAAATCCTGACCCCAAGTGGGTGTGAAGCCCTGGCAGAGCTGGCATTGTGCTCTGTCTTGAAGACTAGATGCACAGCCTGCGTCAGATGACCCAGCCCTAATCCCTCTCCTAAGCTAATGGCATCACAGATGGCAGGAGCTCAAGGGAAGGGTGCTTCTCTTCCCACCCCCCAGCTCTGACTGCATCCCTACTGTGTGACAGCCTGCCGGATCTGCTGCAGAGCAAGTTCAGGAATTCTCCAGGACATCATGTTGAGCCCCACTGGGCTCAAGGCACTTTCTTGGCTAAGAACAAGCACAATGAAATTATAACAATGTGTAGTTTGTATGCAGCACTTTTAACCCATCGATCTCAAAGCATTTTTACTGAGGTTAGTGCCAGATAAGGAAACTGAGGCATACAGCAGGGAAATTATTTGCCTATGGACACCTGGCAGGAGTGACAGGAACAGACTGCAGTTTCTTAAGTCCCAGCCACTGCTTTATCCACCAGTTTCAAAAGGGATAGCCGTATTAGTCTAGTCCAGTAAAAAATACAACAAGGAGTTGTGTGGCACTTTAAGACTAACAGATTTTTTTTTGCATGAGCTTTCGTGGGAGAAGATCCCACTTCGAAGCATCTGAGGAAGTGGGATCTTCTCCCACGAAAGCTCATGCAAAAAATAAATCTGTTAGTCTTAAAGTGCCACACAACTCCTTGTTGTTTTTGTATCCACCAGGCCACAGTGTTTTGCATAGCACTGCTGGGAAAGAATATCATGCAGCGCTTTTTTTTAGTCTAGTTCAACTCAAATGACCCCAATCTCAGATGGTTCCACCCCCTTGCAGCTGCACCAGAAGGAAGCTTTTCCTGCCATCTCTCTTACCTTTTCCTTTCATCCCATCATCCCTAGTTATATGCCCACCAACAGCCCTAAAATAATTTCTGCCTCGCACTTGTCAGCTACTGGTTAGCCAGTACACCCCAGCTCCACTGGGGTTGGTTGAAACACATTTGCTATTTGTAGATAATATCTAGCCATGCCTGGAAAAATAGGACTGTCCAAGGAAGGACAGATTGTTAGCTAGATTTCTGCAGACAGGATGTGAGAAGGAGACTCCCAGGCCTTTAGCTGATCACTCCTGCCACTGTTTTGGAGCAACTCAGTGTTCAAAATCAGGAGAAAATGCCCTGCATTAAAAGGCTTGTTAAATTTAGCAGAGAGAGGCAGAGCAAGAACTGATGGCTTGATCCTGAAGCCAGACACATTCGGCTTAGAAACTAGACCCCTGTTTGCTACCATGAGGGAGAGCAACCATGGGAACAAACTCCCAAGAGTCTTCTGGTCTTGATCTTTTCAGTTCCCGACAGAGACAGAGGTTTTGGCCAAACACAGGTTATTAGGCTCAAGATGGGGCTCACATTTTAGAGGTCAAACTAGATGATGACCGTACCCAGCACTTTTCACCCATAGACCTCAAAACCCTTTCCTAAGAGGGTGGTGTCAACTCATCATTCCCATTTTACAGATGGGGAAATTGAGGCAAAGAGGGAATGAGTGACAGCCAGCAATGCTGTTGTTAGAAGTAGGAACACAACGTAGGTCTTAGTCCCCAAGGCCACACTACCTCTCTTTTAGCCTTCAAATTGATGGTTCATGCCCTATCCCTTCCCTCCACCTAAACTCCTTTCCATTTCCTAGGAGGAGAAAATCAACCCCCTTCAACCCACACATCTCTGGCAGAGACTGCACCTCTGAAAGGATTCACAACTCCACCCCAGAATGAATTTTTGGAATGGTGAGGGTGGAATGAGAATTGACCCTGGCCAGGGATTAGAGAAAGTTGGATAGACTGAGCCAAGGAACAAGAACACTGTACCAGGCCAGTCCTGAGGAGGGAAACCTGCTGGCGTGGGTCAGGATCCACTCCTTGGTGGGGGCTGTAAAAGAAGCGATTAGGGGAGGTGGCTGCTCAGATTTACCAGCTAGATAAATCAAGACAGAGGAAAGCCAGCGGTTCTCAGCCTACTTACCGCTGGGGGTTGCCTGTGTCGCTCGTGTGTGACATCCTCACAATAGATATGCTACCTTAGGGCCCCGAGGAAGTCAAATGGGCCACAGCAGCTTGTGGGTTGAGACCCAGGGGCAGGGCCAGATTAAGAGGCCCCAAGCTGCCCTCCACCATGTCCCACCAACCCCCTCCTGGGGCCCGGTACCTCACCATGGAGCCCAGGGGCAAGCCGGAGCTGGGGGATCCTGGGGGTCAGAGGCTGTGCTCCACGGCACTTCCACCCTGCCACGTCCCTGGATTGACCGGTCTGCCCCTGAAACGCAGCGCACATGCTATGGCTTGCCCCGTCTGGGGGCAGACCAGCCAGCGAGGGAGTGGGGTAGGGCAGGACTGCCATGAAGCATGGCCTCCGGCCCCAGGGCCCTGCCCCAGTGATGGCAGAGCCCCTTCCAGTGCTCCCAAGACACCAATGATGCTGTACCAGGCGGCTGGGCTAGATCAGCACAGGGACCTTGGGGGCTGCACCTTAGGCCCCCCCTTTAGGCTAGGGCCAAGGGCTATGGCCCCTATAGCTCCTGCATTGAGCCAGCTGCACCCACTGGCCTATGCTGTCATCAGAGGTGTGACGATAGCACGAGTAGTGTTGATCTAGCTTTCTCGGGGACCAGCAGTAACAATGCTGTGGGCTGGGCTGGACAAAATTAGCTCACATCTAGGTACCAACAATTTTAATTTTGGTCGCCAGAGAGCGCTCCTCCGTTACATTTCTGAGTGGAGCTAGGTGACAGAAATATACATTTGTCAAGGCCTGCTGTAGGCTAGCTGTCTGAGAACATACCTAGGGTCCCAGAAGAACCAGAAAAGCCCATCCTGAAGCCCAGGCTGCCGGGGCTTCCTGCTGTTGGTTCCCCAGCTACTGGATCATGTGTTTACACCTGCTGCAAAGACACCTTGAATGCACCTGCACCGCAGCAGCCAGGTTCCCCAGTGCTCAGTACCCAGCAGAGCTCCAGAGAACAGGTGCTCAGAACTGAGATCTTCAGAAGAGCTGGTTTATACCCTTTCAGGGCACAGCTCTTTTCACCTTGACCAGCCTCTGCCGCTGGAAAATTCCCCTTCTGCTTTTGCCCTGGAAAGCCATCGGCAACACCGGGTATGTCTGGGAACACACGGGCCCAATCTACAGCTGGCATGAATTGGTGTCACTCCATTAGCTGATTCTCCACAGACGAGGACGCGCCCCCTGTACTTTTACCCAACCCTGGCCCATGTTCCAGCCAGAGCTTGCTTAGTCTTGGGCACATCCAGAAGCAGATTTGCATTCCCAGGCTAAGGCACAAAAATAAAATGTGGCCCATATCCTGAGATCGCTGGCATGAAAGCCAAGGTTATTTCCCTGGGATATCTTTTAGCTGCAGGCTCACAGAGGCTGTACTGTAATTCGCCTTGATTGCATGTGATTCACTAATGCTGGGCATTTGGAGCCTGGTTATCGGCTTTCGTGATGGGACATGAGAGCCTTTTAGCTGTCTGGTAAGTGTTCCAGGGATCTCCTGCTTCAGGGAAATGCTGGTTGGGAGCAGCCCGGGGCAGACCAGCACTCTGAAGTCCTTCTTTTACCTTCCTCCAGAATGCTCCATGGTGGTGAACATCTGTGCCAGGTGCCAGTGAGAGAGGCCCTGGGCATATGCCCAGCCTGGTGATCAGAGACACAAAGACCAAATCCTCACAGTGTTTGGGCTCCTCGCCCCCACTGATTTCAGGGGAAGTTAAGTGCCTAAACACCTTTGAGGATCTGAGCCAACATGCCCACAGGAGCCATACACTTGTATCTCAGGGCAGGATTGGGCCCTGAACCCTTTTTCTCCACTCAAAGAACTTGCCACTAACCCCTTCCTCCCTAGGATCTGCCATTGCGTCCACAGCCCCCTGGGGCCTACGGGTGGGCAATGGCAGCCTCAACACACAAGGCATCCTGGCAGCCGACGAGCAGCAAATGGATCTCAGGCTGTGGCAGCAGCAGGCTGGAGTTCAGCCAGCTCCGCTCCCGCTTTCCCCCCCACTTATTGTCCTGTAGGGGAGCAGAGGCTTCTTTTGTTTGTCACACGCAATACTTCCAACGGCTACCAGCAGGCACCATCTCTGCCAAGGCGCTCGCAGGCTGCAGCTTGGCACTTTTCGGGCTAGGCCTTGGTTAGGGTTGGGCAGGACAAATTGTGTGTGTAGGGGGAAGCATCTCCTTGGACCCAAAGTAAGAAGCCTGGTGGTGCTTACAACCCCCCCCCCCCAGCTCCCAGAAGGACGCTGGGACTCTATCTGAGCATATCAGAGGACTGCAGTGACTTTAAGGGGTCCTGCTGATTTACCCCTACAGAGTACGAACCCCGGGCCTGGCTGAATGAGCCCAGTGGTTCCAAGCTCCCCTGAAATCAATGGAAGTGAACAGCCTGGGTACCAGAAGCTGCCCCCCTCCCAGCATGGCGGCTTTGTGTTCCTGGCCTCCAGATACCTGCACCGCCACCACGAGTGCTTGCATGGGCAGACACACCCAGGAGAGTTTCAGCGGCCGCGGCAGCAAGGCCACCCAGCACCCTATGTGGAAACTCAAGTGGCTCACATGCGCTGAAGGCTGTTGTGTGGCAGCTCCAGCACCCGAGCTAGAGTAAAGCTAGTAAGGGGGTGTCCACCCCTGCTGTGATCCTCCCTCCACAACCCACTGTCCAGCCCAAGGGCAACTGCTGTGGAATGGGGGCAGAAACCACCTCGGGCCCAGCTCAGCTAGGAGCCAAGCCTCTGGGACTTAAGATTCTGTTTTAGTTCAGCCCTCCCCAGTCACTGCTTAGGACATGCGAGAGCACATCCAAAATAAATGAATAAGTCGGAGCATGATGGGACCTGATTCTCACTCACACTGGTGCGACGCTGCCAACCCCCCGTTTACATCCGGGCAAAGCGGGTGTGCAACACACCAGCAATACAGAATGTCCCTGTTTTGTCACTTTACACAGCCCTAAAAGATCCAGGGTGAAAGGCAAAGACTCCAGAGAGCTACCCCTGGTTTCTGATGGGAGAGACAAGAAACAAGTGCAACACATCTGGGGGGGGAGGGGGAAGAACCCCACACCCCTGGCACTTCTTTTCTAATGCTTGTCAGCTGGAGGTCTCAAAGCACTTTCCAAACTGCAGCTGAACAGCACAAGAATCCTAGAACAGGGGAAGCAAACCCTTTATCATGCAGTTTTTCTTGTGGCCATCAGTGGCTCACACACACAGCAGCAGATCAAGCAGCAGGTGGCTGGAGCTGAGTGCTGAGAGCTTCTGAGCTACAGTGACGCAAAGAGCAGCCAACACATCCAAGCAAACTAGAATATATTAATATTTACAGATCTGGTATCATACTTTCTAGGAAAGAGAGGTGGTGGTGGAAAAACAGAGGGCATGTTTATCACTGCTTAGGCTTTTTCTCAATTTCAAAAGGGATAGCTGTGTTAGTCTAGTCCAGTAAAAAACAACAAGCAGTTGTGTGGCACTTTAAGACTAACAGATTTATTTTTTGCATGAGCTTTCGTGGGAGAAGATCCCACTAAGCATCTGAGGAAGTGGGATCTTCTCCCACGAAAGCTCATGCAAAAAATAAATCTGTTAGTCTTAAAGTGCCACACAACTGCTTGTTGTTTTTTTTACTAGGCTTTTTCTCCCAGCCAGTAAAATGAACTGGTCCTCCCCCTTTAGCAAATTCACTGGCTTGATATGAACACTACTGATCAGAGCCACACCAGAAGAGGTTAAGGCAGCAGGCCCCTTTCACCAATAAAAACGTCACTATAAAGCAGGCTTTCTGTCTGGCTCAAGACAAAGGGGCACTGGCAAGCGCATGCCAGGAGAAAATTTAGAGAAGTCGCTAGCATTCACCTTCATGGCTTGAATTAAACAAAACCCCAAAAGAGCCCACTGAGGCAAACTAAAGGATGGTGAAGAAGGAAACTGAACACCACCACTGGCTATTTGGCCCTAAAATGCTGGAGACCTGATTCAGGTCTCAGATGCACATGTGTGTACCCGGAGTGACTCCAGTGGCAATAGCTCAGCTTTCCAAGGCGTAGCGGCACCAACACCAACACAGAGGCTCTGTGCTCCCAGAATGGCCGCTTCACTGGCACGCTACCCTGGCCCAGGACTAGAGTAACAGTTAAAACCAAAACAAGGTGTGGAATCTGCCAGCAAGACAACAGTGCGACTTGGGATTTACACTCCAGGTTAGATCCTTAGCTGGTGTCAGCCAGCTGAAGAGGAGTCCAGCATGTCTACACTGAAGTCAGCAGAGCTACTCTGGATTCCCAGTGTGGGTCTGATTTATCAGTGAGTTACTTCACTTTTATGCAGCTCCTTACAGATGGATGAAGTTAGACAAGTGTAAGACAGAAGAGAGAGGCACTAGCGAATCAGGCTAGCTCCTCTGTGATTGGTATAGTTAATCTGGATTTATGTGAACGTTACTGATTTAACCCTTGAATTCTTCTTTCCCTTGGGATATTGTGCAGGGAACACTGCTATGGCAAGGAAGGGAGAGACCAATTTGGCCAGATCCAGGTAGAAAAGTTAAAACTCTTTATCCTAAGCTGGTGTAAATGGACATAGACCTCATGGCTTCCAGCATCGATTTACAGCAGCTCGGGGCCTGGCCCAGGAATGTAACTGCTGTCTCTGGCCTCATGGCAAATTGGATGTTTAAGGAAATAGTTTATCACGTGGGACAGCTTAAAAGTGGGGCAGAGGCATTTTAGTTGTTTCAGTCTCTGGGGGCTCATTTCATTTCCTTTGCATCTCAGCTTCTAGAAGTCGTGTCTGTCTCGAGTCCCACAGCCAACAGACCAGAAAAGAGCCATCTCCTAACACTCCCATCTGAGGGCTCCCTCCAAGCAACAAAGGCAGGCTGATTTCTGGAGTGGAATAGATGCTGCATGGCCCATGACAGTCACTCCTCCGCAGAGAGCCAGCACAGCATGTACATATCGAGTCCTGCTCAGCATTAAGGGTAGGTCACAGCTAGAGGGCTAGCTCTTCACAGGAGTAGCTTGTCCCCACCTGAGCCCTCTTTTCTAATCTAATGGAGGGCCTGATCTTGTCTGTTTCAAAACAGCCTTTCCCTCCATGGTACCAGGTTCAGTCTGGGAATGGAGGCATGATGGGCTGTCCAAAATCAGCACCTGCAGGTCCACATCTAGGAACTGGGGGGCCCATATGGCTTGAAACAGCAGAAGTTCCTTAACAGGCACATTCACTTTCACATCCTCAGCTGCTGTAAAGCACTGGTGCTGCCCAGCCTCACAACAGCTGAAGATCTGCACCTACCGATCCACCCTGGGAGACAATCAGTGAGCTGGGAGAATGTGGGGGCTCAGTGGCACATCCCACCAGATCCACCCACTCAAGAGAGAGTCTCACTGAATATCAGCAAGGCCTGCAGGAAGGAGAGATCTCTGAGATTTGCATGCGTGCAGCAAAGGGAGGAGGAAGAGGTTTGCTTGTCCTTTTGCGCACAACCCTGATAAGAGAACCATACAATAAGGCAGAAGGTAAAGAGTGTGTGGCGGTGGGAGGAGGGAGAGGTTTGTTACTGGAGTGTGTTTGACAATAAGCAGCCAACCACTGCACATGGGGGAGTCTGAAACAACCACCTAGCACCGTGCATCCAGCCAGTGTGAACCCAGCCTCCCACACAGCCTGGGGAAGGGCAAGAGGCATGTGTGCGTCTTTCCATAACGTTCCCAGCGTATGGCTGTAGTTTGTACATTGTGCTGTGGTATCCAGGAGCCGCCAGCTAACTCTGCTGTCCCAACAGTCACTGTTTAATAATTCAGGTGAGACCCCAACAGCTTCTTAAGAGGAAAGGGAGAAAACTGCGAGCTTTACCAGTCCAGAGTCCTTTTCCTGTATCTGAGACGAACTGCCTCAGTGAGAGAGGAGACAATGCTGGCTGCCGAGATTCCTTGCATCACAAGCGACTGGGTGACTCACTGAATCTCCCAGCATGCTCCTGACAGTTTGCAAAGTCCAGGGCTGCCAACAGGATGGAAGGGTGGCTGAATTCTTCCATGCTAAGCAATCCAGGTGTGCAGCCCCAATGGAAGACAACTCTAAAGCTCTTCAGATCGGAATTGGGTAGGGGAGGTGCAGATCCCTTTTCTTTTTGAAAACTGGTTACAAAGAGGTCAACTGAGCACTAGTTAGAAGAGGAAAAAGGAGTCACCAAGTCTCTTATTTGGGGTTGCTGAGTGTCCTTGCCTCCTGGCAGGATCCCAGACACTTGGAGCAAGGAATGGGGAGGAGTGCCACACCACAAGGCTAAAGTACTCAACACTCAGCTTCCTTCACAATTTCTGGATCTTCTCTGCCACGATGATGGGGTTCTCCTTGCGGATCTTCTCAGCTGCCTCTGCCTTGTAGTCATACGGACAGCTGTGCACGTCAGAGTACCGGTGGATGGCGCAGAACAGGTTCCCGCAGCGGCAGTCAAAACCTGGATGGGAGAGTTCCAGAGAGACAAAGCAGAGTCAATTGGGACCTGTCAGGATGAGGAGGTGACACAAACAGGGCAAGAAGGCTGGCTCTTGGCACACTCTGGCATCATGTCTGTACCTAAAAAGAAGGGCAGACGAGGCACTTGACTACCTGCTAGTCCTCAGTGGAATGAGAAGGGATCTTAGTAATAAAAGGCCTTATTGATATCAAGCGCCTACTTCACTGGGGGAGATCCAGGGCAGCTCTGAGGGGGAGGGAGCCGACCAGATCAAGTGGATGGTTTCCAGTGTCTCGGCCATCACTTCATTTGATTTCCTGTGCCTGGGCCAGCTGTCACAAACAGGGGGTAAAGGTTTTAATGGTGCTCCTGCCCACAGGCTCCCACATTCACTGAAGAGGAGGAAGGCTGGTGGCCATATCAGAAGCCAAGGTCTGAGGCTGCAGCACATCACCTAGCTTCCAACAAAGACCAGGGTTCCTGTTCTCAAATTCCTGCTGCGCAGGAGTCAGATCTGGGTTTGTGTGATGACAGCGGGAGCTGTGGCTCAAACAAAGCATGCCCTGCTATATTTCCAGTACAAACCAGTTACTGAAGGTTAGGCAGGAGACAGCACCAGCACTGGAAGTGTTTGGCTGATAATGGCCAGAACTCGTTATGGGAAAATAACCCTGTTTTGGGCAAGAGTTTGCTGAAGCTCAGATAACTCAGGCTGCGCTGTATTTGAAAGACCTTCCTAGATATCAGGTAACAGACTCATTGCTGCTTGGACATTTTAGGTTTGCTTTGTCCACAGAACCACATTAGCTAAACCTGTGTCCAAATCTGAATGTTGGTTCCCTTGAAAGTTTTCCAGAGAACTGGGCTTTATGGCTAACATCTCTCGTGCCTTTGGATGGAGTCAACGACATGCATGCACTTCATCAGGGCTCGACAAAACCCCAGTGCCAGGTTGCCATGGCGCCTGGGAATTGCACCTGGGTGCCTTGCTGCGGCAGAGTACTCCAGGGGTGAAATGCCACCGGGCACCCTGCCCAAAAAAGGCCACTGGTGCCTTCAGCAGTGCATGGCTTTTTTGGCAGTGGTGGGGCTTCATCATCCTGACCGTATTCGCGGCAGTGGGATTCTGCACTCTGGACCACTGCCGCCACCAGGATACATGGTGGTGGGGCCCTCTAATGTGCTACACATCTACACACCCCAATTTGGGGGCTAGCATCTAGGAGTGCAGCACATTTGTCAAGGTCTGCGCTATGCAGCTATGGTGCATTCGGAAGGCTGTCAATGAATCACTTAGCTCAGAGCTCGACAAATCCCAGGCGCCAAGTTGTGTGGCACATAGAAATTTCACCATGGTGCACTGCTGCACCACAGTTTTAGAAACAAAACACCCCCTGGCACCTAAAAATGAAATCTGCTGGTACTTTCAGTGGTGCCACTGCACAGTTGTCAAAACTGGCAATGGGGGCAGCTTTTTTTCTGCCAATGGGAGGTGTCCAGCTAGGCACCTTGGGGTTTGGACTGGCTCCCAGCTGGGCAGCAATTTTGTTGAGCCCTGACTTGACTTAGCTCATAGACAATGCTTTTCAAAAGCATTTTCACCAGGACCATGATCTCAGTGTTACAGATCGGGGAACAGGGAAGTAATCTGCTCTCATTCAGCAGCAGATCCAAACCTCAGTCTCCTAACTCCAGTTTGGCGCTTTAATCACTGGGAAACGCTTCCTCCTATACTCTCTGCTTGGAAGTGACACACTATGGAACAATTTCCAACATGCTGGTGCTCTGTATGAATTTATCCCCAGCTGAGAATCCAAGCACACAGGCACCAACCTCCTTTATCAAATAGACAGAGTTCCTGTGAGCTACCTCTAAGCTTATTCGCAGAAGAGGGCTTTTTTCACACTTTTGAAAGCACTGGATTCAAAAGCAGTTTCCCTTCCAGGGGGACATCATGCTGCCTCTACATCTGGAAAGCGTGCACAAGAAGTTTATCTTCCCTTCTCTGCGTACCCGGAAACAGACTTGTTAATAACAAACATTTCTATTATGGTGGCGCAAGATCGGGGCTTTGTGGTGCCAGTCACTGCACAAACACCTTGGGCTTATCTCTTGCATGGGACCTTAATACCGGGTACAGCGAAGGCTCATGTGAAAGGAGGAGAGAGCTCTGCTCAAATGGCCTGACCTTTATAGTTCCAGGGTTAACTTTTTCCAGAGGAAGATTAAATGGTGGAGTATATGTTAGAGGAGTGCTGGTTTCATTAAGGAAACAGTCTTGATGAATGTTCTTTCCTGAAATAACTTACAGGGCTATTCTGCCTCAGTAGCGCTGGTTACCTGGAACAGCCCTGTCATTTTCCCCCCCCCCACTATTAAGCTCCACAGAGTCCTAACAAAGTGCCCCAGATCTTGCTTTCATTGAAGTGAATAGTCAGAGTCCAGTTGATTTTCAGAGGCAGGCATGGAGCTGGGGGAGGGACTTCCAAGAGCCCAGTCTTGGTCTAATTTTGCTCCTGTTATGCTCAGTGGGGATGTGACCACAGACTTCAGTGCAGAACTAGGCCCACTGAGTACTTTCGAAAAACTTGGCCTGCATCAGTCCCACATTACTCTCACCATGGCTATTACGGTAGTAACTAAGGGCCAACCAAAAAGAGGGCACCGAGCTACATGCTGTAGAAACCCACAGCAGTAGATAGTCTCTGGGAGCCAATGGTAGATGGGACCCTAGTCTGCAGCAAAAGACTGATTGTACCACTGCTGAAGGGGAGAAGGCCCTGTGTCATCCTTTCAGCAGATGGCTGTATACCGAGGAGAACAGAATACATTGAACAGTGCAAGATAGCCAGACTTGGGGAACGGGAGCCCTCCCTTTCCCTCTGACAGCGCGCCTCACTACACTTCATAGATTCCTAGACTTGAAGACCAGAAGGGACCACATCTGACCTCCTGCATGTTGCAGAACCTTACCCTGTAACAGACCCTGAACCAATGGTTGAGTTACTGAAGTCCTCAAATTATGGTTTAAAGATGTCAAGTGACAGAGAATCCTCCATTTACACCAGTTTAAACCTGTAAGTGGCAATGAGTCATGCTGCAGAGGTAGGCGAAACTCCCTCAAGCTGTCTGCAATCTGTCCTTGGGGAAGATTCCTTCCAGACAACAAATCTGGCCACCAGGTAACTCAGATCCCCACCTAGTGTCCCATCACCAGCTGCCAGAGATATCTGCTGCTGGCAGTTGCAGATCGGCTACATGCCATAGGCAGTGTCATCATCCCATCCCCCCCTTAAAACTCACCCAGCTGTCTTGAAGCCAGTTAAGATATTTTTGCTGTTACTCCCCCTTGGAACTCCCAATAACTGCCAAACATCCCTACTGCAAAATAAGATACTTTCTTAGATTCCCCAGGCTACTGTACAGTCAGTCTTAACAGAGCTCAGCTTGTGTTCCAGCCTTATCTGTCTGTAGACGCATCCACATGCTGCACAAAGCTCACCTCTCCTCAGTGGCTTCACAGCAAATCCACACACAGACTTGCCTTTTTCTCTCCAAGCCTGGGGCAAACTTCAAAGCATCTCTTTTCTGCAGCCACTACTACAGCACTGAATAAGCACAGCATGACTTTCATGACTGGAGATTTTAGGTGCCTCCATTTCTGGGTGGTCCAACTTGAGAGATCTTACAAGGACTTGAGTCCTGATTTTCAGAGGGTGAGTATGGGGGGGGGGGGTCCTGTCTGAAAACCAGACCCTTTAAAGACGTCTCAGATAGGGGACCCAACTACCAAGGCACCCAAAAACCACCTGTTCTCTTCCCAAGTCTTCAGAAAGCCGGTTCTAGTGTGGAGCTTTGCCAACCAGCAGCAAAACAAAAACGAAAGGCACTGCTCGGTTTGCCACTGGGATACTCAGACCAGCATGACAATTGACAAGTGTGTTCCTTGCACTCTGCCACTGCTATAGAAAGCTAGGATCCAAAGGACAGTCAACTATTTCACCCACATTTCTCCTGACACCGAGGTATCCCTTGGAAATTTCACATCCAAACACTGACCTCGCCCCAACCCTCCTCTTCGGAAATCAGAGATCACAGAACAAGGGGATATGGGCATAGGCTTCCAAAAGCCTATGATAATGTCTTAAAACAGGTGCCGCCTCATGAATTCAAAAATCTGTTTTTCCTAAAGGAGACAGGTGCCATTCTAGGCCACAGGCTGCTTTCCCCGTGGCATGGAACTTACCAGTCAGCCCTATCTTCTTCCGGCAAGTGAAACAGCGATTCTTTTTCTGTTTGGGTTTTTCTGAAGTCTTCTCACCCTCAGAGTTCTGGGATATTTCCAGGAGCGTTCCTGCAACAAGGAAAGGAGAGAAGTGTTTCCTTACCTCCCTTCCACACCAGAGAACTTTCCTATGTATTGTTTTCATGACAGTAGCCCCTAGAGGCTCTAATGGAGACTTGACCTCCACTGTGCGGTGAGAGTAAATACCTGCCCTAAAAGGCTTCATTTAGTCAACAGAGAAGATGAAAGGTTATCTCCATTTTGTAGGTGGGGAATTGAGGCAGAAATCACATGAATCAGATCTCCTGAGTAGCACTCCAGGGCCCTATCTTAGCTAAGTAAATGATAACAACTTTCATACTTACATAGTCTGTTTCTGGTGTAGGCCTCACAATGCTTCAGAGGTAAGCAAGCACCACTATCCCAAGTTAGTCTGTGTACGGCAAAAACGAGAGTGCTGTGGCACCTTACAAAGTGGGTTGGCCCACAAAAACTTATGCCCAAAGAAATCTGTTATTTTATAAGGTGGCACAGGACTCTCGCTTTCACTATCCCAGGTCTCTCGCTAGGAACCCTGAGACTCAAAGGGCTGGGTTTTCAAAGGTGTTTAGGTGCCTAGATGAATTCTCAAAAGCACTTGGCACCTCTGTCTCATTGAAATTCATGGAGTTTGCTGCCTAGGCACTCTGGAAACTGCCACTAGGCACCTATCTGCACCTTTAGGTGCCTAAACACCTTAAAAAGGTCTAGCCTAGGAGACTGAGCCATGTCTACACTGTAGCTGTGGGTCTGATCTGTTGCCTGTGTAGATGTACTCACATGAACCTGAACCTTCTTAATTCCCTGAAAACAGCCACTGAGGATAGCTGCACAAGCCAGTATGTAGCCCTGTAGGGGACAGAGGACTTTGGCAGTCCATGCTGCCACATTCCCCAGCTGACTAGGGTACAACCAATGCAGGTACTTTTGCATAGGCGGCAACTCACAGCCCCTGCCTGCCGTGCAGACTGCTGGAGATCATGCAATGAGTCGCTGGTCAGGAACAGAAGTCAGGTCTCGCAATCCTCCACCTACTGCCCTTTCCGCCGGACTATGCTACCTTTGACTCTGCAGTTTACCAGTACTCTCACTTAGCCTAACGTGCTCCTCCCAAGTTCTCCTCACATGTCCATAAGAAAAGGACTCCCCATTTCACACTTAAGCCAACGGCTGAATACAGCAGCAGGATCTGGTTTCTTTAATGGCCAAGGAATTTCTAAAAAATGCTTGGACAGAACCAAATGAGTGGTCTGGCTTAAATAATCCAGAGGAGGGTATCTCCATGGTAACAGGTGGCTTGGTGATTGGTACTGTTACAGTGTGATCTGATCTCATGACTTACACTTCCCTGCATTTATTTCCTCCCATTCTATAAGCTCCCCATCTTCAAAGCGTCTCACAAAGCGGGAGGTTCTTCCACAAAAGCTCATGCAATAAATAAATTTGTTAGTCTTTAAGTACCACGGAAAGTTCCCTCATCTTCAAGTGTCTGATAAAGTAGGATTTTCTCCCACGAAAGCTCATGCAATAAATAAATCTGTTAATTTTTAAGTGCCACAGGATTCCTTGCTTCTTTTGCTGAACTCGACTAACACGGTTGCCCCTTTGGAACTTGACAGGACTCCTTGTTTATTTTACAAGCCAACTGTAACTGATTAACCAGAAGCTGCTCCCTACTGGGCACTGACATTTCTCTGCTTTACAAATGTCCCTGCGAGGGAGATGGGCAACCACACAGCCATTTTACAGATGGGTAAAGTAAGGAACACAAGGCTCCACAGCCTTCCTGCAATCCCAGAGTGAAGCATGGGTACAGGCAGAAAGAGAACCCACGAGTCCTATTTCTTAGCCCTCTGCCGTTAACTTGCACTGGATGGATCTCCACTTTTCCCTCCAGGGAGCTGGCAAGAAAATGCAGCATGCAGCCACTTAGAACAGCATGCCAGGCTGCTTCCAGGAGTTAGGACATTTAAAAAGACTGGAGTCATGGAAGATTATCTGGCTGCCAAACACTGAAGCTTGGTGATTAGTCAGTTCTCAGCACACAGACAGAACAGAGGCTATCAGGCCCATCCTTTTCCCTAGATCTTAGCTACAGTGTCAGTGCAGGACTCTTTCCCGAGGTCCTGGCTAGTACTCTATTTGCTGCTTAAAATGGCATTGTTACCCTGGGTATCATTTACAGGCATGCCAATCCTTAATCAACCAACTACCTGCTGAAGAGGAGTCCGAAGAAGTTTCTTCTGTGTTAATGTATCCAGCTGTCTCGCTGCTGGGTTCCTCTCTTGATATGCTCATGGCCGTCATCTGATGGGTCACAGGAGCCTGAGTGCTGGGGGGCAGCCACAACAACAAACCAACCACAGAGCAAACAGAAATATGTTCTTCAGATGAGCAGTTATGCGGGAGTCATCTTCAACCCATCAAATTAACTTCACTATGTTCACAGAGAGCACAGTGGGGCAATAATTAAACTTTTCCTCTCTGGAACCTTTGGCTCAAGTTTCTCTTAGGAATCAAAGGGAATGAATCTGTGATGATCTCAACCTTCTACCTACTTCCTAAAGCCATGGGCATAATTCACAGGCCATGCAAGAAGTTCAGGAAAGATACAGTAACAGGTGAGGAGTGTAAGGCAAAGGCAGAGCTTGAGTGAGAATAGCAAGGATGCTGTTAATTAGGACGGAGGACCTACCTCTGCCAGATGGGGTTCCAGCCTGGATTACCAGCCTGTGGTTTGAGTTATGACACAGCTGGGACAGACCAATGGGACTTGCATATGGTGGGTGTTTTAGATTATGACTAGGGTGCACTGGCAGAGCCGTGTGTAGAAACATGTGTGATATTTCTTTTTACACACTGACTGTAGGTCAGAAATCCACCTGATTTTTCTCTGCTGAAGCCTTTAAAACATTTTTCCTTCCATTTATTAAAGTGTGCTTCAAAAATGCCTAAATTCTTTGTTTTGAATTTAAAACCATCTGGAGCCTTTGAAAGTTCTGAGCAGAACTCAACCCAGGTTAACAGCAGTGGGATATCAATGGAATCATGGTGGGGATGGAGTTGATCCTGTGGTGTTTCTGTTCCAGCTAGAAAAGAGGCAAGGCATGCCTCCCTCCTTCCTTAATAGCCTTTTCTAAGCACAGAGCTGGGCTGGCCATCTCTGCATTCGGTCCCAGCTCCGCTGATGTCAACACACTCGGGCAGTAAGCATTCTCCAGCACATTAAAGAGCGAACTCTTGAACTTTACAGCAATGAACAGGAAAAAACTGGCCTGAGTCTAGTAGCTCTCATGGGGTTTTCTGGAGCTCCCATCACCTTCAGGTGCTGCACTGGTAAATTAATTATGGACTTCCTAGAGTATTCTGTTCCTCTCATTCGTGACAGTTTTACCCCAGCACAGTTCCACTGACTTCAGTGGAATTACTCTTTACACCAGCCTGAGAGGAGAACCAGGCCCCATGGGCTAGTTCGGACAGATTGGACACTCCTCTGAAATGAAGCAGGTGGAGAGGAAACGAATAAGACAGGGCTAATATCAGCAAAGCAGCAGCTGTATGGGGGTGGATGGACAGTCCCAGGTACATGCCCTCCCATATGTCAACTAGTCACCTTTGGAGCATTAGAAGCTTGGAGGCTGGCCTGGTGCCTGGGAGGTGAATACTCAATCGGTGACCTCTTTACACCCAGCCGGGTTTAAAAAACTCATCCACTGCAAGGCACAAAATAAAAGCCTCTCTCCTGGTTCCACAGCTACCACCAGTAGATTCGCATGGAGCTTCTCGCCCCCTACCTGGCTTTCACATCTTCGGATATTAGGTCTCCCTCTGCCCCCTGCCCTGGGATGGAATCTGAAGCCACAGGGCTGTTGCTGGGACCGCTGGCTGTGAAGACAAAAATCCACAGGCGGTGAACTCTCAGAAATATTAGCAAGCCCCACATGCATTAACCAATAGCTAAAGGGAGAGCCAGCAAAACTCGGGAATGAATCCTTGATTCACCTGGTGTCCTTAATACACAGGAGCAAAAAACTTTCACTAAATAAAGCTGGTTTTGCCCCAAGAGCCAAAGTGATCATTAAAAGACGCTTCTGCTGCTCCTCAGGCTCTGATGGATGATGAGAACCCACCCTCAAAGGCTGAGCACCAGCTCCCACTGGCTTCGGTAGAAGGATGCTCAGCTCTCTGCAAGGTCACACGTTACTAGCACTGTACGCAGGAGCAATTCTTTGGGAGTTCCTCAGTATCTAGAAACCAAACAGTCACACTCCCTACCTCAATACAGGCACATCCTTTGAAAGGGTCCCTAAAGGGTGCTGCGGACCCCTATGTTACCTTGAACCCAAACGTTAATTTGCCTCTTCTCAGATTCTCAGCTACTGAAAATCAGTGTACCTCCATTAGCTACAACAGAAATACACAGTTTTACACTCACTAAAGATCTAAACCATACTCAGGTGAATTCTCTATCCCTCCTTACAGACTAGTGACCTCCTCAGTGTACCATGCCCAGCAGTGAAATCAAGTGAGACATTGCTATGCTGAGGAAAAAAATGACACAGGGTATTTACGGGGGGCATCTCTCACTTTGCTATCCAAATACTTGTATATCCAGTGTCAGCACAACCCAATAGCAGGAGTGAATCCCAGGAATGTGTCTCTACAGCGCTTTCTCTCTTCAGTGATGTGCCTAGTTGAAAGGAGCAAATCTTGAGTGGCATGGCTCTGGCTTGTCAATACTAAGATAAGAAAACTAGACAAACCAAGCAGCCAATTTCACCTCTGGTGCAATTTCACTGACTTCAGTGGGTTTGCACCAGGAATGAACCTGACCTGATGTCTCTGATAGGAACCAGGGAGCTCTGGGAGCAGCTGAAAAAACACGGAGTCTCAAGTCGCTGTCAGGACACGCAGGGTGACCATCCTGCTGTGGCTTCCTGCACTGTGATGAATGGGAATCACATCTGATGGATGATTTGGATCAGGATGATTACAACAAAGGCAATGCAGGGATTTGGAGTCCTTGGCTTAAAGGCCCGGCTCCACCTGCTAAAAGAGAGACCTGGGCTTTCTAGGTGGGAGTAGGTTGGCTGAGAAGCAGTGTTACATTTTATCCCTTCTGTCCTGGGTTCTTAAAACAGCATGCATCCAGGCTTCCAATCAATTCATATTTCATCGACAAAAGTCCAATACCTGGGGGGCTTATCCGGCCACTGTTCTGTTGCCTCTGTAGATACTCTTTATAGCAAACTGAGCACATCCCATTGGTCCTGGGGCTGCCGTAGAATCCACAGCCTGTGGTACACAGCATAGGCACCTGTGTCTGATTAGTTTCCTGAGCCATTCTCTCTCTTCCAACACAATCAGCTACAAAGCAGGAACAAGAGACAGCAGTTACAGATGAGCATGACATTTCCTTGTCCACTGGCTGACCTGGAGCAAGCTGCACAAAGGATCACAAGACTGCATGATCCTGTGCAATTTTACTCATCTACAGGTGTTTGCTAGATAGGGCCCTTTCCAAACCTGCAACCCATATTCACAGGTGGCCTAGTTCTGCACCACTGAAGTTAACAGGAGAGAGATCATAAATATTTCCCCCTCACTCAGGCCTACTAAAGTCACTGGGATACTCACATAAGTAGTCCTTACTCATGCAGGTAAGAACCTCAGGATCAGATCCCAAATATTTCCTTATATGTGTTACTAACTGCTCCATCTATCACTACATCCAAGAATTTAAATGGCCCACTCAGCACCACAGTGAGTTAATTACTTTTTGCATTTTACTGTTTTCATTTTCCTTTATAGCAAGTTTTGCTCTCTGGTTCTCGTACACCACTTCAATTCTGTGACATTGAACTTGGAAAATATTGCAAGAGAATGTTTGTTTAAATCCAAACCAATATCTGTGTTTTGTGATCAATTTCCCTGAACCCTCATGAAAGAGAGCTAAATAGAAGAGAATTCCTGTTACCTCTGAGTTTTGTAAAACCCCCATCTCACAATTTTTGGCCAGCCTTGTGTTGTTTTAAAAACTCACCCTCAAAATATTTTCACACCTGTGCCGTTTTCACTTGCTAACGTGCTGTATTATTTATGTTCACAAAAGGCACTGAATTATTTTAAGCAAAACCCGTAAGCAACATTGCCTGGCAGGAAAAAGCAGTAAGATGAAAGGAGACAAGAAACATACTACATAGTCTGTAGTACAGCTTAGAAACTATTCCTCTTCTGTGGGCGAGATGCTGCTCTCTGTTTTATGCTGTTGGAAATCTGTAGTAAATTAATTAATTTGAGTTGTTCCTCTAGATTTATGCTGGCTAAAAAGCAGTTCAGAATCTGGCCTCAAGGTACTCACAGTACAGTGAAAGCAAAGTCTATAATAATTGCGACAGGAAATTCCACTCTGCCCTTGCCAAAACTGTCAGAGAGAGGGAGGCAGAACCAATGCATGAGATTTCTCTGCATGTGAACAGTGCATCATTCTGTAGGTTTGGGGGTGGATCAGCTGGTAGGAAGGGAGCAGAGCCTGGGCTGTAACACAGCACTGTCCTTGGCAAGGATGCGGCATTTCTTCAGCACACCCCCGCAAGAGTAACTGCTGCTTCGTTCATCTTGACGTTTGGGATCCCTGCGGCCCTAAGAAAGCCACCCCTTCATGTAACTGCAAAACTTTCCTGGAGGGAATAATGCATTGGGAACAAGGAATATTTCCCTTCCCCTGAGATTTTTCTGTGGGAAGGGAATGATTCAGCTCTTACTAATTCGCTCCTCTTTGCCCTCAGCTGCGTGATTGGAGTGTCTTTAGTAATACCCTGCAGCTTTCCTTTTTGCAGTACTGACTGGTGTTCCTACTGTCGTGTGAGCTACCTTTCCCATCAAATGCTTGTAAAGTCTGCACACAGCTAAGCCTCCTCCACACTTAAGTGTTTACATGTTGCCCTGTAGATGGGATTAACATAACTCACATTGGGAATATGGAAGCAAAACCCTGCAATGTGAAAGGACCTGTATGTAACAGTCCTTCTGAGTTCCATTTTTGAAAATGGCCTCTGATTTTGGGCACCCCAACAATGACTTCTGAATATTTTGGTCTTTATTTATAAAGTCCAACAGTGTTTGGGGGAATTACACAGAAGTAACAGGGAAAGTGATACAATACCCATGCTAGGAAAGCAGATCAAGGGTCGGGGGGACAATGATCCAGACTGAGGGTCTTTTTGAGGAGACAAACATGACCAAAGCAGGGAAATCACTGCAACAGAAGTATGGTAAGAAGCAGGGTGTTGGCATGGATTTGGAGAGAGGAACAAATTCCTCAGCACAAGGGTCACCCCTGCAAAAGGCTATTCTACTCCTCTTGCCACCGTGCCCCATCTTGTCCTGAGCCAGCACCTTTGTCCAAAGAGATCCAGGAGCTCTGCAGAGGCCCCCCATGTTCCGATCACCGAGGAAGGGGCTAGCACACCAGAACCACCACTTCCTGGCAGAGATCAGGGTCCAGTCATCAGAATCAACCCAACACACTGCCCAGCTTGCTGGGGCTTTTCTCTCATGCTGCTTCCTGGATTAAATTTAACCCCCCCCCCCCTGCGAAACAGGACTGTTCTCAGATTCCTGTACCCAACCATCAGAGGACATCACCTTCACTCGTGAGCTGCTCCACTTGATGCTTTCTGTCTGGCACAGATGTCACACCCCCTCCCCTCTCCACGAGTTGTCTTCTGGGCAGGAGAACAGGGTGACATGCAAATCCAACCTAAATATAAGAGATGAAGAAAGTATGTTACAAAACACATGCAACGGGGATCCATAAACAAAAGGGCAGTGTGCTGGTGGGAAGAGGAGGGAGTGGATGGCAGAGATCAGTACTTTAATCTGCAGTTCCAGAGTTTATTCCCCACGGGCTACTCACGTGGCTCTGGAGTCTGTGATGTCTTTGTAGAGCTCTGGGCCACACAGTGGATTTTGTTGTGGGTTGTGCAACACACAGGGATGTTTATGGGGCTCCAGAAATGCTTAGTGGCAATGCGGGTGTGGAGACAACGACGACGAGCCCAGCAAACAGAAGCCAGCCTTGGGGCTTGCACTTTTTAAAGCCAATCGAGCAGCCTGGAGGTTAAAGGGCCCAATTATCCATGTCAATTAATCTTTGATCTCCTATTCCCTCCAACTTTTGGGGAGAGGAGGGGGGCCTAGTGGTAAAGACAAAGCAATGGGGGTGTCAGAGCTGAGTTCTAGTCATAGCTCTGGGAGCGAAGCCTGGCCTAGTAACTAAAGCAGCAAAGACGGCCCAGCCTTTTATTACCAGCTCAGGGTGAGTGCTGAAGTGGGATTTTCTCCCACAAAAGCTCATGTGATAAATACACGTCTTAGTCTTCGAAAGCGCCATCAGACTCCTCGTTTGTAATCTAGTGGTCACGGCAGGCAGAACGGGTATCTAGGGTCTTGCTCCTGACTTGAAGACAGTCTGCTCTTGCCTTTAGGAGGAAGGGACTGAATGCAGGACTGGGGGGTTTTGTTTAGGCTTACCAGATGTCAGGCGAAAGGAGGACATGTCCCCCCTTTTACCTTCACGTCCTCCATGCCGCAGGCATTTTAAAAATACATGATTTGTCTGTCTTTTTATCTACAGGGCTTACAGTCTGCTGGAATGCCTCAAAACATCCTATTTGGAGGGGGCAGCGCTCCAGGGCCCCCTCAAAACAGAAGACTATGTCATTCATACTGCACTTTCTCCATGTGTCCTCCAACGTCCTCCTTTTTCTTCTTCCCTGTCCTCCTTTCCAGGCTTTGGTATCTGGTAAGTCTAGTTGTGTTCCCAGCCCAAGATGTGATGTGGGGGCGCTGGGCTGCCCTGGGAACCAAGAGGCTGGGCAGGGCAGGGCGCTGGGGGGAGGGGTCGCCGAACCCAGCCCCGCCCCGCCCCCTGACTGACGCGTCCCTCCACCAATCGCGGGGCCAGCCTGGGCCGCGGCCTCCTGGCCGGCCGCCGGTGGGCGGGACCAAGGCGCCCCGCGGAAGGTCCCCGGGGGAGCGGCCTGGTTCCAAATCGAGCCCGAGGCTTTTGCGGCCTGCGCCGCTTCAAGCCCGGGGGAGAGCCCGCCCCGCCCGCGCCATTCCCGGGCCGGGGGGTTCAGAGACCTCCCGCCGCCCGGCGCCTGCGGGCTCCGGCTCTTCCCCCCCGGCCCAGGGACTGAGGCGCCCGGCGGCCTCGCCCCTCGCCCCGCCTGGGGGCCTGAGACACCCGCCGCCCCCTCGGCCCCGCGCGCGCACTCACCCCGGCCCGGCCCTCGCGGTCCGGCTGGGCGGCGGCGGCGGCCGGCTCAGGCCCGCGGCGGGGAAGGCGGGCAGGGGCGGCGGGGAAACATGGCGATTGGTGGAAGGGGGAGGAAGAAGGAAGGAAGGAAGGCCCCGGCCGCCCCGGCCCGCGCCCTCCCCGCCACCGGGGGGGCTGAGCTACCCCCCAACTGTGAGGGAGAGGGGGGCTGAGGTACCCCCCATGGGGAGGGGGGCTGAGTTACCCCCCCAACTGTGAGGGAGAGGGGGGCTGAGTTACCCCCCCATGGGGAGGGGGGCTGAGTTACCCCCAACTGTGAGGGAGAGGGGGGCTGAGCTATGCCCCCAACTGTGAGGAGATGCTGAGCTCCCCCCGGGTGGGAGGGAGAGGGAGAGTCAGCTACCCCCCAGCTGTGAGGGGGGGTCTGAGCTACCCCAGCCATAAAGGGGGCTGAGCTGACCCCGCCATCCACGAGGAGGGGGTGAGCTACCCCCCGTGTTGGGGGCTATGTTCCCTCTAAGCTGTGCACGTGTGCCCACGCACACAGGTCATGAAACCTGCGGAGACAACGAAATAAAGCGTGCACAAAATATTTCAAGAGTGCTAATGTTGGTGCTCGCAAAGAAATGTTTTTGGGCACACAAAGAAGTCGTTTGTGCGCACAGTCTACAGGTTGTGAAACCCGCGCCCACGACAAACTCAAGCGCACCCAAAAAAATTCAACAGCGCTAATGTTTTACGCTACTTTGAGGAGGCAATGTCAAGTCGTGTTTCAAATAAGGTTTTGCAATTTATAAAATCATTTCCGTAGCCATATCCAAATACAATTTAGACGTTATTTGAATCATGCACACTTACTGCCTTGCACTCACACGGTTAACTGTGCTCACTGGAGTGTGTGCGAATTTGGACACTGTTTCCAAAAATTTGCATAAAATTTTTTTTGCGCTCACAGCCTGTGAAAAATTAGAGGGAACACTGGTTGGGAGGGGGTCTGAGCTAGCCCCCAGCCATGGGAGGGGGGATTTGAGTTCCCCCCCCTGCCATAAACAAGAGACTGGAGCCTGAGCTGCCCCTGCCACAGGGGCCTCGCCAAGGGCCAGGTCCTGTACACCCCAGAGACGGGGGGACAGCAGGGATCTGGTTATTTCCCAGGCAGATACTGCATGTGATTCCTTCCCTTTGGAACACAGTAGCTAGAGAAGGGAGTGACCTAGGGTCTGGATTCAACCCCTCCTCCTCCAAAAAAATAATGTGATACCCCAGTCAAGCCAGCGTTGAGGTCTGAGGAAAGGCTGCCAGCAAGGCTGGTTAGCTCCCCACCAGACTCACACAGTCCAAACCACAGACCCTGAGGTAGCAAAGTACCTGTGCTTAAATCCCATTGATTTGGGTGAAATTTAAGCATGTGCTTTGGTGGGTTGCTAAGTTCAGGACTGTGCAGGTAGGGTTACCAGATACCAAAGCACGGAAAGGAGGACAGGGAAGTACAAAAAGGAGGACACATGGAGAAAATGTAGTATTAATGTAATATTTTTCTGTTTTTAGGAAGCCCCGGAATGCTTCCCCCTAAAAATAGGGTGTTTCAGGATGTTCTAGCATGCTTTAACTCCTGTAAGCACCTCTGCTTAACATGCAGAAGGTCCTGGGTTCAATTCCCAGGGGGTTGGACTTGATGATCTCATGAGGTCTCTTCCAGCCCTATGATATGATAAGTAAAAAAACCAGACAAAATCATGTATTTTTAAAATGCCTGTTGGATGGAGCATGTGAAGGTAAAAAGGAGGACATGTCCTCCTTTTGCCTCACATCTGGTAACCCTATCTGCAGGGGCTTGCAGCTCCGCTTTTAAAGGTAAAAGCTTCCACAGTGAGCTGAAGATAGGCCTTACCTGCTGTCTGGGGTGGGCGGTGTCTAGCTAAATTCCACATTAGAGAATTTCCTCTTTTTCAGCACACATGAGAACACCCTAGGAAATTCCCTCCAGACACAGCTGCTAAGGAAATATTAAAGAAGTAAATTTAAGCTCTGAGAAGCCAAGGAATGATGACAGGTAAGATTGCCTGTGAAACCAAGTCAGCAAGACACAAATGTAGCATCTTACAATATTTGTTTCATTTTCTTATACTAGCGTACGCTTGCTTATTGTGAAAACTTTTTACAGGACAGGTTCTTCTCTCTCACAGGTGTGTGTTTTAATACTTCAATCAAGGAGACCTCCTAGGAACTATGGTGGTACAAATACATATAATGTACTATAGAACTTATTTTCAGTCTTGATAGATTTTCAGGACAAAAGGACATTTCTGATCATGCAGTCTGGCCTTTTCTTGCATTATTATTATTTTATTTATATGTACTGCTGTGGTGCCTAGGACCCCCACCCGCCCCCCACAGACCAGGACCTAAGTGTGCTAGGTGCTGTACAAACAGGACAAAAAGAGAAGCCCCACTCCAAAGAGCTGGCAATTTGCATTGCAAAGATCTCACTGAGCCTAGTATAAATCTGCTATGATTTTCATTTGATTTCCCATTTGTATTTGTCAGGTGTTAACTTCCAGCCACTGGATCTCACTGAATATTTGCTCACTGGATGACGGTGCCTTTTGCTTTCAGAAATCTTTTGCCTGATTGTGATCAGGGCACATTTGTAGTTATCTCTTTGATGAGCTACATAAATTTAAGCTCTTGAAGTCTCTCTCTCTATAAGGCATGTCTTCCAGACTGCGCATCATGCTTGTGGCTCTTCTCTGAACCCTCCTCAGTGGTTTCACACCTTGCTTAGGTGCCATTCATAGGAGGAGAGAAAATGGAGGAAATAATCTTTTATTGGACCTTCTGATGGTGAGAGGCACAAGCTTTCCAACTTGCACAGGATCTTTCTGTGGTTCCCAACCCACAGCTACCACAGGCTTTTGATACGGTTTCCCACAGCATTCTCATTGGCAAATTAAGGAAGTATGGGTTAGATGCGTGGACTGTAAGGTGGATAGAAAACTGGCTAGAACAACGGTTTCAGCGTGTAGGAATCAATGGTTCCATGTCAAGTTGGCAGGCAGTAACAAGTGGTGTGCCCCAGGGGTCGGTCCTGGGGCCAGTTCTGTTCAATGTTTTCATTAATGATCTGGATGATGGGATAGATTGCACACTTAGTAAGTTTGCAGATGATACCAAACTGGGGGGAACGGTAGACACCCTAGAGGGCAGAGACAGGATTCAGGGAGACCTAGACAAACTGGAGCAGTGGGCCAAGAGGAATCTCATGAGGTTCAACAAGGATAAGTGTAAAATCCTGCACTTGGGACGAAAAAACCCCATGTACTGCTACAGGCTGGGGAGTGATCAGCTAAATAGCAGCACTGGAGAAAAGGACCTGGGAGTCATGGTGGATGGGAAGCTGGATATGAGTCAGCAGTGTGCTCTTGCTGCCAAAAAGGCCAATGGCATACTGGGCTGCATCAGAAGAAGTGTTGCCAGCAGATCAAGGGATGTGATCATTCCCCTCTATTCTGCACTAGTGAGGCCACATCTGGAATACTGTGTCCAGTTTTGGGCTCCCCACTACAAAAAGGACATGGACAAATTAGAGAGAGTCCAGAGGAGGGCAACCAAAATGATCAAAGGGCTGGAGCACAAGCCCTATGAAGAAAGACTGAAGGAACTAGGCTTATTTAGCCTGCAGAAGAGAAGACTGAGGGGGGATTTGATAGCAACCTTCAACTACTTGAAGGGTTGCTCCAAGGAGGAGGGAGCTCGACTGTTCTCGGTAGTAACAGAGGGCAGAACGAGAAGCAATGGCTTCAAGTTACAGCTGGGGCGGTCCAGGCTGGATATTAGGAAAAACTTCCTTACTAGGTGAGTGGTGAAGCATTGGAATAAGTTGCCTAGGGAGGTGGTGGAATCTCCATCTCTGGAGGTGTTCAAGTCCCAGCTGGACAAAACACTGACTGGGATGAACTAATGGGAGTAGTCCTGCTTTTTTTGGCAGGGGGTTGGACTAGATGACCTTGTGGGGTCCCTTCCAACCCTATGATTCTATGATTCTATTTCCTAGTTGACTCAGGCTCATGGGGCTTGGACTCTTCAATTGCAGTGTGGACCTCTGGGCGCAGGGGGCTCTAGGACCCTGGGAGGTGGGAGGATGCATTTGTGGATGAGGCAGTTGATTAGGAAGATAACTGATCAGTGAGCAGAGGAGGCCTCTTACAAACCTGCAAATCTTCATGCTTGCTCTGTGACAATATATGCATAATCCATATTATGCCAGGTGAGAACGATTTACTATGCTTTTTATATCAATGATTTTCATGCACTCTGTGGATCTCACTGCCTCAGGATGCAACAACTGTATGGTAAATGAAGAGGTACGTTGTATGGGTATTAGCTGAAAATGCAGGGGTGATCGTGGAAGGAGAAACTGCATTACAGTGTGCACTCACATGCAGGAGGAGCAGAGTTAAGGCTGTGTGTGGCCTTCGTAGATTTATGCACTTGCAGGAGGGGCAGAGTTAAGGTTACATGTGTCCTATGTGGCTTTATGACTGTGAATGGGAAACAAAAATCCCAACACCCAATCTTTCTCTCAGTGATGTGTACAGAAAGCTAATGCTGTGGTATAGTGACAGTCATAAATACTGTGGGGCTTGGATCTTGGAAACTAGGCTTGCAGGCTATCTGAGGTGACTCCACCATCCTTTGTGAGGTTTGGTCAGGGTTGCTTTATGCCTGGCATTCAGGCTTTAGAATTAAGTTTGCAAAATTATCTTGTATTTGCCATGAGTAGTGCAGACATCAGGTGGGTTTATCATCTTTGACAGCGCTGCACGGACCTTGCACTGGCAGCAAAATACAAAGAAGTGGTTTTCCATGGTAGACCTGTGTGGCATGCTGGCTCCTTCTAGTAGCTGGAAGAGGTTTATTAGTATGCCATAGCCTGTGAACCGTTGTGCTAAGTTTGTCCTTTGGTTCAGGCAGTGGCTGCTTGAGCTAGCTGAAACAGGTTCAATCCCTGCTTGATTTAGCCAGAAGCTCCATGTTATAAAGGACACTGAGACAGTGTGGGTTTTTTCCAACTGGAGTAAACACAGAGGTTCTGTCAGTGCTGGTGCTTGGCACTATGAATAGGCTTTTGTTTCCAGGAGTCAATGCCGCTTTCCGCTGTTGGTGTGTGAAACAAAGTTTGGTCTCGTCTTGTGCCTAAGCGAGTGTTTAGCTGTAGCAAGGCCTAGCAGAGAGTGCACTGAACTGGAACTCGAAGAGAGACGGGTTCCAACTCCATCTCTACTACTGACTTTCTGTTTGACCTTGGGGCCAGTCACTTCAGTTCTCTGTTCTCCTCTCCTCCAAATCTAGAGTGTATGGATTCAAGGCAGAGACTTCTCTTTTTCTGTTTACACTGCTGAGCCTGTGGATCTTACTGTAGTGAATTACGGTTGCTGAACAGTGTGGGAAGCATCTGGAGAGCTACACTGGGAGCCTGGCACTGGAGTCCCACTTGGGGCTGCAGATCAAAGTAGGCCTGTGGTGGCCAATTCCTGTGCTGCAAGCTGTTGATTTGGGAAGGGAAGGGTGGACTTAAATTTCAACATAAAGAGTCTTTCTGAGGTAGAACAAGCCAGGAGTCCTGTGGCACTTTTCAAGACTAACAAATGTATTTATCGCGTGAGCTTTTGCGAGAGTAAATCCCACTTTGTCAGGCACTTTGAAGAACAAGCACCTGACCAAGTGGGATTTTCACCGACAGAAGCTCAAAGAAAGCCCACGAAAGGCAAAATCATAGTTCTGACTGCTTCAGGTAGCTGACTCCGTGAATTATTTCTCCTCGTCTGTTTCATCCTTGGTCATTTTGCCCCATACAAAAAGGGGTTCTGGTCTTTAGGCTCAGCACAGCTGGGCTGGTTTGAATCTTGAACAGTGAAGCAGCGTGGCAAGAGATGGAGCCCAGCCGCACCTCCCCAGGTGCAAACACCTTGCAGCTTTGGCTCGGGGTCTAAATGCTGTCTTGAGCTCCCCTCTGGTAAGTATGCAGATGCTGCCTCCTCTGCGCTCTGGCCAGCAGGTGGCAGCAATGCACCAGGGAAACCAAAGGCCTTTCCATTTCTCCCTCCAGCACTGGGAAGGTAGCTCCCTGGGTACTCCAGCATGTTGCAAAATGGAGCAGATCCCTGTGACCAAAAGTGAATTCTGGGCAGCGTTCACTGAGCAAGGGAAGATGAGAGTAATGCATTTGCACATGCATTACTCTCAGTGTGTTATAGAAGAGTGAACCCTACAGGATAACAGTTTACTACAGCTACTTGCTAATGGAATTAGTTCTGCAGGTCAAATGATGGCATTTGGGACTTCGAGGCTGGTTTATCCAGCCCGTGATGGGATCAGGTACATGAAGATGGGCAAATCAAAGGACAAGTTTGGCTTAGCACCAAAAGCTTTTCACTGGTGGCTTAGGTTTGGTCACAATGTTATGCGGCTGCAAGGGGGGCAGAGTGTCCTCCAATTTGACAAAACACCAACTTACGGAGCCTGCAGGTATCTGACAGGCAGTGCCGCAAATACTGCAGGACAATCTTCAAGAGAGAGATGCCCCCCCCCTCAGCCACACACCCTTATTGTCTCCTACAACTCCAAACTGGAACCCATCATCAAACTGCAAACCATCCGCCATGGGGACCCCATCCTGAAAAATATCTTCCCCACATCTGGCCTTCAGACAGTCTCTCCAAGCTCATCATCAGAAGTGAGCTCCCCACAGACCAGGACACACCCACGCAAAGCGGCACCAGACCCTGCCAGAATGACACATACAAAACCTGAAAACACATCTCCACTGCTGCGATGATCATAGACATGCCCTTCCTGATCCTGCACATGCTGGTCACAATGTGCAGGCTACCTACATATGTTGGTCACAACATGCGGGGTACCTCCTCCAGTGCACTGAATCCCCAATAGCAGCCACGTGGGTGAAAGCAGACAGTCACTGTGCTCTCAAGTGAACTCACACAGGGAAGCAATAAAAGACAAAAAAACCCTGTCATGCTGTGGGTGAATGATTTTCACAAAGCGATCATTCCGTCCCCGATCCCTCGGTCCCCACCACCACTAGAAACCCACACAGCACCTTCAAAAGACAAGCCTGGGAGCTTAAATATATAGCTTTGCTAGACACTAAAAACCAGGGGCTGAACAGAGACACTGGATTTATGGCTTATTCCAGCAGTCTGTAAGTCACCACCAACATCCCCAATGGGCTCCCTTCCCATCCTTTCCTCCCTATATTAACGGGACACTTCACCTTGATTGGTTTGAAAGATGTGTTTGTGCCTCAGGACTCCTTGCATGTTTCATGCCTCATGTTAAACAATCGGTGACACTGACTAGTTTTCCCAGAGCTAAAGAAGAGCTGTATAAAAGATCAAAAGCTTGCCTCTCTCACCAGTAGCAGTTTTGTACTATAAAGGATATGACCTTGGCCACCTTGGCTGTCAGGCAATAAACTAGAGAGGCCAGCGATATTGTGTAGTGGCTGTGCCTCTTCAGATGCTGAATCTGGTTCAGTCTATTGGGGTGTTAGCGTTATTCTTAAAGTATTTTGCTGAAAGGTGAGACACTCTGCTCACTCTAGAACACTCTAGCCTAGCCTGATGAGACCAAACCTCTCAACAGAAGAGAAATTGATTTTCCCAGCCTTTCAGCAAACAGCCTTCTTCATTTAAGATCCCAGCTTGCAGAAGATCACTCCTGAAAGCCAGGTGGGCCCAGGTGGCAGAAGCAAGAATGTTCCCCCAAGGTCCTTGCAGTCTTGGGAACTGGCCCACCATTTGATGTTTTTCTTAAAGCCTCACCTGCTGGAGTCAGGGGATTGGGTGAAACTCTTGGCTTTCATTTAAAAAATAAATATTAAGTTTCTCTCCCTCCTGGTTGCAGAGCAAATCTTGAAACTCATTCAGAAATCTGCTGGCAAATCAACAAGAGCCCTGTATTTGCTGCTTTTAAAAAGTCATGGTTTTTCAAACCAAGCTCGTGATTTTTGAACACTCGGGGATAAAAGCTGCTGTGGTCTAGTAATGAGGGTGATGGAATAGGAGTTACAAAGGCTGAGTCCTGGTTCTGACTTTCTGTGTCCATTTGGAGGACATGCCTTGTGCCTTAATTTTCCCTCATGCTCTTTGTTCATTCGTACTGTAAGCTCTTTGGGGACAGACCTGTCTCTAGGTATGTGAATGTGGATCATCCAGCCCAATGAGATTCTGAGCTCAGTTAGGGATGTAATACAAATAATAAAGAAAAAATAGACTAGTTAGAAGATCTTCACTTGGAGAAGCTATTGTAAGCAAAGAACCATCTCTTTGGGAACTCCATCTCATACAATTGACCCTTTATAGGCGCAGGATTCCCAGGGGCTGTCTTATATGCAGCTGCATACAAAGGGACCTTAGGCTGAAAGGAGGAGACAGGCATTTCCACTGGGGGAGAATGTCAAACTTGGGCAGTGCATGGGATTGTGGGACACAAATGCAAATCAGAATGGGATGGTCAGGGTGGCTAGGGGGTTAGTAGGTGTGTCCACGTCATGATCCTTTGAGTTGTATTATTTTAAGAGCAGGAGCTGGAGGGCGTTCACAGGTGCTACATTTTCATTTACTGTCTTCTTCGCACTATCTTTTCCTGTTCCTGTTACATTTGATATTGCACTTAGGGCAGGGTGTGTCTGTGTCTGTGTGTGTGTGCCAGTGGGACAGAGAAAATTTCTGCAGCCCCTGTCTTTGCTTGCTGCCCCTGAGCACCGGAAGCCAGCCAAGAGGAGACAGCTAATCCCCTGTTCTCTCAAGCCATTGTCTGTCTGGATCAATCCACCTCTGTGAGCGTTGCCCCCCTTCCCCCTCATGCTTTGGGTTATCTAATGACTATCACAGTACAGCTAAATGTCATTCTACTTAAAGAAGTGAGGTGGCTTAGAAGAGGGAGACTGGGCAGGGGAAGCGAAAGCATAACAATATTGATTCTTCGCCAATTATCACAGTTATCGAAGCAGCACAATTAAAGGGAGAGGACAGAATTTTCCGATACCAAGCCTGAATATTCTAGGCCAGCTGCAGAGGGCTTGTTAACTTGGGTGGCTTTATTTCAGCCACCGAGCCACCACACATACCGCTTCCTGGTGTGGCTCAGTTGACTCTAATTAGGTTGTTTTTTCCTGCAGTGTGCATCTCTCCGGGGGCCTCATTTCCCTTCGCATGCAATAGATGCAGTATGGGACATCCAGCATTGCATAGGGACGAACAGAGGTAGCCCCATTGCATCAGAAAAGGCAGCAGGGCTCAGCTCAAACCAAAGGGTTAAAAACATCACCTTGGAAATTTGAGGTGTGTCTCTTCTTGTAAAGGTTCACTTGGACGCTCTGGACTCCCAGGGGTAGGGGAATCTCAAGCTAAAGCTGTCTTATGTATTGTTTTCCCCAAGCGGAAGGATTCAGAATTTCTGCACTCTTTCAGAGATCCAGTACTGCCCCAGCCCCGTGCTACAGGCTGTTTAAACATAAGGCTAGGAGAACATCAATGTCAGAGCTGCAGAAGGGTGCTCTGTGTGTCTAGCAGTTTTAGGTCCCTTATCTTCTCTGCAGTGTGGCCACGAGAGGGCAGCATCGCTCAAAGGTAGGATATTGCACCCCCCCACTTCTCCAGGATGAGTCCCACGGCTCTGAGACCCAGCAAGTGTTTGCCTTAAACACAAGTGAGGGGGTCATGCTTTTGACAAATGAGTTAGAGTCGTTCAGCCACAGCTCGGCAGCTGAGCAGCATAACAGAGTGGCTGCACCCGGGTATCTCTGTCCCCACTGGATATGGTAGATGGAAAAACCACAATTCAGTGACTTGCTTAAGGCCACCATGGGTGTATGTGTGAGCTCCTAACTGCCACACCTCCCTCAGCACCAGCTCGTCCTTCGGTCTCCCAGCTGCCAAAGGCTGGGCCACCAGGCGGCTGGGGCAGGATGGGCTGGGGTGTTGTAGCTGTCTGATGATTGCACAATTACAGTGCTGCTGAGGTGCTAGCTAGGATGGAGAGATTCAAAGTGGAACGTGGTTCCTAGATTTAGAATTGTGGGTCCACCCTACAGATGGCAGATCCAAGACACCAAGGCAAGTGACAGCCAGAGGAAACCACAGTAGGCCTGACAGCTGGGTTAGTGGCCATATGCATCCCTGTGAACAGCATGGGAAGGCAGTTACAGGGAGAATTTACCCATTGCAAATGTTCTGCACCCTTCAGCTCATCTTCCCTTTATGCTGGAGAAGGGTGGGGTTGTGGGGACATCCCCAACTGGGATCTTCCCTTTGCCTGCAGAATCTCAGTTTTGCAGTGAACTGGGGAGCTAACCAGGGGCAGCGTAGAACAGCGCTCTGCAAAACCTCCCTTGGCCATACAGACTTTGTAGGCTTGCCTGAGCATCATTATCCCTGTTTTAGAGATGGGCAAAATGAGGCATTGAGTGGGAGAGTGACATGCTGAAGCAAATCAGTGGATAGAAAGCTGGCTAGATCATCAGGCTCAGTGGGTAGGGATCAATGGCTCAATGTCTAATCGGCAACCAGTAACTAGTGGAGTGCCCCAGGCGCCAGTCCTGTGGCTCCTGTTCAGCATCTTCATAAATGATCTAGATGATGGGATGAATTGCATTCTCAGTAAATTCTCAGACAACCTCAAGCTGGGAGTAATGGTAAACAAGCTGCAGGGCAGGGATAGGATTCAGGGAGACCTAGATAAATTGGAGCATTGGGGCAAACAAAATTTCATGAGGTTAAACAAAGACAAGTGCAAAGTCCTGCACTTAGGATGGAAAAATCTCATGTACTGCTGCAGGCTAGGGACTGATCAGCTACGTAGCAACACTGTAGAAAAGGAGCTGCGCATTAGGGTGGATGGGAAGCTGGATAGGAGTTGACAATGTGCTCTTGTTGCCAAAAAGGCCAAAGGCATATTGGGCTGCATCAGTAGGAGTGTTGCCAGCAGATCAAGAGATATGATTATTCCCCTCTATTCGACACTGGTGAGGCCACATCTGGAATACTGTGTCCAGTTTTGGGCTCCACCCTAAAGAAAGGATGTGTACAAATTAAGAGTCCATTGGAGGACAATGAAAATGATTAGGGGGTTGGGGCACATGACTTAAAATGAGAGAATGAAGGAACAAGGCTTATTTAGTCTGCAGAAGAGAAGACTGAGGGGGGATTTGATAGCAACCTTCAGTTCCTTGAAGGGGTGCTCCAAAGAGGAGGGAGCTAGGCTGTTCTCAGTGGTGGCAGAAGACAGAACAAGGAGCAATGCAGTTGGCGTGGTTGAGGTTGGATATTAAGAAAAGCTTTCTCACTAGAAGGGTGGTGAAGTGTTGGAAGGGGTTTCCTAGAGAGGTGGTGGAATCTCCATCTCTGGAAAAGTTTAAGGCCTGGTTAGACAAAACCCTGGCTGGCATGATTTGGTGGGTGTGGTCCTGCTTTTAGCAGGGGGCTGGACTGGATGACCTCATGAGGTCCCTTCCAGCCCTATGATTCTGTGGTGGAGCCTAGGGGTTCTGGCTCCCACTCCAGTTCCTGGACCACTGAATTCACCCCAGATGGAAGCAGGCCCTGCTTAAAAAGTGATGTATATAATTCCCCACAGGCCAACCAATTGGGGTAAGTGTGGTCTTGATCCTATGCTTCAACAGAGGCAACGCTCAGCTATATTAATTCAGATTACCTTGCTGACTGCTACGTGTAGTCCAGCAGGCCTGTTTCTGAAAACTTGGTTGTCTAGTTCATGCTTTAGCTAGCCCCTCCTTGGCATTCAATCCCCATTGATGGGGGATATGTTTGAGATGGCTTTTAGGCTCCTGTCTGTCATCCCCATATATATCTTTCTATCAGTTTGGTCTTCTATACATTGTATACCTAGTCCCAGACATTTGTTTGTCTATGTACTTACCCACCCACCTATCTGCCTCCATACCCATCTATCTATCTATCCTATCCCATCCCATCCACACCTGTCTATGCATCTAAGTTCTTGTATTGTAACCTCTCCATAATATTGAACAGCCTCTGTGCATGGGGCATGATAATGCTTGCTGTAAGGGAAAGGAAGCAGCTGCTGTCATGCCACCACAAACAGTTTATCCATCATTTTATTCAGATATCCTTACCTGCCCCCTGTGCTGGAGTCTCAGTAGCTCAGGCCTCCCTGGGGACATAGCAAGATCCAAACAGTGATTTATTAGGCTCAGGACACAATAGCTAGTTTCCAATGGAAGCTGGAAATCAGGGCACTTTCTGTGGCACTGGGAAAGTCCTGGTGCCTTTCTGTGCCTCGGTTTCCCTATCTATAAAAGCCAGCTAGCAATGTTTGCTTTTCCCCACTTCCCTGGCCAAGCTGAGAAGCTGTGTATGTTCATGTGTGGGGAGCTGCTTGGAGATCCTTGGCTGGATGCTGTTATTATATGTCAGGCCCTGAACATCCTAGCTGGGGCCCCCCTCCTCCATCATCCCTATCCTGAAGGCATTGGATTCATCCCCTGTGGACCCCAGCTATGTGACTCATCAATCAGCCCAAAGGGTTTCTGCTGAATTAAGTGAGGCAATCCCAGTCCCCTGGCCTAGATCTGAGTGCATCACCTGCCTGAGAGTGAAGGGCCAAGGCACTTGATTACATGAATGACAATAGCACCTAAGGTGGGCCCCATTGCGCTAGGTGCTGTACAGGCCCAGGGCAAGAGACCACAAAGAGCTGCTTCAGTGAAAAGAGCTAGCCCAGGGAGCTTTAAATAGAATAAGCAGAACCAGCAGGCAAAAGGGGTGTTTGAGAAACTGAGGCAAGGAGTGTTTTCCCTAGGATCACCCCTGCATGTCAGTGTCTGACCTAGGAACAGACTCCAGGTTTCCTGAATTGGTGACTAGCATCCTGCCCAACTGAACAGCACTGTCCCCTTCCAGCAGTAGGTATACTTCCTCATCACCAGAATATCCCTGCACCCTGCAGTCTTGCAGCAGGCAACCTGACCAGCATCCACCCCTGTGGTTCATCGTCTCTCTTCTCTCCCTGTGGGTGTGCAGGGGGTTCTGGTTTGCTAGGGCAGCGTTTTGGATTTGGGTCATTTTTCAGCTCAGCAGCCAAGCTGTTGGTGCATCAGAAAAGGCCTGATGGAGATAAAGGTGGGGACAGTTGGAATTGTCCTGAATTCTTGGCAGGAGTTTGTTCCATGGTCTGGAAACAGTCTTCCAGAAAGTCAGTACCCTCCAGAGAGGGACTTAATCCTGACATGGGACAGAGCAGCATAGTGGTTGACCCTGAAGTCCTGTGGCAGTTAAAGAGTGACAAATTTATTTATCGCATGAGCTTTCTTGGGATAAAATGGACTCCTTGATTATTTTGCTGATCTAGACTTAACATGGCTGCCCCTTTGGAACTTCGGATCTTTTAGGTTCCCTGGACCCAGGTCTGGAAGAGAAGGACCAAGCTTTGAAATGGATTTGCTAGTCTAGGGGAAATCAGTGCAGAGAGGAGAAGAGGAGAGTGATATGCTCCTGGTGGAGTGTGTTGCTGATCAGGGGTGCAGAATTCTCTACTGGTTAGAGTTTCCTAAAGCCTGAAGGCTTCGTCGCTGAAGTCAGCCAAGGGGCAATAAAGGCAAGGACAGAGGCCAAGTCTGCTAAGAGAAGATGGATGGACAGAGTTTCCTGGCCAAGCAGAGGTGGGAGAGAGTGTTATTCAGGGTTGCTGCTATGTGAGGGCTTATTAGCCATGGGGAGTCCTCCTAAACTATGGACTGAGTTGACCAAGGGGGGACATGAATCATAGAAGACAAGGATTGGAAGAGACAGTATCTTGTCCAACCCCAACTAACTCATCCCAGCCAGGGCTTTATCAAGCCACACCTTAAAAACCTCTAAGGATGGAGATTCCACCACCTCCCTAGGTAACTCATTCCAGTGCTTCACCACCATCCTTGTGAAGCTCCTGGGCTGCCCAAGTGAACTAGCTGATCATAGGTCTTTTGTCAATTCAGCTTCCCTATGTGAACCAGTTCCACCAGCTTTTCCTCTTGTGTTCTTCATGTGGACATCAAACTGTCCTATCCCACCTTTCCTCTCCAGTCACGAGACCGTGGTAGTTTCACATTCCACCCCATACATGCAGTCCACCCTAGATCATCACACAGATGGGCATCAGAGCCCTCTTTTCACAGATGTGGGGAACTGAGGCACTAAGAGGCAAAGTGTCTCACATGAGGTCACATGGTGAATCAGAGCCAGAGCCAGGAAAAGAAGGCAGGATTTGTGACTATCAGGTACAGCCACCAGGTAACAGTCTCTCTCAGTTAGGGTTTTGTTTGCATGGCCGTGCATTACCCAATTATGTAACTTAACACCAGTAGAGGTAGATTGATGTAGCAATTGCAGTCTTTTCCCCTCGCCCCAACCCTCCACTTCTATCCAGACACTCTTACTCTGGTCTGAGAAGCTTTTCTGGTTTAATTAAAAACCTTTCCCAAGAAACGTAAGCTAAACTGAAAAAGCTACTCTTGTTCCAAACTAAGAGTGACTATGTGGGAGAATAAAGCAGTAACAGTATGTCTGTTTAAAGTCATGCCTTAGGTAACACTGAAAAAACTTTCCTGTCAAGACAACGCCTAGGAAAGTCCGTCTCCCTGTCCTGCCATCACCATTGGACAATACTGCCTCCCAGTGATAGGATCATAACCCAGAAGTCCTGACTCCCCACTCCTTTGCTCTAATCACTCAGTGCCTCTCAGAGATAGGAGTGCAGGCCAGGAGATCCTGACTTCCCAGTCTACCTCCACTCTCATCACTGGACAACACTGCCTCCTTTTACATTAGGGGCCTACTCTTTGATTTGTACTTTCCACCTGCAGTGACCAACGTATTAACCCAGAGCCACTCTGAAGACCTCCAGCGCCCCGCCTCTGTGACACACATTTCAGAGAAAAATAAAAGCAAGAAGAGGGATAAAAACCCTCTCCTTGAAACATTCAGGGACTCAGCAGGGAAGGTCCCCTTCACAATTACAGCATCCTTTCTCCCGGTCTCACATAAAGGACCCCTGCGCGCGTGGCCCTGTTATTGACCAGCCCCCCAAGGCGGAGGCAGGAGCGAGAAGGAAACAACTCATCCGGGAGCCTTTTCAGACTCTATTCTTTGGTTGCAAACTGCTTAATTTCCGGCACAAATGATATTTTTGTTTGTTGTTGCTGTTTTGATGGAAGGCCGCCACTTTTTTGGCATGTTATAGTCCCTGGGCTATTCATCTGTTGCCACAGCAACCAAGCTCCATCAATGGCCATCCAAGATTGCAGCTGATTAGAGACAACATGTAAAAGGTAGAAGATGCTGGGCACCCTGAAAACCTCATCTTCCCAAATGACTTGAATTAGCCTCTTTATTCCTCCTCGCCAGTTGGCTTCCCGCTCTGCAGGTGACACAGAAATGGCACAATGCAACTTTTCACCAGTCTGGAGTGATCTGCAAACTTCTGTTTTGAGTTCTGGGTGACCATGGACAAACTGGAGAGAGTCCAGATAAAAGGTTTAGAAAAACCTGACTCCTGAGAAGTTAAAAATACTAGACTTGTTTAGTCTTGAGAAAAGAAGCCTGAAGAAGGACTTGATAGTCTTCAAATATGTTAAGGGCCCTTATGGAGGACAGTGGTCTGTTGTTCTCCAGATCTGCTGAAGGACTAATCGACGTGGGGGGGAGTGGGTTGGTGTGTCCTGTAGGATCACAATATGCCACTAAATGTGTTGCGACCCACAACAGATTGAGAACCACCTGCCTAGACTAGAGCATGGGGCCAATAGCCAACTCTTTATCCTGATGACCAAAGACTAAGGCCCCACAAGATGTAGCATCACATGAAGGCAAAAAGAGCCCCAGCTCCCACTCTAACCCACCTCTTTCCTTCAGAGAAGCACTCCATTGACTGGGGATGGAGCACTCCATACTCATTGTCTGGGAGCAGGTGTGTCCAGCACTTTGCTTTGGAGCTCAGTGGATGGGCCGACCATCTCTCTGTCACTCAGGGAGGCAGGCACTCAATAAAAGGAATCTGTTCTTGCCCACCCTGTAGAGCCACTCATCAGATAACGGGCTACACTGGGGCAGCCAAGGTCCTGGTTTTTCAAAACCATGCATGAAGGTACTTCCCTCTGTCCACCAGCCAAACTCATAGATGGCTGACTTGAGAGTGTGTGATTCCGGGAATTTTCCCCATACATTGGACAGCTGGGAGGCCTCTTGCCTGAGGCTCCCAGGCAGCTTTTCAAATCCTTATGCTCAGCCTCCAGCAATGTAGCTCAGAGGCAGGGCTGGGGGAGAATTCTCACCATTTAACTGATGAGGAAGCAGAAACACTGAACAACCAGAAATCAAAGCATGTCACTCCACCTGGCCTGGCTTGGAACATTTCAACCCAGCTAGGAGTGAAATCTCTGGCTTGTGATTTCCAGCGTCTCCAACTACAAGCTTTCCCAGATCCAGGAACAAAATGCAGGAGTCCTGACTCCCAGGCTTCCTGTTCTAACTGCTACCCCCCACTCTTCCCCTAGAGTCAATCATCCATCCCAACGATACGTATTATAAAGCCATCCTCTTGTTTAACTTGCTCACTGGCTATACTAACGTGACTTTTCTCCAGCCTTTGACTCTGTCTGTGCCCGGTGAAAATGCTGACTCAAAACACTGCACCCGGCATGCTGTTTCCTCTCTGAAGTGCAGCCCTGCCCTTTAACACCCCTGAGAAGGGGTAAACCAGCAGAAGGAGGGAGCTCTACACTTTGCCTCAGCCATGCCACAAATCCCTGCCATGGGTGGGGTGACCCAGCCATATACGCAGACCAAGCCAGCCTGTCCCAGGATCACTACTATCTCCTCCACTTCTCCTTTTGTCTCTTGGCCACTGAACAGCATTTAGAAATGGCCACTGTCCTTCCTCAACTGCCTGTGTCAAGCTAGCCACCAAACGATGTTCTTGGCCAAGAATCCCGCCACCAAGGTGTTTCCATTTGGCAGTGGATTTCTCAGCCTGGATGTGCCATGTCTCTAAGTTCTTTCTCTTCCTCCTCTGCCCACCCCCACCCCACGCCCTGTCCCTTCCACCGAGCAGAGCTGGAGAGATCAGCTGTCAACCCACATCTGTCACCTAGATCTGCTGCCTCCGTGTTTTCCCCTGATGAACTGATCGCTTCTGACGACCGCTGGCTCAGGGAGAGGCTCCCTTCTCATTTGTCTGACGTGGCTCAGCAAAGCAGCAGGGGTGCCACAACTGCGCCAGCCACTGAGGCCTAATGCATCTTGACAGGGAGCACCGCAGTGGGGGTGGGAGTGTCTGGCTGGCATGCAGCGGGGAACAGGACTCTCTTGCATCTTTTAGTGATGGCAGCCATTATATGATCAGTTGAGAGAGCGCCTGTGCACTCCAGAGGATCTCACGTGCCGCAGTGCAGCCACTGCCACTGCAATCTGCTGCCCAGAATTGGGGCTGGGGGATTTTGGCCAAGGCCAAGAAGAATGAGCTGGGAGTCAGTGGCTTCGCCATATGACCTTGAGCAAGTCACGTGGCCTTTCTGTGACCAGTTCCCCCCTTCCCAGAAAATAGAAATAGCACTATCTTACCCACCTCTTTAAAGACCTATGAACTCTAGGGGTGAGAAGCGTTATATGCCGTCGGGGTCCTGGGCCGTAACTGGAATTTTTGTAATACTAATGCACTGAGATAACCCCAGTCATATCGGTTTTTACCCAGTCCTCCATGCCAAGCAGTGTTCATGGAGTTTATCCTTGTAGCATCCCCTGGTGAGGTAGGGTGGTGCTCTCATTTTATAGCTGAGCAGCAATGCAAGGTAGAGCGGAAAGATGGGCTCAACGGTTAGCCCAAGAGGGCGATGGAGGTTTGATCCTGTGTTCCACCACAAACATCCTGTGATGTCAAGTTCCAAAGGGGCAGCTGTATTAGTCTAGTTCAGCAAAATAACCAAGGAGTTCTGTGGCACTTAAAGACTAACAAATTTATTTATCGCATGATTGTTTGTTAACAGCTCTGCTCGAGCAGATGGGCAATGCATCAAGACTTCAAAGAGAAACAGCAGAATTGGAATGGGTGTGCAGATTCATTGTGGAAGCAGGATTAAATCATGACTATGGCTTCTTTTCCATTACAACAGGTGATTTGACCTCACCTTCCTCTACATGCTGTTCCCCAGTGTTTGACTCGTAACAATTGCTTTGATTTGCTGTTACAGTGTGACCTGATCCCATGACAGACACTTCCCTGGTTTTATTTTCCTCCCATTCTATAAGTTCCCCCATCTTCAAAGCATCTGACACGGTGGGATTTTCTCCCATGAAAGCTCATGTGATAAATAAATTTGTTAGTTTTCAAGTGCCACAGGACTTCTTGCTTATTTTCCTGTGATGTGTCACTTAGCCTTTCTGTGCTTCAGTTCCCCCATCTGTGCAATGGACATAATAACTGTGCCTTGTAGTTAAATATTGTAATGATGGGAGTCAGACACCTACTGCAAATAGAGTATATTAAGTGACTTACAGGTGGGAATTAAACCTAGGTCTTCTGAGTGTCAGGCAATGCTCTACTCACAGGGCCTTTTTTTCCACTTAGACTGCTGTGAATATCCTCAGTCCTGAGAGAGGTAACCCTAATGCTTTTTAATTCCAGGGATTTCTCAAATGATACCTCTGAACCCAGGGTAGGAAAAGTTCTAGTAGCCAGACCAGCGGCAACAGGATGCTAATATCACAGGTGTGAACAGGCTGTGCCAGCCTGCTGGCCATGCAGTTTTAATGCGCTGCCTTGAATTATTCATGGCATTTCTGAAGCAAACCCAAAAATTGCATGAAATGGCTTGAATATTTCATGAATTTCATTTATGAATTTTTTGCCAAGGCTCCTTTTGGCATGTGCAGATTGTGTTGGGGAGGGAGAAAGGCCAATGGGACAGCATTTGGCTGAGCTTAAAACCAAAGCATGGAGTAACGGTCTGGTCTTGACTTGAGGATGAACTGGCTCCTGGAATGAAGGGCTTTCCCAATGTGATACATTTTCCAAGGGGTTGCCCTGGTGCCATTATGTGCTTGTGATTGGGTGGACGGCTGGCTGGACTGATCATGTGGTCTGTGTTTGGACAGATTCTGAACCTCATCCATTGACTGATCAGAAAGCATGAGCCACTATAGACAGGTCCCAAATCTGTTACATATGGACACTGGAGCCTGAGTGATAGGAAAGGCCACTTGGCCTCAATTGGTGGTGACTTTTGGGCATCTTGTTTGAGCTGGCATGAATCTAGGGTAACACCACTGTAGCCCATGTCCTCCTGGCTCCAGAGTCCCTAGCCCTATCATTTGGGCTGAATGAGAATCTCTGTTAGACTGTGTGCGTGTCGAGGCAGGGACTGGCATGTACTTGTACACCACCTACCCACAATGGGACACCACCACTGGATACTTGTACAGCACTTAGCACAATGCGACACCACCACTAGGCACTTGCACAGCACCTAGCACAATGAGACACCACTGCTGGGCACTACTATAATATAACTGTTAAATAATTAATAACAACAACAATAATATTGTCAGTACAGGGGTTATGACACACAGCAGAGCTGTTCTGGTTCCATCCACTGGAGGGCACCAGTGTCATGTACACACTAGTCGGCTTTCATGATGTTACTATGAATACCGCAGGAATTCAGCATCCTCTGGCTGGCTTGTTCTCCACCTCCCCACCCCTCTGCCTTCAGTTCACTCTTGCGTGCTGTCATGAGGGTCAGGCTGATGTATACAAAGACAGATCAGCACTTGCAATTATCACTGGCCCGGCCCCCCCCCCCTTGCCTGGAGCATTAGTCTGCCTATCGGATGGCTCCATTCTGCAGCGGAAATCATTACACCCTCCTAACGTAGCAAGGGGAGCTCCTGGCTGTGGGAAGAGCATCGATATCTAGCGGGGAACACAGTTGACTCAGGTTAACCACTTCGTTGCTGTCCGCTGTGTCTGAGTACTAGGCCAAAGTAGCAATGGTTGGATCCCCAAAAGGTTTCACTCAGACCCAGATCCACGCCTTGGAGTGTTTAGATCTGAGATGTACCTCAGTCTCCACGCTGAAACACGATGTGCACACATTCATGCACTTGAGTGCTGTCTAGATACTTTTACATATTGTGTTTATACAGGGCCAGATTCTAAGATTTTGTGTAACAAACCATGACCATGTGCATAAGCCCATCACTGCTGTGGGAGATCAAGCCCAGCATGAAAAGCACAAACTCATACTAGCTGAATTAAGGGAGCTATTTGTTCGTCAGTAGAGGTTGTTAGAGCTGCTGGGTCAGCCAATTAAGAGATGACACGATCACAGACGCCACACTAGTATATTACACAGAAACAGGGAAATGCCCATTTTACTAGATGCCTCAGTATTAAATTTATATGTAGTTCTTAGGCAGACAAATTCCTGCTGACTTTAATTGGAAACCCGGGTTTATTGCTGTTTTTTTTTTTTTTGTATTATAGGATCACTTAGAAGGCTCCGCCAAGCTTAGGACGCCATTGTGCTAGGTGCTGTACACCTACAAAATAAGAGACAGTCCCTGCCCCAAAAAGCTTCCAATCTAAGCAGACCAAAGATGGAAGGGGAAACAAACATGGGAAGGGCCTTGCTAAAGGTCACTGAGACAGAACCAGGAACAGAATGCAGGTTTCCTGCCTTCCCCTCAAAGGACTGATACAACGCTGACATCAGGGCTGGCCAAGGAAGCCCAAACACTCATCCAAAAACTGGTCAATCTGGGGGGAGTGGGAGAAGGAAAAGGAAACTACGAAAAACCAACCCCCAAACTTGGTTCCAAGTAGCGTCACCCTGAAAAGGGAGATGAACCACAAATTCCAGGAAGTCCACTAGGGATTTCATTAGTACTATTGATTTCATGCAGAAGGCACCCAGGTACTAGAATGATGGGCAGCAGGATAAACCCTAGAATGTATGGATAGACAGACAGATCAGCACTTACAAATGTTTTGAGATGATACATTCTGTATAATTAGTTCCATTCTATTGCTTCCTTATATTCCCAGCACATTTCAGATCCACCCATAATCCCCTTTGTCTCTTCCAGCCCCTTGCTTGCTAATGGATTTCCAGTGATGCGCATTTTCGTCTCCTATTTCCTGACAGTTTATTAAATCTCTCTTTGCCCCCTGGCTCCTCTTGGTCACCCCTTTGCTGTCTCCCAACCTTCGCCTTGCTGAACAAGATGCAATTTATTTTCCAGTATGTTCAATTATGCCATGAAAATTGTTAGAGACACTGGCAGAACACTTGCTTCAGGCACCAGCGCTTGTTGAGACTGTAGATCAATTGTCCCTACAAAATCAACAGAGTTGTCACTTTGGCTGGCATTTTTGAAGGCGTTTAAGGGAATTAGGAACCCAGATCCCTCTGAATTTCAGTGGGGAAGGCATGTTTATTTCCAGGCTTCTGTTTTTGTTCTCTTTTTCCTTTTAATTTTCCCTTTTCTTCTTAAAGAAGAGGGAACTGTATGCAAACAACTATTGCAGCCTGAAGAAAATGGAAAAACAGTTTACCAAACATTCCAAATGGTCTCTATTTTATTTAGTTCTTTGGCGCAGGGACCATCTTGTTGTTCCCTGTTTATACAGCGTGGAGCCCAGTGGGTTCCTGGCCCATAACTGACTTTCACAATACAGCTAACAACAATTTTCAAGGTTCAAAATGGAACTTTTTTCCCCCCCAAATAATTACTGGAGAAATTTTGAATGATTAATTTCCACTGTTGCTTGGTTTGGGTTTGTTTTGGGGGGTGGGGGTGGTGAGGTAGATTGTTATAAAATGAACGCTGTCCAGGATCATGTAGTTTATTTTTATTTTATTTTATTTTATTTTGGTTTTGGTTATTTATTTATTTTTAAAAATTTTCCCCTTTTCCATATTTACTTCTGCTAGCCTGTAACCTCTCAGAACATTTCCAACTACAAAATCACTGAGCGGCAGAGTTGCAGCAGGGTCATTTATTTTAAAATATTGCTTGGTAACTTGCTCCAAAGAGGAGGAAGTTTTGAAAAGCCACAAGGTGACAAAATGAAAAATAAAGGGGGGAAAATGTCTAGACATGGGTCAATCATAGTTTCTGAGGCCAGAAGAATCTCTTGTGAGCAATTTGTCTGACCTCCTGTATAAAACAGCCCAGGAAACTTCCCTAAAATAATTCCTAGAGCAGATCTTCTTTAACAAAAGATTGATTTAAAAATTATCAGTGATGGAGAATCCACCCTCGCCCTGGGTAAATTATTCTACTGGTAAATTACCCTCACTGATTTAAAAAAAATAGTATGCCTTATTTGCAGTCTGAATTTGTCTAGCTTCAGCTTGCAGCCCTTGGATTATGTTAGAGGCCTTTCTCTGAAAGATTGCAGAGTCTATTACCAAATATTTGTTAACCTTCCCTTTGTTATGCTAAATAGATTGAGCTCTTTGAGGCCTCCTCTACACTAAAAAGTTGTCCCAGCTAGGTTGCTGGGAGAAGGGTGGGGTTGAAAAATTCAGTTAAAATGTCTTAATCCCCTATGCAAAATTCTCCCATCAACCAAATTACTGCCTCTCAGGGGAGTTGATAATGCCCTAAACTGACAGCAGAACCCCTCTTGGTGTTGATAGTGTGTACACCAGTGGTTCCTAACCAGTGTTCCAGGGCACACTGGTGTGCCGCGGGAACACCCAAAGTGCGCCTCAAGCATGCCTGAGAACTGGAGTTTAAGTTCCCTCCCTGCTCAGCCCAGCCATCTGGGCTGTGCAGGGCTGGGAAAAGGCAGGGGTTAAAGTAAGGGGGAAGGCACCGGAACACAGTTCCAGGGCCCCCTGTCTTTAGGCAGGCACCCTTCTGGCCCCCTAAAAATAGAGGAAGGCACTAGAATGGGGAGTTCCAGGGGTCCCTCTAAAAATAGCAGGAGCAGCCCAAATGCACTGTTCAGGTGACTCCACCTTAAACCTGGCTCCACCTTAAGCCCAGCCAGCAGAGAGCTGGGGGAGGCTGGGAGTGTGTGAATCTCCCCCTGCCGGGTGGAGCAGCTTGTGTCAGCAGCCTGCAAACAGCCCAGGTAAGGGCTTGGGGGGGGGCGCTGCTGGAGGCTGTGTGGGGTCAGGGGTGTGTGTGTAGCAGAGAGTGTGGGGTGGCTGGTGGATTGGGGGGTGTGTAGCTGGTGGGTAGGGTAGGGTGACTGGGTGGGGGGATGCAGCTGGGGGCTGGAGGGTCCATCACAGGCAGAAGGGGGCTGGAGGAGGGGAGGCCAGGACCCACCGGGGTGGGAGGGAGCAGCAGTGGGGTGAGGATTTGCCCTGGGTGGCAGGGAGCCACTGTGGAGAAGAGGGAAGTGGGTGCTGTGCCATGCTCCCTTGCCCTACCTTCCCACTCCCCAGGTTCCCCCTGCCCCCCACAAAGCCACTCTTGTGCTCCCTTCCCCTCTCTTCTCTTGCCACCCTTGTGCTTTTCGCCACATGGCTGCCCTTGTCCTCTTTTGCCACCCCTGCCCTGCTCAGGTCTCCAGACTCACTCCTGCCTCTGCACATGACTCCTGACCTCCCCTGTTTTGCCACCCCTGCTCTGCTACCCCTACTACCCCACATAGCAGCATTTCCGAAACACTATGCCATGGTTCATGAATATTCATAAGCAATTTAAGTTAATTTGAACATTCATGAGTTTTTTAATAGTGGTGTGCCTCGAAAAATTTGAAGGCCTCAAGGTGTGCCATGGCAGAGAAAAGGTTGGGAACCACTGGTCTACACTACAGCAGGGCAGCAGTTCAAGTATGGGCAACCCCTTAGTTTATCACTCTTGAGTCCTGTTTTCTAATTCTTTGGTCATTCTCATGGCTGTTTTCTGAACCTTTTCTAACTTCCAACATGCTATCACATTCACAGGGAAGAAAAGGGGAGACAGTGGAGGGTGTCAGTGATTAGAAAATGTAAACAGTTGGCAAAGTTTTAGTTTTGGGAAAAACAAAGAAACAGAAAATTAATGAAAAGAAAGGCTTTTGTGAAAGATTTTGATTTTTTAAAAAAATGATTATTTTTTGGCTCAAATAAGTTTTGAACTAAATATTTTGACCAGCTTTATAAACAAATGCATAAGAATTGCCCAAAGCCAGGGAATCTGAATGTTTGGATTCCCACAGCAAAGTTAACTTGGACATGTTATAGGTCAATCAAACACATGATGCTCCATATCCTAAACGGCAGAGGTCCGGTGCACTGTTAAAGAACTGTTACAGTTCTTCCGCAGAGGTGGCTGCATTTCATTGGCGCATGGTGCGGTTGCTGTTTATTTCAGTGGAAGTCTGAAAACCCTGTAAGAATGAAATACAAGAATATTATTAATTTTGGCCTTATTTTTAAACCATGAACCAGTGCACTATGATCCTGTATGGCTGAACCAGTTTACACTGGGGGAACCTCAATGTCAGAATCTCTTGGCTTCTGTGTGTTTATATTCTTCATTTTAACAGAGCATTAAAGTAGCATCTGTAGATGGTGATTCTTTCGCATCACACTTGTTAATGGCCAACCGTCAGGTCCTAAGTACAGCCCTAGTAGGCTGTTGACAGAGAAACTCCACAGAGTAGAGCTCGGAAAGAGCTCCTTGTTTGGGCCTATTGACTTGAAGTGCCAATATGGTACAGTGGCTAGAGTGACCCGCGTATTGCCTGGGCTCTTCTCTAGACTAGTGCTGCCTGATTAGATGCTTAATGTTATTGTTTATGAAATGGACATAATAGGCTCACCAATTAATCTGATCAGAAGATAATAAGGTTCTTGTCCCAGGATCAGGCTACACAGAGTTTTACAAGGACTCTTGGAGTGCAGGACAAGGACAGTCAGAGAGAACAACATACAGCCTTAAAGACTTTTATGGAGATAGAAGAATAATCAAACGGATAAAAATCAACCCACATTTCAAAGGCAGTAGAATTGTTCCAGAGCTACACATGGGTGGAACCCATTGATAAGAGACAAATGGCCACCCTAGCCTCTTGTATGCTGGTTTTTCAATTCTCAGAGTGAGAGATAGAGAGCTTAGGAGATGCTAGCAAGTTAAGAGCTACAGAAATACTGTAAGAGCAAACTTAGAGTTTGACCAACTAGCTAATTTAAGAACTGAGAACTATAAGGCTAAGCCAGAGACCAAGATTTAAATTAAGACTATATGAGCTACAAGACAATAGACAACACACAAATTGCAGATCGACCTGGAACTAAAAAGAACTCAGTAGACAGGACTAATTTAACATAGTGGCAAGTTCCGGAGGGGTGGCCATGTTTTTTAGTTCAACAACACAAGGAGTCCTGTGGCACTTTTTAAAGGCTAACAATTTATTTACCACCTGAGCTTTCATGGTTAAAATCACACTTCGTCTATAGTTTCCATGTCATGAATCTGATGAAGTGCCCTCCTTCCATGTCCAAGCTTAGCTTCCTCTCCCCCAAAGAGAAACTGCAGAATTGCAGTTTATGTGTAATGACTGTGTGAAATCAGGACTGAATGGAGCGATGGATTCTTTTCCCATTAAAACAGGTGACTTGACCTTGCCTTTCTCTGTGTGCTGTTCCCCAGTGTTTGAATCTTAACAACTGCTTTGATTTGCTGTTACAGTGTGACCTGATCTCATGACTTACACTTCCCTGTATTTATTTTCCTCCCATTCTGTACATTCTCATCTTCAAAGTGTCTGATGAAGTGGGATTTTCTCCCATACAAGCTCAAGCAATAAATAAATGTGTTAGTCTTTAAAAGTGCTGCACAACACCTTCTTTGTCCCACCCACGAAATATCCGGGTCCACTTACTCTACAGGCTGGCTTGTTCATGTGCATTACTGACGTATCCAAACCATACCTTTTGTAGCCAATTAACTCATTCTCACCACTGTAATTTCTGGCCTACCCATATTCTTTGATGTATACCTGTCAAGTCTCCTGATGATGCAAACTGAAGTACCCCCTTCGTTAACACAGTATGACTTGTCTAACCTAAAGGCCGCAAATATACCCAGACTTTATGTTTTAGCTCATCAGCACTTATCTGAGCTAAAGATCCTGGATGTAGGTATGCTAACTTACCTTAGATCAGGGGTCTTAAACTCAAATCACCATGAGGGCCGCATGAGGACTGTACTTTAGCCAGAGGACCACACCACTTAAACTTTTTCATACAATGACACAAAATATAGTCAAAATGAAAAAATGAAGAGTAGCACATATAAGAGTAAGTAAGTAAGAATTACTTCCATTCACGATGGAAGTATCAGGAAGACAAAGAGTAAGTAAGTGAACACATTCTAAATTTTGCATTATCAATTATTTGAGAAATTCTAGGTGTCAATGCATGCCACAGGAAATAACTTTAGGGGCCGCGAGTTTGAGACCCCTGTCTTAGCTCATTATGCAGGACGTGGCCTGTAGGTTTCTTGAGTTACAGCCAAAATGCTCTAACACAAATCTATAAACCTATTAAAACAACCGATTACATTCATAAGAAAAGATCTATATGCAAGAAAGCAGGCTAGTCCTATGGGCTACGTTGTTGACCTCCATCTGCCTGTGTCTGCATGGGCTATAACCTCTTTGGGGCAGGGACTCTCATTGTAGTCCAGTCTCTAGTTCACTGATTCTCAAACTAGTGGTCATATCTGGGTTATTAGCTCTGCACCCTGAACCCAGTTAGGCTTGGGGCTGTAAGCTTCCCTGCTTTTCCACAGCAGACTGGGCAGAACAATGTTTGGGGGGTTGTGTGCAGAGAAGCAGTGTTTAAGGGGGGAGCAAGCCACAATACCAGCTGCCCCGTGCATGCAGATCAGTTCCACAAGATTGGTATGAATGGAGTACAGTGAAGGCATGAGGGGTAAAGAAGCAGGATGTGTCTGCACTGCAAAGAAAAACAACTGGCACCAGGTCTCAGAACTTGGGTTTAGTGACTTGGGCCACAAGGCTGTAAACTACAGCTGAGACTTTTGAGCTGGGGCTGACCCTGAGTCCCCCTACTTCCACCATTTCTCCTGGGCTTTTGCATCCCAGGTCCCAGCAATTTCAGCGCCACTGCCTGAGATGCACCAGCCCAAGTCAGCTGACCCAAGTCAGCTCTGGCCAAGTCATGGGTCTTATTGCAGTGTAGAGGTCCTGGGGCTGGAATAGCAGGGGTCTGGGGGTCAAGAAGGAGAGCCATTGGCAGAGCTGGAGTTAAAAGTTTTGCTGTGATGCTCTGCAGAGACCTTGGCAGTTCTCGCCTTGTTGGAGCTGCGAAAAGCATTTGCAAGTGAGGTTTTTAGCTGCAGTCAGCTTTTCTGAGCTGATTTCTGAGAGAAAGGAGGAGGTGTCTTGTCCATCAAGAAAAAAGAGGAGAAACAGTTTCCTAGGCACAGATGGACATAGTAGAAGGTCCCTTTGGCTGTCTCCTTGCAGCCCCCAGCCAAAGCAGGCTTGGTCCCTGGGCTTGTTAATCATGAGGACACCCTGTAGTTTACATGGTGCTTTTGAAACAGCATCTAAAGGCATTGGGAGCTGAGGATGGTCTGTGTGACCCTCAGGTCAGCATGGGTTCCTGTCCCTACCCTGTGCCTGTCTGTTACAGCCTCATGTGCAGAACGTGGCTCTTAAATGCCAGCCATGGCAGCTTAGTCTCTCCATATGGGAGGTCCCTGGCATCAGTCAAGATGGAGGGTCCCTCCTCATAGGATGAGGTCCCATAATGGGGCACTGTCCAAATGACTATGCAAGTCTGTGGGTGTCTTTTGTTGACTTCACAGTGTCACACGATGTATAACCATGCACCTGTAGATTATGATCTATGTAACTTTTCCTGTTCACTTTTGCAGTGTAATTGTGTGGTTTGATGCCAAATATGTCATGAAAGGTTCCTTTATGGACACTCGTAACATTCTGCAGGATTAAAAAAAGCAAGGAGTCTTGTGGCATTTAAAGACAACAGATTTATTTATGGATTGCCCCCAGCCTGAGCACTGCCAGTTCCTCTCGCCCTACTTCTGAGCAGGAAGAGAGGAGTTGGGAGACACTAGGTTTGGGAGCCTCCCGGGCCCACAGAGATGCCTGCAGTACCAGAACTGTTCCCAACGCAAGCAGCAGGCTGCCAGCTTCCTCTCCTGCTTTAGTCTGACAGCAGGAGAGGCAAGCAGGCTGCAGTAGTCCTCCAGCTGGGAACAGGGTGGCCTGATGCCAGTTTTTGGCGACACGCCTCCCTTGTCTTTGTGACACACTTTTGTGCCATGACACAACTGCTGCAGATGCCGAAACAGCATGTTGTTTGGATACCGGCTGTGTGACTAAGGCCATGCTTGCACTACAGGTGCTACATCAGCATAGTTATGGCCCTGTAGCTATGCAGCTGTGGTGCTGAAGTTTATATAATTTGTACTGCAATCGAAGGGCTTTTTCCATCAGGCAGTCCAACTCCATGAGCAGTGGTAACAATGTTAACAGAAGCTAGCCTCATCTATATTGGGGGTTACATTGGCATAGCTACAATGCTCGGAGATATGACTCCCCCCCACCAATGATGTAGCTATATTGATTTAAAGTTTAGGTGTAGGCCAGGCCTATGTATGAGAGAAAAGCAGAAGAAACACCTCTGAATCAGACAGAGATGGGAGCAAAAAAAGCTCAGATAAAGCCAGAGAAGCACTTGGGCATGACTCTGGGAAAAACTGAGAGAGACAGAAAGCTTTTGGGCAGAGTGCTGTCTGGAAAGATGCTTGGGACTGTGAGAGGGAAAAAAAGAGTTCCTGCAGTTTGGTTCCTCCTACGTTCAGTAAAACCAGACTTTGCATATGGGTACATCCTTCATAAATAAACAGGATTGCATCAAAGAAATACCATAGTCAATTTCTCCTTCTAATGGGAAATAACGTGGAAGATGCTAAAAGGGGGAACAATAGGTTTTACAGTAGTAAAAATGCAAGACAAAAATCCTTTTTCTCTAATGGAGCTACTTGGGCCTTGCTGAGATGGTCAAGCCCTTGATGCAAGTGATACCAGCTTGAGATGCTGCATAGAGAGGGACAGATTGATTCCCCCCCTGCTGCTTTTCCTTTGAAATCCACACATTTCATGGAGCCCTTTTCCCAGAGATGCCCCATTCTCTTGGAAGTGTGGTTGTTAGCCATGCATAAACCATGCTCAACGGGACCATGAATGGGAAGGAGGGCGGAGACAGCAGGAGATGCTTATGGTTTATTTACCACAGCATCAGAAACTAGATAAGGATTACACGGATACTGCAGCACTGAACAGAAGAAGATTGGCAAAGGAGATAACCCTTGCTTTCCTTCTGAATTGACAGCTGTGCAGTGAACCAAGCACCAACTGAGGTTTTGAGAACCCTCTGGTGTCTACTAGAAACAGAAGCAGAAAACAAGCTCACAACAGGATTTTTTTTCTTTTATTTTTTTAAAATACAAAAGTATTTCTCTCCAGCAGCTGCTGATTTTCTGCAAACTCTGGGCTGTGCAGGTTAAAGATAAAAAGAGCAAGAGACAGAGCTAGTTTCTATTTTGCAAATCCCCTCAATGTATGTAAGTACATTTTTCTGATTCAGGCCCTAGCTGAGGATGCTCCTAAATTTCAAGACCTAACAAATGTCAGACTACAAGAGTGGGTGGAAGTTTTGGAAGCTTATGCACTCAGCTGCTCCATGCCTGCCTTCTGAGCTGAATTGGTTCCCTTGCTCTACATCAGTGCCTTTTGACCACCTCACCTACTTTCAAAGATTCAACTGGCCTTCTGAGTTCACTCTAATGTACAGGGCTGATCCTAATCTGGTCCCAAGAAAGATGGACTTGAATCAGAATGCCACTGCTGAACCCAGAAACATTTGGGGCCTCCGGAACCCAAAAGAGGTGGGGAAAGTGGAATCAAACCCAGATCCTCATCAGGGTGTCATCTTTTGATGCAAGGGCCGGAGCAGAACTCTAACAGCCAAATGCCTGAAAGCTAAATCCAAATGCTGAAACAGCTCAGATCTGATTGACTCTAGTCCCCCAATTTTGCAGCCATCTATTTACGCTAGTCCAAGCCAGGAGCAGGCTAAGAGAAAAACACATGAGGGTTTTCTAGCTGTTTGACTGTGGACATGTATCTAGCACAGCCCTGCTCATTATGACCCACTTTTATATCAGCCTTCTGCTATAGATGGGCATCCTTTGTGGCACAGCCAACCCCAAGGGATCATCAGTGTGAGTGACAGATGCAGTTTGGAGTTCATAAACAGGAATCTCCAGCAGGGGTACAGAGATTGTTTTACCTCTGCATTTGGACCTGGAGTGTTGGAAAAGCATGTCTAGTTCTGGTGCCAAGAGCCATGAGAATGATGAAAGTGACAGTCTCCAGGGCCTCATGATTTGACTCTTCATGTCTGATCCCAAACAAAGGGGCTTCATTCAAATATGGGCCCAGCTGAAGGTGAGCGGTGGGGCCTCTGTCAGAATGCAGGCATGGCTAGAATGGGTCAGTCTGAGGGCCCAGCTGATCCGGGACAGGCTCTTTAATTCAGCGCTTAGGCCCATTCCATTCGTGCTGTCGCTTCCTTGAAGTTCATGGACCAGTTTTGTAGTAGGGTGCGATTAGGGCCTGCACAGCCAGTCACTGCCTGGAACTCCTGGCAGTAGAAATAGACTAAACCAGTGGTGACCAACATTTTCCCTGCCTGGCACACCTTGCTACCTCTAATTAATTTGAGGCACGCCACTATATAGTTTCCAAATAAACTCATGAATATTCATGAGCCAATGAGCCAATCCAGAGCTCTTTGAGTAGTTTTTCAAAAAGTTGTCTGGCACACCTGTGTGCCATGGTATACCAGTTGGGAAACACTGGACTAAACAATGGGTGGGATGGGAGAGTGAGGCACAGAACTGGGCTACTGCCAGGGACGCATTTGGTGATGTGGTTTGGATTCCAGTCCTATAGGAACATTTCTTTCCTTCATCCCCAGGGATGGGAGGCAGCTGGGCGTGGAACACAGGTCTCTGGCTCTCCTGGATCCTGTGTTGTCTTCAGCCTCAGCCGTCTTCCCTCAGTGTGTTTTATGGGCAACTGGCTGCCCCCCAACCCTGCTACTCCTCCAGCCACCCCACCACAGGCACAGACTCATCCCTAAGTGGTCAGATGTGCTGAGTTTCTCTCCAAAGAGGCCCTGAGCAGGGAGACAATGTCAGCAGCTGGGGTTAATCCCTCTCCTCCCTCTCTGGCCTGCAGATTAGGGGTTTATCTCCCATCTCACCCTGCTCTTTGCTTAAAAGCTTAAAAGCTAAAGTGCCTGCTGAAAAGCCCCAGCCGGGAGGCCAGTCACATCCATCTGGCTCCCCCCACCAACATGAAACTGGCCTTCTGCCCACCCTAGCTTACCCTGCAGTTTGGCAGCTACTGGGAGGGCAGAGGAGGGGGGCAACACGGATACTATCCAGAGAGAGTGGGGAGCAGGGTGAGTGATACCTAGGCCCCTCCTTCTGCACCCTCATTTGCAGCTGGCAACGTTTCAGGAAGCCTCCCCTCATGTCGTTAGAAGGATACCCTGCCGGCATCTCCTGTGGGGGCAATCAGCAGTTGGGGGTAAGGGGAGGCAGCAGTCTGAATCCCAGTAGCCAACTGAGACAGATTGCAGCATGGGAGGGAGATGATTAGCACAAGGCAGAAGGGATCCTGGCAAGCAGAGGGTCCCTGAAGGGCCCTGCTACAGGCAGCCGGCTATGCCTTGGAGTCACCTCTCAACTCCTACCCACCCTATTGGGTGGCAGAGGCAGCTCTGCCCATGGGAGGGAGTTGGGCTGTAGCATCAGGCCCTGGGAGGACCTGGGACCTGTTCCACCCCAGCAAGAATTAGTTCCCTGTGAGATACAGGTAGCTGGAGATACTCCTGCACTCCATACTGGCCCCTGGCCTAACCCCACTTTCCCCTAGCCCAGTGGTGCTCCACATTGTAGAGCTGGGACCCCCTGGATAGCGGCCTCCTGGCAAGCTGGGATCAGGCACATCTAGTTGGTGTCCTCCTACCCTCCATGGGCATCACAACAGACAGGAGACTTGGCACCCCTGAGTATCACCTCTCACCCTTTTGGGGACCTGCATGGCACGTCTCAGCCTGCGCTCATGTCACACCATGGCCAGTCGATCAGAGCAGCCACACAAACCCATTGCTGGGGCCTCCTCCCATCCCCCAGATTCCTCCACTAACTAAAAGCCACAGGAATCCTTTGCAACCTTTAGCCTTTAGCAACACTGCATCCTTCGGGGGCTGTAGACAACACCCCCTGAAAACAACTGGTGATTGGATTCTGTACCACCCCAGGGAGAAAGGGAGAGAGAAGGAGGTGGTGGGAGGGGATGAGTGTTTCAAGGTAGCTTTCCTTTTTCCCTCCTGGAGTATTTTGGTGACTTGAGGTTGATACTATCATCTGGTGAAATCTGTTTCCCTCACTGGGTGATCACTTAGGCGGTTGTTCCTGCAGCATGAGCCAGCAGGGTTGGGGTGACTGGTCTCGGGGTCACCAGGCAGCTCAAGTAGTGGCCATCTCCGGGGCTGTACAGGCATTGATTGTGCTGGTTGGTTGGACCTAGATGCTCAAAGGATTTCAGTGGGGCTGAGGAGCCTATATAACTGTGGGGATCTTAGCCCAGGCCTTTAGCTCAGTTCAGCTTGAACCTAGTGCCTGTGAAATGGAAAGAAATGAAGGGTATTGGCTACAGAGACACAAGATGATCTCATGAGGTCCCTTCCAGCCCTATGATTGGATTTGGATATGGTAACTCTGCACACACACTGGCAACAAGGCATACCAGCCCTTTAAAACTGGCTTCCTTGGTGCCAAAGCACTCTGGGAACTGTAGTTTGAAAGGATCTGGGTGTTGTAGGTTGCTGCAAGGCATGCTGGGAAAAGGTGAGTACTCTATATAACCCCCCTCTTCTCTTGCGCTCAGAACTGGGAGGGAGCAGTGGTTGCCGGGGGTAGTTTTCAGACTAGGCCCCCTACTTCCCAAGTCTGTTCAGATATTTCTTATAAGGGACAAATTCAAGTCCCTGTCTCCCCCGCTGGCAGGGACCCTGTTGTGGTCCCTGCTTGTCCCCACTTTCTGCAGTGAGCCTGGGTCTGTCTCAGCAAGGAAGACTTTCTTCTGTCTTACCCACACCATTCATGAACTGGTGCATCTTCAAGTCAAGTTCTCAGCATACTCCTGTACTCCACCATGCAGAAAGACTGCCCAGGTGCCAGGGTGCAACAGAGTGGCTGCCAGGCCAAATTTGAGTGGCCAGATCGGGTGCACCAGTTCACAATGGCATGTGCTGAAATTTGGCCCGTCCCTCCCTGTGTCTGAACAGACAGGCGTCTGGGTCAAATCAGTGGTGTTGTGACTATGGAGCAGGAGGGATGCTCTGGACCTCACTGGCAGCAGCCATACTGCAGAGAGACTGGGCAGGCAGCACAGCTTCTGGCCCTGGTGGTCCATGGCCCCCGCTCCCCCACCACCCCATGAGTGCTTGGTTAGGTGAAGCAGTTGACCACCACGGGACCCCTTACTGCTCAGGGCCCTAGGCCTGTTTCACTTACCCCAAAAGCCGCCTCTGCTGTTGCGAAAAGGGCTTATGTGATCTTGAGATGCATAAACAGAGAATCTCCAGTAGGCGCAGGGAAGTGATTTTACCTCTGGATTTGTCCCTGACGTGACAGCTGCCAGAATTTTGTTTTTAGTTGTGGTGTCCACGATTCAAGAAAGATGTTGCTAAATTGGAGAAGGTTCTGGGAGGAGCCACTAGAATGACTGAGAGTCCTTTGAAGACTAACAAATTTCTTCAGGCATAAACTTTCGTGGGCTCCAGCCCACTTTGTCAGATGCTGCATCTCATTGTTTTTGCTGTACACAGACTAACACATCTATCCCTCTCGAAAGAATGACTGAAAACTTGTGTTGTAGCAATGGACTCAAAAGCAATCTAGTTCAGTAAACAAATAAAAAGTTAAGGGGTGACTTCATGACAGTCTATAAGCACCTATCTGGAGATCAGACGTTGAATAATGGGTTCTTTGGTCTAGCAGAGAAAAGTCCAACATGATTCACTGGCTGGAAGTTGAAGCTAGACCCATGCAGACTGGAAATAAAGTGTCAATTTTTAGCAATGAGGGTAGTTAACCATTGGAATAGCTTGCCAAGAGTCATGGAAGAGTCTGTCCCTGACCATTTTTAAATAAAGGCTGGATGACTTTCTAAAAATGCAGCTCTAGGAATGGTTTGGGGGCAGTTCTCTGCCTCGTGTGGTGTAGGGGTGAGATTAGAGCAGAATTTCCCAAATTAGTTTGGCCATGGGACACTTTTGGGCTTGGAATATATTGATGGAACACATACATGCTGGTCCGGGGTGTGTGGGGGTTTGTGTTACTATACTTACAATCTAAATACTATTTAAATATCATAGTATTTTTGGTATACCCATTAGTTTGTATTTAGTATTTTAGAAGGAAATTTATTGCTAGCATCAACATTTTTTCACAGAACACCTATTCCAGTGGTTCCCAACCTGCAGTCCGTAAGGGTATTGCAGGTGGTCTGTGTGTTGGAGGGGTGGGAAGATAATGTAATGATATAATTAGAGCCCTGCACGGATACAAATATGTGGATCCATATCCGACCTGCATCCGCAAGAAATGGCCCGCAGATATCCATGTTGTATCCATGGATCCGGATATAACGTGGATATCCGTGGATATCCGCATATTTGCAGGGCTCTAGCTCTGTGCAGGTAAAAATATGTGCATCTGTATCCTATCTGCATCCACAAGTAATGGTCCGCGGATATCTGTGTTATATCCGCAGATACGGCTATAATGCGGATACCTGTGGATATCTGCGGATTTGCAGGGCTCTAAATATAATCTCATGTATCTCTTATGTATGATATTTGATATTACTGCAGGTAAATGTACTGTGATGAGTGCAATGTTTATGAGCGAGCTCTTTGTTTATCCTGCGGTAGAATCCTCTTTCCTTTTGTAGTGATGAAACCAGCAAAAACAAAACAGAAACCCCACAACAGCCCTGAATGCGGATGTTGCACGATTGGCTCTTCCCATCTACTGCTAGGCTCTGCTAAATTGGGAAAAAGTCATTGGCCAGCCTTCCACAGCGCTTCACTCCAAGGCGGCCTTGACTGGTGGTGCACTTGCTTTGCAGCTGATGACAAACAACGGTTATAATAAACCCAGCACCCAGGGGTGCTTTCCCACAACACAGACACACTCCTTGTCTCAAATGAGATGAAGGCTCTGGCTTGCACAGGAGCTGTGGTCTCCCAACTGGACATCCCTTCCATTCCAGCTGCTGTATGTTAGCGTGGGGAGAATACAGGGCGGGGAGCAGCTAGTTAATTCCTACACCAAAAAGCTCTTTGCTAATATCCCAGACCTAATGGAAGAGTCATGTCGGATTCACCCAGCTGCTGTGAAAGCCTATCTACAAGGGCCCAGCCTGCAGGCAGGCTGACTCCAGGGGGAGGGAGAACTCATGCGGAATGGCAGATCTAGGCCACTGTGCCGTCGCAGCGCAAGGGGGAAGCAGGGCCGCTCTGCAGAGCCTGAGTTAAAAATAATCCTAGAAACCGAGCTTGTCAGGGGCTGAGCTGAGAGTGAGCACCCAGCAGGGGAGGTGCCTGGCTCTGTTCTATCCCAGGTGCAGCTGCCAATTTACCTGTCTTCACCCCAGCTTTGGAGCACTGAGAGCTGCTTCTCCCACCAGTAACAGCTTTTCACCTGTGTTGCTGCCAGTAGCCTGACGGAGAGGTGGGTGGATAGGGCTGGGTCAAGCAGAGAGGGGGGAAGCCCCCCTTGTGACAGCATTTCTGCGATCTACCACTGTCTCTGGTGGGTTTTTCTCAGTCCTGCACACTCTGGTTCACGCTGAGCCCCTGTTCCCTGCACAGGCTGCTTCTTCATTAGGCAGGAAGCCTGTGCCTTGCTCCAGGAAGGTGCTCACTGAAATTCTCTGTGGATGCACAAAAGCTTCCCCTGTTCACTGCCTCATCAGCGTTTTCCAGAAGGAGGCTAGACGCCATCTGTTTTGGATGGTTTAAACAACAGATCCTGCATCACGGGATGGGGGGGGTAGGCTAGCTTAGCAGGCACTCACAATCCCGTCAAATCCTGTGGAGCTACAATTCTACCACAGAGAGGAGCTCCAGGGCGGGGTGTTTGGTGTCCAGAGCTGGTGACCCACTCCATCCCTGACTGCCAAGATGATGCTGGAAGCAGTTCACAATAACAAGGTCTGAATGTGCCATTTTTGTCCAGCTGACATGTAACTAGGCCAGAGCTATGTTCCACTGAATTCTACATAGAGCAGGCCCCACACAAGTTTGCAAAGACCAGGCAGTGTTGTTTTCCCTGTTCTACAGAGGGGGAAATGGAGGCCCAGAGAGGAGAATGACATGGCCAACGTCCTCCACAACTTTGTCACTGAGCAGAGCCCAAGAGCTCTGGTTCTTTTTTGTCTTGTTCCTTGCCTGCTGAGCTGCCTGGCAAAGCCGGCCTTGGCTCACTTGGCGTCATTTGTAAAACATTCCACTCTGACATATGCAGTGCCTCGAGGGTGGTGATGGGAGATGCTGTGCTCTAGTAGCTAGCGCACGGCCCTGGCAATAAGGAGATCCATGGTCTCACCCTGCTTGTGACCTTGGGGAGCTCTCTCTGTACCACTGCTTTATCAGCGGAAGTCTATGGCTCACTTCAAGGTGTAATTTTCCCACTGAAATCAACCACTGTGTTGTCTAAGTAGGACTAACTGGCCTGAAGAAGAGCTCCAAAGCTTGTCTTTCACACCAATGGGAGTTGGTCCAATAAACACTATTGCCTTCCACACCCGGCTTTTCTCAGAACTAAATGTGATGGTTAAAATGCTGATGTCCTAGCAAGTGCAAGCAATATCACAGTGGATGCTTCCCTGCTCTGAAGCGGCCAAATAAAATTAAAACAGCCGTTTTGAGAAAGCTGAAGAGCCTGTAGAAACGGGGCCTTGTGACTAGCAAGCTCTCCCTCCCACCATTTCTTCAGTGCCTGAGTGATGAATGGACTTTAGAAGCACAATGGCGATTGACTAACCAGCTTATGCCCATGGCAGATCAATGATGTTCACTAAAACAGTGGCAGCTGGCTAAGCCATTAACAAGAGACCAGAGAAATCAATGCCAAAAAAACCAGAGTGGGACAAATGATGGTCCCAGCCAGGTAGGGTTCTTGGCATTCATTCTTCTTTGTTCTTTGCTGATGAGTTGCCAACAAACAGCCAAACTCAAACCTAACGCAATGGATCTTACTCCTTACAAAGATTCCATAATGTGCATGTTACCCCGATGAGGATTCACGTCATCTTAGTTATTTTGGCCCAGATCCTCAAAGGATGCTCAACTCGCATTGGGGCTGGAATGCCACCGGCTCACAGAAATGCTAGTGCTGATCCACCTGCCTTTCTAGATGGAATGGGGGAAAAAAAGAAGAGAGACACAATCTCTTGGTCCCTTTGTAATCAAGGGTGATTATTTGGGGAACAATTTCCCTCTGTGTTTCCAGATCCTTCTTTCTAAGCAACAATTGCAGCTGCAATTTAATAGCCAGTGGTGGGCGCAGCAGAAAATGGGTCAGGCACATTGGACACCATGTGCTTTTCCTTCCTTTTGCACTTGTTAGCGCAGCCCAGAGGGTAAACAAAAGCCCTGTCTCCCCAGCAACGCAGTCAGCTACCAGTGCGCATGCGGTGCCAAGCTCAAGGTGAGTGGAGCAGCCTCATATGCAATGGGAGAAAGGAAAAATGGGCCAGAGGATGCTTCAGAGACACACACTAAAGCAGCAGATAGGAACAACAGCTCTGCAACAAACTACATTGGGAGAGGTAATAATTAATATGAGCTGCCTATTACACAAGGAGGTGTACTGGGGGTTCCCCGATCATTCCCTTCTGCTGCATGCATTCAGTATCTCCCAGAGGCCCCCTTATGCTGGATACTGGACAGACAGAGCGTGGCCCACACCTTAATTATATTGCTCCATTCACATCATGTGAAGCCTCTGACACCAGCCACTGTCAGACTCCAAGATAAATGGCTAGATGGACCATTGGGCTGAGCCGGTGTGGCTGTTCTGATGTTCGAAGAGCTGAAACTCATGGGTGAGGGATGTGAAAGTTCCTCTTCCTCAGAGGGTATAAGTTGGGTAGAACAACCATTCCACTGCCTTAACTCACACGCTAGCAGCTCGAGCATTTAGCTTTGGAAGTCCCTGCTGCATCTATCCAAGATGGTGGCCATCACAGAGCCAGCTCCTTCACTAAAGAGTTTATGTTTTAAATAGCTGAAAGAAAGAAAGGATGGATATCCCCATTCTGCTGCTGGACAAGGGAAATACAGAGATTGACAGACTCACAACACAGATAGGAGCAGAGAGCTCTCAGTTTGGTACCTTATCCATTGGTCCATACTGCCTCCCTGAGCCCAGCTATGATTCTGGAAGAGAGTAGACCATAGCCTGGGGTCATTGGCATGGGATCATGTCTAGGAGGGTAGAGAACTCAGAATTTCAGGAGGGATTCGATGGGAGAAGACAAAACACGTGGAGGAAGGAATGAAGATGGATGTCTTGAATCTCTCCTTTCCTGCTTGGTCACTAAACTCTGCCTACGTACCTGCTGTCTGTTGCCTCTAACAGGCTGTTTCCACTCAACAGTGAGGCTCACTTTGAACAATAAAGAGCTACCTTTTTCCCCTGTTTGAATCCATTTAATTTCCCTGGACTTCAGCAAAGTTTCAAGGGAGCATATCTGAGCTCAGGAAAGAAAATCCCTTGGTGTTAATTTCAGATGCATTGCTTGCTTACGTGGGCAGGAGCCCTGATTGACCAGCCCTCTGCTGCAACCAACAAAGCGTGCTACTTCCCAGAGCCAGGAATTGAACCAGGAGTCCTGAGTTTGTCCCCTGCTCTAACCACTAGTCCCCACATTCTTCCCAAAGCCAGGAATAGATCCAAGAGGGTCTTAAATGTCGGTGCTTGTTCTTCCTTTCTTTCTCCACCTGAGATGCAAGAGCCTGAACATTTTTTTTAACGTCTTTGACTTTCTACAGGCAAGACACCTTTGTGCATGAACTAAGAAAATATTGATCTGTGTCTTGAACAAGCTCCTGAAGGGGTTCTTGTGAATAAAGGTTTTTTACAGAGCTCCAAACAGGCTGTATTTTGCTCTGCTGTTTCCCATAACAGGTCTTCAACCGTGGATGGGGTTTTTTTTGGTACTTTATGATTGTTTCTTTTCACATAACAAGCAATAAAAGCCGGAAATGCCAGACTGCTGGACTCCTCTATGTCATGGGCTTAGGTTGTGCTCACCATTATTTTAGCAGCTCAGCTCTGTGGCATGTAAATCCTGCTTGCATTCCCTGGGTGGGCACAGTAAAAATGAATAACAGCCAGGAGGTGGTTTGTTTTTGTTTTTGTTTTTTTCACTTTTTCTTTTCTTCTGTTCTTGTATCTGTAACTTTTCAAAAACTTTGGCAACTTTACTGCACCTTGGTAAACTACCAGCAACACCCTCCTGTTCTGTGCATTCACCCAACCTATTTTTATGCGGTTCCATGTGTATCGTGGCTTCCTCCAGTGGATACTCCACACAGGATAATACCTTACTACTTCTGACAGGAAAGAGAGCAACTCCCTTAGCTTACGTGACAGAGGTCTGCCCTGTGACTGGGTTGTGGGGCCAAACCCTGCGATGGGTTGTTACACATGCAAAGCAGAAGCCCAGATTTCAGTGGGAGAATGAAGTTGCTGAACTTACTGGAACTTATGGGCACACCACAGTGGACTGGGTTTGAATTTATCTTTTAGAAAAACCAGCAGTAAACCAAAAATCATTCATGCTTACTTGCTGGATACATCCTGCCTGGTTATTTAGCTGCCTGACTGGTTCTCCATATGTTGACGGGGTCTTGTCTAAGACCTGAATTGGATGATCCATAGGATATTTATCCTTTGGTTGCCCTGGAAACCACAGAGGATCTGTCTACAAGATTTAGATACTGTAGTCTTTGCTTCCTGGCATAAATTGTTGTACAGCTACAACAGTTCACACCAGAGGCAGTTGTGTATCAGTGGTGCACAAACTAATTCTTCTGTAATCCAGAACACAGTACATTTCAATCACCTCCTTTACCCTCAGAGCCTTTAAAAGAATCCATTAACTGGGTTTCAGAGTGTCCCAAATGCCTTGTTTTACAGAAGGGGAAACTGAGGCACAAAGAGGGGAAAGTGACTCAGGAGAGGCAGCAGCAAGACCAGAACTCACATTTGCAGAGTCCTCTGGCCAGGCACAACCCACTGGGCCCCAGCATGGAAAGGCAGAATGGAAGGCTGTTTCTCAACCTGCCCAGCATTTGCCCAACTCTCTCTACACGCCACTAAGCGAGCTGTCACTCTGCTCTCCAAGACAGAAATTGTCGCTCTTCCAAAAGCTTCCAGGCTAAAAAGCAGCTGAGCAAAGGGCCTCTGCAAACCCCTTTCCCTGAGCAACGTGTCAGAAGCTAATTGGAACCGTGAATTTCTTCATTAAGGGGAGCTGAGGTTTGCCCGGGGCTGTTTGAGTGGAATTAGACTGCGCCAGGTTCCCATGACTGGCACAGGTGTCATTCCTGTCTGTGCATATGCCAAGCTAGTTATTGTCGTTAGGGGAGGTAAATGGAGCCTTATTGAATCACAGCTGCTGTGCTGTTAATAACTTCCCTATTTATTAGCATCAATTACTGCGCTACCTACCTCGAGAGTCTCACCCAGTCTATGCCAAGGGCTGTGGTGTGCAAGCTGAATGAGTTAGGATATGGGCTTTGCCGGTTCCCCTTGCCGTGGCAGTAGTTTGTGTGTAGCTCAGCAGCCTGGCTAGGTCGGTCTGTCTGTCTGTCTTGGAACATTTACCAGGCTGAGAACAAATCTACAAGTTCTTAGCACGCAGGGGTCCTGAGTGCCAGGCCTTTGCTCTAACCAGTAGCCAATGCTACTTCTCACCGTGAAGGACAGAACTGAGCAATCTTAACCCTGTCTGCTTCTTTAACCCCATCCCATACTTGCCACCAAAAGCCAGCATTAGAATCCAGGAGTCTTGACTCCCACTCCCTTAAACCCTTGCAAGAAGACAGCCACACATGACCAAGGAATCGTGAGTCTTTGTTCCAGCCACTAGACCATGCTTTATTCTTGGAGTTCAGGTCTGAACCCAGGAGTCCTGACCCCAGCCCACCTGCTCTAACTGTTCAACAACACTCTCTCCTGTGACAGGAGCCCCAGATACAGTCTGAAATTATGTGACCACTGGGAACTTTTGACTCTCCTTCCTGGTCAGTGCAGCAGCAAGCAGCAAAAACCATCCACATGTGAAGACCTAAACCCAGCCTAATTGCATGAGGGTTCCAGCTAATCACCCAGCTCCCAGCTTTACACCCCAGAAACAGAGCATCTTAAACTGCTCAAGGGTCCCTTGGACAGTGTAAGTTCATCATTATGTTTGCAATTTCTGCATAGGAAGGTGGACACAGGGCTGTAACTAGGGTGGGGCAAACGGGACAAAGCTCCGGGTGCCAAATTTTAAAGAGTGCTGCTGGACCCTACCTGGCCCTGAAGAGGAACGTGCTGAAGGCACATTCCTCCCGGAGCTAGGCTGGGGCTGGGGGAAGTCATCTCCTGCCCCGTTCTTGAGCATGCTTAGGCTGCACACCACTTCAGCCAGAGCAGCTCCAGCCTCCTGGCCCGGACCCATGGCCAGGTAAGGGCACCCCGGCCCTGCTGGCCGTGCTCACTTTCCCCTCCACCCAGCGAGCATGGCCAGTGCCTGATGGGGGAGTGCCTTTCTCCTCCACCTGGCAACTATGGCCAGTGCCAGGCAGGGGGTGCCTTTCCTCCCTGCCTGGTGCTGGCTTTGCTTGCTGGGTGGAGGGGAAAGGTACCCCCCAGCCTGGCGCTGCAGCTGTGCTTGCTGGGTGAAGGTGAAAGCGCTCACTGAGGGTCCCTGCCAGGCAGCGGGAAAAGAGCCCCCACTCGGGTTCCCTGCCAGCTGGCGGGGAAAGCCCCCACCAAGGGTCTCTGCTAGATGGCTGGGAAGGCAGTCTGCTGGGAGACTCCCCAGTGGCTGAGGCTGGATCAGGGCCCGGGGGGGGTGCATGTCCAGGGCTGCTTGCCCCGGGCACCGATTTGTCTAGTTACAGCTCTGCGTGGACATGTGCCAGTCTCAGCAGAGATTTCCCCGAACATGTCCACAAAAAACACACTGGTTTAATATAGAATAGGTTCATTAGCTGCAGAAAGGTGGATTTGAAGTGAATATAAGTAGCAGAAACAGAGATTAAAGTTGTTTACCATGAGAAAGAAAAAGAGAAACGCAGAGTAAATTCTGCCAAGTTCCAGAAGGGTAGCCGTATTAGTGTAGTTCAGCAAAACCAACAAGGAGTCCTGTGGCACATAAAGACTAACAAGTTTATTGCATGAGCTTTTGTGGGAGAAAATCCCACTTTGTCAGATGGATTTTCTCCCAGGAAAGCTCATGCAATAAATAAATTTGTTAATCTTTAAGTGCCACAGGACTCCTTGTTAGTCTAAATTCTGATGTTAACATACCAAGCAAGATTTGAACTGAGCAATCTCTTACTGTAACAGATGTTCCAGGCAGCTTGCGTTTCTTCAATAAACATGCTGGCCTCCCTTCCATCCTGAGACCAGTCACCTAGAAAAACTCTTTGTCTTCCAGCTGTTGAGTTGGGGTAAGAGGCCACATGATGATGTCACTGACCCTCATATCCTTTCTTACAGTTGCTAGAAATCTTCTTACTATGACATGGGGTCAGGCAAGGCCCCCTCATCTCTGTTGTCTCAGTGCTCTCACTAAGAAGTCTCTGTCTGGCCAGTGATGTCTGCTCCTTTTTTGCAAGTGAAAGACCAGATGTGGGTGTCTTCCAACCTCCCAGCCTATTTCAGTAACACATGTAGCAACGCATCAAGACTTCACGTAAAATCCAACCTGAGAGTAAGTTTCAGCAGATCAAGACATCTTAAATGACACCTCACAAGGCCCGTATTGTAGAGAACATACTGTAATTTGCTGACAGTGGTGAATATGCAGGCTCATTTTGAGGCTTGGAGTGTCACACTCCCTCCTTAGCAGAAAGCCAGGGCTCATTCACAGAAGGGGAAAGCTTGTTGAACAGGACAAGTTCCCGGGAAGCCTCTCTTGGCTGATCACAAGGACTGATCGCAAAAACTGAGACATTTGCCTACAGGATCGGAGCTCAATCCAAACACCTCCAAACTCAGGCCTGGTTGGACTCTTAATTCTGGGCTAGGCCCATCTGTCCCAGAGACAGACCCTACCCCATATTCATGGCATAGGACTGTGGAGCTAAACAACTGTGTGTAGCACCTTGTGCTCCCTTTGGCTAGGAACAGCTGGACTCTTTGCCCACTGCGACCTGCAGTTCCTTATGGCAGACACTAGGAGTGTTCATACCTGTTAGCGAAATTGCCTGCTTAGTCATTGTAATAGGAGCAGTGGACCCAGGCCTGGGAGAAACTGCTTATTACCCTGAGGTATGCCTATGCTGGAGCCTTAGGTCGATTTAACCTGCCTTAAGTTGACCTAATGAACTCCCTGGTCACATTTAGAATTTATTAAGTTGACTTAAGCACTTGCTTAAGTCACTTAATAACAGCTGCCCTGAAAGTCGACTTAAGGGTTAAGTTGACTTTAGATGGCAGGAAGGGTCTGAGGCCTTGCCCCGACCCTGCCCCAGGTCCCAATCTGGCTCCAGGGGCGCGATCCAGCCCTAGCCACCACTGAGAAGTGTCTGGGATCTGGATCCAGCCCCAAGCCACCTGCTTCTTGGGGCAAGGAGCTCAGAGCTGGCCCCAGCTGCCGTCGGGATGCAGCTGGGAGCCCGATCTGGCCCCAAGTTGCTTGCTGTAAATAGCAGATGGCTAGGAGTCGGATCCAGCCCCGAGCTGCTTGCCGCAAGCAGCTTGGGGTCACATTGGGCTCCGAGACACCTGCTGGCCACAGCAAGAGCCAGCTCTGAGCCCCTTGCTGATTGCGGCAACTTCCGGCAAGCAGCTTGGGGATGGATTGGGCTCCAAGCTTCTTGCCAGCATCATCTGTGTCTGGATTGGGCCTCCAGAGTCAGAATGAGCCCCCAAAGCTGGATCAGGACCCAGGGCAGGGCAGGGGGCAGGGTATGTCGACATACACTTAAGTCGACTTAACAAGGTTGACTTTAAGTTGACTTCAAGTCCACCTTCTTAAGTCGACTTAAAAGAGCCCCCCAATGTAGACATAGCCCTAGAGGAGAATGGGTGAGTGAGTCTATGAGGGAAGGAAAACCAGGTCTTATTTTTTGCATGGAAAATTGTTTAAATTATTGCTAGGAGCCAAGTGCTGGGGGAGGGTGCAAAAGAGTCACTCAGCTTAGCTGAGCTCTGGACTGAGTCTTGTGGCCTGCTCCTCCACCCCACACAGTCAGTCACAGACAGATCTAGAGCCCTGCCTGTGAGGTAACCAAGCTCTTCACAGTTGTTCACCCATTCACTTGTCCCACAGCAGCAGAGGCACAGCATACAAGGAGGCCGAGGCTGCAGTTCCCAAGGGTGTGCAAGTACCAAGGCTTGAATGTGGGCACCAGGGGTACTATGCACCCGAGGGCCCATTTGAGGTGCTTCAGTTCTAGTTTTGGCTCCACTGCAAAGAACTTCTGCTAAACCCAGGAGGTACTTGAGCTCCAGCCTCTGGGCACATGCACAGCTGTCTCCACCTCGGTGTCCGGTGCCCATCATAGAATCATAGGGTTGGAAGGGACCTCATGAGGGCACCTAGTCCAACCCCTTGCTAAAAGCAGGACCACTCCCACATCCCAGCTAGGGTTTTGTGTAACTGGGCCTTAAATGTTTCCACAGATGGAGATTCCACCACCTCCCTAGATAAACCCATTCCAGTGCTTCACCACCTTCCTAGTGAGGAAGTTAATCCCAACCTCGACCTCCCCAGCAGCAGTTTGAAACCATTGTTCCTTGTTTTGTCTTCTGGCACCACTGAGAACAGCCTAGCTCCCTCCTCTTTGGAGCATCCCTTTGAGCAGCTGAAGGTTGCTATCAAATCCCCTCTCAGTCTTCTCTTCTGCAGACTAAATAAGCCTCGTTCCTTCATTCTGTCCTCGTAAGTCATGTGCCCCAACCCCCTAATCATTTTTGTTGTCCTCTGCCGGACTCTTTCTAATTTGTCAACATCCTTTCCATAGTCCGGAGCCCAAAACTGGACACAGTATTCCAGGTGCGGCCTCACCAGGGCCAAATAGCACCTGAGCCCAAGGGCCATCAACCCACAGGATGACAGGCCTTCCGCCATTGAAGTCGTGGGTGGGGATTGCATCTGCAAGGCATGAGCTAAGGCCACTGGCCAGATCAGCTGCCATTCAAAAGACAGCTGTGCCCTTCTTATACCTCCCAGCTTCGTGGTTAGAGTCCCTGCCTGGGCTACACGAGACCCAGGTTTGATTTTGCCTGTAGGCACTGGGGTTAGAAAGGGCACAGGGGGCTCCCATCTCTCCACAGAACTGTAACCTTTGTGCAAGAGGATAGTCTGAAACTGAGGTCCCCCATCAGTCTCCTGTTGAAGCCGTTCCATTGGGGATGAACGTGGGAAGTGGTGAGAGACGACTTCCTACTGAGCAAGCTCCTAACACTAGCCCTACAAGCCCCCATAGTCTTTGTGTCACAAGCGCAGCTGGAGGTGCCTCTCTGTGTGTGCGGGGCAGGGCTTAGCACCTGGTCCTCCAGTCAGCATCGCCAACTTGGCCAGTTCCCCACTGAGGGAATTGCTTTCTATGGTGCCCATCTCTCCCCATGCGTCACACGGGAGCTGAGGCACCTCTTTCAGGCTTTGTCAATGACAGCATCATTCCTGCAGTTTCATAGGCACTGGGAGGGGAGCAACGCAGCGCCCCATGTCCCTTTGTGAGGCTGGACCAAAGTGACTTGGCATGTTGGAAATCTGGGGGGAGGAGAGGGAGCTGACCCTTCCTCTTTGCAGTCCCACCTTAGAGCCCCAACCACTGGACAGTCTTTCCTGAGGAGTTTTACAGCTGGCTTCCTCGGAAGCAGGGCTGGAGCCCACAGCCAGGTGGCCAAATGAAGAGCAAGACTGAGCCAGCCACTGTTTCCCCACTTAAATCAGATCCACAGGTCTTTCCCCCTGAGAGCCAGGAAGGGACTGTGGGGTGTGACTTGGAGCATTCAGCTGAGCTCTGCAGCTCTTTGGCCTTCAGAGTGAAACCTAGGGGGAGGCAAAGCCACCTAGATCAAACCAGCCAGGAGGCTGGCCAAAGCCCATACCTGTCTGTGTTGCAATAACACCTAGAGGCCCCAAGTGAGATGACAGAGGGGCTCTCTGTGCTGGGAGCTGTACACAGTGTGGGAAACAGGCCGTGGTTTGGAGAGCTCAAACTAACCTGGCAAGAGAGACAAAACAGAAGGGAAACTGAGGCACAGAGAGTCTCTTCTTTATTTATTGTACCTGCCCTTCATTCCCTGGTAACTTGTGGGTACCTGACAATACCTGATTATCCTTCTTAGGTTGTGCCTGCCCTGTGGGGCTATGGCAGCAGCAGGAGGGGTGTGATCTGGGGTCTGTTCTGCCTCATACATCACTTTGGCACTTCTCCCTTCTGCAGTCAGAGCTGTGGATCTCAGTCACACTGGCTGAGCACCTGCTCCCTCAGGCATGATTTGGGCCCAAACCTGAGGGTTTGCCAGGCCCCACAACTTCCACCAATTTTGAGGAGGGGACTGGGACACAGGTGGAGGAAAGGAAAGGAACAGACTTAAAGCCCAAAAGTAGCTTTACAGTGAGATGCCCGGCCCCACAAAGGCTGGATTCTGAAAGCTGCAGAGCATCCGCTACTGGTAATCTAGGGTGCTCGGCCATCTCCAGAGGCTATATGCACCTTCAGTGAGTAGGGCCCACAGACAGGATCAGGCCCCTCTGATTTTACCTCCTGCCCGTACAGGGAGGGAGGTGCAGTGGAAAGATGAGCTCTGTAAGAGAGTGCCCCACTCCAGGCTTTCTGCTGTCCTAGCACTTAATGCCTCAACCCTGCCTTGCACATTAAGGTCACTGGCTAAGCCATGGGCTTTGCCGACCTGGGATCCTATTACAGAACCAGAGAGGAAAAGAATTTTTAGGACTAAGCTGCTTGTGCCAAATTTGGATGGAATTAAGGGAATCGCTCCTCAGCAATATTATGCCATGGAAACACCCCTGCTCCACTCCTCCCCGAGAGGAAGGGAGGGCGGTGAGAGGGAGAGAGAGAACGCCGCGAGCAAGCTGTTTCTGGGACAAGCTCCCATGCACATTATGCGATCGCCACCCTATGAAGAAAGGCTGGACTAGGATTCCCATGTCACAACCTGGGAAACTGAGGCACAGAGCATTTACAAGGTCACCCAGTGGCTCAGGGCTGGGAATAGCACCCAGACACCCTGCATTTGGCTGTGCTAACCCCTACAGTGCACTGTCTTCAAATGTAGAAGTGCCACACCAAATCCAACTGCACATGGGCAGTTGGTGGGACACACAGGATCCTGTTATGGCACTAGCAAGGCTGACTGAATGAATGTTGCACAAGAGTGAAGAAGCTTGACTGGGTGCTCAGAAGGTGCCTTGTGACTTCACAATCATGATTTATAATCCCCTGGTTTGATCAGTAGGTCTCAGCCCCCTGCAAAGGATGACAGCATCACTGTTGCTAGATGGGGAAACTGAGGCACAGGGGAACTAAATGACTGGCCCACATAGCACCAAACGTACAATCCATGTATTTAGAGCCCCAGGACAACACATTATCTGCTAGGTCACAGGCAAACACCTGGCAGAGTTTAGGATCGAGCCCAAAGAGCCCTGACTTCCACCTTCCTTAATAAACCCATCTAGATACACTTGCTGGGTCCACTCCTCTCATTCAGACCTGCGTCCATCCGACCCAGTGAAGTTACAGCACCACAAGGACAGTGAATCCCAATCAGACAGTCTCTTGCCCTGCTGATCACATGACTCAATAGGCAGCCACCCAAGGCTTGGTCTATATATGAAGTTAAGCCTCAATGCACTGGCTTTTTCCAGCGTGCCAGCCAAAGAGGTGCTTAAAGGGACAAGTATAGAAGCCTCCAAGCCCCACTTAACGCAGCTCAGTGGTACAGTGTGCTAATACACAGCCTTTCACATCCCCTGCCTGGATTTCAGCCTAGGCATGTCATAGCAAGACGAGAGGAGAGCAGTGAAGGACTAAAAGTTAACACTTTGCTCAGCAGGGAGGGCATGACCCTAGGCAGCGAGCCAAAACAGTAGGGGTGGGTGTAACTTGGAGTCACCTAGCCTGACTCTTCCTCAGAGGTGCCCCAGGGAAGTCATTGTGGTCACCTTTCTGGGGCTCCTATTCCAGCAGACAACTTCCCTGGAAGGCTTCCTTGCTGCCAGGGACTGCTCCATACCCCAATGTGCCTCAGCTGATTCCCTCTCCTTCTTTGTGCTCTTGCCTTGAAGCTGTGCACAGTCTTGGACCACAGCCCTCTCCATATTCAGCTCCCTAAGCATCTCTGCCTGCCTTATCCCCTCCTTTGTGCTTTCTCAGGACTCCTTCCATCTCTTTTATGCACTGTGGGGCCAGAGTGGCACACACACCCTCACTGGTACCAGGCATGCAATGAACAGGACTGATGCTCGCTTGGTCTGATGGGCAGCAGTGTAGCATCCCTCCCCTGACAGATCAGGTCAGGACATGGGAAGCCCCCAGGCTGATATTAGGCAGAGCCAGCTGCAAACCACGGGGTGTATCTGTGTGTCTAGCAGTCTCGGCCCAGAACCCCCTGCAGAGTCTCTACAGCCCAGCCCCATTGCATGTCTGTGACCTAAGGAACTGGAAGCTAAGGGCAGTGCCCACCTAAGGATACATGAATGTGGCAGATTCCTGTGGCACCCTCTAGAACCAGAGTCTCAAACTCAAATCATCATGAGGGCTGCATGAGGACTAGTACATTAGCCGGAGGGCTGCACCACTGAATCCTTTTCATACAACAATATCGCAAATATCAATAAAGATAGTGTTGTGGGCCGCAGGAAATAAGTGTAGGGGCTGCATGTGGTCTGCAGGCTGCAAGGTTGAGACCCCTGCTGTAGAAGGTCAAGGCACTGGGACAAACAGCAGGAAAGTGCTCTGTGGTTTGTTCTTTAGCTGAAGAAAAGTGTGGAGCATGAGAAGAAAAGGGGAGCTCAGGTGGAAGAGTAGTGGCTTGAATGGGGGAAGCAAGGGCATTGCAAGGAGTGGGGGAACAACAGGGATTTCTGGTGGGAGGTTTGAGGAAAGTGCCCTGCTTGGGGATTCTGACATTTCAACTAAAATGCACACGAACCCACAAATGCACCCCCTGCAAAAATATGCATGCACAGGTGCACAAAGAAACTGTGGTGCAATGAACATAGACAGGGCTGCCATCAGCTGGGTTCATACAGCTTAAAAGGCAGCTCTTCTTGCACTGTGATAGCTAAAGGCCGGGACCCACCACTAGAAGTCAGCATGTGACACACACCTGTGCATTCACATAGACACACAGGTTCACACCTGTGAAGGCGCGCGCACACACACACACACACACACACACACACACACACAGAGGGTGAGTTCTCTGTGCATCTCCCAGCAGGTTCCCTGAGTTAGACAGGCCTCCAAAAAGAAGGCAAACTGCAGCGGCTTTCACTGGTCTGAGCTCTTTGCCTGCCTCGAGCTGGAGAGGTCACACATGCCATGTTCGGAGAGCCAAAAATCAAAGGTCGGTGACCATAAGGCACCATGCCCAAGAGCTTCATCTGACCCCAGTGCTGAGTGATTTTCCAACATGCTGGTCAGGATGGCCTGTGAAGCAGGCAGTCTTGTCTAGTGGGTAGAGGAGATTCCTATCTCTGCTACTCGTGGCCCCTCTCGGCCTTTTTCTGCTTGTGCTAAGCTCTCAAGGCAGGGCCTGTCTCTCACTCTGTGGCTGTGAGGCACCCAGGGGCCCTGATCTCTGTTGGGGTCTCTAGATGTTAGTTTGATACATCCTGTAAGAAAGGGCAGGACAGAGGACAGCAGAGGGGGCTAGCTGTTTTCTCCAAGCAAAGCTCATCTTGTCCCTGATCCCCATCTGAGCAGAGAGAGTCCAGTTGCTCAGCCGGGACCTATCACCATCTAAAGTCAACCATGAGTATTTGCAAACAGCCAGCGCCCCCACCCACTGCAATGCAAAGTAAAAAGTGGTCCGCTCGCCTGAGTCCCATACCTGCTTTCCCAACAGTTCTGGCCCATGTGTTGATGGCCATTGGAGCTCAGGAACCTAAAAATCGGATAATCCGGCCTAGATCCTCAGCGAGCTTATTTCCCCTCTCTCCTCATTAATGTGTTCACTTTGGCCGGGAGCTTTTCCCACTGACCCAATGCTCTTTACTATTTCAGTCCCCAGAATAAAGAGATTGAGGGATTAAAGCCCAGCAACGTCCTTGGATCAGAACATGCAGGTAAGAACATTGCAAGGGAGGGTGGAGGGTTTGGGGGGGTGCTGGTGAAAACAAGGCTGTGGTGGGGGACAGGCGGAGAGGGAAGCTGCCCACTGCTTGGAATGAGCCTGTTGATAATTCAAGCCCTGCCGTCAAAGCTGGGAGGCAGTAGGACACCACAGTGTCCGTCTTCATGCAAACACCGTGACACGCCTCTTCATGCAGGCATTGCTACATAAACCTAGCTCTTGCACACTGGCTGCTGATCTGGAGCACCTGTGTTTAAAGATGAATTAAGGCCCTGCTTCCTCCACCAACCAGAGGCCTTCATGTATCATTAGACCCAGGCGCTACAGCAGTTTCTGGCTTTTTCAGCCCAATGTAGACAACCAGGGGCCAGGCCCCAGGGTGTTCTCAGGATAGCGCCTGACCAACCGCAGTGTCGCCGACTCCTGATTTTGTCCTGACTCATACGATATTTAGTGTTTTCCTTCAAGCCCCAGCTCCTGGAGTCCAGTGGATCTGGGGTGATTTCTATCTCCCTTCTTAAAGAAAAAGTAAGTTTCTAGCCCTCATGGCAGGGGAGACAAAGCTTCCAAATGTGACCACCAGGGCACCTGTGGACTGAAAAGGCAGATAAGAAGAGGGCCATGTTTTGACATGATCTCCTGGTCTGAATGCCAGTCTCATGATTCCTGGTGAACCTGACTCATGATTTTTTAACTCAGGTGGCACCAACAAGACCAGCAGAAAGACAGCAGGTGGCTTGGGAGTTCTGAGCCATGGCCAGCATCCCACTGGGCTCCTTGGAACCAGCAGGGGATGCTTTGCCAGCCATCCAAGTGCATTGGTGGCTCAAAGAGGGGGAAAGGGCAGAGAAGAGAGGGGAATGCGAGAGGGGCAGGGATTCAGGAAAACAACAAGCTGTGGGGTTCTCATCCAAGTAATAACAGGAAACCAGTGGGGGATGACTACGGCAGTAAAGCACGGAGGGGCCAGGGAGCACCACATTTTGTGCTAGCCACCCTACAGTCTTCAGATGCCACTGATTTCCCAGCCCTTCCAGAACTGGAGCCATTCCATGACCACTTATTCCCAAATGACTTGCTTAGCATATAAGCAGGGCAGTCCATGGGCTCGGTGCTGTGCATTCATGGGTGATGGGCAACAGCCTTTTTTCCCCACCCAGGGTGGATGTGGAATTAGTACAACATGTTCATTCATATTCAGCTGGAGCATCTCTCTCTCTATATAAATATCTATCTATCTCCATGCACACCCTATGATCTGTTCTTCATCCTCCTTCAATTGCTTTAGCCACTTCTTCTTTCATTCTAATTTTCTAAGAAAAGCCTGTAGCCATCCAGTTGGTGCCTCTCCAGTCAGGCGTAACAGAGTGAAAAATTGCACACCTCCAAGCCCTGTAGCTAAAATGACCTAATCCGTGGTGTAGATATGGCTAGGTCGACAGAAGCGTTGTTCCATCAATCTAGCTAGCGCTGTTCATGGAGACAGAGTTGCTACAGCTGCAGAAAAAACTCTTCTGTCACCGTAGGGTGTGTATGTCTGCACTACAGGCTCAAATAAGACGCAACCCCAGAGCTATGCTGTTGCGTCCTCTACCCTGGTGTAGACAAGCAAACAAAGAGAGACAGTCTCTGCTCCAAAGATCTTGCAGCCTAAATATACAAGGAAGAAGGTGAAAGGTCCATTAACCCTATTCTACATATGGGTAAACTGAGGCACAGAGTGATGTAGTGGTCTCATCCGAGGTCATATAGGGAGCCAGCAGCACAACTGGAAAGTTACTCCAGCTCACCAGTCCAGCGTCTGAGCAACGAGACCATCCTTCTCTTGAAATATGCAATAATTGATGGAGTGGAGGGAGTGCAGGAGATTTGGGGGTTATTTTGGCCTCCACCACTGGCCTGCTGCATGACTTGGGCAAGTCACTCCATAGTACCATCACTCACAGACATCATGCCTATCAAAGCCCCTCCTCCCCCAGAGCTCACTTCTCCCTCGACTCCTGAGAGAGGCCTCGAACTGTGCCAGGAGGGAAGGGGACATGAAGAAATCCAGGCCATCCCATGAAGCCCTGCAGACCACGTGGTTTGAAAAGCCTATCCACCTGAAGTGACAGTATGGAAAGCAGGGCAGGGTTGGGTACAGATGCTTCTCAGGGAGCTGCTTTTGTTGTTCATTGACTAACTGGGATGTCAGAGCAGCCCTGAGGCCTCAGACTCATCTCATGGGATATTCTTTGACTCCACTGTTCTGGAGATTGGTAGCCCATCCCATCCACAGGCTGGTGATTGGAAAGGGATGGCTGGCCCCTCACTGACACTGAGTGGGGTGATTAGCTGACATTTCTCAATCTCAAAGGGCAAGGGGAGAGTCAAGGAGAAATCAAGACTCTTAGAGTGACAGTTCCCAGGGCCAGTGGGGAGAGGCTGACACGCTAGGTCAGAACCACAGGAATCAGAGCCCAAGGGCACTAAGGCAGCACTAAGGCAGAATGGGGCTGGGGCTGGGTGCAGGGAGCAGCTGGGGAGAGCAAGGGGGATGCTGGGCAGGGCCTAATGCAGGGAGATGCCATCAGCCAAGAAGCCTTTCAGGCCGGATTGGGCAGGGGATTGTGACAGATGGGTGTGATGCTGGAAGAAGGGTCCTGTCACCTATAGCCTGCAGATGTGTGGTCACCGGAGGATCCATGCAGCACAGCCAGGCCTGGGCATGTCAGAAACAGCCAATGACTGTCCCTGACACCTCAGAGATGTTGTGTGAGGTCCCCAGGACCAGCAGCAGTGTTGGATATTCTCCTTCAACCTGTCCTATTTTTCCCTTAGTTTTTTTTTAATGGTGGCAATTTAATAAATGGTGTTTGCTTTGAACTTGCTGCTTCTCCCAGTGGGTCAGGGAAGCATCCAGGGCAGAGAGAGCACCCAAGAGTGGACACCCTCGCCTTGCCCTAAGTGACCATGACAGGACTGGGGGTTGATCCCCCCAGGAATCCTGGTGGGCACAGCCTCGTCAGGGTTATGAGGACCTTGTCACACAGGTGAGAGGGGAGACCTCAAGGTCAGACAGGCCACTGCGTAAAGGCAATGGGAGCAAGGGTTCAGATCCTTTCACTACCCAGCTCCACCAAGAGAATGCATGAGCCAGGAACATCCCCCTGCAGTAAAAAGACAGATGATGGCAGGATCTGAACAAGACTGTGTCCCACACGGTTCAGGGCCTCTTCAGACCACTAATAATAAAACCATTAATAGTCACTGCTCTTTGCTGAAGCACATCTGGCTGCATCCACTTGAGCCAGCAGAGATCATCTCATGCCCCTGCCCCATGCTCAGATGAAGGCAGCACCCTCCAGCAGCTGGTGCCAGCCTTTCCTTGCTCCACCACTTATAGCAGGGGTGGATGGCAGAGAGGAGAGCCTGAAGCTTAACTAGTCACTTTCGATTCTTCTCGTGCCTCTGCCGTCAGGGAGGTAGCATCTCATTAACAAGGGCCGCCTGCCTTAATGACAGCCTGGGCTGGCCATCTTTGGCTCAAAACCAGTGGCTAGGAAGAGCCCTGTAGCAAGGAAAAGCCCAAAATTTTCCACCTTTTGAGCGCAAAGGGTTTGAAACAGCTGGGCATGTATTGTTCTCCTCAGTAGTCGAGCCAGGCAGGAAGCAGTTTTCCCAGCCTGGGAAAATATTCAAGATTTTGAACTTTTTTCCTGGGCTGAAATGTCAGAATCCCCCAAAATTTCACAGATTGACAAAAGAAAAAAATGGACTTGGGCCAATCAGAATGGCTCAGTTCAATCATTTTAACCAGTTTGTTTCCATTTTGACCTTTGTAACATTAGGGGTTATTTTACTGTAATTTGCTGAAATTTTGAAACAAACATTCATGCTGAACGGGACTATTTTGTTCCAAATGAAACATGTCAAGCACTTCAAAAGCATGTATCTGTATGGGGTGGATGCGTGGACTGTAAGGTGGATAGAAAACTGGCTAGATCAACGGTCTCAGCATGTAGGAATCAATGGCTCTGTGTCAAGTTGGCAACCAGTAACGAGTGGTGTGCCCCTGGGGTCGGTCCTGGGGCGAGTTCTGTTCAACATTTTCATTAATGATCTGGATGATGGGATAGATTGCACACTTCGTAAGTTTGCGGATGACACCAAGCTGGGGGGAACGGTAGACGTTGGAGGGCAGGGACAGGATTCAGGGAGACCTACACAAATTGGAGCAGTGGGCCAATAGAAGTCTCATGAGGTTCAACAAGGACAAGTGCAAAATCCTGCACTTGGGATGGAAAAACCCCATGCACTGCTACAGGCTGGGGGGGTGATCAGCTAAGTAGCAGCAGTGTAGAAAAGGACCTGGGAGTCATGGTGGATGGGAAGCTGGACATGAGTCAGCAGTGTGCGCTTGCTGCCAAAAAGGCCAATGGCATACTGGGCTGCATCAGAAGCGTTACCAGCAGATCAAGGGATGTGATCATTCCCCTCTATTCTGCACTGGTGAGGCCACATCTGGAATATTGTGTCCGGTTTTGGACTCCCCGCTACAAAAAGGACACGGACAAATTAGAGAGAGTCCAGCAGAGGGCAACAAAAATTATCAAAGGGCTGGAGCACAAGCCCTATGAAGAAAGACTGAAGGAACTAGGCTTATTTAACCTGCAGAAGAGAAGATTGAGGGGGGATTTGATAGCAACCTTCAGCTTCCTGAAGGGATGCTCCAAGGAGGATGGAGCTCGACTGTTCTCAGTAGTAACAGAGGACAGAACGAGGAGCAATGGTTTCAAGTTACAGCTGGGGAGGTCGAGGCTGGATATTAGGAAAAACTTTCTTACTAGGCGAGTGGTGAAGCAGTGGAATAAGCTGCCTAGGGAGGTGGTGGAATCTCCGTCTTTGGAGATGTTTAAGGCCCGGCTGGACAAAACCCTGGATGGGGTAATCTAGTGGGAGTGGTCCTGCTTTTTGGCAGGGGGTTGGACTAGATGACCTCATGGGGTCCCTTCCAACCCTATGATTCTATGATTCTTTCTGAGTCAAAAAACTCATCAAAACCAGCCCATTTGCTTTTAGACTTTCAGTTTTGATAGACTGGCATTTTCTAGTGAAATGTCCTTTAAAAAATAAAACAAGCAGTTCTACCCATTATACAGATGAGGAAACTGAGGCATAGACCTGCCCAAAGTGACAGGACAGAGCCAGGGTCTCCTGCTCATCAACCCCTTGTGCTAGGCAAAGCTGCCCTTCCTATCAGCTCTGCTAATGTTCCCAGCAAACCCGCTGCATGTTGGTCCATTCGAGGACCTGCCAATGCTATGGTGCTTGGAAAGAGGCACTTGTCCTCTGACAGCAACATCAGTCAGATCCCAAAAGCCTGTGAGATTTTTCTGTTGCTATTTCCCTGCTCCCCGTGCACAGCCACACTGCATGGACAAAGACTTTCCCTTCTCAGGGTGGTGGTTGAATATTGTTCACTAATACCCCTTCCTTTCACCGTGGGTTAAACAATGTCCTGTTTCCTCACAGGGACGGAGCCAACAATCCAGTGATAATAAATTGCACAAGCCTGTAAATAGGCTTATAAAGGAAAGCAGCTGTTTGCATCCTTATTACTACTCAGTGCTTGCTGTCAGCCTAACAAAGCCACACCAGAATGGCACATCAGAAAAATCTTATTATGCACCTTTGCGGCTGTACAGTAAATAGCTTTCAAATTTCAAGCAGGGCCAGAACAAGATGGGAGCTGGAGGAAGAGTATGAGGGTGGTGAATCTGAGGGAGAAAAGAGAGATCAAGAGGTGATTTGAACATGGTGTGTAAGCACCTTTGCAGGGAGAAAACATTGGGCGCTAAATGTTCTTTAGTATAGCAAAGAAAAGCAGAAAAATGACCAATGGCTGGGCATCTAGGCTCGGCCAACGGATTAGAAATAAGGCACAGATTTGGGACAGCGAAGGTGATTAGCCATTGGAACAGGTGCCTAGAGGCAGGGGTGGATTCTCTGTCTGTTGTTTGTCTTCATATCAAGACAGGCTGCCTTTCTGAAAGACACGTCTAGCCAAACACGAGTTAGGGGGCTCCATACAAGGCCAACTGGGTTGAATTCCCTGGTCTGCGCAATGCAGAAGTTCAGACAAAATGGTTTGGTGATCCCTTCTGGCTTTAAACTCTATAAACCTAGGAAAGAGAAGGAGCAGGAGGTATGCGCAGGTAAACGCTGCCTGTTTGCACAAGTGAAACTCATGATTAGTCATCACAAGCAGGGCCACCCGTGTGCATGTCCATGGTAACCAAGCGTCCGTGCGTCAGTGGCCATGTGGTGTGAACAGTGAATTTAGGGGCAGAATTCCGTGGCTGCCATTCAGGAGCTGCCCCTGAAATTTTGCCCCAGATTGGGGCAGGAAACTGTGTTGGTTGACCATTAAATAACATGCTCCCCAAGATGCACCCTAAAGGAAGCCCTTCTTATAGTTTGGTATATCACTAGAGGAGCCCAAATGACCAGGCGCCAGATCACAACAGCCCTGAACTTTGGATCCCAACACTGACACCACAGCCAGAGACTTTTTTATGTAACGGATGACAAGACGCTTTGAAAAAAAACAAGGAATCGTGTGGCACTTAAAGACTAATCGATTTATTTTTCGCATGAGCTTTCATGGGAGAAAATTCCACTTTGTCAGATGCTTTGAAGATGGGTGAACTTCCAGGCATCCATCCCACCAACACAGGCAGCTCTGAGTCATCAGCTGAGGTCCTGAGCAGTGGGATTCAGGGAGACCCCCCAGGGGCTTTACATCCCCATGCCCCAGATCCAGACTGCTTGTGCCGGGGAGTCTGGAGCAACTCAGCTGACGTCATGGGAACCAGAAGATTATGCAGGTGGAGATGTGAGACAGAATGAGGCTTCTCCCCATCTGACTTGCAGAGTCTAAGCTGGTGATTCTCAGGGTCAATTTCTGGTCTAACGTCCACTGATCGCAACAGAATCACACCTCCTGCATGAGACACTGGATTCTGCCCCAGCCTTTTCCATCAGAAATGGCACCACACTGACCACAGTCATTGCAGTGCACCCACCAGTCCCCAAGCCACTCCACAGCCTGCACCCCCCATTCTGTTCTGGGGGCAACTCGTGCAAACACAGAGCAATGCAACGAGGACTGGGGGAGCAGAGATCTCTGGATGACCAGGCTCTATGGTGCACTACTAGAGTGTGAAAAGCCAGCAGGTCCCCAGAACCCTTTACAGACAGGTTTATTTTCCCTGGCTAACGTCATGGAGAGGTTGCAGGTGAGGTGATGAATAACTAGATTGTGGAGCCTATGGAATGGAAGAATCCCTGTGAAGTATTGCCCTGTCCTGTCCCAAGCAGGCCATGATGCCATGATTTTCCTGGCTCATGTGCCTCATTCTGGTCCAGGGGTCTCAAACTCAAATCACCACGAGGGCCACAGGAGGACTAGCAGAGGGCCGCACCACTGAAACCTTTCCATACAATGATATTGCAAATATCAGTAACAATCATGTCATTGTGGGCCACAGGAAATAGCTTTAGGGACGCATGTGGCCTGTGGGCCGCATGTTTGAGACCCCTGTTCTAGTCCTTCCAAGACAGCTAGGTACAGTCTGTTTTCATGGGGCTCATTAAACAGCCCCCAGGCAGGGTGTGGGCCAACATTGGATGGTCAGGGCCCTGCCTCCTCAGGCCTGAGATGTCAGCTCTCCACCCTTGCTCTTTCTTCCAACTCATTGCAGTGTCTCAAAGTCTGACAACAGTCGAGGCGTTGGGGTGGGGGTGGCCAGTGAACAGATAAAAAGATGTCTTTAATGTAACCATTAAATTTGCTTTTCTTTAACCACTCACCAAGAGTGCCTATTGCCCGCTCACATCGCTTTCCTTTTGCTGCAAAGGCTAATGAAACATCTGCAGTTTGCTGTTAACTCCTTGGTGTGTTCACTTGTGTTAGTTATGCACACATGCCGGCGTGCTTCTCCTTCCTCCTGCTTTTACAGACTCTACTTAATTAGGTGTAAGTAGAAAGTGAAAAAAAACCAAAAAACCCTGGATTAAAGGGGCATCTGAAAGCTCTCAGGCTCCCAGGATGATTTGCATGTTCTAAATACTTGGCAAGAATATACTGGAAATTAATTTAGAAAAGACACACATGAGAAAGAAAGAAAGAAAGAAAGAAAGAAAGAAAGAAAGAAAGAAAGAAAGAAAGAAAAAGAAACTGGAAAAAAGCAAATATAGTACCTATCTTCAAGAAAGGCAAAAAGGAGGATCCAGGGAATTACAGACCTGTCAGCCTCACCTCAATCCCTGGAAAAATCATGGAGCAGCTTCTCAAAGAATCCATCCTGAAACACTTGGAGGAACGTAGAGTAATCAGGAACAGTCAGCATGGATTTACCAAGGGTAAATCATGCCTGACCAACCTCATCGCCTTCTATGATGAGATGACTGGATTTGTGGATGCGGGAAGAGCCGTTGATGTGATATACCTTGACTTTAGCAAGGCTTTTGATACGGTTTCCCACAGCATTCTCATTGGCAAATTAAGGAAGTATGGGTTAGATGCATGGACTGTAAGGTGGATAGAAAACTGGCTAGAACAACGGTTTCAGCGTGTAGGAATCAATGGCTCCATGTCAAGTTGGCAGGCAGTAACAAGTGGTGTGCCCCAGGGGTCGGTCCTGGGGCCAGTTCTGTTCAATGTTTTCATTAATGATCTGGATGATGGGATAGATTGCACACTTAGTAAGTTTGCAGATGATACCAAACTGGGGGGAACGGTAGACACCCTAGAGGGCAGAGACAGGATTCAGGGAGACCTAGACAAACTGGAGCAGTGGGCCAAGAGGAATCTCATGAGGTTCAACAAGGGTAAGTGTAAAATCCTGCACTTGGGACGAAAAAACCCCATGTACTGCTACAGGCTGGGGAGTGATCAGCTAAATAGCAGCACTGGAGAAAAGGACCTGGGAGTCATGGTGGATGGGAAGCTGGATATGAGTCAGCAGTGTGCGCTTGCTGCCAGAAAGGCCAATAGCATACTGGGCTGCATCAGAAGAAGTGTTGCCAGCAGATTGAGGGATGTGATCATTCCCCTCTATTCTGCACTGGTGAGGCCACATCTGGAATACTGTGTCCAGTTTTGGGCTCCCCACTACAAAAAGGACATGGACAAATTAGAGAGAGTCCAGAGGAGGGCAACCAAAATGATCAAAGGGCTGGAGCACAAGCCCTATGAAGAAAGACTGAAGGAACTAGGCTTATTTAGCCTGCAGAAGAGAAGACTGAGGGGGGATTTGATAGCAACCTTCAACTACTTGAAGGGTTGCTCCAAGGAGGAGGGAGCTCGACTGTTCTCGGTAGTAACAGAGGGCAGAACGAGAAGCAATGGCTTCAAGTTACAGCTGGGGCGGTCCAGGCTGGATATTAGGAAAAACTTCCTTACTAGGCGAGTGGTGAAGCATTGGAATAAGTTGCCTAGGGAGGTGGTGGAGTCTCCATCTCTGGAGGTGTTCAAGTCCCAGCTGGACAAAACACTGACTGGGATGATCTAATGGGAGTGGTCCTGCTTTTTTTGGCAGGGGGTTGGACTAGATGACCTCGTGGGGTCCCTTCCAACCCTATGATTCTATGATTCTATGAAAGAAAAAGCTCTTTTGTGGATGACTTACAACAAGCATGATCAGTTTTTGATTCTCTTACACAAATGGGGAATATGATTTCTATGTCTATGTGCATATCAGCCATGTGAGAGGAGAATGAAGGGGAACTTGTTGCCCCTGTGTTGTGAATGAGACTTTGGAAGGCTACGCACAAAATAAGGGTTGCAGTTGCGATACAGAAGATGGTCAATCTGTGGTCTCTCTAAACTCTCTTTCTCTAAAATCAACAAGCCCACCACTTGAGGACGCCTGAGTCTTTCGTCATGGAAAGCTCAGGAACAGGCCTTTTGTGGAAGCCATATGGGAATGAAATGATGAACCATTGGCCAGAAGTCAGGCCTGAATGGGGCCCTTCACTTGGTGTATCAACTCCCAAAAGCGTTAACATCTGCAAGACTTTCCAAGGCTCAGGTCTCCAACTGTGTGGCAGGCATGAGTTGTCAGGATGATATCTCTGCAAAGCATGGCCTTGTACAGTGGCTCTTTCTGAGAGCACAGGAAACACTGGGAGTTTCTCCGCCACAGCCGAATTCTTCAGTTGAGGGAACAGTGACAAAAGGAAGAGGCCAGCCTGAGTTCAGGGCTGAGGCTAGGCTTCGATGAGCCCACTCCAGGAGTATCTGAGCTGCATCCCATGGGGTTTGTGGATCTGGTCCGTGAAGAAGGAAATTTGTATGGGATTGCAAAAGTCACAAGTGCTGCCCAAGCAGCAATTCTTCAAAGAGGGTGTGGCACACGACTGTTCCTTTAAGAAGGGGAAGAGCAGGGGACTGGCGGCAGGTAGCCATCGCTGGGTGGGTGAGGAAGCATGCCCAGCAGCTGGTGCAGGTGAAGCTGGGCATAGAGAGAGATTAGGAAAAGGGGAGGGATCAGCAGGCACTTGAGGGCGCATGAGGAGAGGTAGGGGGAGCAACGGTTGGTTGAGGAGGAAGGAGTTGTTCTCACTGTAGCTGATCTTGTGGCGTCTCAATGAGCAGGGAGTTTTGGAGAGGGCAAGGTCAGGGGAATCGGGACAGAAGTGCGGGGTTTGGGCAGGAGAGGTGCCTCCCAAGGAACACGATGTGTGCAGAGGAGGCTGAATGGAGAGAGCCATGGCTGAGCGCCTCCTGAGTTGGGTTATCAGATGTCAGGCAAAAGGAGGATATGTTCTCCTTTTTACCTTCATGTCCTCCATCTGGCAGGCATTTTGTCTGGCTTTTTACTTATAGGGGCTAAAATATGCTGGAATGCCACAGAATACCTTATTTTTAGGGGAAAGTGTTCCAGGGCCCCCTAAAAACAGAAGAATATTACATTAATACAACTTTTTCTCCATGTGTCCTCCAATGTCCTCCTTTTTGTACTTCCCTGTCCTCCTTTCCAGGCTTTGGTATCTGGTAGCCCTACTCCTGGGGAAGGGACAAGAGGAAGGCAGAGATGGGCATGTCTGCGAGGAACATAGGCACTAGAAGCAGGACCTGGGAAGCCACCATGGATCTTTCCAAGGCCAGCAGCTGAGAATCTGAGAAAGCATCCAGCAGCTTCAGTCCTTGAAGCTGGGTTTAAGGAGCTGAGCAACTCTGGATCATTGTGACAAAACCATTTTTCATCAGAAAATGCCAATTTGTTGGAAGCAGATTCGATGGCTGGTTTGGGTAGAAGGTGTTTGATGGAAATGCTTGGTCCTGCTATAAGTGCAGGGGACTGGATTAGATGGCCTCTTGAGTCATGTTCCCTCTAAGCTGTGTGCGTGTGCGCATACGCACGGGTCATGAAACCTGTGCACACAACAAAGTAAAGCACACATAAAAAATTCAATGGTGCGCACGCATTTGGACACTGGTTCTGAAAATTTGCACAAAAGAAATTTGCACACATCTGATTTGGTGGCCAGGTGGAATTTTTGATCAGAAGAAGACAATGCGGTCTTAGAGATTCCCAAACAGGGGCAAGGAATATTTTCTGTAGGGACATGAGATGCTTTAGGAGAAGAGGCTTAATGTGCACATTCAGAGGGGCTGCTTGGTCGGGCACCCAGCTCTAGGGGTGGGAGGGCATAAACTACTACAGATACAAAGTTGAAGGATGCAATCAAATGAATCTGAGAGCTACTGCTCAGGTATACCTGATAGCCTAGTCATTGGAGCATGGCCCTTACCTGGGATATAAGAAACTCAGTTCAAGCCTGGCTCCAAAATCAGTCAGAGCTGGGACTCACACTTGAGGCTTCCAACTCGCAGGTGAGAACAAGACTGATAGCCCCTGCAACCGTCTGGTGGATTGGCCGCATGACTGGCATGTGAGAGGCAATCTTTGCTCCAATTCAGTGCTCCTGAGTGTTGAGGCTCCCTCTCTTCACTCATGATCTGTTTTGAAAAATCACAGGTTCATTCTGCAACAGGAAACAGTTTGAAGACATCTTGAAAATTTTCACAATACCAAAAAAAGGTGCCCTCCCAGCTCTCGTGGGAAGCTGCTATTGGTGTCCCAATTCAGTTTCTTAAGAACTTGGGAGGAAGGAAAAGGAAGAAGTTGCTGGGGGACAGGGGTGGGCAATGGTAACATCATGGCAGACTGTGATCCCCAGACAATATTTTTGGCCCTTGGCCAGAGAAGACTGGAGTGTCTAGGATCAAGGATTAGGTAGATGGATGTCTACCTCGTGACCACTGCAACTCATGAACCTTGATTAGTTTAGCCCCACAACGCACACTCCTGGGATGTGATCATCTGGTGAGACAACATTAAGCAGCCCTGGTGGGCTCACAAGACAGCTAAAAATTCATCTGGAGCATGTTTCATCTGGAAGTGAGAGGCTCAAGCAAGAATGCTCCAGAACTCAGGGCTTGGCATAGCTGCTTTCAAGCAAATGTGGAGCGCCCCTGTGCCACCTTTCACATCAATCCCCCGTTGTTGCATCCTGCCACCTCCTGACAACACCTCTGCACACAGAAGACTTTGGAGAGCATCGAATGGCATTTTCAGGAGAGAGCCTGCTCCTAACTTTGTGAGCCTTGGCTCACCCTCCAACTCCATTTCCCAGCCTAAATGTGTCACTTGGCACCATCCCAGCTGGTTACACAAGCTAGCTTCACTGATTGAAATTAATCTAAAGGAGTGCTAATGATTAGGGCCTGGCAATCCAGTTGCTTCCTCACTGGACCCAATTGTGACCTGACTGCATGCTCACTCTGGGGGAAAAAAAGCAAGGAGTCCTGTGGCACTTAAAGACTAACAGATTTATTTATCGCATCAGCTTTTGTGGGAGAAAATTCCACTTCATCAGGTGCTTTGAAGATGGGGAAACTTACAGAATGGGATGAAAATGAATTTAAGGGAGTGTAAGACATGGGATCAGGTCAGTAGCATTGCTGCCTCAGGGAGAGACCCGGGGCACGGGCACAGGCCCTGCCCCCTAGCCACAGCCCCCCTGTGGCCCTGATTCTCTGCCGGGGCCTGACCTGGCCTCGGGCTCCTGCCTGGCCCTGGATCCCCAGCTGGGGAGGGGGACGGGGCTGGGAGAGACGAGCATCGCTGCAGGCTGTCCGGCCTGAATTCCCGGCCAGGGACCAGGCTGGAAGCAGCAGGTACCACTGCAGCCCAGAGAGGCAGGCACCGCCACTGGGTGGCCAGGCCCCAGGTCTCCGGCCAGGGATGGGGGTGAGAGAGGGAGCGACTGCCCTGAACATTTGGGGCACTGGCACTGGGACTCAGGGCACATGCCCGGTGTGCCAGGCATCAACGATGCCCCTGGACCAGGTCATACAGTTGCTGTTACTGTGTGACCTGATCCCATGTCTTACATTCCCTTGCATTTATTTTCATCCCATTCTGTAAGTTCCCCCATCTTCAAAGCATCTGACAAAGTGGGATTTTCTCCCACGAAAGCTCATGCAATAAATAAATTTGTTAGTCTTTTCAGTGCCACGGGACTCCTTGCTTTTTTTGCTGGACTTGACTAACACGGCTGCCCCTTAGGAACTTCATTCAGGGGAGTGAGTTATAAACTGGCCATTATTCACATGTGTGAGTTATGCCATCCTCACCAGATGCAACAGGCACAGGTGGGTGAATAATAGGTGGGCAGAGACTGGGCAGAACTTTGCCTGTGCCCCATATGCCCCCTCTGCTAGCTCAGTGACTGGCAAAGAGGAAGGGATCTGGGTGTAGGTGCTGGCTGGGCACAGATCAATTCCTACCCTGAGCGAGGGAGGAGCCAGGGAAAAGCTAGTAACTCTGACCATGTGGCTGCACAGATCCCTGGGAATGGGAGATAAGAGTCTCACGCAACAAGCCCTGACTTTACTATCAACACTTCTGGGACTAGGGAGAGTGACAGTTCATCTTGGGGAATAATCTGAGATTGAGATCTCAAAATTTGGGTTTGTCTCAAATTAGGACAGAAAGTCAAAAGCTTGGAATTTTTTATGTGAGAATATTTTGGTTCGACCAATTAACAAACAAATAGAATAGAATAGAATAGAATAGAATAGAATCCTAGGGTTGGAAGGGACCTCACAGGTCATCTAGTCCAACCCCCTGCCAGAGGCAGGACCACTCCTACTAAACCATCCCAGTCAGGATTTTGTCCAGCCAGGCCTTAAACACCTCCAAAGATGGAGACTCCACCACCTCCCTTGGCAGCTCATTCCAAGGCTTCACCACTTGCCTAGTAAAAAAGTTTTTTCTAATATCCAGCCTCGACCTCCCTAACCGCAACTTGAGACCATTGCTCCTCGTTCTGCCCTCTGTTACTACCGAGAACAGTCGAGCTCCATCTTCCTTGGAGCATCCCTTCAAGTAGTTGAAGGTTGCTATCAAATCCCCCCTCAGTCTTCTCTTCTGTAGACTAAATAAGCCTAATGCTTCCAGTCTTTCCTCATAGGGCTTGTGCTCCAGCCCTTTAATCATTTTGGTTGCCCTCCGCTGAACTCTCTCTAGCATGTCCCTGTCCTTTTTGTAGTGGGAAGCCCAAAATATAATATAATATAATATGTAATTGATTGATTGATGGTAAAAATGAAATATTTGGAGCTTTTTAATATCAGATTAAACAAATATCTGCCAGCGCTGGGCAGAGTCTGCTTTGTCCTGCTTTAGCACACACAATGGATTAGGTCAGTGGTTTCCAAACTTTTTTCCACAGGACCCAGTTGAAAAAAATCATTTATGCCTGCAATCCAACTGATATACCTTTGCACAATATGCTCTGGTTTTTCAGCACTGGCAGCAGGGGGTGCCACTACCCAATATCTGAGGGTCTGCAACCCAGTAGTGGGTCCCAACCCATAGTTGGAAAATTACTGGACTAGGTGACTTTCTAGCCCTACATTTCTATGGCTCTTATTCTAAACATTGACATTTCAAGGAAATCTTTATGAAACATTCTGATGTATTCAAACTGGCAATTTTCATCGGAAAGTTTTCAGTTGGCTCTCTCTGAGACCTGCAACGAGTCCTCCCCCAGAGAACATGAGATTTGATATTCCCAGTGTAACAGAAATCAAGCAGTGAAAAAAATCAAACTCTATTTTCAAAGGAGAAATGTAATGTTCATGTCAATTTCCTGTGTCAGGAAGAGGTAAAAAAAGCAGAAGGCTGAGCCCCACTTTGTTGGCGAATTATTTTGCAGAGGAGGGCGGCAACTCAAAGATTTGATTTGGAATATTCCCCCTCTGCAGTGAATATTTGCAGATGGAGGCTAGACTCTGTGCTTTTGCAGAGGATCTCATTGTGGCTGGAGGAATCCTGTGAGGGACTGAGCAGTGCTCTTTGCCGCTTCTGGGTATTAATGATGGTTATATTGACGAAGCACGGGCCTGGCACATAGAAGGTTCTCAGGAGCATGTGATTTTGGTGAGATTGATCTAGACAGGTAGGAATTAAAAAGCTCCTGCTGTTTCCTTTATACGCCTGTAAAGGGAAAGCACACAAAATAGCAGGTGATAGGGAATGTTGCGTACCATGTAGCTGTCCCAGAAAACTCCTAAACCAATCAAGCAAGATCAGCCTGTAACAACGTGAAGGTCACCCAGGCATGCCACTTGTGTCCAGGCATGGCGCAGCAGGTGAATCCCTGCCTCAGTTTCTCTTAATTGGCTTTCGGTAAGTTTAATGGCGCTGTTATATAGTGAACAGTGCCCCTTTGAGGGTCTCGTTTACTTAATCAAAGAGCCAACAGACAAGCTTTCACTGTGGTGACCTAGCTGGATAGGAGGTATTAGTTAATCCATCTCCTCTGTCCCACCTCTTCACCGGTAAGGCCCTCTTGTCACACGACCCTCTCGTGGAGCCAGGTTTCCTGCCAATCTGCCATCATTTGGGGATGGGTTGCAGTTTTGAGTGCAGGGCCCTTTCAGAGGTCAGAGTCTTGTGGCACTTCTATCGAGCGGCGTGTAGTTCACCAGCAATCTGCCCTTTGTGCGTCTTTCTCTGGCACCAGCCTTCCTGAGCTTCTCCACTCTTCAGAACCTACTCCTGGCAGGAGCCGCTTTTCTAGGCCCCTTTTCTGGTCAGCTCTCCAACCAGCAGTAGCACACTGTGGGTCTCCAGCAGCCAGAGACCAACACTTAAATTTGCACACCTGTCTCAATTGGTGGCATTATCCTGTGGAAGAAGGACCTGTTTGTGGACCTGCTCTTTGCTCTTTCCCTCCGCCACCTTGCTGGGGGACGGTGGGTGCATCTGAGAGCATGAACGACAGGGGCAGATGCCCCTGGGCTGCCTGATGATGTGAAGAGCAGAATAGGCTCTGGTCCCCATGACAATTTTGTTGCGCTAATGGTGTGAGCAGAGTGGTAGGCTTGAGCTGGGTTCAGTGCAGCCGCTGGGGATCTCAAAGCCCAGTGGCCACTGACCGCCTGCAACAGCGAGGCACGACTCCTTCTCCTAGGGCCTGGCTAGCACTTTCCCCGGGCTGGAGCCCAGGCTGTCCTTCCACACCGCCTTGGTACACCACTGCTAATCTCTCCCCTGAAAAGTCCCTTCTCAAGAGCTTCTCTCCTTCTGTTCTGGGGCTTCCTGACTGAGCCCTCGTAAGCCTTGATTAGGTTCAAAGTAACTTCTGCTCAGCCAATTAGGCAATCAGCTATCCACAGGTAGATCTGACTTGGCTTATTTTCCTCAGTGGAGCTTGGCAGGGACCAGCCCCCCGATACATCTCTTCCTTTTGGCTTATCTTGTGAGCTTTCCTCTCTGGAGATCCCAAACTGCGCTTATGTAGAGCTGGGAGAAAAATATCAACCAAAACACTTTCTCAAGGAAAGAGACTGATTCAGTGACACTGAAATATTTCATGAATTTATGTCAGATTCACCAGTTGATGTTTTGTAGGGGAAAACCCCTATAGAAAGAAATTCTAAAAAAAAAAAAAAAAGAAACCTGCCTGTTTTGTGTTGGGTATTTTTTAAGTGTAGTGTTTTAATTTTTCAGGTTAAAAGGACTTTTCATTTTGAAATTTCCTCTATTTTTTTTATTAAAAACAAATAAATGTTTGAACCCAAAAGGAAGTGTTTCATGTGATCTGAAACATCAATGGGCATTTTTCATAACGGAGAGAGGTAAATAACAGTGCCTGAGAGATCTTTACCGGGACCCGTGCTGTTCAACATATGCATAAGTTACCTGAATAAAAGGGGGTAAACAGTGAAGTGGAAAAGTTTGCAGCTGATACAAAATTACTCAATTAGTTAAGTCCAAGGCAGAATGAGAAGAATTACAAAGGGATCTGTAGCGAGGGGCTGTGGCCTCCCTTTGAGACCGAGAGACACACGCCCCAGGTGGGCAGAGCCAGGGCATCCACGCCCACCCGGGTGGAAGCAGAGGAGTGGAGCAGGAAGGAGAAGTATAAAGGGATGCAGGCCCTCTAGCTCAGTTGGGCAAAGCTGTTGAAAGAGATGAGTGTCTCTCCAGCTGCTGGAGCTTGAACCCTGAGCTGTGTGAGAGACCAGGGCGCTGCTGTTAGCTATTTACCCAGGGAAGATGGATGACCCTGAACCTCAGGTACCCCCTCAAAAACCTGAATTCTAGACTACTTGGTGGTCAGCCCTTTGCCTGAGCCCCTAAATGGTTTGCTGTTCACCAGAAGTGTGACAGCATGGGGATGTGGCTTCCCTCATGGTCTGATGATCCTGCACGATTTCACAGAACTAGTGACTGGGCAACAAAATGGCAAATGAAATTTAACGTTGATAAATGCAAATTAGTGCACATTGGAAAACATAACCCAGCTCTCCATACATAATGATTGGTCTAAATTAGCTGTTACCATTCCAGAAAGAGAACTTGGAATCACAGTGAATAATTCTTTGAAAAACATCTGCTTGATGTGCAGTGGAAGTCAAAAAGCTAAAAGAAAATGTGAAGAGCTATTAGGAAGGGGACGTATAATAAGACAGTAAATATCATGATGTCACTATATGAATCCATGGCAAACCCACACCTTTAATACCGCATGCAGTTCTGGTTGCCCCATCTCAAAAAAGGTGTCTTAGAAAAGGTGCAGAGAAGGGCAATAGAAATAAGTAAGAGCATGGAACAGCTTTCTGAATGGAGAGATTTAAAAGACTGGGACTGCTCAGCTTGGAAAAGAGACTAAGGCAGGGTATGAGAGAGGTCTATAAAACCATGACTGATGTGGAGAAAGTGAACAAGGAAATTATTTAGCCTTTATCCTTTCACATAACACCAGAACAAGGGCTTAGCCAATAAAATTAATAGGCAGCAGGAAAACTAACAGAAGGAAGTACTTCTCACAAAGCACAGCTGACCTGTGGAACTCATTGCCAAAGGACGTAGTAAAGGCCAAAAGTATAACTGGCTTCAAAAAATAATTAGATAAGTTAACGGAGGACAGGTGCATCAATGGCTCTTGGTGAAGATGGTCAGGGATGCAACCTCATGCTCTGGCTGTCCCTCAGCCAGATGCTGGGGCCAGACAACAGGGGGTGGATCATTTCCTCTGGCATTGACCACTGTCGAAAGACAGGATACTAGTCTCAGTGGTTGCTCTGACCCAGTCTGGTCTTTCTTACGTTAAATGTTTTTGGTCAACTTTTCATTCCACCAAAATTTAAAAAATAAATTCTTCTTCTGTCCAACCCAACTTTAATTTTTCAAAATGGCCAGAGAACCGAAAAACGCAACAACAGCTCAGCTCTTCCTATCTAACTTCACCTCCCCCAGTCCCCTTTGCCTATGCAAGAATTTCATGCTACTGAGAGGCGGCAGGCTGAGAGCCCCAGAGACACTGAGGCCTGCAACCTAATGACAAAGCAGAGCTGAAAGGACAAGCTCTTCTTTGAACAGATGCTGAATGGGTCCCTGCAAAGAGGCCAAAGAGTGGGCTAGCATGGCCAAGTTGGTCCTTGGGCTCTCTGCTGAGGCTGCCAATGTGGGGGACAGGAAAGTTTATGATGAGGACATTACCCCACTAGGGACTGGATTGAGACCCACAGGGGTCCCCAAACCCCAGACAGCATCATGCCAGTGCCTACTGTGCCCTGCAGGGTTCAGTCCTGTGCCTGCTTGTGAAAATCTAGCCCAGGGGGTCCCAAACTTCTTCCCCTGTGTGGTGTAATGGGCAGTGTGGCTCAGTGTTGACAGCCATCCTTTAGGGAGAGGGGTCCTTTCCCTTGCCTAGGCACAGACCAGGGCCAGATAAGTGCCACAGCCAGCCCCACTGATGCCCTCCATCCCAGCTGAGAGCCTTGAGCTGGTTATCTGGGAACCCTGCCCCAGTGACCCACCCAGCACCTTGGCACACGCCACAGGCAGCCCCAGCCCGGGAACGAGGGACAAGCTCAGGGCCCACCATGCCCGGTGCTCATTTTGGTCCGGCTGTTGCCTGTGTTGGTATGGGCCATGGCACTGTCCCGGCAGAAACAGAACAGCACCTCTGAGCTCTGGTCTCTGGCGGGCTGTGAAGCTGGTACTCCGTGGGCCTGACAGCCACAGATCATGGGTGCAGGAGCTTGAAGTGGAGCAACCACAAGTCCTCTAGCCACCTCCAGCCATCCTGGGAGGGGACCGCCACCACCTCAGGACCAGCCCCTTCGCCTCACTCTCTGCCCACCACATAGCAGTTCCACTTCGCCTTCACACGGGGCTCCTTGGGGGTGATCCATCTCTGGCAGCCGTTCTGCCAATGGATACAGTGCCCTTCAGATGTCCCCAAATTCTGCCCATGGCAGACCACCCAGGATGGGGCACAGTCCCGCAGCCAACAGTTCGGGAGCCCCTGGCTTAGCTCATTACAACTGCCCCAATCAAGGGGGGAGGGGGAATGACCCTAGTGAAAAATGAAGAGTGTAAATGTGTAAAGAATTGATTTGGTCTGGCCACAGAATCCAGGGAGCCACATTCTGTTCTTGACTCTTCCAGTGGCCAGCTGTGTGACCGTGAGCACATCCCTTTGCTTTCCAGGTCCTCTTTTGCCCTTTCCAACTCATCTGCTTAGATGTAAGCGGTTTGGGGCAGGGACTGTCTCTCCCTACATATATGGCCAAGGCCTCAGGCAACAGGGCCCTGATCTCATGCTGGCTCTTGTAACATGGTTCATAAACTGTCTCCCTGAGGACAGCTTTCCTTGATTTTTGTTTCCAAATTTCCAGTTCTGCAGATGGGATTCTGGCTGGGAAATATCTTGGTTTACATCTTTCTTTGGAATGAGAGCGTCAGTCCAGCACTCCTGGAGCTGTTTTTATTCATCCATAAAAGACAGAGGCTTTGAAATCTCTGCTCGACTACTACCACTACCCCCTTTCAGAACTTGGCAAACCTTCAGGCTTTTACTTTCGTCTCCAAAACGTGCGCACACGCCACTAGGGGGCATTCAAGTCACCATCTGCACCTATCACAGCATTAGACATCTCACTTTAAGGTTGATGATCTTGGTGTGACATTGTCTGACCCACAGTTCACGGGCAGACAACCAGGCAGTGGAGACATCTCATTCAGTGGGAGGGTTTTTAAACAGCTGCACTTCACGCTCAGTCCCTGTTAGTCTTCCTAGAGTTTTCTCTGTACTGAGTAAGATTTAAAGTGGGTGCATTGCCTCCTTCCCATTTCCCACCTTAAGTGCCAAGTAGATTTCCAAGCAGATCAAGTGCAGACTGTGCCTGCAGCTAGCGTATTGCATCTCATTTAGCTCCTTGCCTCAGCCGTTGTGGGGCTGAGGAGTGCAACTTGTGGGGGGGTGAGGGAGTGGCAATTTCATAAAAGAAACACTGAAGCATCAGATAATTCACTTACAAGACACTCTGGGAAAGTGGGGATGAAGCTGCAGCCTTCTGCTCTCCCTGCCCTTTACCAGTGCATGCTGATTAGCATTCGAAAACCAGGAACCCCTCCACTTAGATCTCCCTAGTCTCCCCCAAGAACATCAATTCAGCACCCTGACCTGGTAGCGTTCCCTGGGAAAAGAGCCTGTGCAAGCTCCAACACAACAAGACTTGGGCACAACACAAATAAATAATCCCCTGGCCAAGGTGTGCGGCCCATTTTGCCCATGCCCTCCAAAACACGCCCCCTGAACACACACACGCGCGCGCGTGCGCACGCGTGCACACGCACACACACACACAGACACATCAGCCCATTCAGAATGAGATGAAACAGGCACAATCCACTGTGGGAAAGAAGATCTGGTGGCCAGGACTAGAGTTAGCATAAGAGTGGGAAAGCTGGGCTGGATTCCTAGTTGCAGACATCCTGTGAAATGTTGGGGAGGTAACTTAATCAACCTTGTGCCTCATCTTCCCATCTGTGAAATGGCTCTAATATTTTCATGCCATAAGGGCTGCTGCCACTCTAAGACAGGGAGGTGCTCAGATGCTAGGGACACCAAAGTCGTGCTGAGACAGTAATATGGTGGTTTGGCAGCTCTGTTGCTCCCAAGCGGTCTGTAGCAGGGTAGGATGAGTGGGGACTGCGATGTAGATGGGGCAGATATCCAATAGGCGGTTGGGAACGGAAACTGCCCCACTCAACTCCCTGAGTGAGCACATCAGGTATTGGCCCCCAGCTGGAGGTAGGCCGTGGGACTTGATTGCTGAGTGCGCTACACTGGAATGGCAAATCCTATGAAAGCATGGTGGCTATGGCTGCAAAAAATGGCCTGTTGTTACCCAGGTCAGCTTCAGCCCTGCCTGCAAAATACATCTGCAGAAAGCCCCTAGTTCAGGGTGTTTCTGCTCCTTCTAGCTGTGGGGAAACCTGCTGTGAGCAAATGCCCCGTGACTATATGGGGACAAAGGTTGCAAATGACAAAGCAACTGATGGAGGTTAGAGGCCTTAACTGGAGTCAATAAATCTAGAGTCACTTTCCAGAGCGGAGATGCGCTGGTGAAGCTCAGGGCAGCGACACATGATGGCAATGAGGTGCTGTGGGGCTTACTTCTCCTTCCTGCTTCAGCCTTTTTGTGCTGCTCTCTGGTCAAGTTGGTGCCCCTGGGGTGGCGGAGCTGCTGCTGGGGAAGGTCTTCCCAGGTCAGCCCCAGACTTGGCTGTGCCACTGCAGCCCAGTGGCGGGTGTTTGATTCCTATCCTCAGCACAGGAATGAAGCAGCATGCTGGGCAGCCACTCCTACGATGCTTCCTGCTTCAGCAGGAGCTGAAAGGCAACAGCTGTAGCAGCCGAGCTGTTATGCGCAAAGGGTTCCAGGCACAATCGTCCCAGCTGCTGTTCATTGCCCGTCTCCCTCGCCGAGGCACAGTCCCCACTCGGTGATATAAGTCCAGTTATGTGGTGTTTACTGTCACTTCAGTGGTGTTTTCTGCAGCTGGTCGTCTGTAACATTGCATCTGCCTAGCTCCATCAGTGCCGGGAAAGTCGCTGGCGCTGGATAATTGTGTTTGCATTAGCAAATGCTGAAACCAAAATAGAGAGCCAGAGAAGAGAAGGCAGGAGGCCCCTGGTTTTTCTCTCTCCTCTGGGCTGTTTGGGATGGATGCAGCTGGCCCAGAGACCCCAATTCAGCTCCAACCAGCCTAGTTCAACCCAGCGCAGAAGCAAGGTGGAGGACAGAGGAAGGAGCAGCTCCTGGAGTAGACCAGGCTGAGACAGAATGTACCCCTGGATTCGCAGTCTACACCAGTGATCCCTAAGTTTTTTTACTCTGCACCTAGTCCAAAGCCCCCCAGGGCTAGGAGCACGGCTGGGGACTCAAGGTGTGGCTGGAAGCAGGAGGGGGTCTGAGAAGTGAGGGCCGAATAGGATAGTGTGGTGTTCCCTTCCCAAGCCCTGCCATGCCCACCTGCACATAGTTCTGGAGGACCTGCCCCACAGTTTGGGGACCACTGCTCTACACACAATTGTAATAATCTCTGTACACGTTACGCCTGGTAAGGGGTCATCTAAAAACACCCTTGCAGCATGTTCCCCAGAGTAGCAAGCCATGGGGGATATCAACGGACCATTGGCAGTTTACCTGGAAGCTGACAGTGCGTTCAACAGATGTCACGCTTGACATGTGAGTCACAGAATTTAGGGTCAGAAGGGACCACCTGATCACCTAGCCTGACCTCCTGTGTATCCAAGACTGCTAAGCCTCAAGCCACACTGAATCCACAGTCAGCATTAGACCCAGTCGTCACAGCTCTCCATCAAAGCTGCTGTCCCAAGTGCATGGGGAGGAACTAAATCTAGGAGTGTTTTTCTCCATCTGCTTCTTCCTGGGACATAGCCAGGGATTCGCTTTAGATCTGGATTTGAATCTAGATCCCCAGTGGCAACTGCTGGTGGCCTTTACAAGAACAAAAGGTTGTAGAAAGTGGGACACTTGCTTTTGAGATCTCTGAATGGCCTCCATCCATCCCATGACACAACTGAGCTCTTCATCACAAAGAATTTTCTTTCTCCTAAGTAGCACATCAGGCATTGTATGGAAGATCTGAGTCACTAAATAATAACAGTACAGAAGGGGGAAAAAATCTATTAAGAACTGGGCTATTTCTACCCTTAAAAAGATGCATCTCTGTTCTTTGGGGCTGTGTCATCCTTTCAACCTGATGCATCCTTCATGGCTTTAATGGCAACTAATTAATTGGCTGCAAAGAGCTTCCTCTTGAAAAGACCCAGTCAGGGGTTGCTGGGCGATGGCCCTGGTTAACAGTTTTCCAGACCAAGAAGGAATTTGCTGTTATTGCATGAAATGGTCCCAAATAAGTGGCTGTTGAACGTGATGTGAGCCATGTTCAGCCCTGAGGCAACCCTACTAAGCAACAGAGATTTACAACAGGACAGATTTGGCCTAATGTGTTAGCAAGCTGAAAAAAATAAAAGAGGCCATTAAAAGTGGCACCATAAGCTGGTAGGCAGTCTTCCTGCTGTTCAGCTACACTAGGAGAGGGGAATAGCAGGGGCTCTTTGGCCAGGGGCTGGTACTGGGTCCATGGCTATTCTTCTGGAGTAGATTGCCTGTCTGAATGCAGCCCGATCTCTGCACACAAACCCTCTTTGCCCCTGGAGAAAATACAAGTAAGCTGCTTTGGTACACAGACCTCTTTGACTACCCATCACTTCATCTGTCTGCTAGACAACCTTCCATGATGCCCCAAGACACGACGGGGAATCTGTGTGGCATCAGGAATCATTCCCTTGCCACTGACCCAACCATCTGTCCACCAGGTTTTGATCTGCCAAGGCATCTCTGAGCCGGTTCCAAACAGGACAGGGCAACTGTGTAGCCAGCCGGTCTCTCTAAGTGGATCATTTCCAGTGACCCACAATGCTGTTCCGATGAACTTCAGATTACGTTGCATCTCCTTGACGAGCACCCACTGATGTATTTCTACAGCAGGGTACCACCTCTCCACTGGCTGGTGACAAAGCTGTCAAATGTCTGGGCACATTGCACATATGCTGATATACTGCCCTACTCTGTGCCTCAGTTTCCTTCCCAGCCTTGATCTATTGACGCTGTTAGCTTGAACAGTGCCAGCATGATGGAGCCTCTATGTCTTATAATAATTACAATCGCATCTCTCAAATAACATCAAATGCCGTAAAAGGAGTTGTATTAGGTCACGCCCGATAGTCCATCTTTCACTCTAACAACCTGCCTCTTTTGCAGCACATCCTGGAAATGAAATGGCCAAGGGGTGAACCTGTTGAGATCCAGAAGCTGGGTGAGTGATTCCTGGGCTGCAGAGCTTGTCCAAAATTTTCCAAGGTGACATTTTTTTCCATCAGAAAATGACAATTTGACAAAAACCAAAACATTCCATGGGAAGCAGCTAATTCATCGATATTTTGGACACCTGTTGTTTCAGTTCATCTGAAGTATTTCTTGTCCAGGGTTCATTCTGACTTTTTTTTTTTATGAGGTTATAACATAAAATATAGAAATGGCTCAAGAAGATTGAATTGGAATATTTGGGTTTGTGAAAAATTCCCAGATTTCTACCTCTTGCGCCTATGCTTTCTACGCAATATTAATAATTCATGAATTCCAAGGCCAGAAGGAATTGCTGTGATCATATAATCTGATCTCCAGGATAAACGAGGCTTAGAAGAACGAGATTTTCATTGGTAAATATCATTAAACTTTGATTTCACTCTGCACGCACAAATGGATGGAAAAATATTTCCATCAATAAAAATCAAAATTTAGAGATAGGCAAAGTAAGAAGCGTTCCTGGAGAACGCAGGGTTTGATTTAAAGAATATTTACTTTGCATAGTTTGACACGTTCTGGTTTAATGGTTACAAAGCTTTAATAGTTTGAATCTCAGCATTGGCTGTCATGAAATGGTTATTGTCTGACCTCCCCCAATGCTAATTTCCCATAAAAATGACACTTTGGGTCTATACAAGTACTTTAAAATGCTTACAAGTAAACATCAATATTATCCATCAAAATTATTTTTTAAAACCATTGAATTTTGCCAAGACTACGTACAATAGAGGCCAAAGAACGGTCCCAAAATAACTTGTGCCTGAACTAGAGCAGAATATGCAGACTTCACATGGATGGGTTCTAGATAACCACATTTGCTAGCTGTAGATGAATATGCAAGGCCTGCCTGTATACATATGCAGCTGTTCTGTTCTGGTTGAGTGGCTTCTGCAATAAAAGACGAGTCAACCAGAGAGTATCCAAACTGTCTAATGGTATATCTACGCAGCAGAGAAAACCTACGCCTAGCACAGGATGGTGTTGCTTATGGTACATCTTGCGGGGCTGGGATAAGATCAGGGCTGGGCAGAGCAAACTCCCCTAAGCAAGGAGCCAGTCATGCAGCCAGCATGTCACCAAGCCGAAGAGGTGACAGAGGCAGGAACTGAAAGCTGTGAGAACAATCAACATGGCACAGATATAAAGCTCCAGAAATCGCTTCCCAAGCCCAGCTGGTAGGAAATCCCCACAACTCAGTGCAGCCATAAAAGCAGGCAGGGCTTCCTTGCTACTTCTCCCCAGACTGGCTACCCTCTTCCTCTAGCTGCTTCTGGCCCGGTGGCCTGGGAAGAGAATGAGTTCTCTGCAGATCACTGCTTGGATCCCCACTGAGCCTCAGGTCAGGGTGAGAAGGAGGAGGAGACCACTAGAAAAGTCAAAGATTCCTGTGAGTCTCTGCACCTCTGTCCAGGGACAGCTGTGGCCTGGCAGATTGAGCCATGGGCTGACTACCAGGCTTCTAAGTCTAGCTTTGCCACTGTTCATCATGGGTCATTTACCATCAGCCTCGTTCTGTGCCTCGCTTTGCCCCCGCCCAAATAAAATGGGAGCTGAAAATGCTCATCGAGCTCTATTGGAAGGATCTTCCAGTCCTTGTATGCTCCTTTGGTACTGGCACCATACGCAGCCCACCAAAGGAAATATTCCCATGCTGGGGGCATTTCATTGGGTGGTTTTACGCAGCCGGGTGTGCGCACTACTACACCAATCCGATTTTCAGCATTAGAGAGGGGGTTGTAACTTAGACCAGCCCCAGGGCTGCCCTAAGTTATAACAGGGGCCATGCTGGCCTCTGCGAAAGCCCAGAGTCGGCATCCAGCCACCTGCACCCACCCTCTCTCTGCAATCAGCCTGTGTGGGTGAAATCCTCGCTCCACTGAAGTCAATGGGAAAACCCCCTTGATGACAAAGGAATTAGACTGCACCTTATAGCTGTAAGCAATATGCCACCTCTGAATTCTTTCTCTTAAAGATTTTCATGAACGATGCCAGGACCTGTACTATGGCCTGATCTTGGACACGCTGTGAGACTGCAGGGGCTGGGGAGGAGAAATGAGAGAGAAATTGGTTGAAAAGCAAATCACTTGAAACTTACACGCCTGCGACTGTTGCTTGGAACTTCAGAAAGAAGAAGAGGAAGGGAAAAAAAAGCAACCCAAGAACCAAACGCCTTTGAAGGTATCTAGAGATTAACTCAAGGCCAAGACAGAGGCACAGAGACTTTTACAGTAAACCTCATTAACTTGCAGAGCAGGAGGGGGTGAAAGAAACCTTCTAAGCAACAGGAAAAAATCTTTGATTCAGCAGAAACAAGGGAGTGGGGATGCTGCTGGCTCCCCACGCCTCTTCTTTTTATCTGTCTCTGGGGAATCAAAGATGAATGAGAAGAAACCTGGCCCCTTTTGTATCTCCTGTTTATTTCTTTATTATTATGCCGAGATTCGGCCGAACCATTCAGTTCCCAGACCAAAGAAAAATACCACAGCATGGACCAGAGCCATTGAGTTTCTGAGACCAATAAGTTGGTGGACCACTCCTGTGGAGATAATGCCCCAACCACTAGGTGTGGATTTGATGTAGGCCACATCTACAGATTTGCTGCCTTCGGATCAATCTTTCCAGATTGACATCACGGTCAGTTACGACCTGCAAAGTCGATCTAGAAATCGACTTAATGAAACCACCCCCTTAAGTGGCATAGTGCTGTGTAGACAGGAACACATGTCCCATCGGTGCAGCGCAGTGAAGACACCACACAGAAGGGGAGTTAGGCAATCGATGGGAGCGGCGCAAGCAACTCAGAATTTCACCACCAGTGTAGACCTGGACTGAATTTTGCTTTCTTAATCTGCACCTGCACTTTTCCACACACTGTTGCTCCCCTCTCACTGGAGGCTGGAAGTAGAGGGGACAGAGGACAAGTTTAAGAAAAGCGAGTTGGGTTGGAGGGGTGGAAAATGGCTGGAGGCTCTTGTGATCAGAGACATGGGCAATCTTAGTTTAAATCTCAGAGTTGGATAAGTCACTGAGAGTCAGATTTCAAAAGAGCTTCCCTCACATTGACGGAGAGACGTAAGCAGCCAGATTTTTAATATACTGAGTGCTCTTGAAAATCTGGACCTTATTTAGATGTCTAAATAGGAGCCAGACTTTCCAGAGTGTTAGGCCTGGCCTACACCGGGGAGGGTCGTTCACACTGAATTGACATATGCTGTTTGGTGCACTATATATAAACCAGCCTAACTGTGTGCAGGTGGGATGGCTGTGGGCTCTTTCAGTCCGTCTCATTGTATATGCACAGTGGGTGCTTGCTGAGTACTAAGCATGTTGCATTCTGGGGAGGTATCTCATAATCCTTTCCTTCTCCACAGAGCAATGTGCATGTTGGGATTTTTTTTCTCGCTGTGCACTGTGAGATGCATGGCCAAAGCTAGGGGAATTCTGTGCCTTGGGGATCAAATTAATAAATTCTCTTGCCTCCTTTCTTTCGGGGCAGGCTGGTGCCATCTTCAGATTGCTGTTGGCCAGCATGGACCCAACAATCATCTGTGCTGTTAGCTGAAGTTGCCTTAGACTCGAACCTAGTAAATAGCCTTAAATAGGTGTCTAATTTCTGTTAATACCTTTGAGGAGCTTGGCTCATATCATAGATGACTAGCTCAGTCCTGAGCCTGGGAGCTAAATTGCTCTGGAAGTCTAGCCCGTGATCTTTCTGTGCTTCTGTAAAATGGGATGAAGAAGACAGAAGGGCTGTGAGGACAAATCAGTGTTTGCTACTATGGGACTGGAGGGCAAATGAACACCAAGATAAAGGTTCAGATCCACGTGTAAACATATTCAGACTCCAGGCATTGGCCTCAGTGTACAGGTGCTTCCGAGAAACCTATTCAGTCACTTTTGCAAAGGAAACACGTGCCTGAGGTGAGGCACAAAGAGAGGAAGTGATTTACTCAAAGCCACACGATTAGTCAGTGGCAGAACAAAACCCAGGGACTTCCCAGCTCCCAGCCTTGTGCTCAAAGCGGCCTCTTGATTACTTCATCTTTAAATTGGTGACCAAATGAACCTGAAAATGTTCCAGGCCCCACGTTCCTCCAATTCTCAGCCCCCCCCTCTGCAGCAGCCAGTGGGAGAGCGCATGTTATGGGATGCTGTGGACTCAAACATCCAAGAATTCGGGAGAAACGTCCCTCAGATCTTTATGCTTCCACTTCGACTTGTGCGATTCTTTTGGCTTTGTTTCCGCTCAGGCTGAAATCCCCAGGAGCCCAGATTTCCTCACACTTTCCAAGCACCCGACAGTTGACCATGCAGAGCAGTAACAGCCAGGAGCACAGGCAGAGAGCTAAGGCATCCCTTACACACCTTTCTAGCTATGGCAGTTATATGTATACATCACCATAGCGCCAGGGCACCTGATAATCTTAAAAAAAAAAAAAAAAAGCAAGGAGACTTGGGGCACCTAAAGACTAACAGATTTACTTACTGCATGAGTTAATCTTTAAGTGCCACAAACCTTGCTTTTTTCGCTTCACTAGATTAACACGGCTGCCCCTTTGGAACTTGATAATCTTTAGTGTATTTTTCCTCCCAGGTCCCCTGTGAGTAGGACAGGTCTATTAGCTCCATTTCACAGGTGAGCAGCTGAGGCCCAGAGTGATGAAGAGACTTGGCAAGCTCACACAGGGAGTCTGTGGCACCCCAGGGAACTGAACCTGGTAAATTCTGGCACTTAGACACCTGAACAAGTACACAGATGAAGGCTTCCTTGACAAAAGCATGTCATGTGCAAGGCACTTGGGTCATGCTGTGCAATTGTATCACTGTAGCGTGGAGGAGCTCCAGTCTTGGATCAAGCCCCGTGTGCTAGGTGTTGTACAAACAGACCAAAAAGACAGGCTGACCTCAAAAGCTTGTGGTTCAAGTAAAAATGGTGAAAGAAAATTGATGCGTTAAAACTCCATCTTAAGCCCTTTGGGGAGGCAACCCTCTACTCCTTCAGTTCTAAAACAGGCATTTTAACACAGTAAGTCAGACCACCCACGGCACTACTGAGCTACACACTCCAGCCTAACATACTAGTCCCACTTCTCGGCACCTTCGATTCAGATTGCGAGTGTTGGGCTGAGGCACGGATGGTGCTACAGGGTAGCTGGGCTGTGCATGTGCCTGGTGCTGTGGATAAAGCAACTCACCTCCGCCAGCTGGATCAAACTAATTAAGAGGCACAGCAGCGGTGTCCTACTCAGAATAGGGGCACTCGCATCCTGTGGGAAGTGGTGCGTGATTAATGCATTTGTTTCTAAAGGTGGCTGATCCGAAAGCTTCAGCTAGCTCTGCTTGGAAAGCACTAGCGTTGCCTTCTGTCTTCACAGAAGTGAGGGCAGAAATACATATCATAAGTCATCAGTCAAATGCTGGGTTTTTTTCTCATTTACCTACTCCCCGGTTTCACACTAGAATGGCCCACAAAGAAGATTCATTGTTATTGATTAGTGATATTCAAAAAATTGTCAATGCAGCAGTTTTTCTGATGGAAAATGTCATTGTGTTGAACTGTTTTGTGGGCAAATGGCAATTTCAATGGAATTTGCAGCAGAAAATGCGGAACCAGTTCAAAAGTAAAGTGGGGTCTTTTGTTTCGACTTTCTCGTTCTGCTTCGTATTTAATTTTGCTCTTACTTAATCATTTCTTTTGGGCTTTTAAATTTGGTACAAACTTCTTAACATTGTTATATCAATTATGGTATATTATATTTAATAGCATTATGTTATAATTTGTTATATTTATTTCCTGTTTAATATTTTCTAATCTATTTGAATGTTTTGGCATCGTCAAAACGAAATAACTCACAGTGGTATTTCAAGGTTTCCAAATTGAAATAGTTCAGAATTTCTGGGATTTGTGACTTTTCTTAGACTTTTTTCTCCCCGGTGTAGGCCAGTTTGGGACAGGAGAGTTCAGCAACCAAAAGGTGGATGGAAAAACACAAGAAAATATTTTGTTTGTTTAAAATCCCTGGTTTCTGATCTCCTGCGGTTGGGAGTACTGCAGGGGTAGCTAGAGGACTGGGTTGGCAGACACAAAAAGTTTACATCTCCATTGCATTGTAAACCCAGGTCTTGGGATCCAGCCTTGTGCACTCAGTGGTTCCAAGCTCACTTTTGAGCATCCAGACTGCAGTGTAAACCTGAGCTCATGATTGTTGGGCCCGTGTCTGAGCCACGTCAGGCCGCGCTGCACAGACTTCCTTACCTGGGCTGCAGCTTGGTGCAGGTTTGTGACCATGCTGCATAAGGACAGGGGCTTGGACCTGATTCCCAGCAAGACTCAAGCTCTGACCTATCTCCCTAGCAAGGGGCTAGGACATGGGTCCTGAGCGCTTGCTGACCTGCGTCAGACTGATTTGTGTGTGGCTGGAAGGAGGGGTTGAGCTGGGCTGTAAGAGGAGTCAGCACCGGGGTTTAGTGTGCTGTATGGACATAGCCTAAGGGACCAGCCCTGCCCAGAGAATTAATCATCATTTTAGGTATGGATGTGGGCTGCATTACTACGGCAACCAAGCGTGTCCCCACAGCCTGTGGGGCAGGGCAGGGTCATCACCCCTACTGCACAGATTGGGAACTGAGGCTGAGACAGAAAAAGGCCCAGACTTTCGTGAGTGTTTAGGCATCGTTGCATCCTGTGTTGCAAGGCTGAACTGGGTAAGGAGCCTAAATCACATTTTCAAAAGGGATTTAGGCACTTAGGAGCATAAATCCCCTTGGCTCACGGTTCAGGTTAAACTTGTAAGTGCCTGATTCCTTTAGGCTCTGAAGTCAGGTAGGTGTTTTGACACTAGGTGCAGCGACACCTGTATAGCTTTAAGAACTTGGGCCCAAGGGACATGCCCAAGGCCACGCAGGGTCTCTTGGGCAAAGTGAGGAATGGGAATATCGGTCTCTCGGCCCCTAGTGTCCTCACCGGGCCTGACAAGAGCTGGGGGAAAAGGAGGAGAATTGTACCAGTACCCTGAGCTCACAAGGGATCCCCCAGATGTCTGTAAAAGCTACATGGTGGGAGTGAAGTGGGAACAGGTAGGGACCCAGCAAAGATGATGCAGAGAGCCCTCAAATTTCTCTCATCAGCCTGGCTCTTGAAGGCCATCTTTCATCTCAGGGAAGGGCAACCAGCTTTCTGGGTTTCTAGCCTAAAGCACTATCTTGTGGACACCACTGCCTTCAGCCTGCAGGGACAAACCACCCCTATGTAGGGCTACTTTCTACTCCTCCCTCCAGGCCCCCTTGCTTCACGCGGCATTTGTGGGAATACAGAGAAAGGGTTACAACTGAGCAGCTGGAACAAAGGTGCCCCTGGCTGTGGACCCCCCTAAATGCCTCTGTCAAGGCACGGGAGCCAGTCACTGAAGCTGGGCCAAGCAAAGGGGGCACTGATGCTGCCTAGGCAGTCGCAGAGAACTAACATAACTCCAGTCCCCTCATGGCCCAGCATGTAACAGGCTGTGGGTAAACTCAGGCTGGAAGGAAGAAAGGTCTTCACTGTCTCCAAGTATAGCAAAGTGGGTGTGAAAGGGTTAACTGGGTTACCCAGCGTATTATGGGATGGAGCCATGGTCCTACACTCCCCCCCCCCCCACTTCCTGTTTAGTTCTTGGGAGTCCCAGAGCCAAGCCCTGCGGTGATGCAATTAAATCAAGCAGCAAGGTCCCAGCCTTCAGTCCTTCAAGTAGCCTGAATTCATCCACAAGACCCCTTGAGGGAGCTGAAGGGCATTTTCCCAAGGCAGGCACCTGAGGGAAAGGAGGACTCCACAGTCCTATGCCACTGATGCCAGGTGTACCCCTGGGTAAGTCACTCCCTGCTCTATGCCTCAGTTTCCCCACCTGTAGGAGAGAAAACAACATTTCTGAGACTGGGCTTTTTCTGAAGAAAGGTAAAGCCGTGGGAGCCAAAGTCAAATCAACCTCCATGCTTTATTTTTCACTTTTCCAATGGAGAAACACTCAACTACCCAGTGCCCTGGGTCTTTTGATCGAGTCCACACTGCCTGCACTCAGAGCAGGACCCAGATCAGTAGAGCCCTGCAAATATGAGGATAACTGTGGATATCCGCATTATATCCACATCCGCGGATACAACACGGATATCCACGGACCATTTCTTGCGGATGCAGATCGGATACAGATCCACATGTTTGTATCCATGCAGGGCTCTGCAGATCAGCCCTCCAGGGCAGGATTGATCACATTGGAGGGCCCTTTGATGCTTGCCCAAACTGGCAAGGTGTAGAGATGTGTTAGCTATTTGCAAAGTGCTTTGAGCCCCTTGCCTGGCCAGAGTCCCTGTGTGTGCAGCTATGGGGTCGGGGGAGGCTGCACCCATTGAAAAAGGGTCAAGGATTATTTTATCTCTGAGCCTCATCTGGGAAGCAAGCCAATGCTCTTCTCTGGGGGTCACCCCGGATTTCTTTTCTCCATGGGGATCTGTGCTGCACGTGCCATTGGGGTCCCCTGGAGGAACAATCCTGGACTCACGGGAAGGTCTGCGAGTAGCAGGTGGTGCTCACAGTGCACAGCCATGCCCTAAGCCCTGGCCCAACTCCCTTTGAAATCCCCAGCCAGAGACTCCAGCTGGTGTCACCAGGAGCCAGTGGGGCCTGAAATACAGACATGGCTGGGAAGGGCAAGAGGGATGGGTTTGTGGGGGCGGTTAAGACCAATGCGGGGAGACACAGGCTCCATTCCTAGCTCTGATGTAGTCGATGGTTTGGTTCACTGCTGTGGGCCTGGCAGAAAGCTGTAGCTTGACCGGCTGTGGTGCTGAGCTCCCACTGTGCCCTCTGATGCTCACAGGGTGGGACATCTTTTGGAAACGGTGCTCATCTGAGCTGTGGGTGGGTACCCCAGTGCAGAGAGGGTGCCCTGGGGGATGTGGAGGATGCAGCATGGAGAGGGAGACAAGACATTTGCTCTAAGCCCTGGAAAGGTTTCTGTAAATGGCACTGGGTTCGTAGGAACCACGCAGCCAGTGCCTGGCCCCGGAGCCTTTTCCAGCACGTCCTTGGCTCACCCCTGACCGAGGCGACTGTAGCTGGTAGGCAGTGCCGTGTTGTGACAGCAGATGCCCTGGCTTAGCTGTTTTCCTCTGCACGCGCCCAAAGGGGACAGACTGTTGCAGGGAAAAGGGAGTTACATAAGCCACTCCCTGCCTGACAGGTGTGTGGTTCAGCAGCGGAGAGGCCCCTTAGACGCTGGCTGGCAAGGACAGACCTCTGCGCTGGAGCTGGCTGGTGCTAGGAAGTCCCTGATTGTGGGGGATCGGGGGGAGGTGTGTTTGATTGCAGCGGGGGCTCTAATGAATTCATTGGAAAGGCCCTGGCTGTGGCTACAAATGCTATGGGGTGGGGGGAAAGGTGCTCAATGGCTTCCTTTGGACGTGTCTTATTTAGGAGGTAGAATAATGAGGATGGAGCCCAGCCCTGCCCAGAAGGCACCCACTTCCCCGCATGAACTGCAGACAATCTAGCACAGGGGTAGGGAGAGTGAAAATGTGAGAAGGTTGGGGGGGGGGGTTCAGATGTTGTGGGGTGCTGAGGGGAGATCTAAGCCCCATGTCTCTATCGTTTCCTGTGCCCACTGGGTGTGTCTACACTTACAATTTAATGAGGATTAGTTCAAATTATATTAATGTATGGCTAAACTGGCTTTCATTAATTCGAACTAAGGAATTCTAATGAAAGCTTACTTTCGCTTAACTTTGAAGAAGGGTTAATTCAAACTTATTACTTCGAAATAACCTTGTGTAGCCCTGTTTATTCAAACTAACCGTTAATTTTTGACCTTCTTCCTCCCAGGGTGCCTTCCTCTTTCCGTATATTGGTTGGGGGCATGGCCCTTCTTGGGGGGAGCCATCTTGCCACACCTCACATGGTGCCCCTCTCCTAATTTGAACTAGCAAGTCCTGTCCATGGACATGCTAGTTTAAATTGGGTTTCTAGTGGTGCCATGTTAGTTTGAATTAACTTAATTTGCACTAATCATTATTAGTTTGAATTAAGTTAGTTCAAACTAACCTTTGAAGTAGGGACATAGCCACTGGGTTTTATCTTGTGTTCCTTATCCACATGCTTGTCTCCTTATTTGTGGTGGCGCTCCCGTTGGCTTTGATTCATCCAGATTATTCACAGGAGTGAGGGGTGCAGGACTGGGTCCATAGAGTGCAACCATCACCACGTCAATGAGATTCATGGCTCGTACAGCACTGTCTGAGTGACCTGATGCTTCACGTATGCGGGGAGCGTATAAACACCAGATCTGATTTATTCAGGAGATAGGGCTTCGAGAGCCAATAGTTCAACCCAGTGTGGATCATCCTACTGTTCTTGTGTTTCCCCATAAGTCAAACCTCAACAAATCCATGTTTCTGGTTGCCATGGTGACCAGTTTTAGTAGCCTGTCACCTAGCTCCACTACAGAAATGTAATGCAGGAGCACCCTCTGGTGACCAAAAGTAAAATTGCTGGTGCCTAGCTGTGAGCCAATTTTGTCCACCCCTGCCATAAGTGCTTTCAGATGAGTAAGACACTAGGTTCGTCATGACCTAATTCTTTAGCTGTCCATAGAATCTTCCAAGACAAACAGGCTGGTCAAGGCTTGACCTTCTAATGTATAACACAGGCAGGAAAGAAAAAAACCCAACCTCTTCCCCTCCCACCTCTCAGGCTTCCTTGTTATCCATCATAATGAAGCAAAAACAAAGGACAAACAGAGTTTGTGTTCCCCCTGAGGTCCCTTAAGAGCCTGTGGATGTAAAACAGAGGGTACCTTTGGCTGGCTGCCTCCAAGTGCCGACATTTAATGGTTTAGGCTGGAATAGTCAAAATGACGCAGCTGCCACATGTGGAATAGATTTTCGGAGGTGCTTGACATCCATTATTAGCAATCAGATCTTTTACCATGGTGCCTAGAGAGAAACTGAGATGGAGGCCAAGTTCCAAAGGGGCAGCTGTGTTAGTCTAGTCCAGCAAAAAAAAACAGAGAGTCATGTGAAATTTAAAGACTAACAGATTTATTTTTTACTTGAGCTTTTGTGGGAGAAAATCCCACTTCGTCAGATGCTTCAAAGATGGGGGAATTTACAGAATGGAATGAAAATAAATGCAAAGGAGTGTAAAACATGGGATCAGGCCATACAGTAACAGCAAATCAGAGCAGTTGTTAAGATTCAAATCCTGGGAAGGCTGAAGTCAAATTGCCTGTGCTGCACAAACGCAGGGTGGAAGTAAAGACAGGCCCTGCCCTGGAAAGCTTACAGTTTAAAGAGACAAAACAGACAGTGGTGGGAGTGTAAAGAGGCTAGGGGCCGTGCTTAGAAACAGAACTCAGCACACCTGGGACCTAGCACAGAGCTGTGACTCCTTGCCAGGTGTATAAAAGAGGGAGAGTGGTGGAGCTGGCTTTGATGATGTATTGTAGGGTTAGGACAGGTGGAGCTCGTGACTGGGGACTCTTGGGGTCTATTCCTGCCTCAGTATCCCCCTGTAAAATGTTTCCCTACATTTGGGGTTACCATTGGGCACGATTCATTCATGTTTGTAAAGCGCTTTGAGATCAGTCACTAAGCACAAACAGGGCTAGATTTTCAGCTCCCATTTTGGCACCTAAATAGGCATAATGATTTTTAGAAGAGTACAGCACCCTGGGTGCACAGTTCCTGTGAAAATCTTGGCTCCTTCTGGGACAGCTGCTCTCTCGGTGGACACCTGGGGGAAGTGAACCAGAGACAACCACATGAGCTTTTACAGCTGGTGTATGCATGTGTGAAAAGCAGATTCATATCCTCTGTGATCTGACCCACTGCGGCCCTGTAAAACACACTCGCTAGGGAGTTCCATCAACACGGGTGCAGATTTCTTTGGTACACAGCCCCACTGATGGATTCCATGAACTTGGAAATTTGTCCCTGAGATCTTCTGTATGAAGTGTCATTGCAGTGGTGAAAGACAAGGTAGGGGAGTAGATACTTTTATATTGGCCAACTTCTGTTGAAGAGAGACAAGCTTTTGAGTTTACATGGCAATTCTTCAGGTTCTGAAGCCCAAACACTTATCTCTCTCACCAAAAAATATTGGTCCGATAAAAGATGTTGCCTCCCCCACCTTTTCTGCATGAGATCTCTTGGTATGCTGGCCCTACCTGTGCAACTACCTTACAAAGAAGTGTTAAAAGAAACACAGTCAAAGATCTGGTTCCCTAAACTGGATCTAATTTTTAGCCATTGGAATAGACAAGGAAAGACTGCCACATTCCAAATACGCAGTTTGGTTGGTTTTTAGATTACTGCTCCTCTGAGAATAGAAAAAATACTAAGTAATATATAAATAATGACAAATAATACACAAGTAAGTAGTCGGATCCATTATGTGTGTGACCAGCAAAATCCCAACACGTGAAGACCCACAGCTGGTTCTGGGCTGGTAATTCGCTAGTAATTAATTCAGGTGTAGGTTTGTATGGGGGGGGGTTAGGATATGAGATTTTCATCCCAGCAGCTGTTGGTGATCTAGGACTCCTGGGTTTCCAATACTAGGTCTGCCACAGACTTGAGGAATTCACGCCTATGCTCTGTGCCTCAGTTTCTTTGTCTGTAAACTAAAGATAAATATACTTGTGCAGTGCTGTGAAATCTGTGGGTGATATGGGCTAATCAAGTGTTATTCTCAGTATATTGCAGAACAGTTGGCTCTGTAATTATGTTTTAATTACATTTTGTTAAGGGGCTCATCGGCTTTCAACCTCAAGACCAAAATGATGAGTATTATTAAGCTCACCTCCCAGCAAAATGCTGCCACTCAGCCAGAGATGATTTGCCAGGATATAACACTACACACAGTCTAAAAACAGACACAAATCTTAGCTTTCGAGCTCTGTTTAGACATGGGTCCTCTCCAGATCTTTGTGCTTTCTGTCAGAAAATGGAAGGAAAGCACCATGCAGATGAAGGGCAGCAGTCAGACACTTTTTACATCCTGTATATGGAAAACTCTTAGAGAACTACTGTTCAGAAGCTGTCTATCTATCTATCCATCCACCTATCTATCTATCTGTAGTAAAGCCCTTTCTTTCTTTCTTTTTCTCCATATGTTCCCATCTATCTACTAATCTCTCCCCAGCCCCCGTTGCTTTAGGAGTTCTGCACTAACAATAGAAATAGCAATCATCAGCTGTCTTTTTCTTCCTTCCCGTCCTGTAGAAGCAATAATGTGATGGGTTTTTATTATGTTTGTTGAAGTGTGTGAGTGGGTGCACTATGTGTTTGTGAGTGGGTTAGTGATGAAGTTATTGTGGGGAAACTGTGGCAGACAGCTGAGGGTTTTATTTCATTCTGAATGTGAGGTGGCCCAGCCATGGTCTTCTTTTTCTTGTGGGTGGGAGTTCCAAAGTCTAGCTCCAGCACCTGTCTCCCTCTCGCACCTGGCTCCCTCTACTGGTCAGCCGTGTAATTGTCCAAGTGGAACATCACTATCGCGGGTGCACGACTCACACTAGCAAGGAAAGACGGTCTCTCTGGTAGCACAGGTCAGGCCGGAGAGTCTTTTTTACACTAGAAAATTTACCCATCCCTGACAATAATAGATGCAGCAGAGCGGGCTTTAACTGCAGGGATAGAGAAGGACAAACAGCATTTGACGCTGTTATAGAAACGTTGGCCGAGCTTTGCTTTGGGTATGACTCCTGGCTGCACAGGGAAGCCTGGCTCCTTGGAGAAATGGTTCAAGCATAGTTTATCCCGGTGACAATACTTGTGCCAACCCCACAGCTGACAGACAAGTCCAGCGTGCAGCTGCTCTGGTGAACTGAGGCAGCTGGGAAATGGTTTGGCGAAGGAAAGGCCTGGCTCGTGCTGTTGTTAACCAGCAATTTCCTGGCCAGGCTGTCGGGAACTTTCGGAGGGCCCTGTCAGGAACATTCCTTGGTGTACAGCTGTAGGGTTAGGGTTAGCGCCATTCCCCCACTGAAAGCAGGAGGTGGGGTAAGGGGGGGGGGTCACTGGAACGAAGGGTGATATTTTGGGAGTGGGAGTTGCCTAGTTAAGCCAGATCTCTTTTCCATCCTCTTTCCATTGGCTGGAGTTTGGTGGGACATCCCAGCTCCGAGCCAACTGCTCCCGTCCCTCGCTTGATAGCCATGACATTTACTGCTGCAAACTCAACGCTGCTGAGGACGGAGCCCAGAAATAGCAGCTGTTCCTGTGAAACTGCAAAGCCAATTTGCAGCTGGGGGAGAAAACACAGCACCCCCCAAAAATCAATACACAAAAAGCTTTCAGTGTGAGATAATTGCGAGAGGAGTCTCTTAACGAAGAGCCAGAGATGGACAAGAGTGGTGTAGAGAAACCATCAATAATGTATCTAAAAGATAATGCGTGAGCAGAGCATACTGGGGGCAGGAAGGACTTGAATAAAAAGGACTGAGGCTGAACAGTCCCCCCCAATCTCCAATTAAACTCCAGACTGAATTTATGTTCCCAAATGTGACCCACCCGCAAGAGGAACCTTCCCCCAAACCCAGCCCCAACACCCATCTTTGACCCACCCCCCAAGAGGAGCCTTCCCTCCCCCACAAACTCTGACCGAAACCCCAGTCCTTGACCCACCCCCAGTAGGAACCTTTTACAAATCCAACACTGAGCCTGCATCCCAAACTCAGACCCAGCTCCCACCTGAGTTTTTGCTCCAGACTTGAAGCTAAACTTTTCCTCCCCACCCCAGTACTGACGCCTCACCCCCACGCTCCACCACCAAACCCTTCCTGAGACTCAGAAAAGTCTGACTAATTCCTTTCCTCTCCAGCCTCCTCCCGCCACTGTGATTTATCTTAGCCTGGCAGACTCTGCCCTTCCTGGGCATCTACGAGGCCTGACATTCACTCTACCCAGTGCTTTGACCCGCTCAAAGCAGCTACTGCACCATCTTGTTTTCTCCCTCACTTCGTCCAGTGACGCCATTGCCCGAGCTGCCCATAGTGCTCTGGGACGTTTCACGGACTCACTCCTGCTCGGTTCCATCAGCCACCCCTTCCCGGTGGCTCAGCTCAGAGTGAAGTGGGTTCTGCCTCCCTCCACCTCCACCCTCAGCGATGGAGCAAGGCTCAGCAATGCCCTAGCTGGGGGAACACGGTGACTCCCCATGTCACAAAAAATGTCCGGGGGTCAGCCACTGCAAACTGGACAGACCAGGCTCAGCCCCAGATAGATTCTTGCCTCTTTCCTACACCGGGGGCCTTGGTTGTCCTTGAAGCAGCCCAATAGAGAGCAACCCATCCCTATTCCTTCCCTTTCTTCCAACTCATACTCCCCGCTTGGCCTGCCCTCGGGCGGCAGACGCTCAGTGCCAGAGATTCTGCGGGAATCCACCCATCTCACCGGCTTTCCAGTGGGAACAGAAGGGATGGGACACTATTGGAGAAACGAGGCTGTGCAAGTGAACTCTGCTGCTCCCGCTTTTAGGGCACTTCCTCCCCTTGGGTACCTCATCTCTGCATTATTGCAGTCACCAGTCACCTTTCACTCAGCTCCGATTCACCGAACTTCTATCTTCTGCAAGGCCAGCTTGGTGCAAGGAGGGCCACCAGACCTCACTCACCAATGTCTGTCTGGCCTGGCCTCAGCACCACAGGGCTGAGGGCCCAAAATGCTTGGGCTGTTTTCTGTCTATGCACACACATCAACACATACTCCGAGAGAGGGCCCCCTCAGCATCACCTACTTAGTTTTATCTTTTCACAACTGTGTCCAGCATGGAACACGTCTCAGTAATCATATTAATAGAGACCCTCAGCCCTGTCCTACGGTGAGAAATGCTGCCTGTGCTTCGCCCAGCTCAGCTCTGCAAACTCTGGCCTCATTCCCCATTGGCCCACCTCTTGTGTCATCCTATGCACTCATGCAAGCAGACCACCAGCAGTTTACACAGGGTTTGCACAAGTGTAAATGGCAACAAGAGATTCAGGGCAGCAAAGACACAGCCAGCTTCTGAGTGCTGAGCCATACGGGTGGCATGATCCTGCCCTGTGCTGCACTTTGAGCCCTCATTGACATTGGGAGCAAAGTTCAGAGAATCTTAGCTTCCCAGGTCAGACTCAGACGGGACCACTCTGGTCAACTATAGTTTGCACTCTTGCATGGCCCACCTGGGCCATAGCTCTCCCTGACTTAATTCCTGTTTGAATTAGAGCAGATCTTTGGGGAAAACATCCCGTCATGTTTGAAAAATTGCCAGTTGTGGAGATCCCACCCCCACTATTAGTAAGTTGTCCCCCCTGACTGTTTTCCCTCTGTATTATAAATGCACACCTTATTCCCAGTTGGATTTCCTGGGTAAAACACTCCAACGAGCAGAAAATTCTGGCGTGGCAGCATTTTTACAGACACTTGGCACAGAAGAAGACACAAAGTGCAGCACATATGAGAGAATCAGATCCTGGACCTCTAGAGCAGTGATTCCCAACATTTTCTCTGTCGTGGCACACCTTGCTACCTTTCATTGATTTGAGGCACACCACCATATAGATTCCAAAGGAACTCATGAATATTCATGAGCCAATGAACCAATCCAGAGCTCTTTGAGTAGTTTTTCAAAAAATTTTGTGGTACATCTGACGGCACATCTGTGTGCCATGGCACACTGGTTGGGAACCACTGCTCCAGAGCATCTCCCGCCATTCCCAAGCCATTTGCAGGGAGGCGATTGGAGCTGATCTGAGGTAGTGTTTGCTTTCATAGAGAACATGGATGAAGACAAACAAAAAAAGCCGCATCTTCAGGAATATTTCCCTTGCCTGTTTCTGACGTGGGGTCAAAAACGGGAAACTTTTCAGCCAGGAAGCCAGAAATTGACAGAAATCAAATGTTTTTTTCACGTATGTCTGGCGTTCAGGGTTGACGGGAAGGGCCAGGGCGTTTCACGCGCTGGGCAATGTATGGACAATGTGATAAGATCAGAGGTAGGCGAGGGAGGTTGAGGAGCTCCAGCTGAGCTTCAGAGGGAGTGAAAACAGAGAGGAGGACAATGTAGCTCTCCGTGGTTTCCTAGCACCCTGGCCCACTAACCTACTTTGAGCATAATCGTAGTTAAGAGCTCAGAGATGGCCAGAGCCGCAGAGCTATTATGTTTATAAAAACAGCAGGGGAGAGAGAGGGCCGCGTGAGCGAGGAAGCGGGGAGGTTGTTTTGTTAAGGGCGATACGCTGACATCCTGCCTACAGCTTCGGCAATAAGCTGCCAGGGAGGAATTTAGCTGGGCAGCAGGACAGGACAGAAGCAATAAAAACAGGCCAGCAAGGTGTTTCTCCAGGACCTAAGATGAGGTTGGCATCTTGCACAGCCAGCTGCGAGAATGAACAGTCACAGTTTCAGGGTAACTGCCCCTGTATCTCCTCTTCTGCATCCATCCACCGGCTTTCGGCAGGATGGTATGTCTCACGTGCCCACCCAGCCTGCGTGCTCAGCGGTCAGCACCTGTGCATTGGTTTCTGCCCGCAGGCTCTGAGCAGAGTCTTGCCGACAGTTACAGGCTCCCACCCAGCTCTTGCTGAGCCAGCATCTCTGCGCTTAAGGTAACAATGTGTTAGTGAAAATATAATCAACAGGTCTGAGCACACACTAAACATCCCAGGAGTCACCCAGTAGGCTTTTGGGCCCTGGGGTGGGGCAACATCCTTCCAGCCTTTCTACGAGGCTGGGGAACACCACTGGCCAGAAGGTCCCATCCATTGGCTGGTTCAGTAGAGAAATGTAGGTTTCTAATGGTCAAAGAAGTAAAGTTCTGGAATAGCTGTCCAAGGGAAGCAGTGGGGGCAAAAAAACCTAGATGGCTTTGAAATTGAGCTAGATAAATTTGTGCAGGGGATGGTATGATGGGACAGCCTCATTTAGCAATTGACTGATCTTTGTCTACTGGTGGTGAATATGCCGATGGCCTGAGATGGGACGCTTGATGGCATGGGCTCTTAGGGTACATCTACACTGGAGCATGAGGTCAACCTAAGGAAGGCTCTGTCCACATTGGGAATTTCTTAAGTTGACTTAAGCACTTTCTTTAGTAGACTTAATGACACCCCCTCTCAAGGTCAACTTAATTCTCAAGTCGACTTAATAAAGTCGACTTAAGCCAGTGTAGACAGGGAGTAGCCCTTAAGTCGACTTAATAAGGTAGACTTAAGCCAGAGGCTGGACCCCCAGGCCAGCCCTGCCCACCGCACACTCAGCGGGTGCTGGGGGCATGGCCAAAATGGTGCAGGGCCAGGCATCTAGTTCTGGGCCGGGGCTGGGAACAGCACCCAGTGGTGGGAGGCCTCAGGTTCCTGGCCAGGGCTGGCTCCCACTGGCAGTGGCAGTTCTGGGTGGGCCGACCCATCCCGCTCCCCTCTAGCCCTGCCCAGCAGGGTGTGGGGCCAGGACCCACATGCAGCAGCTTCTTTATTCCTGCTGGCCATGCTCCCCAGTGGGGAAGCGCAGCCAGCAGGGGCCTGGAGTCATGGCACATGGCTCTTGTGGCTCCAGGCTGCACAGAGCTAGGGGAGCGGGGCCAGCAGGGAAGCCGAGCAGTGTCGCATGCCACTAAGCCTTGGCCTGCCTGCCATTTTTGTGTGCCGGGGCTTGCCGACCCCTGACTTAAAGCATTAAGTTGACCTAGCACCTGCCAGCGTGGATGTGGACAGTCAACAGGAGTTTTCAGTGTGGACGCTTGAAGTTGACTTAAAAAGGTCGACTTAAAAGTTGATCTTGTTAAGTCAGCTTAGCAGAGCCTCCAGTGTAGACATACCCTGAATTATTACAGAGAATTGGGGGGTGGGGCTTGTCTGGCTAGTGTGTCTTGCCCACATGTTCAATGTTTAACTGATCACCATATTTGGGGTTGGTAAGGAATTTTCATGCAGGACAAACTGGCAAGGGATCTGGGGTTTTTTTACCTTCTTCGGTAGCATGGGGAACGGCTCACTTGCTGCTGGATTCTCTGTAATTTAAAATCTTTAAACCATGATCTGAGGACTTTAAAAACTCACTCTCAGGTTACATGTCTATTACACGAGTGGGTATGTGAGATTCATTGTGCAGAGGTTGGACTAGATGATCATATTGGTCCAGTCTGACCTTAGTCGGAGCCAGTTGAAATACAGCCTCTTTATATCCAGAGCTAGTTCTTTGCCTGGTGGGCTCTGGAAAACCCAGTTGAATCAGTCTGGACAAATCTCTGGGGGGCACTTCCGGAGCACATTGGGGGAAGCCACCCTCTTCCCTGAATCCCTCCCCTGATGCTCCCAGGGCCAGAATGGACTTATTCGTCCCAGGCACAGCCCGAGGCCAGGTGCTGTCACATACAACAAACCACGGCTGAGCCAGCTCCCAGCAGAGGGGTCATTGACTCTCCATGGAGATGGATCCATCTTTGGGGGAGTTTGGATCCAAATCCAACCTGGAATTTTGCAGGCTGGAGCCATCTCTTGGTAGCTCTTCAGGGCAGAAGAGATCATTTGGATCATCTTCTAGACCAACCCACTGCCTTACCCAGGCCAGAAAACTGCAGTTTCCAAAGGGATAGCCGTGTTAATCTAGTCCAGTAAAAAAACAACAAGCAGTTGTGTGGCACTTTAAGACTAACAGATTTATTTTTTGCAGAAAACTGCACCCTATTGCTTCTTTATCCAGCTCATAGGTTGTGATTGAGCTAGCGCATGATTATCTTAGAGACCTCCAGTCCTGATTTTCCTTATGAAATACTAGGATTTTGGAACTTCAGGCACTGAGGCAGAGGGTGTTGGTCCATGGGGTACTCCAAGCTAGCAAGTTTTTGTAGCTTCTTTTGCACCATGAATAAAGCCTTTGAAGGGAGCTGTGCTTGGAGGGAGGCATTGCCATTTATTGCTGATCCACTTTACCAGCTGAGCCACCTCTGCAGGGAGAGTTGGGTAAATGAATGAGGTGGCTGGTCATTTTCAGCCTAGTTGTAGAACGTGCTCCAGGGCCTTCCTAATTCACCTTGGGGTCTGCTGTTCTCCTTCAGCGCCTTGGTCACCCCATGCACAGAAGCCGCTGAAGATGCTAACGAAGGTTTGTGTTGCCATGGGTTAGAGGCCAAGTGAGGAAACCAACTTAAACTTCTCAAGTGTCGCTCGTCTGCCAGTAACTTCCAACAGCCTCACAAGCCAGCCAGCCCCCCCACCATGTTTCCAGATGGACAGACAAGTTCTCCTACTATTTGCTGAAAAAGAATCAGAGCCTTTCAACCTGAGACCATGCTAAGAAGCAGACGATGTGCTCCCAGACCTCCTAGTGACACGCAAGGGAACACAGCTCCAGTAAGGACACGCACAGAGTAACTTGAGGGTGGCTGCTCGCACCCAGGCTAGGCTCACCTGAGTTAACTCTGCAGTGAGGACAAAGCCTGGCTCAGAGCTGGTGCAGCTGAGGCATTATTCCATAAACAGCATCAGTCTGTATCAGGCAGGTATGGACTAGTCAATGAAATGTTGTCCCGGACCCAGGAAATGTGTTATTTTGCTTTTCTAGCCACTGGCTTGGCTCCTCCCATGGACTGCAAGTCAGAACGAGAGGCAGGAGAGCGTCTGTGCTATTGTTTGTGATTTTTGACTGAGGAATGAAACAAGGTCAGAGTTGGGGGGTCAAACCTTTCCCCCAGGCAGCCCCACCCTCCCGAGTCCAATTTACCAGAGTTAGCAGGAGAGGGGAATTCTGCCCAGCCACCCTCGTCCTCGCCAGAGTCGATGAATGAATGCAGAGGGCTGTGTCTGGTGGGAGGCGGTGGGGTCTGTATAGCAGGGGGCTTCCTTCAGCTCCAGCCCTGCTCGGTGAAGTCACCTTGGTCGTGCTCCATCAGGCACAGTCCACAGCACAGATCTGGGAAGAGTCTTCTCTCTGTAGCAACTGAGAGGAATAAGAAGGTCTGGTTGGAGAGAAACCTGCCATCAATGCCCCTTGCTTTGCTCTGTGTGGCCCACAAAGTTGCTCCCAGCAAATCTCTTCTGGGCGATCTGCTGGGACCTTGCTGACTCCCTGTGGATGCAAGGCGGGATCTGGGCCTCTCTGCTTTGTAACTCTGGAGGCCTTAGCAGGGGGATCCACTCCTGCTAATTGCTGTCACTGCTGCAACCCTGTCAGTGAGCATGTTGGAAGCATCAGAGGCCCGGGCTAATGGTTTGCACACGCTCAGCTACCTGACATTAGCTTTTCATGCCATGGCGCCAATTAGCTCAGCCTTTCAGTCCTTTGTAACCGACAATTAAGGGCCAGGTGTTTGTCCCCGTGTTTCTATTGCCCTTACATAGTCACCGCCGTGTGGCAATGACATAAGTGAAGGGTGTTATGTCACCAGGTAGCGCAAACAAAGGATGCTCCAGTTTTCGATCAGACCCCCAAGGGAAGAATACGTGGACTACCATCACTCAGGAAATGTAACGGATCAGCCAGCTCCATGCTGCCTGATACCATCGGATCTGTGTCCTAGCATCCAGGGCTCCTAAATGATCCCGCCTGCTTCTCAGAACGGATCACCCCCAAGCTCCCCTTCTGCCAGGAACGTGTGGGGTTTGTCCGAGCAGACCAGCCCACCCAGCCATAGGGGTTGTGTGCTCCAGTGGGAAGCGCAATGGGTTGTGAGTCAGGAGAGGTGGCTTCTGATCCCAGACTAGCCCTGCCACCTGTTGTGTCAATATGAGCAAGCATCCTGTGCCTCAGTTTCCCCTGGTGCTCTTTGTCTAGTTAGAGTGATTCCCCTTAGACTTCCCTCACTGTGGGTCTTTACAGTGCCTGGTGCAAGAGAGCAGACCTGGCTGGAGGCCATAGTTTCTACTGTTTTACAGATCACAGAAGTGTAGGAGCAGAAGGGACTTGAGCAGATTAGCAGGGCCAGTCCCCAGGACCATGTAATAATTAGACCATTCCTGACACGTGTTGGTCTAACCTGCTCTTAAAATCCTCTAGTGACAGAGATTCCACAAGCCCCCTATGCAATTTGTTCCAGGGTTCAACTAGTTTGACAGACTGGAAATTTTTCCTAATGTCCCATCTAAACCTCCCTTGCTGCTGTTTACGCCCATTGCTTCTTGTCTTATCCTAGAGGTTACTGAAAACAACTTTTCTACCTCCTCCTAATAACACTCTTTTACATACTTGAAAACTGTTTTCATGTCCCGCTCTCACTATTCGCCAGACTAAACAAGCCCAATTTTTTCAGTTGTTACTCATAGGTCCTGTTTTCTAAATCTTTAATGGTTTTCGTTGCTTTTCTCTGGACTTTCTCCAACTTGGTCACATCTTTCTGGAAACATGGCACCTGGAATGGGACACAGAACGCTAGCTAATCTCTAGTGAGCACAGAGGAGAGTAGGCGGAAGAATTACTTCTCATGTCGTGCTTACAATGCTCCAATATGTCCCAGAATGATGTTTGCTGCCCACCACGTCCCTTTGCCCTGCCCCTTGGCCTCACCCCTACCCACATTTCATAACAATATCCTGGCAATGACCAGTGACTGAGGCTTTGGTGGAAACCAGAAATCTCAGGCTGCCAATCAGAAAACACTGTAGAAAGTCCCGATGCTGTTTCTCTGTTGGCGTGTTGTCTGTTTAACCACACAAGGCAGTTGCCCCTGTATGTGGAGTGTGGCTGCAGAGATCAAAGGCCACTCTCTGTACTGGAAGGCCAAGCTGCAGGGGACATCACGGGGGCCTGTGGTGGTTCTGGATTAAGTCTGTTGTCATAAACAGGCAATGCAATTGTTAAACGCTACCTCTGGTGGCTTTGACCCAAAGACAGAATTGCTCTTTTCACAAGATGAAAAACATGAGGCAGACCTGGAAGTGAGGAGACTGGCCCCCAAAACTATACGGTTTATTTTTTTAAAAATTGATTAATAGTCTTTAGTCTGTCTTGTGACTCTTAAAAACCTCTCTGCCAGTGGGTGTGTGAGAATTTCAGGTTGAAAAGCCAACCTTCATTGCATGCAAACATCCCCAATTCTCCCTGGAATCTCAGACGGAGACTTCCCTGATTCCCACCTTGTCCCAGAAAGAGAGGGTGCAGACAGGGCCGTAAGTAGACAGGGGCAACCAGGCAAAGCCCCAGGCTCTGAATTTTAGAGGGCACCAGTTATGCACAGGTGTGCAGATGTTCAACCGCAGCCCCTACCCAGCCGGAAGACACAGACTTCCAGCCGGCAGGCACCTGTCCCAGTCAGGCTGGGAGGTTTTAAAACTCCCACCCTGAGCATGCTCAGGGCAGGAAGAGCAGCCTGTGGAGTGGCTGCTCCAGCAACCAGCTAAGGGAGCCAAGGCTTGGGGGGTCAGGCTGAGGATGGGCAGCCACTGGGGAAAGGGAGCGGGGAGAGCTGGCAGCAGGGCAGGCAGGTTAGAGTGTGTTTGGGAAGGGGTCAGGCTGGCTGGGGGTGGGAGATTGGGCAAGGCGGTGGGCGGATGGGAAAGGCACCCCCAGGACATGGTGGGTGGGGGTTCGCCTTGGGGACCAGCAGCTGCCGTGGAAAGGGAACAGCGAGAACTGGCAGCATGGTGTGCAGGGTAGGGTGGGATTGGGGAGGGTGGTAGGCGGGGACTTGGCGAGCTGATGAGCGGCCAGGGAAGGCACCCCCAGGACATGGCAGGAAGTTGGCGGCAAGGCAATGGGGAGCTGGATTGGTCACTAGCTGCCGCGGTAAGGCAGCAGGGAGCCCCAGTTGCTGCCGGCAGGCAGCTGGAGGTAGATCTGGCTCCTCGCCACCTTCCGGCAGTGGTTGGGAAAAGATCTGGCCCCAGGCTGGATTGGGCCTCGGCTGGAGGGGTGGGGGGCACTTTTCAGGGTGCTTGCCCCAGATGCCAAAATCTGTAGTTATGGTCCTGGGTGCAGATTATGGTTTTGACCCAGCAAGGGCGCTTCTCTGCACCTGCTGCTCCAGGACTTCTCTGCCTGATGCAACCTAGCAGGTCCGCCGCTCTCTTTGCCTCTAGTGGTCCCTGGCCCTCTCTCTCCTAGAAAGCCGTGCCTGGTGACATGTCTCTGTGGCAAGGCAGGTCTGTGTCTCTAGCCCCAAGGCTCCAGCACAAAACTGCCCAGACCTGAAAATTGTGGGCTCAGAGGGGTCACACTTTGAAGGTTTTGTCTGCAACCTGGAGATCTAGAAACATACTTTTTAATTTTAAATGGAAGTTGAGATACTTGTGTGATTCCCCTGACTCTGGGAGCTGGGGCTTGAGAAAAAAACACTAACTGTGACAAGACTGGTGATAAAGTCATGGATGTTGGCCAACAGAAATCTCCCTCCTTGTTGCCTCCTTAAAACCTAATGTGACTGTGTGAGCTGACCAACAAACCAAGCCATTGAAATAGTTCATACTGAAGTTGATATTTTTTCACAGTGGAGAGGGGTCATTTGGAGAGACATCCTCCCCACCCCCCTAGAATCTGTACTGGGGCCAGTGAAGTTCAACACATTCATAAGTGATCTGGAAAAAGGGGTAAACAGGGAGCTGGCAAAGTTTGCAGATGATACAAACTTACACAAAATAGTTAAATCCAAAGCTGACTGCGAAGTGTTACAAAGGGATCTCACACAACTGAGTAACTGTGCAATGAAATGGCAGGTGAATTCAATATTGATAAAGTTATGCTTATTGGAAAACACAATCCAACTATACATACAAAATGATGAGGCCTAGCTTCACTGTTATCACTCAAGAAATAGTTCTTGGCATCACAATGGATAGTTCTCTGAAAACATCTGTTCGATGTGCAGCGGCGATCAAAAAAAGCTAAAAAATGTCAGAAACTATTAGGGAAGAGAGAGATAATAAGACAGTGAATTTCATAATGCCTCTATATAAACCCATGGTGCACCCATACCTTGAATACAGTGTGAAGTTCTCAAAAAAGATAGATTAGAATTGGAAAAAAGTAGAGAGAAGAGTAACAAAAATGATTAGGGGTAGAGAACAGCTTCCATAGGAGGAAAGATTAAAAACGCTGAGACAGTTCAGCTTGGAAAAGGGACAACTAAGGAGGGCTTGCTGTAGAGGGCTATAAAATCATGACTGGTGTGAAGAAAGTGTTATACACCCCTCACATACCACACAAACGAAGGGTCACCCAATGAAATTAATAGGCAGCAGGTTTAAAACAAGCAGAGAGAAATACTTCTCCACACAACACACAATCAACCTGTGGAACTTGGTGCCAGGAACATTGTGAAGGCCAAAAGTATAACTGGTTTAGAAAAAATAGATCAATTGATGGACAACAGGATGGTCAGGGATGTGACCTGGATGTCACTATGACTGTGACTGCTTGGATGACAGGGGCTAGGTCATTTCATTACTGACCCATTCTGTTCATTCCCTCTGAGCAGTGTGGCCACTCTTACATAATGTTACATAAAACCTAGCCATTAGCCAACACTAGATCTTCACAAAGGAAGGCATCATTATTCCCATTTTTCAGGTGGGGAAACTTAGGCAGGGAGCTGGGACGTGGTTTATCCAAGGTCAATCGCCAGGCCAGTGAGAGAGAGAAGAAGGGACACCTGGCTCATGTCTGGTCACAGGCCAGTCCTATCTACTGTTGCTCCTTTTGGTTGAGCAGTTAGCCGATATTCAGAGTCTTGCTGGCTTGCTTCTGTTAGCAGAAGAAATCAATGATATAGGTTAGCTATTTCTCTGACCTCAGTAGAAACAAATGGCAACAGGCAGCTTCCTTGCTCTCAATCCCCATGGCTGCCCTCAGTGAGCTCTGTGCCCAAAAAGCCACACTCACAACTCCGTCTTCCAGCCATCCCACTGCTAACCAGTCTCCTACAAGCCAGCTTCCTAGTTTGTCTGCAATCAGGAAAAGCCCTTGGTCCACGTGGCTCAGCTATGATCTGCCATGTGCCTTGGGCGGTCGCTTCCACTGGCTGTAGGTTCTCTGTTACATAAGAAGGCCTCATTGCTCTTTCCATGGAGCCTGATGCAAGGTGCTTGGCACACCCTGGGCTTTAACAAGGTCTGTGATTATCTTTCGATCAAAGACTCACTTGATTGTAGCCATTAGCTCTTTTCAGCAGCACATTGCCCTTTGTCCACTGCGTAGCTCTCCTCTCCATTCGATGAGGCTGGTAATATATGTTTATCCAGTGACAGGGACCATATATATACGAGTCGTGATGGGCCATCCCTTGCTGTCCAGACCTGGGTTTTGGGGCTTCCTGAGCCAATCTCTGCTCTGAGGGTTGGTCAGATCATCAACAAAATTTAGGCACTGGCCTCCCAGTGTCTGTGATCTAGGACAGGGTTCTCAGCTAAGGCAATGGGCCACCTCAGAGGGGCCTTGAGCCCCGAGCCTCCCACCCCACAGGGCTAAAGCCAAGAGACAGCAGAGCAGAAGTGAAAAGCCGCAGGTCCCAGCATCATATGGGGCAGAAGCCCTTGGCCCCACAGGGCTAAAGCCCCAAAAGCCACCTGGCCCTCATCTCCTTGCCACCCTGCTGGGACCTGGAGGTTTTACAGGATGGAGTGAGGGGGTCTCAGAAAGGAAAAGGGTGAGAAGCCCTGATCTAGCCACCCATCTCTTCTGTGCGGGGTGGTCACTACTCACTGATAACTGCAAAAAAAAAAAAAAAGGCAGTGGTTTAGCCTCCTCCAGCTGGCCGTTAGCAGCTAGGTTAGTAGTGCTCCACAGTCCAGGGTAGATACTGCTCAAGATCCGCCTCTGCTCACTTGCTGCTCCCTGAACCCCTTGCCTGGGAAGGTTGGCTCAGGGCCCCTTACACGCCTGCGGCTGCTGGCAGAACATCACCCATGTGCTGCTTGCATGGGGTAACTAACCCTGACAACACCGACATCCTCAGTCAAGTATCGTTATCCCCATTTAACAGATGGTAAAACTGAGGCACAGAACAGGGCTGGTGCAAATCTAAGGTCCCCAGCAGGAAAGGCTGGAATGGAACCTGGGTTTCCTACGCCCAAGGCTAGATATCCACTTGTAAGCCCCCAAAGCCCTTAGCACTTCAGCTAAATGTGCAGCTCCATGGTCTCTGTGCCAGTAGTAGCAGGCTGTTACAATTCCCAGTGCCAGCCACTAGGGGAAGACATGTCCCCACGCTGTCCCCACGTGTTCTCGTATTTTAGTTTTCTGTAGGGCCCTTAGCACGAAGCGTGACCAGAGTCCATCAGACACAGGCAAAAGGCAGCTGGATGGGCCCTGCCAGCTACTTCACAGAGCTGCCCACAGCCTGCAAAGCACTGAGACTCCTGCTCTGAGGAACCCAAGCTGCACCCCGTCCACATCCTGACCCCAGCCCAGATCAACAAAGAACCCCACGGCCACCCTAACCCATCCTTTTGCCCCACACAAGCTCTCCCACCCCTTTGACCCAATGGGATGACGGCTTCCTTGCTTCCCACTTGCCTTACAGCACGTCTCCCTGTCCTGCCACAACTGCTGGTTCCTTCTGCTCCAAGAGGCAGGGACGGGCAGCAGGGGAGGCTAGGTCAGGCATGCAGGCTGTGAGGAAAGAGGAGTCCCAAAGACCCACCAGGTGGGTCCAGACACTGATCCAGGTCAGCTTTGCCTCCCAGAGGCCAGAAGCCCTGCTTCTCTCCCCCACAGTCCTGGAAACTCACCCCACAGAGTCACGTAGGAATTGGCTGGCTTCCTAAGGCTTCACACGACCCATCTGGGAACTGGGACTGGTTTGTCTGTAGCCCCAGTGCTAACTGATCTGCTCCGGCAGGAATCCTGCAGAGAAAACTGGAGAGGTGGGGTGGGGGTGGGGGGACCATCTGGAACATCCTAATCCTAATATCTGAAGAGCATTTTCCCAGCAGGGGCCTGCGACAAGGGCAGTGGGGCTGCAGAAGCACCCATGGCTTTGGAGGCTGAGGAAAGCTGCTGAGAAGCAAGAAAGCGATTTCTTTAGATAACTGGACCATTATCAAGCAATGCTGAGACTCCCTGCGTGGGACACGTCCAGGTGTGTTTCTCTTCCAGGACCCGCTCTGGGATAAAGGGACATTGTTGTCTCTCCTCTCTGGACTAGAGGCCAAGCAATAGGGTAGGTGAACTGCCTCTATATTCTTTATTCCTTGGGTGCAAGGTTTCAGCTGTCTCCAGTGTGGACTTGATGGCGAGGTGTCCTTGCTGGCAAAGGTACTTTGCTGCCTAAACGGATTAGGGCAAATAAAGCTGCCTGGAGATTAAAAGTTTGCTGGGCTCTGGCCCAGTTGAGGAGGAAAATATTCAGTTCATCCGAGAGATGGTTGAGGGGGAACTTGATAACAGTCTCTGAGCTCCTTCATGAGGAACAAATATTTGATAATGGGCTTTTATATCTAGCAGAGAAAGGTCTAACTCAACCAAGGGCTGGAAGATGATGCTAGACAAATTCAGAAAGGAAACAAGGTGTAAACTTTCAACAGTGGGGCCATCTCCCAAGGGTCATGGTGGATTCTCCATCCTCGACAGTTTTTAAATCAAGATGTTCTGTTTCTCTAGAAGACCTGCTCTAGACATGATTGTGGGGCAGTTCTCTGGCCTGTGTGATATGGGAGGTCAGACTAGGTGATCCCAGTGGTCACTTCTGCAGTAGAATCTAGGAATCCATGTGGGGCCGGTGAGCTGCCCCTCCCGGATGATGGGATGATGAAGAACAGTCCAGATGAAGTGACTCTTGGAGTCAATGACGGAGGCTGTTTGTAACAACAAGAAGCCATTGACCCATCAAGAGCTTTCATTTCACGGACCTCAGTCAGGGATTGTTCAAGGGATGCCTGTCTCAGTGACATGCTCTTTGTTTTCCACTTGCTGTACTGAGTGCCCGTCTGCTCTAGCGACCAGTACCTGGCTTTAGAAATGCAGTGAGATGAGTACTGGCATTGAATAGGGAGAAGCTGAATTTCATCCAGGAAAACAGGAGCTCCGCTCTGTATCCCTCCACCTTTTAAATCCTGTTTTCAGGTCACTGGCCCAGGCAGCTTCTCCATGCCCATCCTTTTAGAGAGAAAACTCTCACCTGGCGCACCCCAGGGGCCCATTGCCAAGCCACAGGGTCACATCAACTGCACACTTGAGACTTTGGCCGCTCATTGGGAATCCAGGTGGCCAGGCAGGATTTCCCAGGCCAAGCAGCTGCTGGAGCAAGCTGGACGTGAGAGAAAAGGAACATGACTGCTCCTCCATCCAAGGCTGCAGAGGCTGTTGCAGACGATGCTGCCCTCACACCGTTGGCCAGACTGAACGTCTCTTTATCTGCGGGAGAGGCCAGCCCATGACAAGGGGCCGTATTGCGTCCCCTGGTCCCAGCAAAGTGACAGTCATGGCCCATTCTCCCCTACCACGATGGACTCTGCTGGTGCTACCTGAGGCCCTGTCTCTGCTGGCGACCGAGCAAACCAGCTGTGCATTTGCACTGCATCAGATCTGTCGTCACACGGATTTCACTCCTCCAGGCACCCTCTTGCCTGGTGAGGCCAGAGGTTGTGAAATAAGACCAGCTGGTCATTGGTGGAGCCAGGCCGGCACCCAGGCATCAAAGGCTTTCTTTGCACCAGAGCTGTGGGCCAGATTTTTTAAAGGTGATGAGGAAGCTTAAAAAAAGTGGAGGGGTACCTCAGAAAATCTCCCTAGGTCTCTAGCTGCGTCTCCAGCACGCAGATCCTTTTGGATGTGTGACCCAACTGCCAGGGTAAAAGTTCAAGTTCCAAATCCATCTGTTTTTGGCATCAGCACAGTGCCCATTGCTGTAACATCTGAGCGCCTCGTAATCTTTAATGTATTTAGCCTCCAAGGCCTCCCTTCCCCCGAGAGACCGAGAAATGTTATTATCCCCATTTCACAGATGGGGAAACCGAGACAGAGAGTGACTAAGGGCTGGATCCTCAAAGGTATGTAGGTCAATGAGACTTAGGCACTTCTAAATGCATTGGATGATCAATGGGAGCTAGGTGTCTAAATTCCTTGGATGATCTGGAGCTAAGTGACTTGCCCTAGGATAAGCATGTGGGAGAGAAGAGACCTGAGCCTAGTCTAGACTGGTGTTCTAGCCACTGGACCATCCTTCCTCTCACACCATCTCAGAAGTCTACGAGTTCACAGAACTGGAGTGGAGCAGCCACATCATGTCCTTCTGAGCCACCCACCTTTGAGTGGATGGGCTGGTTTTCTTGGCTCAAGGAGGACCAGTAGGAGGAGGATAAAATTAGAGAGGTTTCATCTAGACGCTGGGATGAACCTAATGGAAAATTCCTAATGATAGGCTTAGCTTTTTAACTTGTTGGTGGGTGGGGTGCTAATGAGAGCAAACAGTTCTTCATTAGCCCAACTAGCCAGGGGAGATGTTGTAATACTAAATTCCTGTTACTGGGGAGAGAAACAAGGGGGGTGAGGTAATATCTTTTATTGGACCAGCTTTTGTTGGTGGACAGCATGATCTTTCCAGCTCCCACAAAGATCTTCCTCAGGTCACAGAGGCTACATTGGCACTGAAGTTAAACACCCGCAGCTGGCCCGTGTCAGCTGACTTGGATTCTGGGGTTCTTTAATTCTGATGCAGACATTCAGGTTTGGGCTGGGATAGGGAAGGGTCTCAGGGCCTGGACTGCCACTCGACTCCAAGCATGTTTAACTGTGGGGATGACATAGCTGGAAAGCTTGGACCTTCCCCGAAAAGAAGATGGTCCCATGACAGACATTGCTTCCCAACCTTGTCTCAGATCCTGGGACCACCATGGCTACACCAATGCAGTAGACAGCATGGGACTGGGGAATCAGCCTGGATGTTGGTTTCGCACAGACAGTGTCTTGGTTTGAGTGTGGATGGTTTGCCGGCGCCCTGGACCAGGGTGTGAGTTCCATGTGCAAGCAGCGTAGAATCACAAATGGTTAGAGTTGGAAGGGACCTCAGGAGGTCTTCTGCTGAGCCCAACCCACTGCTCAAAGCAGGACCAACCCCAGCTAAATGATCCCACTAAGGGCTTTGTCAAGGTGGCCCTCTAAACTTGTAAGGATAGAAATTCCACCACCTCCCTAGAGAACCCATTCCAGTGCTTCACCACCCGCCTAGTGAAAAAGCTTTTCCTAATATCCAGCTTAGACCTCCCCCAATGCAACGTGAGACTGTTGTTCTTAGTTCTGTCATCTGCCGCCCCTGAGAACAGCCCAGTTCCATCCACCCTGGAACCCCTTTTGGGTAGTTGAAGGCTGCTATCGAATCCCCCCTCATTCATCTCTTCTACAGATTAAAAACTCCTTTTTCCCTCAGCCTTTCCTCATAAGTCACGGGCTCTAGCCCCTAACTGTTTTCATTGCTCTTGGTGGACTCTCTCCAAGTACCCAAGGGAACCCAGCTCTGTGTGCATTATGCATCATGGGGCCAGGAGAGGGGTGTCCAGCACACTGATGGGAGTGAGGAAATGAAAGGGGCCCATGATCTTCACCTTCTTGCAACCCCATATCCGCTCATATGGGTGTCTGGCTGGTGAGTCTTGCCCATATGCTCAGGGTTTAAGTTCCACATTTGGGGTCGGGATGGGATTTTCTCCCAGAGCAGACTGCCAAAGGCTCTGGTGGGTTTTCGCCTTCCTCTATAGTATGGGGCATGACTCAACTCCTGGTGGATTCTCTATCCCTTAAAGTCTTTAAACCCTGATTTGAGGACTTCAGTAACTGCGTCCTAGGTTGAATGTTTATTACAGAAGTGGGTGGGTGAGATTCTGTGACCTGCATTGTGCAGGTCCGATTAGATGATCATATTGATCCTTTCTGACCTTAGAGTCTATGAGATCAGCTCCTCTGGCTTAGAGTCCGATTCTGTTCCCCACCAATCAATGGGGCAGCTGGGAAGGCTCCAGCCCTGTCCTGTGGCTCTGCTGCAGAGGTTTGGCCCAGCTCTGAACACACTTTGTGTGCTTCCCCGTCAGAAGCCCCTGACATGGATATTCCAGGATGGGGGCAGGTTGCAGGGAGAGGAGCTGTTGCTAGAAAAGTCTCATGCCCTGGCTGCTGCCAGGCCCCAGGAGGGATGTAGATGGTTGAAACCAGAAGAGGCCATTCAGATCACCCAGGCTACCTCACCCAGGCTAGAGGTCTTCCCCCAGACTTTCCAGTGTAGCTGGAGCTTCTCGTTTGCACAAGGAACCAGCCTAGACTGAAAGACTCCAAGGGATGGAGTAGGTGATATGAGTTAGAGCAACACACAAGACAAACCCTCACTCCCACGCAGCCTATGGCAGAGGCCAAGTCAGCCACGGGTATCCTCTGTTTGGGGGAGGCTCAGTTTGTCTCCTCTCGGTGCCTGTGCCAAATCCAAACAGGGATGAATTCTGCCACCTGCAGTGTGATTAATGTGCAAGCCATTTTGCACAAGTGTGTATCCAGGAGAGGTTTCCATCTGTGTAATTTATATGCACGTAGTTACACAGTCCAGTTGTCCATAGTCTAGACCAGTGGTTCTCAGCCAGGCACACACACACCACTTGGGTACACAGTGTTTTTCCAGTAAGAACATCAGCTCATCTAGGTGTTTGCCTAGTGTCACAACAGGCTACGTAAAAACCACTAACAGAGTCAGTACAAACTAACATTTTTCAGACGGACAATGACTTGTTTATACTGCTCTATATGCTACACCCTGACATGCAAGTACAATATTTATATTCCAGTTGATTTATTTTATAATTACATGGGCGAAATGAGAAAAGAAGCAAATTTTCAGCAAGTGTGCTGTGACACTTTGGTTTTTAATGCCTGATTTTGTAAGCAAGTCGTATTTAAGTGAAGTGAATCTCGGGGTATGCAAGACAAATCAGACTCCTGAAAGGGGTACAGTAGTGTGGAAAAAGGTTTAAGGCACCAGTTTAGACAACCTGACTGATGCTACTTCCTGCCCCTGTTAAAGTCACTCTAGACATGTGCTCTACATCCAAGACCTTTTAAGAGCCACCTCACTGTTGGCAAACACTCTTTGTAATTCGCCTGATTGTTTGCATCCATTCTGTTCGTCTTGCAGCCAAACTGCTTAGAGATTTATTTTAATAAAAAGATTCTGTTAACATGTACAAAGAATAATGGAAACCCAGACGAGTCTGCTAAGTATCTTAGAGCCAGCACATGTTAGAAACAAAGTAAAAATTGTGGGCAGGGGTCTGTCACTGAAATGCAGCCGTATCTGGGGTGGAACAAGGAAGCTGATAAGCCTTCTGGGGCAGGACAGAGTAATATATCCAATTCATGATTCAATGAAAAGAAAAAAGTGTATCCAGTGGAAAATGCTGGGGGAATTTAGGTCAGCAGAATGTAATTAGCCAAATTGGAATTCAACCAGAAAGGCAGCTTTTGTTTTGTTTTTGTTCCACTATTGTAAAGTTTTTATTCCTCTACTTATCTGCTTTTGGATAATTATTTCCTCCCCAGCTGGGTGAGCTTGACCTCATTGCTGATTTCTAGAGCTGTCTGTTCCCTTCTGTGATATGGATCGATCCAGACCCTGCTGTTGGCATTAGTTTGTTATGTATGATTCGCCAAACTGTCTAAAAGGGCACAGCAGTTGCTCTTTCTGAGGGCATGACATCCTATCATGGCTTCACACCCACGTTCTGTCTCTCTAGGTGCCTCTTCAGTATAGGGCAAGCACTCCGGGAGAGAGGGTGTTGGCTAATGGGCCTCTTTCTTGTTTTGACTCTGGCGTGGCACCCAGGAATTACAACCCAAAGCAGACATCAGCCAAAGCTGTGGTCCCTGTCAGGTCCAGAGGAGATTCCTCTCTCTGAATCACAGCCAGCCCCCTGCACCCCACCTGCCTCAATCGTTTAAAAGATTTTCAGTGAAGCAAGGGGCAATTCTGATCAATGCTTTAATTCCTGCATCTGTATGGATCTGCTGAGGTCCACAGCTGACAGCAGGCCCAACACGAAATGTTGGCAAATCATCAGCAAGGAGTGGGGATTCCAGTGGGACCCCATGGGACTGAGTGTGCCCTTGGAAACCCGATCTGTAGAGCACTTGTCCTCATGTCAGTGTGGTTTTTAGATGAACAGGACTCCCTGGAAGAAGTTATGGTGAGCAACTGGAGTATATAAAAAGGAGAGAAGCAGGATTCCTCTTGTGTTGCTTCTGGCATTCATGGGGGATGCCTACCCAGCTCTAAAGGGGAAAGACACGTTGCTCTGAAATCCTTGATAGCAGCCTCAGTGATGGTTCACATGTTTGTTGCACTGAACAGGATCCAGGGGTTAGTTTCAGTATAGCTGGAACCTTTCACCTCTAGGAAACAATCCTGCATTCAATGACTCTGGCATCAATCCAGAGCCCTTCCCTGGAATCTGGTGGAGTGACTCCACATTGACCCACATTGACGAGAGCAGAATGTAGTTGTACGTCTCCAGTTTCAATGCAGTCCAAGTCTGTAGGACCCAGTAGTCATTACCCATCTCATGGCTGTTCAGGGGCTCCAGAGGTGCAATGAGAAGGACAGTCTCCGTCCAGCTTGTGCCTCGTAAACCCTCTTCACAGTGGGGCACCTGGGCAAGTTACACCGAGTGATCATCGTCTCTTTCACGTTAGCCACAGTTCATCTGGGTGGGGATTGTACAGGGCTTCCACAGGTGCTGGTTGCTGTTCTTTCATTTCACCCAGCCCTGGCCTGATAGCTCAGCATGCTCTGTAACCATCTCTGAGAGATGCTAGAGGCACCACTTTGGAGCCCAGTTCTGCTACCAAACGCCATGGTCCCTTGTGGTCATTAGAACTCATTTTGTAGGAGTTGGGTTTTTTCACACCAGTAGGCAAATCCCAGACCCATTCTGCCTGCTTAAAATTCCCCCTCGCTCATTCCATTCAGTTGCAGTTGTCTCCTTTGGACCAGATTGCTACAAGCTTCCAGACAATGACTGTGTTCCACCCCAGAGGTGGCTGCATTTTGGTATCGCGTGAAAGAGGAGTGTATGGTCAGTTATTAAACATTTACGAACCAGTGCTGGTTTTCTGTTCCAGGTGTGCTCCATGCCAGGATCTAGGGAAATGTGAGTGACTAGATGGGGGGCCAGGGGTGACACTCATGGTTCTTTGTCAAGAGCTTGCTCATGTCCATTCTCAATGTAGGTGTGCCCACGCCTTCGTGCACAGTTACTGGAACTTTTTTCTCCCAAGCAGCAGTCGTAGGGTTGGCTTTGGGGCCCCCTGGAGTGCTGTGCACATGCCACGGTATATCAGGCACCGTGGGAGCCAAACCCGCTTGGTCCCTTCTTTCCACTTGTGACAGTTACTGGAACCTCACTACAGCATCGACTATTTTGTTCTCAACCAAGGGCAGGGATCACAGTTGTTAAAGGTCGGGCACTAAGTGTCTAATGGCAGAACAGCCCCAGGATGCCCAGCTCCTCTAGCACTGACAAGTTCACGTCCCCAAAGGAGTTGTGCAGCCTGGACCCCTGAAAGGGCCTCAGCTCTCTGGAAGAGGTCGAGAAGATCTTTGGTACTGAAACAACATTTATCTTCCTGCTCCAACCAACAACCTCACAAACGATACCTAATGGACACCTGTGGCTGGTCTCCACTTTATCCTCCTCTAGAGATAGTTCCCTCTTGAACTTGGACAATCACCGACATCGGGTCAGGAGTTACTATGCAGATGACTCCCCCGGCTCATCCTCGTCAGAGGACAGGCCAAGAACAAAACATGCCCCAAAAAGTCATGATCCATCTCTGCCACAGATTCCGGCTTGGCCTCAGGGCTAATACCCCTCTCAGTGTCCTCACTGGGGTCCAAGGCTCTTTCACATGGGCCTTGCACCTCAGTCTGTCCATTCAGCAGGGGCACAATCAGCTCCTCCAGCCTTGGAGGGCGGGCAGCCCTCAGACTCAAAGGACTCCAATCCATGGGAGGACACCTCTAAGGGACCTCAGTGCCCACCAGTGGAACCTCCAAGGCCCCTAATACCCTCCATTCTTCTTCCTCATCTCCTGACGAGGTTATTGGGCAGGACATTTCAGCCCCCCTAGAAGACATCGAAGCTTAACAAGAACTGTTAAGAAGGGTAACCTCCAAGTTGGGCATGGAGGCTCAAGAACTTAAGGAGACCGCAAATAGTCTTTTTAATGTTTCATACCCAGCAACACTTTCTAGAATTGTCCCTATCCACCAAGGGATGCTTAAAATTGTAAAATTCCTGTGGCAAACACCATCATTGATACCCCCAATTTCTAAGTTGGCTGAAAAGAGGTACTATGTACCAGAAAAGAAGTCTGAGTACCTTTTCAATCACCCCACTCCAGGCATGTTATTCATGGAGGCAGCTAACCAAAGGAACAGACAGGGGAATCCAGGGTCCACTCCAAAGAATAAAGATCACAAAAAACTAGATCTATGTGGAAGGAAAGTTTATTCAGCCAGTTTACACTTGTGTATCACAGACCACCAAGCCCTGTTGGGAAAGTACAACTACAACTTGTGGAACTCACTTTGTCACTTCAGAGAGGTGTTGCCACTGTCCCAGGTTGTTGACTTTCTTACCATTCTTAAAGAAGGGATGGTGTTGGCCAGAGCAGCCTTACAAACTGCATATGACAAGGCAGACTCTTCAGGAAGATCGATAGCCTCAGCACTATCCATGCACCATTGTTCCTGGCTACAAGCCTCAGCAGTCCAGCAGGCCATTCAGGATCTGCCTTTCAAAGGTCCAGCCTTATTTTCTGCAAAGACTGATGAAAAGTTACACCATCTAAAAGACTCCAGGACCACACTTAGTTCGCTGGGATTCTACAATCCAACCAACATCCATTCTGGCCACATCCCTGCATCTCACAGCATGGAGACTCTGTGACCGAGCTGTGACGAGCAGGCATGCTCCCTCCAAGTCCAAAATATCCTACTTGGTAGCAGAAAGCCCGCCACCCAGGCTTCATACTCTGCAAAATGGAAGCGCTTTTCATGATGGTCCCAAGAACATCGTCTATCACCCTCAAAGTCCCCACTCCAAGCAGTACTTACTACACCTAAAACAGCAGGGACTCACCTTAGCCCTACTAAAGTTCACCTGGCAGTGATTTCAGCCTTCCACCAGCCCCTGCAAGGCAAATCTGTTTTCTCTCACCCAACGTCTCTGCATTTTTTAAAAGGGATCAAGAGATTATATCCCCAGATTCATGACCTTGTACCCCCATGGCAATGGCAATGCATGGCTGGCAATAGAAAAGTTGGTGCCCTCTAACATTCAGTACCCGGGACTTTACTGCAGTTGCCCCACTGTAGTTACAGCACTGCCCCATGGGACCTCAACCTTGTTCTCTCTCGGCTTACAAGACCCCCTTGCCAGCTGCACACTGTTAATTTTGTCGCTAAAGGTAGCCTGAAATTCTTAGTAGCGATAACATAAGCTAGGAGGGTATCTAAACCTAAAGCTTTAACCTCAGAATCACTGTAAACTATCCTTTTTAAAGACAAAATTCTTCCTAAGGTGGTGTTGGATTTTCATTTCAATCAGGACATTTTTCTGCCCATCTTCTGTCCTAAACCACAGCTCTCAGATGAAGAATACCAATGGCACACACTAGATGTGCGAAGGGTCCTAGCCTTTATATTGACCGAACTAAGCCTTTTCGTAAGTCTGCTTAACTTTTCATTGCTGTAGCCGACCAGATGAAATGACTCCCGGTCTAGACACAATGCATTTTATCATGGATCACAGATCCAAAGGGGTGGCTGTGTTAGTCTAGTTCAGTAAAATAAACAAACAAGGAGTCCCATGGCACTTAAAGACTAACAAATTATTAAATTATGCAAGAAATAACTTTGTTAGTCTTTAAGTGCCACAGGACTCCTTGTTTGTTTGTTTTATGGATCACAGAGTGTATCAAGCTATGCTACGAAAAAGCAAAGGTCCCACTCCTGGGTCCTGTGACGGCACAGTCCACAAGGGCTCAGGCCTCCTCCATGGCCTTCTTAGCTTACCTTCCGATATCTGACATTTGCAAGGCCGCAACATGGTCATCCATACACATGTTGACATCCCATTACGCCATTGTCCAGCAGGCAAGAAATGAAGTGGCCTTCAGGCAGACGGTGCTACAGTCCTTCCGAGTTAACTTCTCCCACCCTCTAAGGTAAAGCTCACCTACATTAAGAACGGACATGAGCAAGCTCTCGGCAAAGAAAAGACGGTTGCTTGCGTCTAACTGTCGTCCTTTGAGATGAGTTGCTCACATCCATTCCAAACCCACCCGCCTTCCCCTCTTTCGGAGTTAGCATAAAGAAGGGACTGAGCGGGCTTGGTTCCAGCAGCACCTGATATACTGCAGCATATGCATAGTACTCCAGATATGTCTACGCCTGCAAGTTAGTTCAAATTAAGGAGGCTTAATCCGAACTAATTTAGTCCCTGTCTACACTATGCTTTCATTAGTTCAAATTAAGGAATTCCTCAATTCAAACTAAAGAAAGCTTAGTTTGAATTAGTGAGACCCTATGTTCCCTCTAAGCTGTGCACGTGTGCACATGCACAGAGGTTGTGAAACTCATGCGCACAACAAAATAAAGTGCGCACAAAAAAATTCAACAGTGCTAATATTTTTATGCTACTTTAAGAAAGTGATTTCAAGTTATGTGTTTCAAATAAGATTTTGTAATTTATAAAATCATTTCCACCACTGGATCAAAGAAAATTTTGATATTATTTGCATCATACTCACTTCATTGCACTCACAAGTTTGACCACACTCACAGGAGTGCGCACAAATTTGGACACTGGCTCAAAAAATTTGCACAAAATAACTTTTTTGTGCACATAGCCTATGAAAAATTAGAGGGAACATTGGTAAGACCTGCCGGTTAATTCGAACTAAGCCCTTAGTTCGATCCTTAGTGCAAACTAAGGATGATGTAGACTAGGATTAACCCTTAATTCAAATTTAATAGATTTGGATTAAGTGCAGTTAGGTCACATTAACAAAGTGGACTAATTTGACTTAACATTAAGTCAAATTAGTCTACTTTGTTCTTTCAAACTAACAAGTTCAAGTTTAGTTTGAACTAATAAGTTTGAGTTTAGTTTGAACTAAACTCAAACTTGTTAGTTTGAATTAAACAGTTTCAAACTAACTTTTCCTACTGTAGACATAGGCCAGGGGACGCCAGAGCCAGCCCTACAGCCGCTGTTTGGGCGGAAAAGTTCCAGTAACCGTGCATGAAGGCGTGCACACACCTACATTAAGAATGGACAGGAGCAACTCAACTCAAAGAACGACAGTTACAGGTAAGCAACCATCTTTTCCTGGGTTTTTTGTAGAACTAGAACAATTTGTGGGGCACTGCAAATGGCTTCCTTGGTGTGCAACTGAAATATACATCAAGGAAAGAAACAAGATTCCTCCTGTGTTGTCCCTGTGGTGCTCTTAGGAACGTCAGCTCTGGATGACCAGCCAGTGGTTTACGGACAATGTGCATGTTAATTACAGAAGGTGTGGCATGCTTAGTTATGTAACCCTCATACTTTTGTTTACCATCAACTACACTGTCACCTCTCTAAGGGTATGTTTACACTCATGTTTTAATTCGACGGAATAAATATTAGGTCGAATGAAAAAAAAAGGATGTCCACACAAGGTTTTGCCAATTCGACCTAGTGCTTTCCTTAGGTCAGATTGAAGAGACGATGCTTCAAAGTTATAATACCTCATGTAACTTGAAAGTTATTGTCAATTTGATCCCTCTAGTTCAAATTGATGCTGTGTAGCCGTGTTAATTCAAACTAAGTTTAGTTCAAATTTACATGGGTTGACCTTCCTCCTAGGGTGCATGTCACCCTGGAAGGAAGACCAGCCCTCCATACCTGTGGCAAGCAGCAAAGGCACCCCCTAGCACCATGGCATAGGGAGTAGATCCCTGGGCTTGCTGGGTGTGGGGACAAGACCACCCCCCCCAATGGCAGGAGCCACACTCACCGGGCATGGGGAAGGGATCCCTGCATGGGGCTCCAGCCGCGCTCCCCAGGCAGGGAGAAGGGATACCTGCATGTGGATCCAGCGGCACTCACAAGGCGCGGGGAAGGTTTCCCCCCACGGGGCTTGCTGGAGCGGGGAAGAGATCACCACAGGTGGCTCCATCCACGCTCCCTGGGTATGGGGAAGGGATCCCTGTGCACGGCTGGAGCACAGCTTGCCTGCGCGGGGAAGGGATCCCCGTGTGCACATCTAGCCACACTCCCCGGGTGCAGGGAAGGGATCCTCATGCTGGCAAGCTTGGCGTGGGCGTTCTGTCCCTGCACCTGGCAAGCGTGGCTGGAGCAGCGTGCGGGGCTCCCTTCGCCATGCCGGCAAGCCAGCGGCCAGCTGGGCACAGGGGTCCCTTCACCGCACCCAGGGAGCACAGCTGGAGCCCCGTGGGGGGGATCCCTTCCCTGTGCCAGCAAGCCAGGCTCCAGCTGGGCATGGGGGTCCCATCCCTGCACCCGGTGAGTGCAGCTGGAGCCACATGTGGGGATCACTTCCCCCCCCCCCACAGCACTGCTGGAGCTGGGCAGGGGGAATCCCTTCTCCCCCTGCCTGACCAGCACCGTCAGGGGGAGAGGGGTGCCCTGGCTCCCCAGAGCCTCACAGGGGAAAACATCCCCTGCCAGGCTCTAGCTGTCTGAGCTTGGCTTAGGGAAAAGTATCCCCTGCCCAACTTTGGCCACACCTTGACTAGAGCTGGGCACGGGATGCTTTTCCCTGTGCAGGGCTCAGAGGGCTAGAGCCCAGCAGGGGATTGGGTGGTGGGATGGCCCTTCTTGAGGGCCAAGTTGTCACACCTCCCATGGTGCCCCTCTTCCAATTCAAACTAACAAGTCCTGTCCATGGACATGCTAGTTAGAATTGGTTTTCCTAGTGTGGCCACATTAGTTCAAATTGACTGAATTCGAACTAATCATTATTAGTTCAAATTCAGTTTTTCAAACTAAGTGTAGACATAGCGTAAGTGCCTGGCACGGTGGGGTCCAGGTTCACAACTGAGGCTGCTAGGTGCCATCCCAATAGTAATTAATAATAGTCATGGTCTAGGGATAAAGCCCTGAACTAGGAAGGTTTGGGTTAGTCACTGCCCCTCTCTGTGCCTCAATTTCCCCATCTGCACAATGGGGAGAAATGATACAGCTCACCTTGATAAAGTCCTTTGAGCACTACAGCTAGAAAGCGCGATGTAAGAGTGAGGTGTGATGATGGACGCTGCTGTCTGTGGCCATTTTGTGCTCAGAAGAGCACAGGACAGTGAGGACACACACACACACACACTGTGCTCTCTCCTATGGCAACCCTGCTTTGCTTCCTTGCTGATCTCTTAGACTTGATGGGAGAAGCTAAGACCAACACCTGCTTTGTCTCCGGGGGGAGAGGAAATTTGAAAAGCTCTAAACACCACTGTGCCAGAGTGGGAACGCCCCTCTCTCCAAGCTACTGGGACTACCTTGCCAGAATCATGGCACATGCTTTCAGGACTCTGGTGGAGGCATAATCTATAAATACTGAGCGGATGTGTCGGCCTCCATCTCCATCTGTGTGTCTATCCATGCGGAGAAGGCTCCGAAAAAGAGGTGAAAGGGAGGGAGGAAAAAGAGCCAATCCAAACAGCATTAGAAATTAATCGCATCCTATTTGCCCTGAGCAAAATCATGTCAGGCAGCGGTATCTGAAGACAGCAGTCTGCGCTAGCCCTCCCTCCACCTCATTGACTCTGCCCATTTGGGAAGCTTCTGTATATCCCACTCGCCCAGGGCCAGAGGACTTCCATTACTTTGTGTTTCACTCTGTGCCCCAGAAACCCCAAGGGACTGCTGATGAGTCAGGCGATAGCTAATTGCAGGGATGCATTTACATGGGTGTCTGAGTGCTCCATGGAGCCCCGATTCTCCAGATAACATGTGCGATTTTAATAGTAGGAATACCTAGCTCTTTTCTTCAGTCCATCTCCAAGCGCTTTACAAAGGGGGGCAGTCTCACACTCTGCATTTTACTGAGATGAAAACTGTGGCACAAAGACAGGCCGCAATGAGTCCAGGCTCACCTAGCAGAGAAGCCAGGACTGGGACCCAGGGCTTTTGCTTGCCCTTGAATAATCCCATCCCTGTTCCACAAAGCACGTCAAGACAAGTGGGATTTAAGTGCTCTCTTCATTCGGGACAGATTAACATCAAGCATGTGCTCTGCTGAATCAGGGCCATGCTCCTCACCCCAACAGCTGTCAAACCATGGGGGGAGACTGATTGTTTTTGGAGGTGCACAAACAGTTCCCACCAAACTCACACTATGACCTACACCAAGGTTCGAACCCACATCCAAGCCCATTTCAGGCCTACACCAACACACCTACCACATCCCTCAGCCACCCCACTCTTCCCTAACCAATTTATGTTCCTTTCCTCCCTCAGCTCTCTCTCTCTTCCTTGCACTGACCCAGGCAACTATCTTCGGTTTTATCCCCTCCATGCCCTGGCACCCTGGCACACCTCAGCCCTTTGCATGTAGACATTTGGCAAACCCATTCCATGCAGCCCCTCAGCTGCTGAGCATATTGGGTGAAATTTTACTGTGACTGGCAAAATAAAACAAGATGAATGAGTGGAACAGATTATATTGGGGTGGGGACAGTCCTGGTGGCCTGAGATGGTGCCAGCTTCAAACTGTGGCTGATATAACTTAAAGACTCCAGTTGCTGGGGTTATGGAAATCAGGGCTGCAAAAGACCTGTTTCTGTAGTAGAAACTCAGGCAGGCACCTGTCCCCTGCCAGGAGTGGTCCATGCAGTGTGTTCTCCGCTGCTTTTTCTCATTCGTCTTAAATAGCCTGGCTATAGAGCTGTCGTCACTGCCTCCTGGAGATCACTCCACAGGCCAGCAGAACTCGCTGCTTCCTATATCTGAGGTATGTTTTCTGGTGCACCGAAGGCCTGTTCCACTGGTAGTCCTCACCTTGACCTCATTGGGTTCAGATCAGGCTCCACATCGTTCCAGCCGCCACCAGCTCTGTGACTGCAGTTTGCTCTCCTGTTGGAGTTGCTCAGGTGCATTTGCAATCCACATGAGGTGGGGCAAACACAGAGTGAGAGATGGTCCCCACCCCAACAAGCTGCCAGTTGACACAGACAAAGGACAGGATGGGAAACTGGTGCAGAGAAGACAAGGTTGTTGTCCAAGGTCACCTGCACGGTCCACGGCCAAGCTTCATGAGACCCCTTTCTGGGTACCATTTGGGTGTCTTCTGTCCCTCTGGTGGGAATGACCATGGATGGTGATTGCCTGGCACCCATTAGGACCTATCATTCCCTCCCTTTGCACAGGGGGGAATCGCTAGCCACTCTTGATGTGGTAATCTTTTGGTTCTAGTTTCCTGCCCTGTAGCTTCTTCTAAGACAACTTCAGGGAGACCTGTCCTTTGGCTCAAGAAGCTTCTGAGATGTAGGAACTACGCTGTTTGTCCTTCTGTCTGGAGGCTGAAGTAGAGGGAAATGGGAGCTCTGCCACCTCTCCTGGCATCCCTGACAGCTCCCCACCTGTCCTGAGCTGTTGCACCGAAGTCCCCCTTTCTGTTTCAACCTCCATTAACCCCTGCTGCTGCCCATGATCTAATCAAGGGGGGTGAGGTGTTGTAGCGTTTGAAGAACAGCTCCCCTGAACCTACCAGGACTTTGTGATGAACCTGGGGCCAGGCCATGAAAACCAGTCTCCTGCCTTTGTTTCACCATCACGCCAACATTCCTGCATTGCACTGGGTAAAAATGCATGGAATTGAGGGGAATAGGGCAGATGAAAATTATCTTTCAGTCTTTATCCCCAGCTCTGTGCTCCCCTGGCACCGCCCCCCCCCCGCCCCCCAGCATGACAAAGCACATCAGCAGAGCTTTCTAGCTGGCTTTTAAGTGACAGGTGACTATTTGCCATTTGTTTAACAGGACTGCACAGGAGCACTAATAAAAGTCTAGCCTTTGTGTCCTGGCCCCAGTCAGGTGCTGGAGGTCTGGGTTATAAAAAGGCACACTCTGGTAAATGGCCTGGGGTATAAGCTACTGGTGCCAGAGACTACCTATCAGTCTGTACTTTGCATGGTCCAAAGTCCTGGTCAGAAACTTGGAAAGGAACCTTCTGGGGACAGGAAGGCTGAGCTGATACCAGGTAGCTCTACATGGGTCTTGGGCCACACGGTAACTTGAGGCAGCTAGATATTTGGCTCTCACTCAACCTGAAATGATGGGCTTGATGCAGGAATCCCCCAGCGAAATTCTCAAGCCTGCGCTATACAGAGTTGCTGAGCCCCACGGTCCCTTCTGATCCAAAAATCTATGATTGTGTGAAGGCATCTTGAAATGGCCCTGGCTGCCAAAGGCACCAAGGGTATGTCTACACTGGAGGCTCTGTTAAGTCGACGTAGAGAGTCCACATTCAAAACTTCTGTAGACTGCCCACATCCACACTGGCAGCTGCCAGGTCGACTTAACGCTTAAGTCGACCTTATTAAGTCAACTTAAGCCAGTGCAGACACAGCATAGCCCTTAAGTTGACTTAGGAAGGTCAATTTAAGGGCTATGCCCCATCTACACTGGCTTAAGTCAATGTAATAAGGTCAACTTAAGTGTTAAGTCAACCTTAAGACATTGTGTTATTAAGTCAACTTAAGGAAGCGCTTAAGTCGACTTAATAAATACCCAATGTGGACAGAGCTTTCCTTAGGTCAACTTAAGGCAGGTTAAGCTGACCTAAGGCTCCAGCGTAGACATACCTCAAGAGGATGGCCAAGGCTCGGGGCCCAACCACACCCTCTTCTCGCTAGCCTCTTCCCCTTACTCTGGCCACAGGGAAGGTAGGTGGAGGATGCTGTGTGCATCCCCCCACATGAGGCTGACACTCATGTACCTCAGCTGCAATGGTGCACTGCAAGGTTACACACCTCGAGGTCTCTTCTGACGCTGCTGTGTGCCGTGGAGAACATGGAGCACTGACTTCCGCTCCTCCTGGTCAGATGGGGCTTTGGGGACTGAAGTGACTTGACAATGTTCCTGCTCACCCCCAGAAACAGTATCTGGTGGCCTTGACTTTTGTAAAAAGATACTAATTTTACAGGCCCACACTCATTGTTAGTATTATTTATTTGTATGACAGCAGCATCTGGAGGGGCTAGCCCCGGAACAGGACTGCACTGTGGCAGGTGCTGTACAAACAGCACAAAAAGCCAGCCCCTGCCTCCAAAGAGTTTCCAATCTAAGAGACGAAAGATGGGGAAATACCAGGCAATCAGGTTTCATTGTAATCTTTTGACATTTCATTCTTAAGCATCATGGAATACTAAACAGCTTATAGGTTCTATGGCCAGAAGGGACCATTTGGATCATCTGCTCCAGTGGCTCTCAATCTTTCAAGACGACTTGTCTTGCATACCCCAAGTTTCACCTCATTTAAAAACAACTTGCTTACAAAATCAGGGATAAAAATATAAGTGTACAGCTCACCGTTGCTGAAAGCAGCTTCCACTTCCAGTTTTTTGCTAGATACAATTATAAAAAACAAATCCACTGGAATGCAAATATTGTTCTTGTATGTCTGTGTATTGTATATAGGGCAGCAGAAACAAGTTATTGTTTGTATGAAGTGTTAAGTTTGTCCTGGCTTCGCTAGAGTTTTTAGGTAGCCTGTTATAAAACCAGACAAATACCCAGATGAGTTGAAGTAGCACCTGGAAGACCTCTGCATGCCTCCAGAGGTACGTGCATCCTTGGTCAAGAACTGCTGATCTACTCTGATCTGCAGCCCCGCTCAGAACATGTCACAACAGTTCCTGCCTCTTGCCCATTGCTTGTGATTGCACAGAGCCTGCATTTTAGACAGACAACTATAGCTGCAAACTCACATGCACAAATGCACTTATTAGTGCGTGAGTGACGTCTTTGATAAATATAACTTTCCCTCTCTGTCTGTCTCAGGGGTTGATGATGGACTGGTTTCCCCCCTTCGTTTTCAAGGTGCAAGAAGAAATGGATGATGGCTGAAGTTTGCAGACATGTGATGGAGCCGGGAGCTGCAATTAACATGCAAACTGACCTTTGTGCCGTTCCTTGTAGAAGGACTGAGCCTGGGAGAAGTTCTCAGGGGGTGATGGTCCCTTTAAGAGGGAGGGAGACGGGGGCACCTGAGCCAGTCACAGCGGCCCAGTTGGGCTTACAGGCAGGCACCTGGCCCTTTTAAACCAGGAGAGAGCAGCGGGGAAGGAATGACACAAAGAGCAGCTGGAAGGGTGCTTGAAGGGAGCAGAGGGGGAAGCTGCTGAGAGTACTGCATCACAAGGCCCTAAGAAAGCAGAGCTGTGCAGCCCCCTGGAAGGCCGGGAAGATTTTATTTTGAATCTGGGTGGGAAAGACATTATTTGAACTTAATACAATAAAACGCCAGCAGAGGAAGCACATCTTAGGCTTGTGGGTTGTGTGGAGTTCTTAAAGGATGCTGAGAGATGGGCAACTGAGGCAGGTCTCTGCAGAGCCATGTCCAAGCAGCAGGAGGCACGGCCAAGGCTGACCCATCTTTTTACAGGAGCCGCGTCCTTCCAGCTACAATGGGGCAGTGACAACAAAAGTTGAGAAGCCCGAGATGAGCCATAGACATCAGCAGGGTGAAACGCTGGAGTAAACCTACTTGCAGGTGAAACTGCAGGTAGGCTCTGGCTCTTCCATGCAACCCTTCCACGGTTAAACAAGAGGGCGGGTGGCTGGGTTGATGCATCCCTGGCGCAGGCCTGGCTTTTCCCAGATGTCTGCAGGTTCTTTCATTTCCCTGCTTTAAAAAGAAGGCAGCCAGCAGCCCTGATCCATATCAGAGGGGGATGGTGTGAGAAGAGGAAATATGCCTGAGAAAGTGGATGCAGGAGCTGAGGATGGGGGGCCAGGAGGAGGAAATAAAAGGGGCGGGGCACAAAGTGAAACTGACTTTAGGTGGGCGGGGCCTGAGCAGGGCTTGTCATGTGAATTTCCACATGCTCCATCAGATACTGCAGAAAGTAGGTTAACAGAGCTGTAGCAGAGACTAGCAAGCCGGGAGGAAGAGGGGCAGGTACCCAGGGTGGCTGAAGAAGAAGCTCCAGTCATTTATCGCATAACCAGAGGAGCAAAACACCACCAGGCAACAAGGATCCAACCCTGGAGATTTAACTGATCACAGGAATTGCTGCTGTCTAGGTACCTGTGCGGAGCCTTTTCATGATATTCTCAACACAACCCTAACAGCAGAAAGTCCCAAGATGCGAGGTAAGATTATTGGGATATAGACACATCTACATTGTGGGCAAGAGGCAGATAGTGGGCTTGGATGTAACTTCAACTTGGGTAGCCAAGTTCAAGAACTTTGTCCTCTGCGATGCTGTTAAAAATCATGGAGGAAATATTTTTTTTAACTGTGTTTGAAAAAGCACAGTGCACAGTGTGATTTGTGATGTACTTTGTTCCCCATGTGTGGAAAAACTTGGAAAGATTTAGCCTATAATATATGTCGGGGTGTTTTTTGGACGTGGGGGGTAATTTAGAGTGCACATTTTTCTGCCATTACTGATATTTTTGTGGGATTTGGACAAAAGATGCATCCACCCGTAACTGGCATTCGGAACACACACACACAATCATGTTTTTTTTCCCTTCTATAATGCCAAAGAGCTGCATGGTATTTTAGACTCTTCTCCAAAAAAAAAAAAAAAAAAAAAGTCTGCAAAGCAGACGAGGGAAAATATTTTTCCACTGCTGAAGTTGTTTGTTGCTAGGAGGGGTTTGAAATTTACAGTCCATTTGCCTGGACGTACATAGGGGTAAATGTGGCTTTTTGATTTTTTTCCCCAACCCTTTGCAATTATGAATTCAATTCTTATTTGTTTTGTTTCATTTCATGCGCCAGCTTAGACCTCACTTAGGATTTCACTGCGAGGAAAAGCTCTTAAGCCCCTTTTTGATATGTTGCTTCCGTTTATCATTTGATTTATATTATTATTATTATTACTATTATTATTATTATTTATTAGGTATTTTGATTGTTCTCTTTTATGGAGGGACAGAAGGGGAGATCAGAAAAGTCTTTTGAAGCAAGTGATTTCGTAGAAGGAAAGATGGGGCAGTATGTCTTCATGGGGTACACCTGTCCAATAATATCTGACTTGGTCAGCAATTGTTGCCTTGGCGATCTGATAGTTTAAATGCCCCTTCTTTTATAATGAAAGACTATTCCCAATCCTTACTTTTTTCTTAACATGCAAATAAGAACCAAAAGAATTTAGTGTAAAGGGGGAAGATGGAGCAGGAGTAATGGATACAGGGACTGAAGAAGCTGTGAGACTTGGGTCTGGTTTTGCCCTTGAACCATAGAAAGGGTACAGTGACCACTGGCATAAAATGTGAGGATTGGACTCTTCCTGCTGCTTGTTGTGCCACAGATGTCTACAGTACAATGGCGGCGTTGTGTCGAGTTCGTTCTTGCTTTTGAGTGATTTTCTGTTTCGATCTCATTCTGGTGACTTTACTGCGACCGGGAATCTCTGATGTTTTTGGGTGGCCATCTGAGGGTTTGTTGAACATGCATGGAGTCAACCTCGCACAGCTCCTCAGACAGACGTATATTGGCCTCATGTTCCTCTTGTCACGTAGGTCTTCGTTTTCTCCATCTCCCTGCACCTTGTATAATCGTTGGCCCCAGCAAGAGGTGGACGTAAAAGGCTGCCGCATCAGAACAGTAGCGTTTTACACACAGGGGTATTTGCTGACAACACGCGGTGCAGACTGAAGGAGAATTGGGCCTGTATATCAGTCAGTTGCTTTTTCTTTCTCTGCATGACGTCTGGGCTTGTTGATGGGGCGGAGAGTGTTAACACCCTCATAATTAATAACAGCACCTAACCATTACATAGCGCTCCACATGGCCAAAGCCCTGCACAATTAATGAGCAGGCAGGTAAAGTTTTCTTCCTTTGAATTTTAGGGGGGTTCTTAGTTGGCTTGAGTGTCTGGAGTGACACCAGTTTACACCCCCATATTCCTGGCAAAAGCAGGTTGGATTCTCCAAATTCAAACCAAAATCTGTCCTTTTAATATCACCTCTGTACCGACACCCACCCCATTGATTTTATTCAGCCATTTGCTTCTCTCTGTCACTGTCTCCTCACCCCTCCCTGTTTCAACCAGATCTGACTGCGTCTGTGCAGATGGAGTTGCACGCGGCTCGCGTTGTATAATCCTATTGGTTTTATAAACCTTCTGGTCTCTTGTTTGGAAAAGCAGCGTGGCTAAGAGTGTGCTGTGGGCTTGGCAACTATTAGAAGTTGTCCTAGTGACCTAGATCTGTCATTGGAAAATCAGAAAGGGGGGAGGAGCTTCCTCTTCCATTTATACAGCATATGTACACTCATCTGGGCACAAAGCGACCTCCCTCCAGAAGTGCTCGGCCTTGCACACGCTCTGGAGTAGCTAGGATCTGGAGCTAGGAAAGGTGTATTTGGGCCAACACTCCCATCCCGTGCTGGGAAAAAGATCTTATCTGGCAGGACCCAGGGGCTGAGCAGGAGGGAAAAGAAGACCTCCCCTCTAGGTAGCAGCCAAGACAGCACTGAGGGAGCCTTAAATCGCACTGGGAGATGTGTGGGTGTAAAGGTGATGATGGCCTGGAAGTTTCAAAGACTCCTGAGGTTTCAGCACCCAGCTCCCAGGGCAATGCAATTGGATTTGGGTGCCTAAATCCCTTGGGGTAGGGTTTGCAAAAGAGCCCCACACATACATGGTCGTATGCTATAGTGATGCTGCTGTGCATGGTGCTGTACAGACAAATAAAGGGAAGCAAGCCCTGTCCCAGGCAGCTTACATTTTAAGGGCTTGGCGGTGGCGTTCTTCCTCAGATGAGTAAAGGCATCTGAAGCAAGCTTTCAGTTTATGCATAAGAAGGGTGTGTTCAAATAAAATCCAGGTGCAGCGTGTGACCGTGCACACGTAAAATGTGTGTGTGTGAGAGAGAGAGAGCAAGAAAGCTGGATGCAAACAGATCAAGGGACTGTTTTTAAGGCCATTGCCCAGTCCCAGCTCAGACAAACACCCACTCATCTGCCCTTACTTCTCTAGTAGATTGATCCCCTACAGTATGGAAGATGAGGGTTTTGACGTAGGTGGTGGCAAGATAGGGCCCTTACCGAGCCCTTGCTGAGCCGCTCCTGTCTCCCCACGCAGGGCTGGAGCGCTGTCAGTCTTTGTACGCTGGCTGATCTGTGAGGACCCTTGGAAAGTCATTTTCCAGGCTTGTTCATGGGATATAAACACACCTCGCTCGTCAGACACTGCCTGGCTGAACACACCCTCATGATTCTATTACATAAAATCCAGGCTGCTGTGAAAGGGGCCCGTGTGCATCACGCTCGCCCTGCGGTGAATTTGGATCTGGGCCTAACGCAAGAGCTGGCTGCAGTGCATTGGAATGAGCAGAGCTGTGTCCCTCTTTCCCAACACCAGGGGTCCAACTAACGCAGCGGGGAGCATGAGCTCAAGCAAACCGCCCTGGGGTTTGCTTCTATCTGAAGCCAGGACGCCGAACGTGGAACGCATCTGCGGCTGTCCTTTGCCTCTGAACCCTGCCTCCCGAGCCAGCAGAAGATTGGCACCGGGTTCCCTGGCACATAGGGTCGTCTGACCCACACAGCCTGCCGCTAATGGGCTGCGAGACTCATGCCCTGGGTCGAGCAGGACAGGGGGACGTTGTGCTCAGGGCCGTGTTGGTGCCCTGCCACGATGCCTGCCTTGCCCAGTCCCTGGCATGGCACTGCTCAGCTGTTGGTTTGCCAGCCTCCCACGTGCAGGGTGGTGGTGTCTGTTCCCGGTGGCAATGTCATGGCACTCACCTATCGGTGCTTCAGGCACCTTTGGCCAGCTGCTCAAGTCCCCAAGCTGTATGTGCTGCTGTGCTGTTCAGCTGAGCACCACACACCATTCCCAGCAGAGGCCTCTAAGGAAGTAGCTGTTGTCCCTTATCCCAGGACCCCTCCACAGGGCATCACAAACAGCTGCCAGGGGCTCATGGCTGCCCTGCCCTTCCCGTTGGGCTGAGACGGGGTCCTCAATGGTAGGGATACTCCATGGGAGGGCCACGGTGTGGAACAGGATAAAATAAATCCCCCGCCAACCCACTTGTACAAAACCAGGCTTGCAGTGACTGCCCTGGCGCTGTGCACTGGGACACCACGATGGGAGACTGCTGCCCTGGTCTGTTATTAAGGGAGCACGGCGTTGCTTAGTGAGCTGTGAAAATGAACAAGCCCTCGTCTGCCCTCTGGAGCTGCTCCGAGCAGAAGGATCTGTTGTTCTGGCTCATTTAGCCGAGGATCTCAAAGCACCTTCCTTCACTTTGGCTACCCCTTGGTCAGACCTGCAGAACTTCGTATTCTGCCCACCGAAGCTCTGTTCACTTCAGCAGAGTCTGATTTACACCAGCATGAGAAGTGATTGGGCCCTTTATCTGCAGGAAGGAACAGAGGCAAAGCGAAAGGAAGCGGCTTGGGCAGTGTCATACTGTGAGTCTGGAATTGAGCCCAGAGGCCTGAGCACCAATCTCGCCTGTTCTCTCCAGAGTCCTTCTCAGACTCCACTCAGCGTCCATGGTGTTTGAGAGAGACTGGCCAAAGAGCTGGGCACAGCTGGCAGTCCCACAGCCAGCGGCAACTCCTAGGCTGTGTCGGAGTCGTGGTCTGGCCAGAAATTTACCCAATGATTCCCAGGCACCTGAGGAGGGTGAGGGAAAGATTCCCTTTGTTGTGAATTCGGACCAGCTGGGCTCAGTTCAGTCCTCAGATGCACAAGTCCGGCCCAAGTCCGTCTCTGAGTCCTGTCCTTCATCATGCTAGGAGCTCTGCAGACACAGCTGTTGCAGAGTCCCAGCCCTCGGGGCTTCCAATCCGACATCTTGTCTACATGAGAAAAAGGCACCACTATGACTAAATTGAATCAGAAACTGATTCAGCTACATCTAATTCAGCACCTTCGCTGGGTAGCTCTTCCTGGGATTTAAGAGAACCCGATATTGATTTAGGAGAAGTTGGGGAGACATGGACCGAAGCTCAGTCAGTACCGGGTGCGCCGAAGCCCTAATTAGTGCGTTCACACAAAGAGGTGACGCTGATTCTGTTAAACCGGTCTCTAATCTGGCAGGGTGAAATGATGCAGGGAAGTCACTGCTGCAGTGCAAGCAAGTGGCTCATGCTAGCTCAGAGTCGCCACTGAGGTCGTGAGCCGAGCGTGCCGCCAAAGAGCTGCGCCAGGCAAAGAGACGTGCCTGCCACAGACACCTGCTGTCAGGCAAGAGAAGGTGGCAGGGTTGCCTGAGCGGCAGCTCAGTCCAGTCTCACGAGGAAGAGAAATGGACGGCGAGCCCAGAGTGGGAGAATCAGGCCTCAAGCCCCAACCCGCTGCTGCTCCCATGTCTCTGCACATGGGAAGTTTCTGGGCCAGCCACAATAACCGATGCAGTGGATTAAGGCTGCGTGAGGCACCCTTCCACGGCAAGGCTCCACTTGCTGCAGGGGTCCCAGCCGGCACTGGGGATGCTCGGCAGCACATCTTGTCAGCCCTAAGGTTCGGTTTTCCTGCTGCATGTTGTCAGGGTGATGGCAACTATCCCAGCCATCCAGCTAGGTCTGATGATCCCTCATTAACCTGGCCTGAAGCTGGAATGGCAGGTTCAAAGCCCGTGGAGTTCCCCTCCAGCTGGCCCGTCCAGCAGAAATTGACTGAGCTCTTAGCAGAGTGAGCCGCTGGCCTCGACAGTCCATTGAGCTGTCACCGCCGGGAACATCTCAGCCCAAAGTTAAACGTGGAATAAGGGAGGGATGGTGCCACTGGGGGAGAATCTGCTCGCTGCGAACATAGAGGTGGACCCAGGCACCAAGTGGGTGACCAGCAGCCTTTGGGGCACTCTAGCATAATCTCGAGATGGCCCCACATCTGGCCATGGGTGCCGGGGGGCGGGGGGGTGGAGATCCAAACCAAAGGGTCTACAGATCCTTGCTCAGCTAGAGTAACTTCTTGGCTGTTACTTAGAAATTCCCAGCAGCAACAGAGCCCAAATCCTCCTGATCCAAAGAGCAAGGCCCAGACTCCATCTTAGGGCAGAAGCAGCAGTATAGGGCCAATGACACCTGTGTGCAGTCCACTGTCCACCCAACAGAAGGCATTGATGCACGTACACGTCAGCCTGTTCTCAGTATGTAACTGGATATCTCAGGTGGGCAAGTGACCCTTGACAGCCGCCAGAGGCAGCCGCTCAGGTGTCATAGGAACATTGCTTTGAATACAGCGCAGAGGAGCTGATCAGGGAGCACAGACTCACCCTGTATCAGATTCCTAGAAGATACAAACAACAACATATTTAATCATTGCCAATTTAATTTTTTACTTTGACATCTGCCCAGAGGCCTCCGGCCACCTCAGCAAATGATAATAAACCTTAATTGCAGTGGGAAGGGGTCACACGATCTGAGGAGGAGCAAAGAATAGAGAGTTTAAGGGCAGATTTCAGAATTTTTTCATTCTCTTGGGGTGCAATTGGCAGTGAGGGGCAGGAGTTATGCCTGTCAGTGTGAACATTAGGGGTGTGAGTGCTGTGGTTAGAACAAGGACCTGGCGTCAGGATGCTACGGGGGGGCAGTCTGGTCTAACGGTTACAGAAGGGGACTTGGAAACACAACCCCTGGGTAATATCTGCAGCCCCAGGAGGCCAGTCTGGGTTAATGGCTGAAGAAGGGAGTGTGGATCGTGGCTACCGGGTGCTGTTTCCAGCACTGGCTAAAGAGGAGGGTCTAGTGGTTAGAGCACAAGAGGCTCGGAGCCAGGACTCCTCACCTGGTTTGGGTCTGCGAAGCACGGCTGTCTAGTGGTTAGAAGAAGAGGTGACTTGGAACCAGAACGCTTGGGCTCTGGGTCGGGGAGCAGAGCCCGTGGCCAGCAAAGTGGAGCTGTGGGTGCTAGGACGCTGGTCTCAGCACAGAGAAGGGAGCAGGGGCTGATGGTTAGACCAGGAGGCAGGGGGAGCAGGGCACCTGCATGCTGACCCTGGCTCTGCTAGAGGCATGAGTGCCCAGGGGGCAGCATGCTGCCACCCCACCAAAGTCAAACCAGTGACCTCCAATCACGCCAGCAAACCTGCTTTCATCCCACTGTCACCCAGCCAGGCCCTCCTGGCATGAGCAGAGACAGACTGACTTCACCTGGGCTGGACTGTGGGCTCACACAGACCCGGCATTAATTCTCAGCAGCAGGGAAGTCAAGAAAGTGATTTCTTGGGACATGGAGAAGCTCTGCTGGGCTTTAAAGAGGTCATGGGGGGACCCAAGCAGCCGGCTCCCCACATCTACAAGCCTCCAAGAGACTCCTCATTCGGAGAGCCCCCAACAGAGGAGGCTGTCGTCAGACTGGCCTTTTGCACCAAACATTGCCGGCCCGGTGCAGCTCCAGGGAGCAAAGCTGCCTAGTGGTAATGGAGCAACAGCCGTCATCCCCAAGGCACTAGCTGAGCTGCATCAGCCTCGTCTTCCTCATTACAGCCCATTTCTGCCCCCGCAGCTCCTGCTGTCTGCTTGGCCTGAGCTGCGCCCCGTTATCTTGCAGGGGGATCCACTGAGGGGGGCAGGCTAACGCTAATTGCCGCTCACTTCCCCTGCCCGGAGGTGCCCTGTTCAGAGCCATCGATTCCCCGCAGCAGGATGGGGCAGGGACCTACTTTCTGCACATGCCTGCTGGGTAATTAGCCACAGTGAACGAAGCAGCTCACCACATTTCTCAGGGGGCCTAGGCACCAGTTCTCTCAGAGCCTGGGCAAGGACGTCAGCCCTGTGGAGTGACTCACTTGTGACGGCCTAACCAGCTTCTTCTGGTAGCAAACGGGGTTGGGGTGGGGGGGTGGATGCCAGACTCTTATCTCAACTCTGTGTTGAGCTGGACTGACGCCAGAGTGACCAAAAACTTGATCTGGCCCTTGTAGACTCTGCTCCCTGGTGTCCAAAACCTCTGCATTGATGCATCCCATACCTGAGTGAAACCCTGTGTCCTCAGGGGATGGCACTTGCAAAGTGGGGAGCTGGGCTTGGTTGACCTACCCCGTGCAGAGGGACAGCTGTGGTCTGGCTGTTAGGGGATCACAGAGTAGTGGTCGTGTCCCGCAATGGCAGCGCTGGTGGTGATATCAGCACCTTCCAGCAGAGGATCTCCAAGCACTTTTCAAAGGTGGGTAAATCCCATTTTACAGAAGGGGAAGCTGAGGCTCAAAACAAGGCAGTGACTCAACGAAGGAGCCAGATTCCCAGCATGGTGTCCCATCCATCTGCACTGGAGTTTGGTTTCTGCTTCGCTGCCCTGGAGCAGCGTGGTGGCAGGCTGAGATGATGAACTAAACCTCCAGTTTCCCTGTCACCTTCTGCAACCACTAGGTCACACAGCCTTTGCCCCCAGCATGCCACCTCTCCATTGCAAGCCTGTCTCATAACCAATAGGGAGTCTGGGGCTTGATTACAAACTTTCCTTCTTTTTATTCACCCACCAGATGTTTTGTAATTACATCATCCCTGGAGACAGCATCTGATTTAATTAACCCCCGCCCTGCTCCGTGCAATCTGGGCCATCAGTTATAAAATAACAACAGAGTCGGAATTCGATTTGTGGCCACGGCACCACTGGGGTTTTCTAAGCATGGTGTGGATGGCTGAGACTTATCCCTCCCGGGGCACTGACAATATGAGGGGCATGGCAAGCAGAGGAGGGAGCGGCAGGCTGACCCACATCTTTACAAAACCCTTGTATGCGGCAGTACTTCTGCTGGGATTTAAATGGGAAATGCACCCCTCTGGGCCTTTCTGCTGGGCCTTGCTGCCCTCCAGTCACCAAGCACAGCAATGGCAAACCAGTTGATGTTTGCTCAGTCAGCCCATGGGGCAAGAGCTGGCACAGAGGCTTCGCAGTGGGGCTGGGGGCAGAAGGGAGGTGTCGCAGAGGCGCAAGGAGAAGGAGCAGTACATTGTGCACAGTGGGACAGGAGGGGAAACTGAGGCAGGAAGAAGGGAAGCAATGTGTCTTTGGTGCTGCTGAGCTCCATTGTGGAGTGTCACAGAGCCCTTCCTATCTTTGCATGTCACCTCCCACCCTATGGTGACGTGAGCTTCTCAGGGCAGGGCCCGTATCTCCCAACATGCATGTACAGCACTGAGCACAATGAGGCCTGACCGTGGGCCTTTGGGCATTACACTAATATTAATTATGAGGACCCCTCCTGCCTCACCGGGGGAGATCATGGACCCTCTCGCATGGCAGGTGCTCCACGTAGCGTGAGATCCTGCCGTAACACAGTGATACTCCATCATGGCCAGTATCCTGCCTTGGAAACTGGTCCCTGCTTCAGGAGAACCTCTGTGCTTCACTTTCCTGTGCTGTACATTGGGCAAGGGAAATTCCTTCCTGACCCAGCCAGTGATCAGCTCATGCCCTGAAGCATGAGGACTGATTGCCCACATTACTAAGGGTCACAGTCCTGGCTGGATTTGTCCTGCCAGCAAAGCTATGACTGAAAGGAGATGACTCCCGAAAGCTTCTGGAGGGACCTTTGCGCTTCTCCATGGGGCATCATCTCCATTCCTTTTCCCAGCTGCAACAAGACGCGCACGGGCGAGTTCGCTGCTTCCAGGGAGCTGCACGTTCCCTGCCAGATAGCAGCAAAACTCTGGTAGGTGTGTGCATTGTGGCTGCTCCAAGGACGGTGCTGTAGGATGGGCAGGGCAGAGAGACAGGCCTCCGCCCTGCTTGTTTATAGAAATATCCAACCAACGAGCGGGGATATTTGGCCGAGGGGGTGGGAACGGGCGGAGGAAGAGGATGAGGTGGCGGGCACACCCTGCTGCCTTTGCCAGCCTGGGAGGAATGCAGTCGGGTCGCCCCATTGCTGCTGCCCGTTCCTGCCTGGCAGAGGGCGTTGCCTGCTGTGCCGAAAGCTTGGGAGTTGTCTCCTTCAAGCAGGGCGGGGCCTGGCCCTGGCAGCTTGGCCCAGCGTTCAGGAAACTGGGACTTGAACGGGTGGAGAGCTCTGGGCACCGGCATTCCTGGGCAAGGATGGCAAAAACAGCCTGTGTACGTGCAGCTGGGAGTAGGGCACTTCAGACGGGGCAGGAACGCAACGAGTCTTTCTCGGCTGGGCATGTGGCCTCTTGGGTCCGCTTAGTGCGGTTGCCTAACCTGTAAACTGTCCACTCCTACCTCCTTTTGCTAGGGCAGCGAAGAGGGGCACGGACCTTCGGGCCTGAAGATGGTGCAGTGGAGTGGATAGCTGGCACGGGACCCACCAAGAGCATTTGGCTGGGGAAGGGAGCCAGGCTGGGGGGGAGTGGGTAACAAGGAGGCAGAAGTGATGCTCGCGTGGTGATGAAGGCAGTGTGGGAGGCTGAGAGGAGGGAGCAGCGAGCTGGATTCTTGTGTTGGCAAGAGGACAGTGCTAGGAGAGGACAAGGGGCAGCTTGCTGGAGAAGGGTCCCAGTTGGCACCGGCCCTGCCTTGCATACGCTCCTCCAGGCCCCTTCCTTTTTTGGGATATAGACTCTGGGCCACAATCTGGGGAGGACGTCGGAGAGATACCCAATCCGGCAAGGCAAGAGGAGCGGGGAGCAGTGAAAGCTCTCGTGGCTCAAGAAGAGTTAATCCCGGACCGGCTGCTTATACAAGAACATCGTTAAGTGATATTAGTGGCTGAAAAGTGTGTCAGTAGGGCAGAGTGACTTCATGCGCTCGGCACAAGCCTGACTGACAGGTCCAGGGACCAACCAAAGCCGGCACAGAGTCAACAAACAAGTCCCTTGGCCCAATGGGCACAGGGAAGTGAGGTGGGTCCCCAGCTGGTGTCGTCAGGGTTATGTTTAGCCCATGCCTGTTGTGTAACCAGTGCGGTTGCAGGCAGGCAATGCCAGTGGGGCTGGGAGTTAGGCAAGAGGTCCTGGCGGTGGGAGGCAACAAATGCCAGTGCTGGGACATTTTAATTGCTGGCTGGGTTTTGGTTGCTCTTTTTTTATTTCATTTTTGACCCCTTATTTTCCCACCAATGGAGCTCCTCAGGAATGGGGAAGGGCCAGCTGTCCCGTAAACACCCTCGTTAAAAAACAGGAAGATTCAGAGCGTCAGCACGATGGCGTTCGGGTGTTGGCAGAAGGCCCTGGGCACTTCTCTGGCCTCCATCCCAGGGTGGCTCACCATCTTCAGGGGACTGATCCTCACAGTCCCTGGGGGCTGGGATAGGACTTTTATCCCCATCGGACAGAGGGGAAACTGAGGCCCAGAGAGGCTTGGGTTATGATCCTCAGAGGTATTTAGGTCCCTTCTGCTTTGAGGATCTGGTGCTAAGTGACTTTCTAAAAGTCCCACAAGAGGTCTGTGCCAGGGAGGGAAACTGCCCCAGAGGATGCACAAGTCTTTAGATATCCATCCGATCTTGACCAGCTAGAAGGGTGGCCTAGTGGGTAGGGCGCTGGCCTGGGACTTGATTGGGATGCAGTCCTCGGCGGTGGGTCTCAGATCCCCATCTCTAAATGGGGTAACATTTCCCTCCCTCACTGGGGCCTCAAAGAGAAGGTTTAAAATCCTACTGGGGTGTTCGGGTAGTAGGGGGATGAAGGCCAAGGAAGTGCCTATGGGGAGCTGGGAGGGTTGGCCAAGGGGCTTTTGCCTCTGGGGAGCGAATGGATTGCTCCATGTAAGAATTCGATCAAGTTCCTGAAATTCCTGCTCTAATGAAGCCATGTTCGTCAGCAACCGAGAGTGGCTAATGAAACCGTGTGGAATCAGCTGGGTGACTGCCCTTGTCCTCTGGCTTCGGACACACAGGAGACCTCCCCTTAGCGGCACAGGGTGTATAAATAGATGGAATTAATGCTGTGGTCGTGTTGCCTAGTGGTTGGTACAGGGGGCTGCCTTCTGTTCCTCGCCATTGACCTTGATTGTGTCACATGGCCTCCTCAAGCTCTGTTTGCCTGGCTGCAAGCACCCACGCTATTGGGATTGGACAGGGCTACCATCCCCAGTTCACACATGAGGTGCCGAGGCCATGACAAGCTAAAGGATTTGCGTAGCATGGCAGTGTAGGGAATTTAACCCAGCAATCCTGAGTCCTTGGTCAGCACCCTAACCACTGGGCAGTCCTGCCTCAGTGGGTCCCTTGCTTTCTGCGCAGCAGAGACATGAGTCTTTTCATTGTCTGACATGTTGATGCTGTGCAAGGGGCCATGCTTCTGCTTCCGATACAATGCCAGTGTGTTGGGGACCAGACAGGGGGTGTGCAATGTCCTTGTTGCCTTCTCTTTCCTGGTGGAGTGAAATTTGTTTCTGTTGATTTGCAAGCAAAGAGGTGGGGAGGGGAGGAAAAGAGGAACAGTTGTCCTTGGTTCTCTGTTGAAGAGATCTCAAAGCCACATCCGAGAGCCAAACATCCACGGGAGAATGCACTGGTACAGCTCCCACTGTCACAGATTGGGGCTATTTATCACGGCTGCCTCGTCTGCAGCCAAGCTGGCATTGCATGGAAGTCGGAGCTGGCATTTATATTACAGAGGATCCCTTTCATATCAAAGAAGTCATCGGATCCAGCTGTTTGTTTATTTGCTGTCTTTTGTCTACTCTTGACTATGGGTTAACAGGTTATATTGGATAACTGGGACAAGTTTTGCTCCTGGATTGCATTAAACTGATCAGCGATGCCTTACAAACAAGATAGTAATTAAAGGCCATTTCCACAAACAGGCTCCGCAAAGTCAGAGTTAAGGTTAGCAAAAAAAAAAAAACAAGGAGTCTTGTGGCACTTAAAGACTAACAGATTTATTTTCCGCATGAGCTTTCGTGGGAGAAAATCCCATTTCATCAAATGCTTTGAAGATGCGTTAAGGTTTCCTCTCTACATCAGTTACTAAAGAGTATCTCATTATGCTGTCACTCTGTGTTCGTCCAACTGCTAGCTCCATGGGATGCCATCCTGCTTAGGATCTGAAGTTGCTAATGTATTACAAATACGTATGATTCTTTTTATTTGTAGCCACTTAAACGGCAAAAAATTCTCAACCAAGATTCAAGTTTAAAAAGAGTTTGGCAGTCTAGAAATACACAATTCCCCCAGTAATCTTAACTGTTGCAGCCCCGTTTCTTTCAGGGAGCAGATAATTTGGTCTTTTGGGACATTACAGCTTCTTCTCAGCTGTCCACATGTTACCCACTGGAACTCAAGAGCCTTCACAGTCGCATCTGTGTCTATATACAGCTGTACCCACCTACAGCCACGTGACTTGTATCCCTGTGATGTGGGACAGTGACGTGCGCAGGCTGGACACGCTGCCATCTTTTCCAGCTACTGGGATTCCTGCAATATCATCATCTCGATTCTAGAAGGCAAATGAGCCATAAATGTTCAGTTGGGCACAAGGTAGGCTTTGTTCTCTAGGAAAGGAGGTTGGCCAGGCTGAGCTTATTTCGGGCCCCGATGGTACCAAATCTGTTGAGCTTGGTGCAGGGGTAGCTGCGGGCTCCAGATTGGGACCTGGGTCACATGTGAATGGGATGTTTTGGAAGCAAGCTCTGTGGTCTTCTGCCTGATCTGCCGGAGGGGCAGGGCCAGGCGTCGGGGAAAAAAGAGACAGAAGGGAATGAATGTTCCCCCAATAATTTCTTCGTGGCTAAAATATTATATGGTCCAAGCCCCTTGGCTGCTCTTCCTTCCAGCCAGAGAGCCTCCCATCTCCAGCTACACATTCACATGTATGGTCTCACAAGCACCTGGCATCTCATCCATGTATCTTTCTCGGCATACCCAGTCACTCTTGTAACCTTCGGTTTTGGGGTTTTCCCAAGGCCTCCCACCTGGGGCCATAAACTTCATGTTTATAAACGCTGAGGGGAGGGGAGGATCGGCTGTGGGGATGTTCACCCCCTTTCAGACAGGGTGAGATATGGAAGTGTGCATCTCCTCAGTATTCCCATCCCACTAGAGTTGTGCCACGTCACGGGTACCCAGCTGAAAAGCCTGTGCCACTTCCTGCAAGAATAGCCAAAGTTTTGCTACCCAGCCCACTCCCCATCCCCGTCCTCACCCAAAATGACCTTCTCTAAAAGTAGGGACATGCACTAGTCCATCAGCAAACACATGCGCTCACACAGACACTCACCCACGCACCCCTTTGTGCAGATGGAGATGAGAATCGTGGTAACTGAAGTAAACTGAGAATGGGCTCCCCGTGTGGTAGGAAATAAGCACTGCAGGAACTCTCCCTTGAATCCATGCGTGTTCTCTTTGCCTTGCTTCTGGCTTCAGAGAGGCAGGGTGGCCTAGTGAATAAATCTCTGTACTGGGGTGACCTGGGATCTGGCACTGGCTCTGCTGCAAGCCTGTTCGGGGACCTTGGGCAAATCATTTTGCTTCTCTGTGCCTCAGTTTTTCCATCTGTGAAATGGGGATAATGATACCAGGCTCCTTGGTAAAGCGTTTTCAGATCTGCCTGTGGCAAGTGCAGTGGAGGAACTAGGAATTATTCTGATAAGACAGGAGATGGCAGGGACCATAGAGGCAGCCCAGCCATCCCTCCACAGCACCGGACCACGTGGTCCTAGCTATCTTTTTAAGAGGAGACGTCTCCAAAACTTCCTGCCAGCCCTCAGGAAAAAGGGAGGTGTAGCTACAAAGGGGCTCTGCCCTTCCCACAAAGGCCCATCATGCTGAGATTAGAAAGAGACGGGTAACACTGTTCTATAGGGAGGACTGAGGACTTTTGTGACCAAGGCACGGGGCAAGGATTTGGGAGCTCTGGGTTCAATGCTCAGCACCGTGGGCAGGTCACTTGATCTTCCTGAAGGAAAAGATCATTCTCCCCACACTGTTAGTGTGAGTGAGATTCTCCACTCCCTCCCATCATCTGTTGTGTGGTAGCTGCACCAAGAGCCTTAATGCTGGGTTAGTAGCTCTGCTCCCTTGTGTGTGCGTAGTGGAGAGCATCCGCCAGCGCAGCAGTTCTCAACCACTGTGTCAGGACACATTGTCGTGGCACCATACAGCGGTAAGTGTGTTGCAGAGAGTCAGGGGGATGGCTGGATTAAGCCTGGTGGGGTGAGCTGGTGAGTCCTGTAGGGTCACGCCACACCACCAAGCGTGTCACAACCTGCAAAAGGTTGAGACTCACTGGCCTGCTGGTTACAGCAGGCGAGAGGGCAGTAAGACTCTTGGGTCCCATTTCCACTGTTGACACTTGACCCTGTGGATGCAAGTGAGCACGTGCCTCAGTTTTGCTTCCACTGACGGTTGCAGTGGCACACGGCTGAGATCACGTGTTGGAAGGTGTGGGGGGGGGCGGAGAAAGATGGATTCTTGTTGATTGGTTTGATGTTGCTGTGTGGTATTAACATAGAAAATAGAGCAGCAGTCCATGATTGTAGGATTGCTATGTAGTGTGCAACGTTTCTCTCCTGCTGTACACGCCAGTCTGCTCATGCAGTGCCTAGGATTTGTGACATCCCCATTTTTTTGGTGTGTAGTCATTTTTCCCACCCCCATGCTGTTTCCTCACCTGTTGTGCACCCCCATTCTTCTTTCTTGTTCTCCCTTCTGCTCTGGGAGCTCCCCCCCATCATCTCCTCCCGCTCAGCCAGAGCGGGCGCAGTAAAACTGTGCAACCCCTCATATCTCACTCTGTGTTTAATCCTCGTATTTTTCCGAGTGGCTAGTCTCTCAGTGGACAGGAAGCCGCAGATAGGATCCAAGAGTCTTGCGTGCTGTAAGCACTAGGTCAGTGGTTCTGAACCTTTGGCGGGTTACAGCAAAAAGGTGGCCCCTCGCCCTGGTGCACCGTGGCCTGCCTGGTATCCCGTGAGCATTTCCTGCATAGCTCATTTCCCAAGCAGGTCACCAGAGCAGCCTCAAATCTAGGTACAAGTGGCTTGTGGCAGCTTTTCTTGGAGTGTCATCAGCAGCCAGTTACTGTCCATCTCTTTCCCAGTGTGACTGAACGATGGAGGGTGCCACTATTTCCCCCCAACGGCCCTGGAGAGCTGCTTAGCTTGGTCACCTTTTTCAGCTGGTCATGCGGGAACCCCAGAGCCAGCAATCAGGACGCTGGACTAGATTCTAGTTTCATTTTCGGGCCCCAAGGAGGTGCAGGGAGAAATTGGCTCCCTGGTTGGCACAGGTGGGTGCTGGGAGGCAGGACTGCTGGGTTTTAGTCCCAGCTGCAGAAAAGTGAAATATCTACAGGTTAAAAGTCAGGGCTGAGAAGCATGACTCATAGGTTTTGGTCCCAGCTCTGCCACTGAGTTACTCCATGTTTTCCTCTCTGTGCCTCACTTTCCTACCTGTAAAATGGGGATACCTCCCTTGCCAAGGGGCAGGGTTGTGCAAATGAATTCACGCTAAATCCCAAATATTGTGAGCATTCCTCCTGCTTTCCTTCTTGGCACACTGCTTTGTGCAGAATCTGGCTGGGGTGGAGCAGTAGGTCTGATGGGGCCTCACTTGTGCTGGGTTTTAAACTGGGGATGTTCTGGGAGAAGCTGACCCAGTGCACCTTAGGAGACGTGGCCAGGTTGTTGGAAGAAGAACCAGGAAGAAAATGCCTTGTCCTCTAGGCCTAGTGCAATGCTTGCGGAGGAACCCAGCCTGCCCAAACCACTCTGTGTCACGTTTCTCTCCCCGTGGTGCCACAGGACATTCTCTAGTAACTAGAAAGTGCTGCCTAGTGGTTGGAGTGGGGTGGGCTAGCAAATGGGAAAAGTGAGCAGGACTCCTGGGCTCTGTTCCTCACTCTGCTATGGCTCACTGGGCAATCTTGGTCAAGTCAGAATCTCCTGTACCTCAGTTTCCCCCAGCTGTTGAGGAGGTGTGGTATCGGTCTACGGAGGGTTAGCTAGTAATGAATTGTGCATGTGAAGATCCTCAGGAGGAAAGTCACCATTTAGGGAGTCCTTAACACCACCTGTCCTGCAGGAAAGCTGGGTCTTTCTACAGGAACTCAGTGTTCAGTGGAATTCCCCCTGAAGAGTAGGAATTCCCTGCCGAATGAGGGCAGCTTTGAGATTCTGCCTGTGGAGAAGGGCAGGGTGTGAGGGGGGACAGTACTGGCAGCGTGCCCTTTCCCTAATTCATCTAGGAATGCTGAGCAGCCGCCTGCCCGCTTGAACTCAACACAAACCGTTGGGGCTCAGCACCCCCCAAAAATCATACACTGTATTCGGGGATTTCTCCTTGCACCACTGACATGCAACCACTTCTGGAGTGGAACAAAGCAGCCATCTTGCCTATAAGGAGGACAGGGTTTTACATCTCATTCACAAGGCAGCTCCCCTAGGGGCACGAGTGCCTCCTAACCCCCACCTCGTGGCCAATAGACAGTGACTAGGGAGGCAGCACAGTCTACCCTTGGGCAAGTCGCTGCTCCCAATGTGCCTCAGTTTCTCCACATGGAAAATGAGAAGGAAGATACTAAGTGCTTTGAGCTCTACTGGTGGAAAGCCCCCAGAGCTCAGTCTTAGCTGTTAATTTCCAACGGGACAGCTGTGTTAGTGTAGTCCAGCAAAAAAACCCAAGGAGTCGTGTGGCATTTAAAGACTAACAGATTTATTTTTCGCATGAGCTTTCATGGGAGAAAATCCCACTTCGTCAGATGCTTCGACGATGGGTGATCTTACACCCCCTTGCATTTATTTTCATTCCGTTCTGTAAGTTCACCCATCGTCGAAGCATCTGACGAAGTGGGATTTTCTCCCACGAAAGCTCATGCAAAAAATAAATCTGTTAGTCTTTAAGTGCCACATGACTCCTTGTTTTTTTGTTAGCTGTTAAACCTGGCCCACTGCAGGGAAATACAGACACAGTGCAACTGGAGGCAAGTTCTGCCCTTGCCACTTTTCTTTTCATCCTTGGGAGGAAGGTGTGGTCTGAGCTGGGTGGGGCCCCTTCACCGCGTGCTCAGTCCTAATTACCCCTGCTTATATAACCATCACTGACACATCGCGCAGAGGACCCTTTTGAGTGGCTGGCTGCTGACCCCGTGTGTGTTGGTGGGAAGTGAGGAGTGGCCGGGGGAATCACAAGATGCCAAGTGATGTCATGTGCCAGCAGGGCAACATCATGCTGATTTAACCCAGTCCTAGTGAGCGACAGAAAGCTCCACCTCTCGCAAAAGACAGAGAAACCAGCCTGTAGATGCATTCTTGGATGGGACCTCCATGGATCGTGTAGATCCCACACTCTATGGGGGTGCCCTTCTCCCCATGTGAGAGCAGAGGTGGGCTGAAAAGTCACGAGGGGATCTGTCTTGTGAAGGAGACAAAAAACCGCATCCTCCTCACAGGCAGAATGGCTGTTTCCTTCCACCCCAGAGGCGGCTGCAAGTCAGTGGTGGAAGGAGGAATCCCAGGATACAGTGTCTGATTTTGGGGGGATGCTGAGCCTCTGCAGTTCCTGTTCACTTCAAGTGCTCTGCACTTCTGAAAATCAGACTTCCAGTTTCTGAAGTCCTTTGGGGTCCTCTAGGTCAGATGAAAGGTGCTACAGAAACCTAGGGGAGACGGAGGAGAACGAATACCCATGCGAAATCAGCCTCTGGCACTGGGGAATAACGGCAGGAAGGGTGATGATTTCCCTAGAGTCATTCATCTCAATGGACCCCAAAACACACTAGTCATAGTGTTGAACCCGTCATTGAGATGCAGCCACCTCTGGGGTGGAACACAGCAGCTGTGTGCAACGCTGTGCAACAACTAGTAGAGATGACTCCACTGGAAATGCAGAGGGGAATGTAGGGAGGCAAAATGGAATTACCTGAGCTGGGGATTTAAGCAAGACAGAGGCAGAGCCAAAGGCACCCTGGGATCTGGAATGACAGAGAATGATGATCTTGGTTTTAAGCCTTATGTAAAAGGTGGCCGCACGGCGCCCCCTAGTGCCACAACTGAGTTTGTTTCAAAGGGCAGCTGTGTTAGTCTAGTAAACCAAAACAGGCAAGGAGTCTTGTGGCACTTAAAGACTAACAGATTTATTTATCGCATGAGCTTTCATGGGAAAGTATCCCACTTTGTCAGACGCTTTGAAGAGGGAGACCTTACAGACTTGGATGAAAATAAATGCAGGGGAGTGTAAGACATGGGATCAGGTCATACTGCAACAGCAGATCAGAGCATTTGTAAGGATTCAAACGCTAGGAAACAGCACACACAGGGAGGGTGAAGTCAGCTTACCTGTTATAGTGTGAAAAGAATCCATAGTCACAATTCAGCCCTGCTGTCACACAATCTAATTTGCATATTAGTTCAATTTCGGCTGTTTCTCTTTGAAGTCAAGACCTCCTCTGAAGGGCGGGTACTATGGATGGCCCCAGGTGGCTGCCTTTTGCAGGAAGGGGGCTGTGAACAGACCTTTTGAGGCACTGAGTCCAAGGCCAGAAATGGCCACTCTGACCACCTGCTCTGCCCTGCAGCATTGCACAGGCCATAGGACTTCCTTGGGTTAAGTCGTGTTTGAACCAGAGCATCTCGTATGGAAATAAACAGAGTCCTGTGGCACTTAAAGACAAACAAACCACAACACTCTAAAACCAGTGGGCCAGCATTTCAATCTTCCTGACCACTCCATCGACTATTTACTAGTTGCAGTGCTCAGACGAATACTGGATCAAGGCTTCAAAGAGAAGCTGCTGAAGTCGAATTTATTTGGAAATTTGATTGCATTGCTTCAGCACTTAATAGGGTTTTGGATTTTTCTTTCATTCCAGCAGGTGATTTGACCTCATTTTCCTCTGCATGCTGTTCTCCAGTGTTTGACTCTTTACAACTGCTTTGATTTGCTGTTACAGTGTGACCTGATCCCATGACTTACACTTCCCTACATTTACTTCCTCCCATTCTGTAAGTTTCCTCCATCTTCAAAGCGTCTGATGAAGTGTAATTTTCTCCCACGAAAGCTCATGCAATAAATAATTTGTTAGTCTTTAAGTGCCACAGGACTCCTTGTTCGTTTTACTGAACTAGACTAACATGACTGCCCCTTTGGAACTTGATCAGGTGGAAATGCTGCCAGATTTGCAGGGAATGATGGAGAATCCAGCGTGTCTCTTGTCTTGGTGAGTTGTTCCAGTGGATCCCTGCCCATTGCAGGGCTGTGCTCCGGCTGCTGGGGGGCTTCCTCTGTCCCTGGACTCAGCATGTGGGTCCATGATGTGACAAGGGTCTTAAGCGACAGGGAGGGAGGAGCAATTTGAGAGGCTGGTTCCCCAGTGATGGCAATGGGAAACTCTCCACTGACTTCAGAGCCCGCTGGATCAGGCACCAGGGGAGGAGTCAGAGAAAGCCACTCCACAGTATGCCCTGCATCCCCAGGCTTTTGCAGGTGGGCAGGGAACCAAACCTCTGGTTATTCGTTCCAACCTGGGATAGTTGCAAGCAAGTTCTGGACTGAATTTCTCTCTGCCCACTCCCTGGAAGGGGTCCTTTCTCTGGATGTCTGCCAGGCATTTGCACAAGTGAGATGTAAAGCCGAGGTTGTAACCACCATAATCTCAGGATCCTATGGCTCTTTTGGCTACAGACAACCCCAAGACACCAGCTTGGTTCATTCAATTTGGGTTTGCTTCTGAAATTCCTTTCAGTGGACTCGGGTTTTTTCTTGTGCTAAACCAGTGCTGTGCGCTATTAAATAGCTGCCATGTTCTGTCCCAAGGTGGCTGCATGGTAGTGCCGGGTAAAGAGAGATCTCTTTTAATGGCGAGTAAAGTGTTCAGTGTTCCAGGAGCAGACGATCTAAGTGTTAGCTGAAGGGAAGGATGGAGCAAAGCTAGGCATTTTCTGGGAGCTTTATTCAGAGGCACGGGGAGCTTTGAGAGCACCCATCCCATCTACACGCAGCTGTTCCCTCCAGCGATGCCTTGGCTCTCATGAAAAGCTGGGTTATCGTGCAGCTATTAATCAGGTTCTGATATGTGTGGATGTCTGTTTCTGCCCCCGTCCATCAGCCCCCGTTTGGGGATGTTTGCAAAGACAGAGCTGTGGGAAAGGAACATCACCAAGTCCCGCAATGCTTATCTGAGGGAAGGGGGTATCCTCCACCTTGGCAGTCCTGGAGACCGGCGAATGCGTGCAGAGGAGCTGTGCAAGTAGGACTCTGTGTCCGTCCCCCACCCCTCCGCCCAGGGCACAGACACTTTGAGTCTCACACTGGTGGGATCCATTGACCACGCTTGGGATTTAACACCAGCAAGAGGCTGGAATCTGGCACAGCCCTTCTGCCCCAGGACTCCCAGCCCTCTTCCAGGCATTTTTCTTGGGAACCTGCCCTAGACACAGCTGGGCCCCACTGGCCCAGGCACTGGGGTGTTCCAGGCATCGCTTCTGCCTGGCACATCCCAGCTGCTACCCCACCAGCCCCCCGTTGCTGTTATTGCCATCCCCTGCCCCTGCGCAGCTGCTGGATCACTCAGCTGACTGCCTTAGCACTGGCCTTGTGGCACCTCTTGCCTAGGCTTTTGATTTTAAGACCGCATCAGCAAAGCTTCAACAGATCCATGTGGCACCCTGTGGGAGGCCGTGCCCTGGCCTGATCCTGCCGAGCAGCATGGAAATCGGTGCAGGAAATGCAAAGCAGAAACCAGCCCATTCAGTGTCCCATTCCAGTGTTCAACTGGTGGGCAGGCCAGTGACCTCACAAGGGAAACCCAAATGGTCCCAGCTGTTACAGAGATGGCTTTTTGTTAGCACGGTTTCCTTGCACTCCCCTGCCTGTCTGCATCTGTTGTCTCTTGTCTTGCACTTAACTGGGAGCTGCTTGGGGCAGGGACCGGCTTTTTGTTGTGTCCGTACAGCTCCTAGCATGATGGGGTCCTGCTCTGTGACTAGGGTCCATGGTGCTACTACAGTAGCGATAAATAATAGTGACACCAAGCTCCCATAGCACCTCTCATCACCAGATCTGAAATTGCTTCACTGATGAGGTCAGGATCAATATCCAGGGCTGGATTAAGGCCCATGAGGGCCCCAGGCTGCCCCCTTTTGTCCTGACCCTCACACACCCTTTCCCCCCACCCTGGCATTTGGCTCTGGAAGGGTCAGGGGATGAGGTGTCCTTGTACAGCTGATCTGTGAGCTCCTTGTCCTCTCTTTTCTCCCACAAAGCACATGCAATAAATTTGTTAGTCCTTGAGTGCCACAGGACTCTGTTTCACCTGCCCAGCTGTAATCTGGAACAGCATTTCATTGCCATCTTCTGGGCTTGTTAGGAATTGCAGCCCCCTTCATTGTACTGATTCATCATCCACTCCTGGACGCTATGGACTATATCCGAAATAGCACTGTTGAGAACACGGCACCAATGTCCTGTAATTTTTGTACATCTCTGTCTCCAGGGTAGCTCAGCACGCCCATGCTGTTCATGGCAATGGCTGCGCGAGAGGCTGGGAATGGTGGTGGATCACAACATCAATATGAGTCAGCTGTGTGACACTTGCAAAAAAAACCACGTGCAATTTTAGGTGGCATTAGCAGAAGCAGAACATGCACTCAGCAGAGGTGCCAATACTGCTCTGCTTGGTGCTGGTTAGGCCACACCTGGAGTAATGTGTCCAGTTTTGGTCACCAGTATATAGAATGGAGAAACTGGAAAGATCCAGAAGCAAGCAACAAGGATGATCAAAGGCCTGGAATGCAAGCCATGTGGTCAAAGACTGAAGGAACTGGTGATGTTTAGTTTGGAAAAGAGGAGAATAAAGGGGAACACAATAACAGTCTTCAAATACTTCAAAGGCTGCCATAAAAAAATGGAGAAAACTTGTCTCTTGCCACAGTGGGGAGGGCAAGAGGCGATGGGTTCCAAATACAGTGGAACAGATTTATGTTAGCTCTCAAGAAAAACTTCCAAACCATAGGAACAGCAGAACAATGGGCCAGACTGTCCAGGGAGGTCGTAGAAGCTCTTTCAATGGCTGCTTTCACAAGGAGGCTGAGCAGGCGCAACAAATTCTGCATTTTGGGCGTGTGTTCTAGTCCTATGGGTGTAGGAGTCTGTGGCCACAGAGTTGACTGTAGAGTAGACAGTAGGGAAATTCTGTGCAGGCTGGGAGCTGGAGAGCCAGCATGAATTTGTGTCCTGCAACCTCAGTACAAATTTCCCACAGTTTACAATTGGGGCTGTGTTGCACTTGGACACGTGTGACTAAACAGACAGTCCCTGCAGTGTGTTAGGAGAGTGCTGTAGAAATGAAATGTCTGTGAAGAGGTAAATAGATGCGAGGCCGGTAGCTGGTACTCAATTTACATGGAACCCTTGCCAACCTGACTAATCCATCAAGGCTGATCTCCCAGGGGTTAACAGCAGCCTTGTCTGGCTGGCAGACCTGGAGCACCACCAGTCCCCAGCGCTGAAATCCACTTTAACAACAGCCCATTTGGCACATTGCAATGGGCACGTCAAGCCACAAAGAGCAGAGCAGAATCCAGGGTTCCTTAGAGCAGAATCTTGGGGTCGGATGACATCTGGCTTTTGGAAATGTTGGTGATTAGCAGGAAATCCTAGAAATCTGTTTGCCATGGAAGAATGCAGAAATTGTGGTTTTACAGCAAAAATCAGAGTCCTGTGGCATCTTAAAGACTAGCAAATTTTTTGGGCATAAGCTTTCATGGGCTCCAACCCACTTCTTCAGATGAAGAGGCTACCCCTCTGCAGAGCCTACCCCTCTGGAACTTGTTTTTGCAGAGAACCTTTAGTTTTTACATTTTGCGATAAAATAAAAGCGTATAAAGTGGAGCCCCCGCTAGCCGATCTCATTAGGATCCAGGTTAGATATTGAATAATTAAAAATTCAGGCCCTCAAGTGAACAAGTGGAGCCCTGGCTGTCAGCTGAGAAATTGTGAATATATCAATGTACCATTTTGTTTATCTGATACCTACATGTATTGTGGCTAGAGAAACTAGTGTTCAAGATTTCATTATAATAGGGACAAAACCTCACAGATTTTTATGGTTTTGTATTAGAGAATTTGGAGGAGGGGGTGTAGCCTGGAAAACTATGATCCTTGGTAATTAGTCAGAAACCATACAGGCTGCTGGTGTGTGTGTGAGAGAGAGGAAGTACTGCCTGGTGGTTAGGGCACTAGCCAAACACACAAGTTCAATTCCTTGCTATGCCACAGACTCCCTGTGAAGCCTCAATGCAGACTCTTAACGTGTGTGGACCTCTATCTCCATCTGTAAAACAGGGGTAATAGCCTGGCCTTGCCTTGCAGGGGTGCCAAGAAAATAAATACATTGAAGATTGAGGTGCGCAGAGTCCACTGTAATGGAGGAGCAGCATTTAAGCTCCATAGACAGCACATGTATATAACACAACTGAATGCTTGGTCTCCCACAAATGGGTGGAACAGGTCTAGATGTTTATAAGGGGCTTTTAGATCCAGAGTTTCCAGGGTTCGGCCCCTCCAGCGAGACCCAGCCAGGGGCAGGTGTGTGGGATCATGCAGGCAGAGATCCGATCCTTTTGTGTGCTCACAGACGTTTGTGACAATACACGCAACCAATGCAGGTGCAAAGTCAAGCCAGGTGTTGATGAGTCCCTCAGCTCTTCTCACTCACCATCAGCAACAGTGAGGAGAAAAACCTGGATGAGGCTCCTGGCCACTTGGAACTGGTGCCCAGGCAGGGTCTTGCATTGAGGCTGGGGGAGAGTGGCCGCTTTCTGAGCTGAGCAGATGGCATGTCTTGTTTCTCAGGTGTGCTGAGCCGGTCTGGATTCATAGGAGGATCACTTCAGAGGGTTTAAACAGTGGGATCGACTGGCTAGAGCACAGGATTGTCAGATGAGGGTTCTGTTCCCAGCTCCGTTACTGGACTGCTTGGTGAACTTGGGCAAATTACAGCCCTGCTCTGTGCCTTGGTTTCCCTCATCAAATGGGATGATGAGATGATACCCACCTCACAGGTTGCACTAATGTCTGTCTGTAAAGTGCTGTGAGATTCTTGATTTCATGGAGGGGCCCAGGGTCTTTAATTACTCTGTCCCACAGAGAGTGAGATGCTGCGATTAACTGAGTTGGGGTTGTCTGTTTTGTTCCCCTCCTTGCTTCAGCCCAAATTGAAGTGATCCCGTGTAAGATCTGCGGAGACAAATCTTCGGGGATTCACTACGGCGTCATCACGTGTGAAGGCTGTAAGGTGAGCAATGGGCTGTTGGCTGAGCCGGGTGCTCAGCAGTGCAGTGAGTTGGACGTTTTCAGTGCAGTGATCCAAGGGGTGGTGGCTCTGATTTGCAAAACTCTTTGGCATGAGCTCTCTGCTTTGTAGAAACCAGACCAGCCCTGGGGCTGGGGTTTCCAAGGCAATCTACTCCAGCTAGCAGTGCCGTAACTAGTGATTTCTGCTTGGAACGTGCCCCTTGCAATGAGCGGTGCCCAGAGTGAGCGGCGTGGAACGTGCCCTTTGATAGAGCGGCTCAGTGGAGCCGCTCCGGGGCACCCAGGGCAAAGCCCCATTCACCTCACCTTAGTTGCGGCCCTGCCAGCTAGACGTGCAGCTTCTGGCAAAGCTCCCAGCCTAGGAGCAGTGCCAGGCAAGAATCAGATGCTCTGGTTCAGCTGCCCGGGGACAGATCTCTGGCTCCAGGCATCATGTTCACTGGAGCCACGGCTGGCCTAATGCATGCCCCGATCTCTTCCCTGCCTGTGACCTGGCCCCACTTCCCACTGTGCGGGTCCAAGCTGGACAGAACATAAGGGACCATATCCCCATAAATGATCTTTGGCTGACATGGGCCAGGTGCCCCCACCAGGCCTTTTCTATCCCTGGGTCCTCTCGGAAGACCCCTCCTCCACTCACCCCCCAGGCAGGTGGAGGCCACATGAGAGATCACTGTCCTCCTTGCCATGCAGGGTTTTTTCCGGAGAAGCCAGCAGAACAACGCAAGTTACTCCTGCTCACGCCAGAGGAACTGCCTGATTGACCGGACCAACCGGAACCGGTGCCAGCACTGCCGCCTGCAGAAATGCCTGGCGCTGGGCATGTCGCGTGATGGTGAGTCTGCTTGCAAGGCGCGGGGCTCAGCTGGGCACCTGTGGGACTGGGGAGTTGCAGGCTGGGCTGCTCCATGGGAAACAGTGTAGAATGGCAATAAGGCAAGAACCGGGAATCAAGACTCCACTCCTGGGCAAGTCGCTACCCCAAAGTCTTGGCCATTTAGGCTGTCCCCTGACCTGCGTGCACACTGCACAGCACATAGGCCGGTGGAGGCCCTGATCTCAGCTGGGGCTGTTAACCTGTCATTTGCCCCCGCACCCAATCCCACTGGCCCTGCTTCTCTCTTCCCAGCGGTGAAGTTTGGCCGCATGTCCAAGAAGCAGCGGGACAGCCTGTATGCGGAGGTGCAGAAGCACCAGCAGAGCCAGGAGCAGAATGGCGTCTCCAAGGACGACTCAGAGGCCCTGGTGCGGGTCTACCCTACCAGCGTGAGCAGTGGGGTCTCGGACCTGGATGATATCTCGCTACTGTCGGATGGGCTCCTCTTTGACTTCCCGCTCACCCCTGATGGAGGCAGCACCTACTACAACCTCGACCTCCTCGCCTCGGCCCAGCCCTCACCCGACCAGTCCAGCATCGACCTCAGTGACGCCAAACTCATCAAGCAGGAGTCCATCTACGAACTGATGCTGGAGCCCGGCCTCTTTGCACACAGCACCCTGGAGACCAGCCAACTTGCCTCGGACATTTCAATGCTCGAGATTGGTCAGTACCTGCCCCCTCGGCCTGAGATGTAAAGCAGGAGCTGAATTTGGCAGGGCTCAGCACAACCCCATAGGTAGGGCTGACCCCTAGACTTTGCATGTTGAAAACACAGGCCTCTACTGCTTGAGCTAAAGGAGCATTTCCACCAGTGGGAAGCAGTAGTAGGCTGTTACCATTTCCTGGGAGCCCTCCCCTAAAGAAGCAGCCACACTCTGATAGCAGCAGAAGATAAAGGGGGGACTCCCTGTCCCTGGTCATGCTCTCCTCTGAAGTCCTGCAGTCCTTTGCCCTTGAGTCTGACACCCAAGCTGAGGGCACCCACCAGAAATGCCCTCTATAAAGCGCCCCACTCTGGGAGCGCATGTCAGTGCAGCTCAAAGCACAGAGGCTGGAGAAGAGAGACTGGCCTGGAGCCCCCCTGCTCCTGTGGGGATGGGGCAGCTATGGCAGGAAGTGTCCCCGACCACCCCCACCAGAACTGATCGACAGCAGGAGGAAACCAGTGTCCCAAAGTACAGTTCCTAATATGTTTGAGCCCCAGAAATGTGCCCCATGTCCTGCTAAGCTGCAATCTGGCCCACACCCGGTGATGAGCCAGCTGCCTGAATTCCAGCTCACTCACAACACATAAATCCTGTAACGAACACCCAGTCAGCTAGGAACTGTAGCAGGGACAGACTCCAGGTATTCCAGCTCTGATATCACAAGGCCTCTTGTACCTGAGCTAAGGAGAATCCTCACTGGCACTATGGTGCCTAGGACACACAGCTGGATCAGTGCTGACTCCATCCAGGAGGGGATGGGGCACCTATAGTCATGTGACAGCCTATCACAACGCATCCGTGGCTAAGAGACCACGCTGGTGGCTAACTAAGAGCCTTGGGGCTGCCTACAGGCTGCATTAGACCCTGGGACTGCCCCGTGCCAGAGTTCTGTCTCAACTGCATTTTTTGCTTGCGTTGACAGACCAGATCGCTCAGAATGTGATCAAGTCCCATCTGGAGACTTGCCAGTACACGACGGAGGAGCTCAAGAGACTGGCGTGGCTGTTGTACACGCAGGAGGAGATCAGGAGCTTGCAGAACAAGGTGATTCCCCGTTGCTCCCCATCAACCTACTGGGTGCCTCACCACCCCACACAACAATCTCAGTGCCCCAGGCTGCAGCAGGTCCCCAGCTCCCAACATTAACCTCTCCTAGGTCAGTGTGCTGTTTTGGGAGCTGGTCAGCAGCAGGAGCGCCCCTGGCCCAGAAAAAGATCCGTGGCTCAGGCGTGGACATTTGGGGCTCACGTGCTTTAAGAGTGCCACCACTACAGCCGCTGCCATGGCAGACCCTGGGCTCTGGCACCAACATTTGGGCTCAAGCCCTGTAAGCCTGGTGCCAGGGACACCCCTGATCGTGGGACACCCCCACCTCATGGTCCCATCTGCATTCTGTGTGACGTCCTAGGAGCCGGAGGGCAACTTTCCAGCTGGCTGGGGTCACAGAAGAGATATTGGCTGGAACAGTGATGCTACATCACTGTCTCGCACACTGGGATTTGAGGCAGCACCCCATGGGGGGCTCTGCATGGGGGAAGCACAGCTTTAAGGCAGGGAGTACACATCCTGAGATGTGGGGTGCACAGTGCCCTTGGTAGTGGGGCAGAATCTCCTTGCCATGAGCCCTGGAGGCCCAGATCATCATCAAGGGGTGCAGGATAGTGGAGTTGGGGAAACTGAGCTGGGTCACAGCAAGGCAGGGCTCTTTTGGAAGCTGTCTCCCAGAGCTCCAAAATCCGAGCTTTCCTTTCGGGAAGAAAGAGAAGACACCTCTAGCCTTCAAGGTTGTGAAAGAAACTTAAAATCCTAGAGCTAAATGGAGATGCTCCAGTGATGTCTGGCAGAGTCTGCAGGCAGCGTGGGAGACTCTGCAAAGTCCCTGGGTGGTTCACTCTGAAATGCAGCAACGGCCAATTGAAATTGCTGCTCAGAGCGAGAACCCTCATGTTATGGGAGCAGAGTCTCGTTTTGGTGACGTGTGGGTGGGGCATGGGAGGGAATCATTTCCCCCACAGCCCCACTTGGATTCAGTCCTTAGACGGAGCAAAGGGGCAGGGTCCTGGATTTCGGAGGGAGTTGGGACTTGCATGAAGATTGCTGGGTGGCTTTGTGCATTCGGAGAAGTGGGGTGTAGATCCCCATCCCAGCACCCCTCAGAATGGCACAGTACAAAACGGAGCCCAATGCGTGGTCCCCTGAGGGGCCTCCGCAATCCCCCTTGCCCTGGAGCCCATGGAGCTGAGTGCAGGGGGCGATGCGTGGAGGAGAGCTAGCTGTACCTGATTCCCCTGTTGTGCTCCCAGAGCTGTGAGGCCATGTGGCAGCAGTGCTCCCTGCAGATCTCCAACGCCATCCAGTACGTGGTGGAGTTTGCCAAGCGCATCGACGGCTTCATGGAGCTCTGCCAGAACGACCAGATCATCCTCCTCAAAGCAGGTGAGAGAGCTGGGAGATGGGCCCGACCACGCGGGCAGGCTCCTCACCTCGTCCTGCTGGGGGGGCAAAATCCTCCCAGCTTGTTTCCTGGCACTGACGGAGACACTCATGGCAGGCGTTGGGCCCCTTGACTGGTCTCCAAGCAGCACAATAGCGCTGGCCTGGTGCCCCAAGGGCTGGGCAGCCGGGCACAACCTGGTAGTGCTGGATGGGGGTATAGCTAAGTTGGGACTTGGGCAGCGCTAGCATGTGGCACTGCCTAGTCCATGGAGAAGCCCATGAGCTGCTCTTCGGAGGCTGCTGTACCTTAGCACCCCTTGGGGCTGCTCTAATTTACACCAAGGCCATTCCTAGGGCAGCGCAGATTTGAGGATGACTGAAGGGAGCTTTCTCGCCACCGCACCATGGGCTGTGCCTCCTGGCAGCTCAGCCTGGGTTTCAGCAGGAGGGGCATCCATAGGCCACCTCCTCGTTTCTCCTCTTCTTAGCTCTGCCCTTCTCTTCCTCACTTTTCTCTCCCCCTGCCGGCTGCATCCCTCCTTCCAGGTGCGGCAGGCCTGTTCTCCTCAGCACACACTGAGCCCCCAATCACCTGCCCCATGATACCCACTGTGGGGGCAGGATCTGAAAGCTGTAGCACAGAGCCAATGGGGAGCTGTTAGGCATGGGGCAAGGGGAGGAGGGTCATTTGGCAACTCTGCCTGGCATGGGGCACCTGGCTGCAGCCTCTCACACCTGCTAAGGAGGGGTTTGGGGCAGGAAGATCGGACAGCACCCACCTGTGCCTGGCTGGAGAGATGCAGGCAGCCCAAGGCAAGTCACACACCTTGGAGTAGCCTCTCAGCCTTCAGCCTGGTGGCAGGCTAGGAGCTTGCTGTGCTAAAGCAAGTCTGGGGACTTGTCTTCCTGCCTGGGCTTCTTTCTGATCACAGCCAGCAGCTGGTGGCACTGGGGAGGGGAGAAAGAACAGCAAATGCAAAGGCGCTGGGCTAGACAACCAGAATCCCGTATAGCCACAGCCTTCATGGCCAGGGTAATGCACCCCAAAGTGCTAGGCTGAGAATATTGAGTGATTAGCTGAATCAGGGGAAAGCGCAAGCACCTCTGCTTAACATGCAGAAGGTCCTGGGTTCAATTCCCAGGGGGTTGGACTTGATCTCATGAGGTCCCTTCCAGCCCTATGATTTGATTGATTGAATCCACCCAGCTCACCAAACTTTCCAATTTCCAGCCCCATGCCTTGGCCTGGCCTTTAAAAGTGTCTTGTGTATAGACAGGCTCAAGTATTAATGTCCAGGTCTGGAGTTCAGCCTGCTGGATTTGGCGGGGTTCTGATCCAGTGTTTGGCTTTGGTTTGTTAGGAAGCTGAGAGAAAGTGGCAGACTCTGAATCCCAGATCTGGTTGTCAACACCCCCGGCCCCTCCCCACAAGTCCAGGGGCGCTAGAGTCTTGGGAGCACACAATGGGTCTAACTGTGGATGCCAGCTCACCTAAGCATGCACCAAATGCTTTTCAGAGTCCACCCTCCGAACCCCTGGAGAATAGACAGAATAGAGCCGTCCTACACCTAGAGGCCTGAAGGAGACCTGATAAGTTTCTTCTGCCTCCTAGAGGGTGGATCTGCAGACGTGCTCCAACTTCATCTGTGTCCATGGTTGGTGCTGATGCTGAGCACTTCTGAAAACCCACATGAAACTAGCTAGTTGTCACAGTGGCAGTTTCTGTCATATCTGTGCTCTCAGAGTGCTGGGAATCAAAAGGGCTGAGCTCTAATCCTGATTTGAGCAATGACTTGCTGGGCAAGTCAAATCCTGTCTATGTGCCTTGGTTTCTCATTCTGAAAAGTGGGTAGACTAGCCCCAATCTATTTGCCAAGGGAGTTGTGAGTGTCTGTGCATTGCCCTACATATCTGAAGCTCTGTGAAAATATTCTTATGTCACTTCTGGCTGTTTATACTTTTAGCCTTGAATTGGGTGGATTCTCTCTTGCCAGCACAAAGCATGTGTAAAATGGTCCTACTGTGATCTGGTAGCATTTGGCACATGTGTAGGTGACAATCCAGATGCTGGGTACTAAAGAATCGGGTCTCGGGTGTTTAATCAGTCTCACTTTTACTAACTAAAGCTGGCTGGAATAGTTTTGTTTGCAGCGGGGTTTTTTCTGACCTAAAAATGGCTTTTTCGTCAAAGCGGAAGTTTCCTTGGCTGTTGTCTGAGGCTGATGCAAATTTTAATAAAAAACCCAGAAAACTTGAGAAGAAAAACAACAGTGAAAATTCATTCTTGTCTGTTTTCATGGTACTAAAGAGACCTTCCCTGACTGGCTCAGACACGAAGCCCCCACGCTGGAGGGTTGGATTCCCCATTACTGCAAACCACTGCTCCTCTCTGAACTCCAAGGTCACTGCTGTCACCTCCTCCACCGTAGAATATCCCAGCAGCCAAAGTCAAGTGTAGAATCCATTTTTTTTATTATGTGTCTTGCAGTAGGGCCTTTGAGCCCCAGTGACAGATCAGGACCCCCCAGTGCTAGGTGCTGTCCAAAAACAGGAAGAAAGGATGGCCCTTGCCCCAAAGAGACAGAGGTCAAAGCAGGGGTTGTGTACCAATGATTCTGTCCAAGTCTTCAGGTTCTCAGATCACCACACTGGCCCAAATGTGCACTGCTGCTCATTTCCCTTGAAGGAAATGATCCTGTATCCACTCAAGTCGAGGAAAGTTTTGCCATTGACTTGAATGCGACCAGCTCCAAATGATGAAGTTACATTGGTTTGTTCCACTTAACTCCAGCGGCCCATAGATTTGTTTTAAGGGCACTGAATCTTAAAAGAAAGGTGCCAGGTTAAAAGTTCCAGGGGGCAGCCATGTTAGTCTAGTTCAGCAAAACAAACAAAGCACTTTTAAAGACTAACGAATGTATTTATAGCCTGAACTTCCGTGGTTAAAAATTGTTTTTTTTAAGAACCAGCAAACAGAGAAACAAATCCCCTAGGTTTCTAACAATCCCTTGGAGTATATTCCAGACAGTGGGTGCTGGTCATTGGCTTTATGTGCTATGTTCAGCTCTCCGGGTGAAAACAAATGAATTGATCTCCCTTTTGTGCTCCACACTGAAATTCCAGACTGGTTTTTATTTTCCATCGAGCACTGGTGCAATCCCAACACACTGGGGCTGGCTTAAAATGCAAAATTCTGCTTTCACTGTGATTTATAAACAACAGCAGATCAACTAGTGTAGTAGCAGATCAGACTGCAGGACCTGGGCGAGCACACAGTTTGGTCTTAAGTTCCCCCACATCTAATTCTCCATTGCACACCCATTTACATCAGGGAAATGCCCTGATGTAAACCATCAGTCTTCGGATTAGCGTGATGGGGAATCAAGCTGTGTCTTTAATTCAGGCTCCCTGTGAGTTAGGCAATCCTGGGTTAACCATCTCACAATAACCTAGCTCCAAAATCTTCTCCTGTGACCCGTTCCCCTCCATCCAAATTCCCATGCAGGTTGCTACTCGTAAATCCAAATGCTGCCTAGTTTATATGTCTTAGCAATGGAATCTAACCAACCTCTTCATTGCTTCCTTCCATTTTTTTATTTTGTTTTTACCTTCTCCTTTCTTTGTAATCCACTGTTATATTGATCATTTTATCTCTCTGCTTTCCGTTACTAACCGACTGGGTCATATTTCCCATTGTTGAAATATTACGATTACAATTGCTGTTCAAAAATCAAAATTGGGATTTTTCTTAAACACCTATTTTTTAAAAATCATTTGACATTTGGTTGTTGGTCTGGACTTCTTTTATTTTTATTATTTATTTTAAATTTTTTTTTATTCTTTTTTTTTTTTTTTTTTGGTCCTTGGATGACGGAAATGCTCCCTTACCCTCCTCCTTTCCCTCCGCCTGCTCCTCCTCGTCTGTTGTCTTTCTGCCTGCATTAGGTTGCCTAGAAGTGCTTCTGATCCGTATGATTCGGGCGTTCAACCCTTTAAATAACACGGTGCTCTTCGACGGGAAATACGGCGGGGTGCAGATGTTCAAGTCACTGGGTAAGAGCTGGTTTGTTTGCTTTTCTGGATGGGAGGAGGGGGTGTCTGACTCTGCTTTAAAGCTTCTTGTTTTGAAAACACAGCAGCAGATTCTACAGGCAGGGTCCCAATCACTGCATTGACATCATGGCAAGGAGTCAAGTGAGGGTACCAGAAGCACCTCGAGGATTTAGGAACACACTGAACATCACTAAGTCTTGTCCTCCTGTCGCCCCCTTTTCCACAACTGTCTTGCCCTTTTTCTTGCAGAAAACCATAGTGTTTATTCTCAGAGGCTGGCCACCATATGGGATGTAGGCTGCCCTACTGATCCTAGCCTTGATTGGGTGCATCTAGCTGTATCTAGCTGCTGGCTAGGTGGTCTTTGTGCCATGAGCAGGTGGGTCTCAGGCTGGATCCTAGTGGATATGTCTTCACAAAGCGTAGGCCCCAGTTCTGCTCCTGCACCCACTGATTTCAGTGGGCATCAGCAGCAATGCAGAGCATCTGCCCACACATATCCAGTTGCAGGGTCAGGAGCCAGAGTTGTTTCCCTGAGAGGTGGCCCCTTCGGGTACATCAATGGGGCAGCATCAGGAAAAGCCCCATCTGCTGCTGCCTGCACTGTATTGTGCTGGGGAGGGAGCCCTTTATCTGCTGGGGATGACAGCTCGGTTTAGGAAACAGAGTTAAGGTCTGATATTGCCCGTGGGCCGTACTGTGGCCCTGACTCACCCTCAGGATCTCCCACTGACATCGGCAGGAGCAGGGCTCTTGGCCAGCGCCTCATTGAATGCATGGGGCAGAGTCTTGTCTCCAAAGGGAGGAGGGCACCAATCCAAAGATCCGTGGTGATCCCCTCACCATGGAGACTGACGTCCATCCTCCCGCGAGGTCAGGGGTCTCAAACTCAAATCATCATGAGGGCCGCATGAGGACTAGTACGGTAGCCTGAGGGCTGCACCACTGAAACCTTTTCATGCAACGATATTGCAAATATTGGTAACAATAGCGTTGTTGCGAGCCACAGGACATAACTTTAGGGGCCACATGCGGTCTGCGGGCCATGTGTTTGAGAGCCCTGTGCTAGCTCATGTCTGTTTCCCGGGGTCTTCCCTTCTCTCCTGCTGTTTACTGGTGGGGATGTTGGAGTTAAACCACAATGGTGGTTGCTTCAAATTCACCTGCGGGTTTTTGACACCATGCCCTGCAATCTTCAACGTGTGGCTTTGCAGCCAATTGCAAGGTCCCAGGAGGGCATGAAACCCCCCTCTTCACAGTCCTCCAGCATCTTCCATCTGGGGGTCTCCAAGCTCTTTGCTGACACCCACGCTGGCCTGATTTCCCATTCCTTTGGACACTGCGGCTGCACTGGCTGGGATTTTCAAAGACACATCAGGGAGTTGGGGTCTGGGAGCTAGGCACTGATCTTCTGTAAGTGCCTATGCAAATCCCAGCCTATATGGTCAGTTATACCTGTGCAGAATGGCTTTAAAATGCTCCCATTCTGATTAGATGTAGGGCGATGGCTGATCTGATCCCACATCTCCAATCCTTTAGACGAGTTGTGAGGTTCAGATATATGGGGATTATTTACCCACCATTGCAAAGCTGCTCCCTCTGAGATGGAAAACACTGGCCATTTAACAACCTCCTGCAATGATACACATCCCGCTGGAACAGAATGTGAGGGAGGCTGTCTCTGACTGAATAACAAGAGCATTTAGGGAGGCGGGACGTAATTACTAACAGTGACTTTCGGCAGGGCATGGGCCCTGTATCTTGGGCTCCAGCTAGCCAGAAGCGGCCTGATCCAGCTTCAGGCCACTTCTGGAAAGGGTGAATGGCTCCTGCCTCTTCTTAAGAAGTGGCAGGGACTGTCTTCTGCTTCAAGCCTCCTCCAAGAGGCTTGAAGCCGGAGACGGTACATGCCGCCTTTTACAAGTGGCAGGGGTGGTCTCTGCCCCTCAGGGACTGTCGTTGCTGCTTCCCACATGTGGGACGGACTGTCCCGGGCTTTGAGCCCCATGCAGGAGGCTCAAAGCCGGATCGGGCCCATGTGCAGTTGGATCGGGGCCACTGGGCTGGGGGACGTGCCCCACATCCTGGTTCCCTCCAGAATCGCTCCTTCCTTCACCCAAGTCTCCATTGCTGACCCTTCAACTCTTGCAAAACGGTCCGTGGATCATAAACCACTGTGGAGTGGGTCTGTGGTGGTGTAATCATTCAAAACACAGCCCGGCATCCCCAACGCGGCAGACTGGGCCACTGGTTCCATCCTGTAACAAACGGGGCGACACCACTTGCTGTAGCGCCAGCCAGTCAGCTTCCTGACAGGTCTTCTCTCGAGCTGTTGATCTAGCCCAGTGGTTTTCAAATGATGAGTCAGGACCCAGTACTGGGTCGCAGACCCTCAGGTACTGGGTCGTGGCAACTCTACTCCGGCTACTGCAAGATTGGACTACATTGCTCAAAGATGGAATTGTTGGGCATAAATGATTGTTTTCACCTGCGTCCTGAGGAAGAAGTTTGAAAACCACTGATCGAGCCTGCTCCTACTTAATGTGGAGGGATTAATAGCATCATAGCAAAGAGGGCAGCGAAGCAGGTTATGAGCTATTCTGCACAACGGTGCAGAAAACCTGCGGCTGTACAACCATAGCCTACAATCTTATCAACTCAGCAAAGCCAGCACTAGAGGGCAGACCTCCAGGACACTGCAGAAAAAGGCACTGGGATCCAGTCGGGATGCAATTTCCTTGCTGATTCCACTGCCCCAGTAGGGAATGGGTGTTTCTTGCATGCCTGCTGAAGGAGAAGGATGGTTTGTGAAAGGCTGACTTCTGCATGTCTAGTTCTCTGCAGAGCTAGAGCTGTGGAGGACGCCTCTTATGTGTGCTGAGCTCCTCCTGGCTTTCCAGAGCTCAGCTGGGCCAGAGCTTGGGTGAGAGATGGTCAACAGTCCTTGTGCTGCTGTCAGATGAGGGTTGTCAGCTTGCCTACAGGGAGAGAATCCATCTTGTTCTGTTTCTGCTAACAAAGAGGATGGCTGGCAGATCAACAACAGTGGTTACCCATGTGGAGGTGCAGTTCACCCCAGTGCCTTTGCCTTCCCAGCCATGAGCAGGGCTTCTTTTGTTGGAGACCTTCTAAGTTCTGCTATAAGAGAAGGACCTGTAGACTTGGCTGCATTGTGGGCAGGGGTTGCACAGTGTGGACAGAGACAAATTTCTTGCAACAAAGGTATCTGCAGCACAGGGCCATGACGTGCCTCTTGTTCCATGTCTCCTCTTTAGGCTGCGACGACCTCATCAGTGCCGTCTTTGAGCTGGGGAGGAATTTGTGCCGGCTACAGCTCTCAGACGAGGAGATTGCGCTGTTCACTGCAGCTGTCCTGCTGTCTCCAGGTAGGTGGAGAGGGGGACAGGTGAATGATAGGTTTTGTTCTGCATTTAAGGAACTCACAGAGCAACAAGCTCCAAGAAAGAGAGTTTTGACTGTCCTTCCAGAGAGAGTTAACCATAAGCCTCAGCAGAGAAATTGTTAGATCAAGGGTCTCAAACATGTGGCCATGGGCCACATGCAGCCCCTAAAGCTATTTCCTGCGGCCCACAACAACACTATTGTTACCAATATTTGCAATACTTTTGTATGAAAAGGTTTCAGTGGTGCAGCCCTCAAGTCCTCATGAGGCTGTCAATTAGTCCTCATGCGGCCCTCGTGATGATTTGAGTTTGAGACCCCTACGTTAGATCATCATCATTTGAAGCAAATGAAGCATGGAGATCTGACTTGGCTGCTGAGGGAGTCCATCACAAAGCTCATTAGGGCAAGGAGACTGAAGTCTGAGCTTCTGCTGCCTTTAGGGTTAGCAGAGGTTGCCCTTAAGGAGCAAAGCCGTTGCTGGAGAAATTGCTTGCATATAAGCTGTGGAGCACTTTGCTGAAGGAGGCAGTTGAGCCCTTTAGAGAAAGAGTCTTGCACAAAAAAGAAATTCCACTCCAGGAGCCTCCAACTTTGCTCTCCTCCTCAAAGCCTTGCAGTACAGTCTGTGCAAGGGTAATCCATTCTGATGCTTCAGGGCATAAAACTGATGGCTGCAAGGATCAGGAAGGAACTGCAACTGTGCACCGTTGGGGAGTCGGGCAGGTTGTTTTCCAGCATCATGCATTGGCCGCCAGCAGAGGCAGCATGTCAGACCAATGACATTTGTAACCTTAAAGCTGTACTGAGCCCTCCTTTTTCTCCACCTCCCACTAGATCAGTTTCTGGAATTTGGAGCCTTCTCCAGTCAAAACACACATGCAAGGGCATACAAAGGTGTCATTGGGAGGTGGGAAATGTTCACAAAGCTAAGTGGTGACCTGTAGCTCCCTGAAAATGAAGGGCAGGAAAATCAGTTAAGGAAACAACCCACCCCTCCCTGCACTGGTGACATGTTATGGAGGATTCAGATCCGTGTCCTAGGACTGACCTGAGTTTTGGCTATTTCCAGACCGCCCCTGGCTCACCGAATCCAAGAAAGTGCAGACGCTCCAGGACAAAATCTACATAGCCCTACAGCATGAGATCCAGAAGAAACACTCCAGTGAAGATAAGCTCTCAAAGGTAACTGGGTGACTGGGAGCAGCCAGGAGGAACGTGGGGTAGAATTACACTAAGGAAAACTAGGGCTGAATAACCAGGGAAAATCATCCTGAGGCCTAGGACCATTGTAAGATTGGTTCCCTGCTGGCTTTGTTGAGGATGGTCCTTCTTTGAGCAGGGGCTGGACTAGATGACCAACCTGGGGTCCCTTCCAACCCAATTCTTCTCTGATTCTATGAATCCTGGTGACTATAGGGGACTGTCCTGTAGTGACTGGGTATAATGGAGTTACTAGGTCTCTCTCCACAAATAGTAAAGAACATTAAAATCTTTTAACCTGACTTCTACATAGCACAGACCAAAGGCAGCTTCTACGGCTTGAGAGAAAGGGCTGCATCTTCTTTAAAAGATCATCACTGATGCTTAATTCTGGCATGCTGTACAGCCTGGGCTGGGAGGGGGCAGAGCGACACCATGGGGTCCTTCCATCAGCTCATCTGAGCATCATTGCTTGATCATAAGAGAACCTGCTGTGGGTACCAGCCAAGGAAGGTCTCCTCTATCTCAAGACCTAGAGACCTGCGTGTTTAGACCTGAGGTGTTAGAGTTTGCATACTGGCTCCTCAAGAGTGAGGGAGGCTTAAATATCGGCCGCCTATAATGCAAGTGCTCATTTGTTGTTCTCAGGGTCAAGTGACCATGGCACCATTGGGTGGGTGTGACAATGAGCAGGATAGGAAAACCTCAGTAATGGCTTTTCAAGATTGTTGAAAACCAGCACGGCTTCTCCCTTTATTTTCCCAGCTGTGGTTACCTAGGGGAGCCAAATCATTTTCCCATAAGACAGCAAGCCCTGAATATAGATGGACTGTGCTGGTTCCAAATGGCGCATGTCCCGGTTTCTCTTTTCCCTGGGATAGTCTCGACAGTCACCCAGGTGCAGCAAACCCTTCTTAGGGTTTCACACTGTTGTAGCTGCATCATGGTCATTACACCACACATCTAGCTAAGTCCCATTCTGTGGCTGGACTCTGTGGCCAGAAAGGTTGGGAAGGACTGGTATAACCACAAACCTACGTCTCACTTCCTTCCCCGGCTTCTTTCCCTTGCAGATGGTTTCCAAGCTGCCCTTGATGAAAACCATCTGCAACCTGCACTTGGACAAGTTGGAATTCTTTCGGCTCCTGCATCCAGAGACCGCTATGAACTTCCCACCCCTCTACAAGGAGGTCTTCAACTCAGAGCTCCAATACAGTGACCCGCGAGAGACCTAAAGCTTGGGGCGGCCGGACCTCATTTTATTTCCCAAAGTCTGGAGAGGAGCAGAAACATTGGGAGCAGGGGAGGTTCATTTAATTAAAATAACCAAACCCAGGAGACCCAATGGGGTAAGATGATCTCCCCTCTGCCCCGCCTCCTCGCCGTGGTTTGCAATAGCTCTTGAATGTAATGCACCTTGAAGGACAAGTGAACTGACTTTGCCATACCGGTGAAATGAATGTGAAAACGCCACTATCTAGAGGACACACTCTAGTACACCACCACCACCTACCCTCTTAGTGCATGAGTCCCCATGGGGCGCACACACCCCTGTGCAGTGAAGCAAAGGAACCCAACCGCCAGCACTTCCTTGAGGACCAGACCTTGTTCACCTCTTGTTTCGTATTTGTTTGTTTTGTTTTAAGTTAAATAAAAAAAAAAAAAACAGAAGGACAAACTGAAAAGGGGCAATACAGACTTGATGGGATAGTGGCTAACCAAAACACGCCAGGGACAGGCAGAGACGTGACATCTGGAGCTGAACTGGCCTGAAGTTTGGGGGAAAAGAAGACAAAACTAGCATGTTTTACTCTTCGTACACTGGGGTGGATGACCACCTACGGGGCAGGGTGACAGGACCAGGCCGGTCGTGATGGGTGTGGACTGTGGAAAACAGGGAAGTAGACATTCAACACTGTGTGCCCTTATGAAGAATCCAGTAGGGGGGCAATCCGAACGTAACCCGATGGGATGTTTTAATGGGTTTGCAGTTGGGGTTGACTCCCTGTGACCGGCTGTTTGCAGGCAGGGTCAGCAATGCCTGTCACCCCTCTGAATTCCATTTGTGGCTTTCAGAGAAGTCCTTAAAGAAGCCCCTGTATGGTGGGTAACAATCCCAGACACTTTCCCTAAGAGAAAGGGTGTGCCCCTGCCTGTGGCCAAATATCACTCTCTGGCTCCTGTGTTGTGCTGCTGTGTGTTGCTCTCCAGCCCAGAGGCAGCTGCATTTTAGAGGTGCTATGTGTGTATATAGTGTCAGTGCTTTGGCGTGCAAGGCACTGCTCCTACTGTTCTTGCATAAGCAGTAGTTTGTTTGAGCCATGGCTGTCGTATTTATTTATTTTTATAGCGTCCTCTATTTAGCACTCCCAAAAGATCAGGTCAGGTGACCTCTCCTCCCTAACAGTGTGCACCATTGCCATGTTAACCCTTCTGCCAGCAATGTTACCCATTCAGTGCAGTGCTCGGTCCCATTTTAGTGGTGGCTAGGCCAGAGCAAGCAGTTTTTGACCTGATGAAAGTTTTAACTTCTTGTGCCCATAGTTGTCTTTTGTGCTTTTTAGAACCAGGGGTCCCAGGTTCAAACCCTGCTCCTGACATCCCAGTGTTACTGAGGGGGTGGGCTGTATCATTGGCCTCGTTTGGGGCTGGCTCCCATACCATGCCTTGCAGCTTGCTATAAAATGTTCTTGGTCTCCCTGCAAAGTACGCTGCAAACTGCTGGACCTACCTACCAAGGGTAACAGGCTTAGGAAAAAGCAGCAGTGACTCTGTGCCTGCTGTTCCTGGAGGTTGAATCATCCTTGATGCGGTTTTTCTGGAGCTTTTTGCAACTTATTTTGATGCTTTCCGGCTCACTCTCTGAGTGGAAGAGAAAGCAGGGTGCTCAGTGGATCTTTTTAGTAACAGCAGAGTCACTATGCAGTGATGGGGCAAGAAGTCATTTGGCCCCTCTAGCGTCTGCTCCTCCCCAGAGCTGCAATTTTGGAGAAGGCTGATGTCTCTGAGGAATAAGAGGAGCTATATTTATGCAGTCTCTCGGATGGAAGGATACCATCTCTATTAACAATCCATAGTTTGGTTGTACTGCTAGGGAGATTAAACTGTCACCTACTGCAAATTATTTTTCAGTCCCTGCTCCTATTGATGCCAGTGTCAAATTGTACAAAGGGAAAACCTTGGTGTCAGTGGAACAGAGGCTCCTAGTGATAAACTGTCAAACTCCCACCTCTTTGCCCCTTTTTAAAAACTTGTTTCTGATGTGGTTAACCACCCACAGGTCACAAACCTACAACCTTCAAGTGTGTAGTACAGCCCAGCACCTCTTGAGGTGAACAAGCAACTCCATTAGTCTGTGCCAATAACAGGTTGTTACTCTGTAGGTGGCCCAGCGCCTGGTAGAGGAACATGACTGGCACATTATTCAGACAACCTTCCCATGGGAACTCTGCCTGAAGAAGAGCAGAGTAAAAATGGAGCAAGAAATTAGGACTTTCACCTTCTCTTAAAGTCACCGTACACAAAATAAGTCTGAGTGAAGATTCTTTCCTGTTAACTACTGTCGGATGTCTCTTCTGGGGCATATCCGACTTCTCTGCCTCAGTTTATGGCTTTTTTCCCCACTGATTGAAGGGTCCCAGATTCATTCATTTGGCAGAAAGTGGCTGCTGGCTTTCCCATGGCAGTGTCTACTGACATATGTACACAAGGAGTCCTGTGGCACTTTCAAAGACTCACAAATTTATTCATCTCAGGAGCTTTCATGGGAGAGATCTCACTTCATGTTCTCCAAAGCACTGGCGCAGAGTGGGGAGAAGCTTTTGCTTTTTCACTACACCCTCTAATCTCAAAGCGCGGGAGGATTGAAAAGTCAGTTTTGCCTTTTTCAAGCACTGGGTTGTGCCTTTATAAAAATCATTTCCAACAGCACTGATTCCTCATTGGCTATCTTCCTTGATGGAAGCCAGCCCTTTCAGGAGTAAGCTCAGAGGGGAAGCAAAGTGCTTTGTTAAAGGGTCCTTTGCCAGTTTCTGCAGGAAGACAGAAATCCCTTTCTTAAAGGCAATAGCCACAGGTGTTCTGAAATGTTTTGGGGGGAAAAAAGGCACAACTCTCCTGCTACCCCTTGTCTTTTGGATCTTTGATGTTCTCTAACAATATGCACAGGGTTAAAAGTCGCCATTGTCAGTTCATCAGTGAAGAGGCCAAGAGAGCACTCTAAACTGGAAAAGACTGAGCGCTCGCCTCTGAATTGAAATTTCCTTGCTTGCGACGCAGCGTACACCAGATGGGAGAAATTCTGCATTCCAAGCAATAAAAGCCTACAGGGAAATGTAAGGAAGAGGCTGGAACCATAAGACATTGTAAATCAACCTGCCAAACTTCAAGAATCAGCACTTTTTCTTCCTTTTTAAAGGCACCAAATTTTTGGTGAAATGATTTTTTTTTTCTCTAAGCCAGGTCGTCAAAACTAATGGAGTTTTGGCCCTCACACGTGTCCCTAACTAACCTCCAACAGTTGAACAAAAGCAGACCATGTGTGATTATTTAAAACAACCTGTTATGATTGAAACCTTCAAAGGGATTTAGGAATGTGTTGAAAGTAACAGGAGCTTGTGCATCTACTGCCTGAGGTGGTGTTGCAAATCGCCACCTAGAAGTGTTCCATATGTACGTGCATATAAGCTAACCTCTTGTATAAATCGCCCTTCATTTAGCACTGAAAAGTACAGACCAGTTTCTATAGCCTCCTGTTCTGGCTGTGCTATCCAGCTCCTGCCTTGAGAGCTGCCCTCCAGCCCCAAAATGCTTTTGGGATCTGCTACACCTTTTCCTTTGCTGCTTCACTCATCTTTAAGCCGCCTGTTCATCCAGTAAGGCCCAATCCTGCTCACAGTGTAGTCAAGGGCAGTTTTACTGATGGTGCCAAGCTGCTCAGCACTCTTATCTCCCACTGACTTGTATACCACCACTTGAAGGTAATACAGACCTTGTGGGATCAGGCCCCAGGTTGATCACTGGTTTATAATCACTGTAGCAGAGTGACATGGGAGTGAGGCACCCACCGGCCTCAGAAATTGAGAACTTTGTAACAGGGTAATGAATGCTCCCCTCCGCATCTGGAAATTAAACTGGAACTTGCATAGCTAAAAGTACGTACAGCTATCGTTTGAGTTAAAAGAGTAACTCCACTGGCTGGTAGCAATCGTGGGCTCTTACCCACTTATGGGGATGAGAGATCAGAGATGAGGCATGTATGCACGTTGCACCAATGGGGTGTACATACACTGCTCAGTTTATATGCGAGTCTACACAGTGGGTCTTAGTATAAGTGAAATTAAGGTGTCTTTACATCACTCTGGCTGCATAAAGTGGATTTAAAATGCAGTCACACTATGGCCAGAGAGTTCAGTGTAAATGACAATCAGGTCTGGTGGCTATGCGTGAACACGCACGCCAGCCAATATAAAGATACAATCACAGGTAACATGTTCAAAGTGCCTGTGTGATTTAGGTTCCTAACCACATTTGAAGCTTTTGATCTGAGCACTACAGGTGTCGGTGGAAGTTAGACATCTACCTTCCTGTGAGTGTGTGGGCCTAGGAACCTAAATGGGGAGCGACTGACTTTCAGTGAGGTTTAGGCACCCACATTACTTTTAACAATGGCTCTTATGAGCCCACGTCAGGTGCTTTGGCAAATCTCACACCCTGTCTCGCTGACTCACAGCTCCATTTTGACCAGGCTTTAGCCACCAGGATGTGTTTTACTTGTTTCTCCTTCCTTTTCCTTATTTAAAAAAATAAGTTTCAACTGAGGAACTAAACAAAGAGCAAAAGCTCACACTTGCCCAAATGAAGATCTAATATATAGTTTTTGTTTTATACAAAAGCTGAGATGAGTGTGTATTTCCACCTCTAGACCCCTCACACTGTGTATAAAAAAGAAGACGGCTAATATATATATAAATATATTCTTGTGAATGTTGGTGCAAAAGAGAAAATATATAAAGTTGCAATCAGTTTTCTGTTTTTTATCTATATGAATGAAATGAAGAAATGCAAAGCATTTCTTCCATCAAACACAACACACATACACCCCCCTGCCTGTAGGTAGAGAGACAGGTTTTATTGGAAATGTTTTACTTTTTAGACATAGGAAAATGCTTCTCTTTCATTGAATGTCCTGTATTGTAAGACTGTAATTTCTATTTTTTTAAAGAAAAAAAACCCTAACGAAATAATTAAACTTCCTCTTGTGAATTGGCCAGCTAGGAAAGGATGGGGAGTGGAGGGAACTGTTTGTTTAAGCAGCGGGGAAAATCTCTGTTTGAATTTTTCATAAAAGTAATATAATGTATGGAGGGGCTTTAATGAGGTGGATTCTATACTGCTATAGATGTGTACTGCACAAGACTTATGGGAAGAAAAATAAAGTCTGTTTTACAGGGAAAAAAATGTCAAATATGTTGAATTTGACTTCTGTTTCTTACCAGAAAGTCCAAGGCCTACTAAATCCAGTGGGCGTCTTTCATTCATTTCAGTGGCGTTTGGGTCAGGCTGTTACTGAGGCCCCAATGCAGCAAGATACTCAGTGCCTGCCTTTAAGCACTTAAGCACAATACTGGCATGTGAGCAGTACAATATGCCCTGTTGAATTGGCAAGTTACCTCAAGAGAAGAGCTGAAGAGAAGCAATAAATGGTCAAAACAATCAAGGACTCCTGTGGCACTTAAAAACAAACAAATGTATTTATTGCACATGCGCTTTCGTGGGAGAAAATCCCACTTCATCAGACACTTTGAACATGGGGGTCAGTTACTGGCCAGTTCTGGTGCCCACTATAAGGGGCATTTAGCAGCTTTCACCAGCAATCGAGCAGAGAGCATAAGAAAGTGGTAAACAGGCATAACTCATGGCATGAATCTTTGAGGTGTCTAAAAATATAGAAAAACTATGAAGCTTGACCGCAAGATGTTCCAGATGCCTAAACGTGGCAGGTGCCATAGTAACAGATTGCAAGATTGCAATGTCCAGTTCAGCAAGTGTGCAGGATGTGATCAGGATATACTGACATCCCCCTCCCCTTTTTTCTCACAACCTGCTTGCAATAAGGAAATATGCTGCTGGTACTGCAAGTGGCAGTGAGAAAAGAGTGCATAAATATAAGATGATCTAACTGTGAGGTGAGCGCCTCCTGAAGACCGACCCCATCCTGTAGGGTGCAGAGCAGAAGAGCCCCTTCAGCGTGCACCTTGACAGGCCAGCAAGTTTCACCTGGAGATTGCAACACCAGTTGGTGAGCTACTGCTGTGTTCGTTTTTCAAATTCATGCTTAGCAATTGTACAACAATATGCCAATAAACGGTACTCTCTAAATTGGATGGATGTGCCATGCTTTCTCTCTGAACCCATTAACTCCCATCTTAGCCTTGTAAACCTATGTCAGTAAGTTCTCAGGGTTGGAGAACCTAGCTGACCATTGTCCTCAGGGAGCCCTTGAGGTTGGGGAAACTGGGGAAAACCACTTGAGCCTTAATTAGTGAACTGTTGGGGTTGGGAAATCTGACAGTAATTGCAGGTGGTGAGCCTTCAGGGTTGGGAAATCCATCTTGCTGACCCAAAAGCTAGGGGTAACACAACCATTAAATAAGGATTTTGATTAAACTGGAGAGGGTCAGGGAAGAACCATGAGAAAGATTCAAGGCTTAGAAAACCTGCCTTGTTGCCAAGTCCCAAAGGGGTACTTGTGTTATTCTAGTTAAAGACTAACAAATTTATCTATCACATGAGCTTTCATGGGAGAAAAATCCCACTTCATCAGACACTTTGAAGCATCTGACAAAGTGGGATTTTCTCCCATGAAAGCCCATGCTATAAATAAATTTGGTAATCTTTATGGGTATGTCCACACTTGCCAGTTATTTTGAATTAAGGAGGCTTAATTCAAACTAACTTAGTACCAATGTTCCCTCAATTATTCATAGGCTGTGTGCGCGAAAAATTTCTTTGTGTGCACAGAAAAATTTAATTGTGAGCACCACTATTAGCACTATTGAATTTTTTGTGCACACTTTATTTTGTTGTGTGCATGGGTTTCATGACCTGTGCATGTGCACACATGTGCACAGCTTACAGTAAACAGTGCTTAGTATCTGTCTACACTAGGCTTTCATTAGTTCAGATTAAGGAATACCTTAATTTGAACTAATGAAATCTTAGGTCGAATTAGCAAAAGCTGCCAGTTTGTTTGACGTAAGCCTTAGTTCGATCCTTAGTTTGAACTAAGGACAGGGTAGGCTAGGATTAACCCTTAGTATGAATTTAATAAATTCCTACTAAGAGCAGTTAATTTGAATTAACAAAGTGGAGTAATTTGACTTAACGTTGTCAAATTAGTCCACTTTGTTAATTCAAACTAATAAGTTTGAATTTAGTTTGAACTAAATTTGAACTAACTTTTCCTACTGTAGATATAGCCTATAAGTGCCACAGGCCTCCTTACTTGTTCTGCCTTATTGTGACACACTCAAGGAATTTGACATATTTAGTTTAACAAGGAGATGGTTAAGCGGTGACTTGATTACAGTCTCTAAGTATCTGCCTGAGGAACAAATATTGAATAATGGCTTCTTCAGTCTAACTGAGAAAGGGCTCATACAATCCAATGGCGGGGAGATGAAACTAGACAAATTCAGGCAGGAGATAAGGCATTAACTTAGCAATTAGCCAGTGCCACAATCAGTGGTATCGCTGGTGCTGGGCATAGGGGGCTCGAGCCCCGAGTCCCAGCACCAGTGCCCCAGGTCTGCTGCTGGGCTGCCTGCAGCAGCAGTTGTCTTCCCCGGCCCCAGCCCTGGCCGGGGATCGGGGGCCAAGGGTCTGGGGCTGGGCTGCCCATGGCAGGAGCTCGATCTGGGCCCTCCCCAGGACGCCGGGCACGCTCAGGCCCAGGCCCCAAAGTGGTACTGGGGGCACGCAGGGCCCAGGCCCCCAGTCTTTTCCTGGGCCCACGTGGCTCTTGGGCACAATATACCAAGGGCCATGGTGGATTTTCCATCATCATTGACCATTTTAAAATCCAGAGTGTCTGTTTTTGTAAAAGATCTGCTCTAGGAGGCATTGCAGGGCTGTGTGCAGGCCTGTGCTATACAGGAGGTTAAACAAGATGGTTGCAATCATCCCTTCTGGCCTTGGGACCTGTGAGTCTAGGAAAAACTTGGAGCTGCTGCTGAGTTTTGTGGAGACCCATTAGCTGGCCTGGGTGGAGCTGGGGAACCTACCAAATGGTAGGAAGGCTTGTGCACGCGTTCCTAGGAATGTGGGGAAGATGCAGGCCCAGAGCAAGGGGCTGACTCCAGAGGGAGAGCCCGAGGGGCCAGAATGGGAGGATTCACAGGTTTGAAGGTGTGGGGAGAATAAATACTGCAAAAAGCTGTCTGGCAGAAGACCTGAGTGGAGTTCAAGAACAAGGGGTAGGTCCTGGAAGGAGGGTCCTCTGAGCAGGTGGTAGGACTCACAGGTGAGGAGGGCGGTGTGTGTGTGTGTGTGTGTGTGTGTGTGTGTGTGAGAGAGAGAGAGAGAGAGAGAGAGAGAGAGAGAGAGAGAGAGAGAAATATTGCAGGAAGCCCACCCATGGGAGACCTGATTTGGAGCTATAGGAAGAGACACGGATCTGGGAACGCTCAAGTGCATGCTGTAGGAGTGGGGACCTGGAACATGGGTTAAACTAAAGGAATGGCCACAGAGCAGGTAAGGATGTTCAGGTGGGTGACCTGGGCAATGCAACCTTTGAATGGGACTGGGGATTTGCTCCATTGTCACTTTGTTTTATTTGGGTTTTTGGAAAGAACTGTTTTCCTCTGTGAGATCTGCTAGTTATGGCACTTTCTGTGACTAAAAAGGGTTTGAATTGCCCACTCAGAGACCGTATTCCAAGTTGGGGGTCGGGAGAGAAAGAAACTGAGTCGGGCATGCCAGTTCTGGGGCTGGAGGACACTCAAGGAACGTGACAGGGTCTGAGTTGTGATCTGTCTGTCTCAGCTCAGCACAAAATTCCTAGCACATCCTTCAGCATCGCGGCAACACAGCCTTAACTCTCTCCTCTTTGAACGATGCACGTACCTCACAGCAGGTGATTTTGTACATGTGGCTTCTAGCAGGGATTTCCTTAACACCCCCTCTACACCCCTAACTCTCCTGAATTTCCCAACACCCCCCCCCCAGTTGTCAGCTAGTCACAGTGTTATACCAATTTAGTGACCACCCCCCAATACCTCCTCTACACCACCTCCCAATTTCAAGTCCTGGGAAGAATACTGGCATCTAGAGGGCTGTAACACACAGATGACTTCCTCAGGTGACTCCAGATTTGGACAACTAACTCTACCATGTGCCCCCATGAACCACAGCAAATTCTGAGGCAATCAGAGACACCACATGGATTTTAGAGCCCTTAGATTACTTAGGCCATCTTTTAAGCAATGAGCAACTCTCATCCCTAACTAGAGCCAAGCTACTACTTTAAACTGAGTGTTTTCAAAGACATCAAAGAGCATCAGAAAACCTTAATCCCATTTCACTTCAGCAGCAGTTGCGTACCTATCTCTCTTAGGCTGCTCTGAAAATCTCAATCATGAAAATAAATTTGCATTATTTTAGTGCCTAGATGACTGGCTCTGGATCCAATGCCATCTGATTTAAGTGCACCTGACTGAAGTGAACTATGGGATGCCTCAAGTATTGCCAGGAAAAATCAAAAAGGACAAGAAAGGATCACCCTGGGACAAATTCGCCATCAAGGGAATTGAATTTTATAGTCTCTGTCTCATGATGAGGGTCTGTGGAGTGGGGCATAACACATGACGTGGACTCAGGAGCGCTAAATTCTATTCCCAGTTCTGTCTGACCGGCTGTGTGACCTTAGACAAGTCACTTCCTCTCTGTGCCTCAGTTTTTCCATCTGTAAAACAGGAATTTTGGTGCACTGAGAGTCTTGAACGAGAGGCACTCTATTATTACTGGGGGGTTCAAACCTCTTTGGAGAGTAGCCAATGACCCTAATGGACCAAAGTTGCTGCAGACAGTTTTCAGTTTGAATATGACACTGCCTAGGGCTGTTACACAACATCCTGACTTTGTGTGGCGCACACAGCTTGTGTTCAGAGTTAGACACAGGGCCAGATTAATGCAGGGGCTGAAGGCCCAGGCCCTGATCTAAAGAGGGGCTTCAGTCCCTAAGGCCCCTGTCTGAACCCCCCCCCCACTGCGCCACTCAGTACTGGCAGGGTTTGGGGGGCACTGGGAGGGCTGCTGCCCTGCCAGCTTGGGGGGCTGGGGCCCTGGGGCCAGAGATCAGGCTCTGTGCTCCCATGCCACCCCTGGGCCAGCTGGTTCGCCCCCGAGGGTGGGATGGGCCGGCACATTTTCACTCTGCTCTGGGGGCAGGACCAGCTGGCATGTGGTGCAACCACCAGTGTAGCCTTCCATGGCCCGGGGGAGTGGGGGGGCTGCACTGGAGGTTGCAATGTGTGCTAGTTGGCCGTGCCCCTAGGACAGACCACCTAGACCCAAGCTAGTGTGGGAAGGCTGTAGAGAGTGGTCTCTGGCCTCAGGGTCCCCCCAGCTTCAGCCCACCTGCAGGCTGCTGACCTCAGGTGGGGTCCCATGGTTGGGGGAGCTTGGCCCCAAGACAGCGGGGGGGGGGCTCCCAGTGGTGAGCAGCCTGAGGCCCCTTACTCTGGCCCTGATTAGATAGATTTAAAAAATTCCATTGAACTTCAATGGCAGTCAGGTAGAAACTTCTTAAGACTGCTCAGAAGCCTAAGGGTTTGTCTACACTGCAAGTACTGCCATGGCACAGCTGGACGTACGTTACTGTAGTGTGGACACCTGCTACAGAGATAGAAAGGGTTATTTCCTTCAGTAAATCCACACTCTCAAGAGGCTATAGCCGGATCGATGGAAGAATTCATCCTTTCACCTAGCAGTGAGGGTGACACTGCTTAGATTCAGATTTGAAGATCAGAAGAGAGCAATATGATCATTTTGTCTGACCCCGTGCACAAGGCAACAGGGCTGTAACTAGGGTGGGGCGAGAGGGGCAGAGCCCCAGGCGCCGAATTTTAGAGGGTGCCGAGGAAGGCCCTGCCTGCAGGGAAGCCGGCCAGCAGGGAAAGCGCCCTGCGGGCGTCCCTGCTGGCCAGTGGGGAAAGCACCCTGCCGAGTAGCTCCCTACAGGCCTGTGGGGAAAGTGCCTCACTGGTGAGCCCAGCCAGCAGGGAAAGCACCCTGCTGGGGGACCCTACCAGCCACCAGCGAAAACACCCCACCGCGGGTCCCTGCCAGTGGAGAAGCCAGCCTGCTGGGGGACTCCCACTGGCGGCTGGGGCTGGACTGGGCCTGGGGCAAGGGGTTGTGCGTCTGGGGCTGCTTGCCCCAGGCGCCAACATTTTTAGTTATGGGGCTGCAAGGCGGGCCACAGAAGCTCCCACCCACTCCTGCAAATAGATGCCTAACCTGTGACTGAGTCACTGAAGTCCCCAAGTTCCAGAGGGATAGCCGTGTTAATCTAGTTCAGCAAAACAACCAAGGAGTCTGCTGGCACTTTAAAAGACTATCACATTTATTTATTGCATGAGCTTTCGTGGGAGAAAAATCCCACTTTGTCAGAAACTTTGAAGATGAGGATCTTACAGAAAGGGAGAAAAATAAATGCAAAGAAGTGTAAGTCATAAGCAGGGCCGGCCCAAGGTTTTTGGAGCTCTAGGCCAGCACTGATTTTGGCACACTCTGGCCGCCAGAGGGGATCCGGCCCCAGCTGGGGAGTGGCGCTGCAGGCTGGGGACCAGCCGCAGGCAGGGAGCAGAGCATGGCTGGATAGGCTTGCTGCTCCCTGCCCCAGCCCAGCCCTTGGCGCCCCCTAATTGTTGGCACCCCAGGTGACCACCTATGTTGGTGCTATAGCAGGACCGGCCCTGGTCATAGGATCGTGTCAGACTGTTACAGCAAATCAATGCAGTAGTTTAGATTCAAACACTGGGGAACAGCATAGAGAGGAAGATGAGGTCAGATCACCTGTAGTAATAAAAAAAAAAAAAATCTAGTCTAGTCCCCAAATTGTGATGGAAAGACTTAAAGGTACAGAGAAACCACCAGGAAGCGACCCCTGCCCCATGTTACAGGGGAAGGCAGAAAAACCGGAGGGAGGGTCCTGGCTGCATTCCCCAGGGGGGAGAATCCCTTCCTGACCCCAAACACGGTGATCAGTGAATCCCATTTTGGGCTGGGGCTTGTGTTGCTTGAACTGTGTTTCTCAGGCCAGGGGGAGCTTTTCAGCCCCTTGAGGACAACCTCGCCGGCAAATGCAGCCCATACTTGGCACGTACATTGGACAAACAGGAGAATCGCTGCACAAAAGAATAAATGATCATGGAGCTGATATCAGAAATCACAAAACAAAGAAACCAGTTGCTGAGCACTTCCATCTTTCTAATCACTCGATAAATGATTTAACGACTGTCGTCAGAGATGTGGCTGGGACATCAAGACTTCAAAGAGAAACAGCTGAACTCGAATTAATATGCAAGCTGAATTCTGTGAAAGCAGGACTGAATGAGACTATGGGATCTTTTCCCATTACAAAGGGTCATTTGACTTCAGGCTTCCCAGGGTTTGAACCCAACAACTGCTCTGATTTGCTGTTACTGTATGACCTGACCCTATCTTTTACACCCCCTTGCATTTCTTTTCATCCCCTTCTGTAAGTTCACCCATCTTCGAAGCATCTGACAAAGTGGGATCTTCTCCCACGAAAGCTCATGCAAAAAATAAATCTGTTAGTCTTCAAGTGCCACACAACTGCTTTTTTTTTTTTTGCTGGACTAGACTAACACGGCTATCCCTTTGGAAACTGAAGGGATCCCCGCCTGGGAGGAAAGGGGCGGGGCCTATGACCACGATGGGCGGGGTCTGCCAAAGCCCAGCCCCCGCCTTCACCTTTCGCCTCCGCCCCTCCTCGCCCTAATAGAATTGTCCCCGGGTGGCCGCCGTAGCCCAGTCTCCGCCTGCCACTTCCGCCCGGCTTCGGCCAACACCCCTCGGCCCGCTCCTCGGTCATATGACGAGAGGCGCCCCGCCCCCTCGCCGCGGGGCATGCCGGGAGAAGTAGTCAGTGCCCGCCTCGTCGCCGCGGGGTAACCGTTCCGGAAACTACAACTCCCAGCGTGCCCCGCGCTGCAGCTGCTGCGCTCTGGAGGGAGCCGAGGCTCCGGCTGTGGGGCTGAGGGAGGTAAGAGTGGGGCGGGCCCGGCCCCCCGCCAGCAGCCCCGGCCCTGCTGCTAGTTGTGGGGGGCCACGAATGGGGGAGGGGTTGCTGCCACCCCCCCCCAAACCCCGGGCTGGGCAATGAATGGGGGAGGGAGTGCTGCCAGCCCCCCCAAACCC
>ML682020.1:13001468-13056363 GCA_007922195.1 Podocnemis expansa | reverse complement strand
CCCCCCAAACCCTGGGCTGGGGGGAAGGGGTGCTGCCAGCCCCCCCATAATTTGAGCAAAGCCCTCCCCCTGAACTTTCAGCCCCAAGGGTTCAGTGGCTGCTCCCCTCCTCACGCTGCCCTTTGTTGGGCTGTGATTCATGGTAAGCTCGGTGTGTACCTCCCCGGTTTGGGGGGTGCAAATGGCCGTTTTGCAGGCAGGGGAGTGTGGAGGAGATGCCGGATTAGGAGTGATGGGGGGGGGGTGCTGCCTGGTGATGCATTGCACAGGCTGGGGGATGGAGGGAATGCAAGGGGAAGTTACAGCTGTGGAGGTGGGGGAACATGGCCCCCGTAGCTGGCAGTTGCTGAAAGCATGGAAGTTTTTTCAGAGCATGTCTTAGGTCAGTGGTTCCCAACCTTTTCAAATAATTCCACGGCACACCCCTGTTTTTCAGATGAATTGATTACACACAAATGTCGCATTCACTTACATTTCCCGTGGTGACGATCTTACTGGAAAAGTTTGCAACATACCAGATACAACAAGCTAAAGAAGGGTCAGATTCATTAATATTTCAAAACCACTGGCAAAAAAATACACGTCATCTCACTTTTTCGCTTTGTCACCTGTGTTCAGAATGTTTGGTTTAGAATTCAAAAGACCGATACCCTGCTTTTAATTTGATGATTAATTTTCTTCAGTTTTATGAGTTGTAATTTTGGTAGGTATACCAGTTGTAAACTCCTGTTTTAGACGCTGGCAGCTCCAGATGTACTCCTCAGTACAGAAGGTAGCTTTTTCTGTTCCCTCCTTATTTTCCTGATCCATCCATCCATCCCTCCATCCTATATATATTATGAAATTCTATTTTTCTCACTCTGTAGTTGAAGACACCTTTGTGGTGCTAATCTTTGACATGTGAATCATTGATTATTTAATTTTTGTGTGCTCTTAATTTTACTTTTGAGGCAAACCATAAGTGCAGTCTTCTGTAGAGTTCCTATATAGTAGGGAAGTAGGCCAAGTAGTTGTAATGGGTGATAGCCCAGAAATACATGTTGAGAAAACAAGTCTTTCTGTCTTCATCTAGAACCCACTCCTGCAATATCTTAAGGATTATTCACAGGAGTAACCCATTGTAAACCAGTTTTTCTCTATCATGTTTCTCCAGTGTGTGCAGTGGGATCTTATCCTGGCCTTTCGTAGTATATGGGCTGTAAGTAGTGCCTCCTGGGGTTGTGGTTGGGGAGAATTCCTCCAGAATCAGTTTCCATAAACGAGTCCCAGTGTAGGAGAGAGCAGAGTAATAATGTGTATTTTAAGCAGGCGTGGCAAAGTTTGGTTTTTATTTTTGTTTATAACATTAGCAGATAATATTCTTGTCTGTTTGAAGCATTTTAAATTTTGTTTACATCTGTTTTTACAGTTGCAGGCAAGTGGAGATCAGAACATGATTATTTAATGACTGTAAATATAGAGACTCACAAAGTTGGTCTTACAACTGTTAAAACACAAACTGTCAATCTCGCATGTCAAAATTTGTAGGGTAAATATCCTTCCATCAAATACTAATAAGTTCTCAAGTAGCATTTTCCTTTTTTTGCCTATCCATAAATTTTGCTTATTCTTGATGGACACGTTTCTTTCAGTTTGGGCGTATATGGTGAAATTGACATTCATCAACAAAAGTCTCATCCTTCCAGCTTGACTTAAGCCGCGTGTTGTAGGGCGGAATTTAATTTGAACTTGATTTGCCTTCATGGTTTATTTCCTGTTTACACCACAAAAAGAACAAGGCCAGGAAAAAAAAAAGCCTTAATGCATAAATCATGTTTTTAAGTTTGAAATGTCTGTCAGATGGAATGAGGAGGGTTGATGATCCCATGAAGGCTCATGCAAAAAATAAATCTGTTAGTCTTTAAGTGCCACAGGACTGCTTGTTTTTTTTTGTTTGTTTTGTTTTTTTTTGATGACGACTGCTCATTTGTACTGTGATAGTCCTCAGAGGACCAGCTGAGAGTGAGGTGCCACTGTGCAAGTATGGAGTAAGGGACAGGTCCAGCCCCCAAGAAACTTAGGTCCTGCATTGTTAAAGAGCTTTGGCTTCTCCAGTGAGGATGCAGTTAACCAGCATAAAGGTGCTTTCTATTCCGGAAGAAGAACAAACTGTAGAGTAAAATCTCTGAGTTTGAACACATCAGGAATGGAGATTGTTCATAATTCTGATGTGTTCATAGCTTTGAACTACTCGTTATGGTGGTTCTTTCAAAATTTTACAACTGAACATTGATTTACCACAGCATTTAAACTTTACTATGTTGAAGAAAAATGCTACTTTCCCTTTGTTTTGGTGGTTTGTGTTTAACCCAGTTTTGTATCACATTTGCTCCTTTTTTTGTTGCTTTTCTCCTCTCTGCCACTACCTGATTGCGTGCTTCAGATTCTAAATGTGTTGTGTGGTTGATTTCATCAATTTGTAACCCTCAGGTTCTACTGTACCAGTATGACTAGATCAGTGTTCCCCACGCACCCCCAAAATCACACCCTTAAGTAAATCGATATGCTGGTGCAAAATATGAGCAGAGTTGGCCATAAAGACACATAAAGGGGTGGGAGAAGAAACAGAACTTTAGAGGCAAATAGTGAGTTGCCTCAGGTCACGAGAAATAATGGTAGAGCTTTGACCAGAATTTGATTCTCCTCAGTCACAGGTTCAGTGCATATGTCTAGGTCACCCTGCAGTGTCAGGTGGAATTTTGTAGGTTTATATTGTTTGTCATGTTAAAGCAAGGCTGAGATTTTTTCTTTATTTTACCGGTTACTTTTCTTGGTGCTTGAACATTGTTTTTGAATTGTGAGCTGAACAGAATTCTTTCGGACGATTTTTTTGGTTGTTGTTGTTTTCAACTCGGAAGTGTTGGCTGTCTCTCTAAACCCTTGTGATGCAGAACTGAAACCTGCAGCCTTTATTCACATGAATGAGTCCTCTGAAGTCAGTGAAGTTGCTGATGCATGAATAGTCGTTGCAGGATTGAGTCATCCAAGAATTGTAGTAATAAAGACCTGCTCCTCTACTCCCATCCTCTATTAATAAATCTTTATTTGTAAAGTCTCTGTATATTTTTGCATGATTTCTTTTTAAATCCTTTTTAATGATGGATGTGTGAATTCTGTGGGAGCTCTGGTTTCCTGAACTTTTGTCTAAAAGAACTCTTTGAAGGTAAAATGAACTGTTTTATGTTTCATCTGTGATTTTCTTTTTTTTTTTTTGGTGGGGAGAAAATTTTCCGTAGCTAATAATGGATTAATGATTCCTGTTCTACAGTAGGAATTGACAGCAGTGCAACAATCTCTCCCAGGGGATGTGAAAAATCATATCTGTAAGAGAGGTAGCTATGCTAACCTCAGCCCTGGTGTAGACGTGACTAGGTCGATAGAAAGGATTCTTCCGTTGACCTGGCTACCACCTCTCGAGGGAGTGGATTATCTGTCCAGATGATGGGAACCCCTCCTGTCAGTGTAGGTGGTGTCTAACCAGAATGTCTTTGGCAGTCAAGTGTGGTTGTGTTACTTTTAGTGCGTGAAGTGTCCTCTTATCCTAACTGTCAGACTGGCAATGAAAATGCCCTGGTGAGCTGTGGAGCACTCAGATCATCCAACCATGCAAATGAACCATCACATCTGGTGGGCTGGCACTAATTTCTTTTCCCGTCTGTGTGTTTCTGCTCGCAGCTGAGTCCAGATCAGACCCATTTGTCTCAGCTTGTTGTCTGCCTTCACCTGGAACGTGCATGTCTTCTGGCAGTGGTTTGCTGTGCAGCCTCCAAGAGTGCCAGGTACATCTAGAGCACACTTGCACATTGCTGAGCAGTAACGCTGTTAAAGTTGTTGACAGGTTGAGGTTGTAATTAAGCCTTTGATGGTAATATCCCATTAATACAAATCAGGTTCATTTATCTTTTCCTCAGTGATGCTGTTTGAACCTGCCTCCTCTGTACAGTGGGAGATAAGTGCTTTGCACTGGGAAAGCTGTGCTGACAGTTAAGAGCTACAATAATGGATGGGGGCGGGGGAAAATGGACTTTAGAGAATATGGCAGAAGTGCCTTTAATATAGGAGTTTCTCTGGGAGTGCGTTATTGTTACACGCTGTTGATCTGATTTCTTTCTTTCTCTCTCTCTCTCCTTCTAATAGGTCCATTCCTGTCTGATTTCAGATTTCTCCAAAGAGCTTTGCAAATAGAAATGGCAGGTAAAGAACAGCACTAAATACAGAGAAACAAAAACTTTTGCAGATAATGTTTTGACAGTGTGCTGTGATCAGCATTGTGGATTAGGGATGATGGGTCATCTTTCTGTCTGTGGACCCTTCAGATCTCTTGTAGTCTTCCAACCATTCCTCTTACATTATACTGTGTTCATCATCAAGGTCATTGACAGAGGTCTCCATCCTGCCTTTAGAAGGCTGGATCTGGCTTCTTAGGAGATTGTGTACAGGAAACTGGTCACTGCAGTCTGTTCCTACAGAGATTGAATGTCTGCTCCCATAGCACTCCTTGCTGCCTTGTGAAGTTCAATCAAGGGTTTAATTCTGCTCCCATTGAAAACAATATCAAAACTTTCTTTGACTTCATTGAGAGCCAGAACAAGTCCTCAGCTTTTACAATCTCTAAAATTGACAGTATTTTTTAGCTATTGTGCTTCTGTGGCCTAACAGCCTTGTTCTAGAGCAGAAGGAAATGCTGTAGAAATGTCTGGGGCATGAGCTCAGATCTGAAAGAGAATATTGTGTTTCCTCTGAAGAAACCCCAAACATTTTAAAATTATATTGCACCACAGGCATAAAATGCAGCTAACTCGGGTGGGTGGGTGGCAGCCAACTGGCATGCAATGTTGCCCATAACATTGGAGGAAAGGAGGAAATTTTGTCCACTTGCAGACTCCTTTAGCAAACTGCCATGTGGTCACGAATTTCCAGGCAGTGCAAAATGCAGAGTAAATGTTATGGTACTAAATTTATCTGCCTTGGAGGATTCATCTGAATCTGTTGGAGTTTGACCCTATGTTTCAAGGAAATTTATGGGTCAAGTTCACATAAATAATGGTGGATGAGGTCCCCTGGAGAGAAGGGAAGGGGAGGGAGGTCTGCATGTAATATATAAATTTGTTAGTATTTAAATGCCACAGAACTCCTGGTTTGTTTTTCAGTAACATAAAGTGGTTGCAACTACATCTGCGGGTGGGGAGAGACAAGGAAATAGCAGCACCCTAAAAAGAACACGGCTAACATAGAAAGGGTGCTTCTCTTGCTCATGTTTCTATCAAGAGCTTCCTGCCACACTTCCAATTTTGCCCAAGCAGCATTTTATCTTATCACACAGAGATGATGGTTGATGGCAAGGCAAAAGAGAGGGAATTCTGGACCTGAAAGTTCATGTTCAGGCACTTTTCTTGTCTTCCGTCCCATTTGGAAGTTTTCCCTGGACATTTTTCATCTCTTCCTCTGGTTGTTTTTAATTTTGTTTACTGAAGCTGAAGGCCTGAGACAATTAGCCACACCACCCTGGAATCAAACTTTAATGAGCACAAATTGTTTAATCAGAACAAATATTTTCAAACATGCACACATGGCTGTATGAGGTGCGCACACGTGCATATCTTCCTGGTCGCTAACAGCAGTTTGCATTACGGAGTTTAAACAGTCTTATTATTTAGGTTTTTTTTTTTTTTTTTTTAAATCGGTGGCTTAAAAATAAAATGCATATAAGAAGGTGTGTTTCTCTCTGTTCCTGGTCGTGTAGCTGTTTTAACTCTCTGTATCACAGTGTTTGTATTTATGGCTTGCTTTGCTAAGGGCAGGACTGAGTGAGGACAGGAATGTTAGATTTGGAAGGAAAGAAGGCCACAACATATGAAATTCATCAACTGTTAACAGAACAAAACAACTAAACCCGACAACAGTCCCATATCTACAGGGCAGATTGTCCACAAATAGTTGATGTGACTCATTATCCCCTTTGACTGGATGGCATCCTTAGTGTAACATTTCTAGAAAACTGTTCTCCTAAAGTCACCCCTTTCATTCTCATGAGACCATATCAGCTGCAAACCGCAAGACCCAATCGCGGCCAGCCAGGTCTCCACTGAAAGTGTAGGATCTTCTGCAAGGAAACTTCCATTGGTTTCTGTTTTATGGGAAAGGTGAATCTTCTTTAAATTTCATTTTTATGGCCTGGGAAACCACTATCTGCTCCTGTTTTTGTGCTTAACAGACCAGATAAACCAAGGGTCTCAAACTCAAATCACCATGAGGGCCGCATGAGGACTAGTAGAGGGCTGCATGAGGGCTGGTACGTTAGCCCAAGGGCCGCACCACTGAAACCTTTCCATACAATGGTAACAGTAGTGTTGTTGCTGGCTGCAGGCAATAGCTTTAGGGGCCGCATGCGGCACCCGGGCTGCATGTTTGAGACCCCTGAGATAAACCATCTTGCAAGGGCTACAGCCACTCAATACAGCTAGCAACCTATTTAGCTGGCCTCTTTCAGCCCATAAGCTACTAAGTTCTCAAATTGAGTCTCAGGTCCTGAGTTTCCATTGCACTGCACCTTTTTGTGACCATTCTTGCTTGTGAAAAGCTACCAAATCAGACTGGTGATGCTTTTCCCTCCCAGTCTGCACTGTTGTAAATGACTACGTAGGCTATAGAGCAACAGAAAATGAGTCCCTAAATGTCCAAGGTAGAGTTTGAGTTTGCTAACCTGCATGTATTTTTGTTTTGTAGAGAAAGTAAATAACTTCCCTCCGCTTCCCAAGTTTATTCCTCTGAAACCGTGCTTCTACCAGAACTTTGTTGATGAAATTCCCATAGACCATCAGACTCTGGTGAAGAGAATTTACCAGTTATGGATCTGTAAGTGAACTTATGGAACTATTTGAGAAACAATATATATTGGCTTCAGCACCTGCTATTAAAAAGGTAGATCCCGATGAATTACATGTTTTAGAGGTTTACCACTGTTCACTTACGAGGAATAAAATCTTCCTTGTAGTTTGTGCCTGAATTTTAACCCATTGTCCTTTGAAATTTAGTACAGAAGTAACCTGAGGAATTCTAGTGCAAATACTCCTAGGGAAAGATTCATTATGGTGAGGGAATCACATATGGTCCTTGCATTTTAAAAGCAAGATCCTGCAGTCAGATCTGCACAGAAAGATCCTCAGGGAGACCTCAACTTCAGTGGGATTCGTGCCAGAGCCAGCTTTTGTTCACATGGACCTGATTCCAGAATCCTTGTCTTTTCAGGAGAGAATAGGGTATAGCAAATGTATTTACAACTTTTAAAAAACATCTGCAGGTGTTTGTTTAGCTGTATCCAGGGCTCCAGTGCTATATAGGCACACAAGTTGATCTGTAAACTGTCAGCTGATTACTATTCATACAACCCTCGCCCACGCCTAAGTAAAATTCTCTCCTGTCGTGTAATAACCGCAATCCACAACAATTTTTTGATCTTCAACAAGAGGTATCTCTTAACTATGTTTTCCTGTAAATTTCCCAAAATTTCATATAGAACTCTTCTAACTCTGACTAGATGGGCACTGCTTTTGTTAGAGTCTGCTAGGTGATGTTTGTAATGTTTCTTTAGTGCCGTTGCTGCCAGGATATGCAAGTGATAAGGTGAGCAAGGTAATATATATTACTGGATCAACTTCTGTTTGGTGAAAGTTGTGCTTTAGAGCTCTACAGAGCTCTTCTTCAGGGGTCGGTATGGTAATAAGAGTGTCACAGCTAAATACAAGGTGGAACAGATGGTCAAATGTGTAAGTAGTTAACACAAGTTACAAGAAACCATTCAAGTGAAGAGGGCAATTAACACCTCTGCAATCATAGGACAAAGGAAAGTTCGGGTGTGAGGAACTATCATGAGACAGAACAAGCATCTCATATCTTCAAAGCATCTGACAAAGTGAGATTTTCTGCACCGAAAGCTCATGCAATAAATATATGTATTAGTCTTTAAATGCCACAGGACTCCTTGTTTATTTGTCACCTCTGTTGAGTCCATGATTTTTGGTGTCTAGCAGTTATGCATTTAAGCTTCCAGGGTCGTCATTTGAAGGTGTTGTACAGGTTTCCTCTGGGGGCAAAGTCTGAGAGCTCAGCTGTAAAACAGGCACGGAGTCCTGTGACACTTAGACTAACACATTTATTTATTGCATGAGCTTTTGTGGGAGAAAATCCCACTTTCTCATATGCTTTGAAGATTTTTACTTTGATCTTCAAACTGTCTGATGCCATGAAACCTCGTGCAATAAATAAATGTTAGTCTTTAAGTGCCACAGGACTCCGTGCCTGTTTTGGTGAACTAGACTAACACGGCCGCCCCTTGGAACTTATTTTTGTGTGTGAGTTCATGTGAGAGCATGATGATTCCCTACCTGTTATTGAAGCACTTAGTGCATAAAATGAGGTATACAAAATATTTTGAGAGGCATGTGTAGGACCCAGGGATCTGAAAAGGTGTGTTGTAAGGATTACTGATCATTGTAGCAATGGAAATATGCAGGTTTTCCATCTGTTGTTATGGCTGGGGTGGAGCTGCTTTGCATTGCTATGTCCTGGTCCGTGGGGAGCTTGCTTCTAATGAGGTTGTTTGAAGATTTGAAGAGGGGGTTCAGGAAAGATTTCTTTCAGGATGTGGTCCTCATCAAGTTTGGGCTGTAATTATTTGATGGTATACTTTGTGTTGTCCAGCATGGGATGGTAGATGATGAAGAATTGATAGGCAGTTCAGTTTTGAGCAGTAGGATCTGTTGTATCTCTTTGTTCATTGGACTGGTACGGGTACTCTCTAGCTCAGTGGTTCTCAAACTTTGTCAGGTCATGATGCACTTGGTGGCATATCACAACCCTACAGGACACACAACCCCACCCCAGCCAAATTCAGTCATCTCCCAGCTCTTTGCAACACACTCTCCACTGTGTGGTGACACGGTAATGTGTTCCAAGAACTGCAGCTGTAGCGGAATGGTTCTGAAACCAGGAGTGGAAACTAAACTTTCCTTTCTGTGGAATGAAATTAGATCAGACCTCAGTGGGCAGCCCTGTAGAAAAGGAAAGGTGGCCAGGGGCAGTGCTCTTGAAAATGGAAATATCCCTTTGTCCTGCCAGCCCTTTCCTCCCAAAATATCTTATCCTGGCTTCTTTTCCAGTTACACAAGTAACTTTCTTACTGAGGGGCACGTTTGATTCTGTGGCTTTTATTCCAAATGTATTTTTGTGAGAGAGAGTAACGGTAATATAATCTGTCACTTTGCTTTCTTTCATTATTCAGACATAGTGAAATGAGCTTTGTAACTTTCTTGCCTGAAGAAACTGCTTGTCTCCTCCACACTAACTAGTTAAATGTTGCATACTGTAAAGCTGTCTTTGTGTGTGGTGTTTTTGAACAAATTTCCAGAGGAGTAGCTGTGTTAGCCTGTGTACAGCAAAAACAAGAGACCTGTGCCACCTTAGACGATCAGCTTTCTTCGGACATAAGCTTTTGTGGGCTCCAACTCACTTTGGCCAAAGAAATCTGTTAGTCTAAAGGTGCCACAGGTCTCTCTTTAAAAAAACAGAACAAAACCGGAGTCCCTCATTTAATTTACTGGAAAAATAGAAAGGTGCCAACCATTCAGGCAACTGGGCACATGTATGTCTGAGCAGATTTGGGCTTTCCACTGTACATTTTAGGTTTCCATCTGCTGCATATTTTCCGTTTGGGTCATTCTGGGTTTCTGGGATGGGACAGAGGCAGGGGCATTGCTAGTGCCTGGCATTAGGAACACATGCCCCAAGTCCTGGTGCCAGTGCTCCAAATGGCTGGCCCGGATCACCACAGCAGCCACTGCCTTGCCTAGTCCCATCTCTGGCCAGGGATCGGGGGCCAGGCTGGCAGCGACAGGAGACTGGTGTCCCGACTACGGATTGGAGCCTCTGGTCTTTTCCTGGGGCAGTGATGCTCCTGGGTAGGGGCCAGGGGAGCGAAGGAGACCATGAAAAAGAGAAGATAAATATTTAAAATAAATACATGCTAAATGGCTGAAGGGTCATTATTTTAATTGGACTTGAATATTTTAATAACAAAAGTTCATGGAAATTTGGGGAATGCTGTACCAGAGCACCTGCTACTGGAGAACAAGAGAACAAATTACAGAATGAACCTCTTTTGCATCACCATTGGTAAGGGACTTTTTAAAGTTATTTTCTTGGTTTTATAGCCCACATGAGTTGTCAAACTAAACACTCTAGGATCTCCAGTTACTCACCTTAATTGGTATTTAAACTTATAAGTGACTTTTCCTCTTGCTAACTCTTTTGGCATCTGCACACTGGGACATTTAAAGCAAGTCTTTTGCTAACTCCTTGCAGTTAACCAATAGTATGGAAATGAAACCTGTATAATTGAGAGAAGGGATTTTTTTTTAAATTTCTTTTATTGTATTAACCCCAATTTAACTTAAATGTCTGAGTCAGTTGTTAGAGAGAAACTGCTCGATAAAATTAAAGATTCAGCTGTCTATCTTCCCCATGTGATGTATTGGAGCACAACGGTTGTTAATTGCTCAATAGTACCTAAGTGGGTTGGAGGATGGGCATACACTCCACACTCAACTTGACCGGATATCTCTGTTCAGATACAATGTGGTGACATTTTAATGCTTCATCTGATCAACTGTAAAATCTCAGGGAAGGTTCTAGGGATCAATGAGCCGAACTCTATTGTTTTTGGGTTGAGGGTCATCAGAAAGTCACAAGGTGGAAAATGGCATCACGCTGAGTCCCTGGCATCAGTTTAGTGTAGCCACGTCTTCAAGCCCCTCTGTAATTGGTTTTAGGTTGAAGACCCCCTTGATGAATGCTAACAACATTTTCCAACACAATAATGCACCACTTCTCTGCTCAGCTTCCCGATAGTGTTAAAAAAATGTTAAGGTCCTGAATTCTGTAGCTTCCAGACAGAAAGAACTAAAATAAGGAGGGTGGGTGCACGTGCAGATTCTGGCATTGGGGGATGTGGAAATGTGTTATGTGGGTTGGGGAAGTAGGGAAACACAGAACCCCCACTGTGGAGGAGAATGGGGTGCCCAATGCCCCATCATAATGGGCGACAGTGATGTGGAGGAGCCCGGAACAGAGTCCTTACTTTGACTCTGGCTCTGTTTGCCAGCCAGAGAAGTTACTTGTGCAAGGACTCCCCCCCCCCCCCCCCCAGGCATGTTTCCGCTCTTTTAAAGGCCCTTTTATGCCACCAGAATTACACCAGACCAAGGTGCAATTAAGAATCTGGCCACTCAGTTTTACTTTGTAAAAAGGAAGGTCTAAGTCTTGGTCTTCCACTGATCCACTGCAGACTTACCCAAGCAGTTTTCCTTCCACTAACGTATGCCCCCGTGCTTCCTCTACCAGTGTATATGTCCCAGTCTGAAACCGACAGTCCCTACGAGCAATTGTTCAGGTTAGGCAGAGGCCATGCCATGCGGTCAGCTTGCTGATAATGTCCAGTGCAATCAAGTGCTTGTGCTAACAATTCCTCCTGAATAGGGTCCCCTAGCATTATAATGGAAGTCACTGGCTTTCTCTTTTTCTGAAGTCAGCAAACAGCATTGCTCATGGCTTCCCCTGTTCTCTCTCTACAGTTTATAGCATCACACTAGTGGTGAACATAATTGGTTGCCTGGCTTGGTGGATTGGTGGTGGCTATGGTGTCAATTTTGGCTTAGCCATCCTTTGGCTTGTTCTCTTCAGCCCCTGCAGTTACATATGCTGGTTCCGGCCTGTCTATAAAGCTTTTCGGTAAGTAGAAGCTCACCTTCTTCCTTTGATCAAAGGGTTTCCTCTCTGAGGCTTGTTCAGCAAACAAGACGAAGAAGACTATGCCCGCAAGCTGCTTTGTCTGCCAGGGCAAAGATTAAAGAAAAGGTAAATGGCAAGGGTGCCGTTGCATCAATATTTGGTTAAGAAAGTTCAGCCAGCTCAGAAGTTTGTATGTGGAGCTAGCGGGCTTCTCATCTCTGGGCAACTGGTTTGAATCCAGCCCTGGGAGAGAGCGACTGAAAGTCGCTGTATCAGATGGTGGGTTGGTGGCCTGTTTGTATTTTGGTAGGGCCTAAAGGCCTCTAGGTGCATGGTGAATAGATGTGGGCTAAGATCTGGTCCTGGCCCCAAAGGATTTATAGTTTAAATAGAGATGACAAAGGATGGAAGAAGTGGGAAGGATGTGGTCTACAAGCAGCATATGAGCAGAACGAAGGGTGCGTTGATTAACAAGTAGCATCCATGTCCACAAAACACCAGCCTTGATACAAAGTGGCCCCCTGCTGGCAGAGAGGTCCAGGTCCAAAAAGGCCACAGAAACTTAGCCTTTTTCTTGGTCCCGTAAAGCAGGGGTCTCAAACTCAAATCACCACAAGGGCCACATGAGGACTACTATGTTAGCCTGAGGGCTGTACCACTGAAACCTTTTCATACAACAATATTGCAAATATTGGTAATGGTAGTGTCATTGCAGGCAGCAGAAAATAGCTTTAGCAGCCGTGTTTGAGACCCCTGTCGTAAAGGGTCCCTTCAGGTCAGTCGAGTGCCGATTCATGTTGGTGAAGAGGGGGTTGCAACAAGATTTTCTGTCGCCAATGATCTTGCAGATTGACCAATTCTGTGGTCATCAAAGGCTTCCATGAGCATAAAATTCATGTTCTTAGAAAATTTAAAATTGTTAGTGTATTTGAAGTTATTAAATATCCTTGGGGTTGGTTAAGCATTCACATTACTAATGATAAAGGAGATATTCTCCTAGAAGCTTGTTTTGAGAGTCTCAATTCTCAGTTCTTTATAGGAAAATTATACAGAAACAGGTTGCTAAGAACTGCTGGTTTTTTGTCCCTAGACACAGCATCTAGCTGCTCTCTTTACCCCCCCACCCCCCAAAAGCATCCCAAAAAGGCAAGGCCTCTTCTCAAAGTGCACAAATATCTTTAAAATCATCCTACATTTTTAATATTTACAAAAATAATAATCATTTGCATTTCTCTAGTGCCTGCTGGGAATTGCAAAGCATTTTGCAAACATTGGTGCATTGAGTCTCTCAACATCTCTTCGAGGGACTTGAGTTTAATGCTGATTTGACTTAGGGAAACTGAGACGTAAAGAGGGAAGTTTTTTTTTTTTTTTCCCAAGGTTATGCAGCAAGTCAGTAGCATTGCTGAAAGGAGTCTGTTATTCTAGTTTCCTAGACAGGTACTTCTTTCTTCTCCCTCAAGACCAAAGTATTTTTTTTATATTGGTTAATCATCAAATTCTGTGTATGAAAAGTTAATTTAGAAAGTAACAGAAGCAACTGACAGGAATAGAAGCATGTGCTTAGATGCAGATTCAGGAAAAGTGCTTGAGTGTTCACCTTCAATATTAAAAAAGAAAAAAGTGCGCTAATGTAGCGGTCATGATAAAAACCATACCAATCAAGGTAATTACATTATCAAAGGCAAGGGAAGATAACTTCTAAAAGGAAATAGAAAGCAAAGGAACTGATTCATCTGAAACTCTTAAATGAAGTGGAAAATGAAAGCGGAGAAGTCAGTCTGTTGAGCTGTTGTTTTTTTTCGATATTTTTTTTCCCTTTCCCCTTCTAATTCAGAGGTCCATGGTGTTTCCATGTCACTAGTAGAACCCTGTTCAAAGAGCACTTTTCATTCCAAAGTCTGGGAAAATTACTCCTCATAGCTTTCCTCTGGGCTTTGTGGAGTCAGTTTCTAATTATTTCTTTAAGGCTGTCTATATATGTTTGGTCAGCTGAGTGTTGGAAGGCCCTTGAGATTACCCTGTGCAAATACTTCTATATAAAATGAATACCCGAGGCACAGACTTGTGTGCCACATAGCAGTTAGTTTGACGTTAATTTGGAGGAGACTTGAAAGAAAAATGAATGTAATCAGGGAAATCATTTATGGAAAAGGAATGATTACAGTCAGTCTGACTTCTTATAGAAAGTGAAGTCAGATTTATTTGCTGGCCTTATTCCTGGATGTCACAGGTATGGTAAATATTAGAATTACATATTCCATAGAAACTTGTGAAACACCATATATACACCTCCAAAGTTGGGGGCAAACCCTTGGCAGGAGAGCAAGGTTGTGACACCTTTCCCAAGGAAAGGTGAATCAGAATTCCCCTTTACCATGTATGGTAACATAGTGATTTTCAACCTTTTTTTATGATTTGTGGACCCTTACATTTCAAATGGAGGTGTGGATCCAGTGGTGCTGGAACAGTTTTTATAGTGTGAGTGCCAAACTGTAAATCTTGTATAAAATGGAAACCACTTTCAACCCAGGGGTGCAGAACCACCCAGTTGATCTCTAGTTCCAGTACCAACATGTAGACTTTGGTGGCAATTGAAGGGAGATAGACTTTGCCACATTTCAGGTGATTTTTCTCATGGTAAACATGCTGTGCTCAGATCCAGTATCTGGAAGAAGAATGTCATGATAATGGCATTTCGCACTTCCATAGCATTGGTCAACCCAAGATTTCCTGTCTTTCCAGCATCCCTCAGAGGTAATGCTGGTATTGGAGAGACAGAGGGGCGCAGCTTCCAGTGACCTGCCCTTTGTGTAGCCATTCACACACAGTTTACACCCATTTGCACAAGTATAAAATGACTTCATATGGTACAGGGCAAGAGAGAATCAGTGTTGTGGATTTCCGGTTTGCCCAAAGTCGCATCCATTTGTCTGCTCTCACCATTTTGTACAAGATTCACACCAGTATTTAGGTGCCTATGAAAATGCAGATAGGCACCTAGAAGGCATTACATACTCAACGAAATGAGTTAGGGTCCCAAGTCCCCTTGACTTTCAATGCAGTTTAGCCACCTAACCTGCTTAGACACCTAGGGGATTTACAAAGGCACCTCTCTGCATTTTCAGGTGCCTTTGTGCATATGGCCTTAAAACACAGACACCCCCCCCCTTTTCCTGTGGTTCAGATTTGGTGCAAGTCATTTCCACTACTAAACATAATTAGACCCACTCAAACTTGGTGACTTGAGGTAAACTGTGGTTAAAATAAAGGCTTCCCTTTGCCAAAGAATGGCTGATTAATGTAGGTGATGTTAGTGGATAAAGGGCGAATTCAGTCAGATCAATCTCTGATCGACTGAGCGGGTCTGTGAAGACCTGACCAGGAAGTCAATGGAGGTAGCCCACCCTAGCAAAGAGTAGCACTGACTCGGAAGGAGGGGGTTTCTGCTGAAGGCATCATGGTAAGTAGGAGGTAGGCAATCAGAGGGAGGTATGCAAGGTGCTTTAAGTATTTTGTCTATCTCCCTTCAGTTACCACCAAAATCATGCAGCTGTGTAGACCAGGTGAGGATGCTGTTTTTGATGGTGCCATCTGTTTCACCATTGCTGAGCTGCAGTACAGCTTGCGATGGCGGGGCCTAGTTTTGGTAGCTACCTTGCATATCTGGAGTTAAAACCAGACCACAGACAAATTCTGCTAACCTAATTCAATAGCCTGATGCTTGCTTGACCTGTGCAGCCAAAAGGTGTAGATACCATGGAATTGCAAAAAGTAGCATTTCCTCTGAACACCACATCTTTCCCTGCTTTTTCCCCAGGCAGCTGTTCGTTAGACTCAGATGCACTCCTTACATGTCTGCCAGAGCTATGTTTCTTCCTAATCTATCCCAGAGCTGGATTATCACGGGTTCATCCCCTTAACCACGGGCATGTAAACTGCTGACAAACAGCCACTGAGATATTCCCAGCTAGGATTCTTGTTCTTCATAAGTGCATGTACTGCACATACAGGGTCTGCCAGTGCTTGTGTCAATGAGTTTCCATGGCCATGTGCCTGCTCGCAAGTGGATGGGTTGGATTATGAGAAGCACAGGCGTCACGCTGCATTGAGGCTAGATACAAAGACAGGGTAACACAGCAGATGTCCTCTCCTCTGCTGAGGTATTGGTGGCAAATAACGTGCCTCCCTGCTTCTGTGTCATACATGTGATTATTTTGTTAGAACTCCCTCAATAAACTTGAAACGGATTAAATTCTCATGATGCACAGATAGATCTCTGTGCTTCCACCACTAGAGAAAGATGGGTGTCCGTTGGGCTTCAAAATACAAAACTGAGTAATGATCCATTGCTTCATGAGAAAGTGAAGTGGGGACTGACGTTAGTAACAGGACTCTTGTTGTTTTTACAGTACAGACAAGGGCATGTATCCCAACCATTTACCCTAACATCTCCTCTTATTTCCCAGGTCTGACAGCTCGTTTAATTTTATGGCCTTTTTCTTCATCTTTGGTATCCAGTTTATTCTGAGCGTCATACAAGCAGTCGGTATCTCTGGATGGGGCGCATGGTAAGCAGGGTGCTCTTATGGACTCTGTACATGTCGTCTCCCAGTCTAGCTGTTGAGATTTTGTCCCATAGCTTTCACATTTGTGTGTGTTAAATGCTAACACTTGGTAGGGAGATGAGGGTTGGGGAAAGATGAGAAGGGAAGGGTTGGATGAAAAAAAGGTCCCGATTGGTTTGACGGCATGTTTTCAGTCCCACTCACCTTGCTAAGGCAGTGACTGACACCTTGTCTACACTGGGAAGTTTTGTCAACAAAAGTCAGCTTTTGTCAGCAAAACAGCCCTAGCATACACACTAGACTCCCCTCTTTGCCTGCGAAACTGACAAAATAAAACTGCCTGAATGAGCAGCCTAGGGCTTTTGTCAGCAAAGTTAAGGCAGCAGGCTCTCAGCCTGGATGCTACCCCCTTAGAGCGGTGGGGAGCTGTCGTACTTTTTGGTTTCACAGCTCGGAGCACTTTTGAGTTATAGCGCTTACACTCTGGTTTCCTTCGCCTTACTCTCTGGCTGAGCAGGGCAAGGGGACCCAGAGACAGCTGCAGTGCTCGAGTGGTCTTCTGAGCACAGCAGCCTGCGGACTGCTGCCAGCCTGAGAACTGTTGCCACCAGTTCCCCTTGCCCTGCTCAGCCAGTGAGCAGGGTGAGGGGAGCTGGCGGCAGCAATGCTGAGGCTGCCGTGCTCCGAGGTCTGTGAGAAGGGCAGGGGGGTCTGGGGGGTGATGGCAGAGGTGTTCAGACTAGGAGTGGGCCCCGGGCTGCAGCCACACTGCATCGAGGACCCCAAGATGCATGGGGCTGCCATGGTGCTGAGATCCCAGTGAGGGAGGGGGGTGGCAGCAGACAGCCTGTGGGTTCCCTGTGGGAGCTGAGAGGTTGCTCTCTCAGCTCCCCCATGCTGCCCCTTTTGTCAGTGGAAGTGGTCCTAGTGAGGACGCACTCCACTGACAGACGGATGGCTGTGTGTAGTTATAGTGGCTAATTATAGCGGTGGCTGTCTGCCAACAGAAGTCTGTAATGTAGACGTAGCCACAGTGTTTTGATTTGAGCCAATATAGGGTTTCCATCTTTCCTTTCTTTCAGAGCTATACGTTTCTCCACCCCCATAAATAACCATTTCTCCCTCCATATGACCACACCATGGAGGTGCCACCTGTGAGTTTGCAGTCAGAGTCCATGCTTAGCTGCTCAGGGTGTGAGTGAGGAGATCGAGACCTCTTGTCCTTTCTTGCCATCTTCCCAATTCACAAAGATTTCACTTCATTTCCATTATACAGAGCTAAAGTCCCAAGGTTCATCCTTAAATATTAAGTGGAGGGTATTTTAGTGACCTTTCCTGTTTAGGTCTTGGCAGGTTGGTAATTTAACCTGTCAACTCTAGAGCCCTGGATGCAAAGCTTGCTGAAACCAGAACAACAGGGAAGAAAGAGCATTGTATTTTAACACTAACTCACACAGTGCCATGTCAAGACCTGTAGGAAATGAAGACCCCGAGCAGGTGTTAAAGACTTCGTTCTTAGTTCCATCTTCATTCTACTAGCCCAGGGGTCGGCAACCCAAAAGAGCAGAAGAGCCATTTCCCCGCCCACCCTCCCACCACAACTGCATGAGCTCGAGCCAGCCCAGCAGCTGTGCCACAGCCGCTAGCTGTGGCAAGGGGGTGTGCGAGCAGTGTGCGCTTCCTCCATCCCTCTCTCCACTGGCAGGACTGAGCAGTGCTGCCCCTACCCCAGGCCAGCCGGCAGAGAACTGGATTGGGCCCATTCAGCCTTGGGGTGGCCAGCTCGAAGCGGCCTGAACTTCACGGAGGGGCCATTCCAGGGGCCCTCCTCCGCAAACTGCAGCTCTCCACCAGCCACTCTTGGGAGGGATGGCTGGCTGGGGATAAACAGGGCATGGCTGCTCCGTCCCACCAGCGGAGGGAGGAATGGAGGGAGTGTGTGCCACCCATACACCCACCTGCCAGTGCTAGGGACTGCGGTGCAGCTGCTGGGCTGCTTCCAGCTCATGTGGTTGTGATGGGAGGGTGGGGCGACTCCTGCTCCCCTGATTTGGCCATGATGCTGGGGACAGCTGGGAGTCCCCAGAGCACACCTGGCTCCCTGGAGGAGATTACCGGGGAGCCACAGCTGGCTCACTAAGCCTCCATTGCTGATCCCCGTACTAGCCCATACTACCTCTGCATGAGAGAAAATAAATTTGGTTCCCCTATGGACGGTTGTTCACCTCCTAAAACTTCACCATTCAACCAGCTTCCTCTAGCAGCCAAGAATTCAAATAGCAGGGGATGTCGCAGATCATCTTGAGGAGCATTGTGTACCTGGGCTGTATTTGGTTTTTGGCCCAGTTTTTTCTTTTCCATTCATTTCCAGGAGCTTTGCAACTCACAAATAATTTCAGGGTTGGGGGTGGTGACAGTGAGCAGCCAATGTGGTGTGGTTGTGAAAAAAACTCATGTGGTCCTAGGATGCATCAGATGAAGTTTTTCCAGCAGAGACAGGGAGGTGTTAGTGCCATTATACAAGGCACTGGTGAGACATCATGTGGAATATGGTGCGCAGTTCTGGTCCCCCATGTTTAAGAAAGACAGGTGGAATGGAAAACCTGCCTTGTGAGAGGAGACTCAAAGAGCTTGGTTTGTTTAGCCCAACCAAAAGAAAGTTGAGGGGAGATGAGATTGCGCTCTGTAAATGCATGAGAGGGACAGGAATTATTTCAGTATAGCACCAATGTGGACACAAGAGCAATGGATACAAACTGGCCATCAGGAAAATTAGGCTTGAAATTAGATGCTGGTTTCTAACCATCAAAGGTTAAAGTTCTAGAATAGTCTTCCAAGATGCGTTGTGGGGGCAAAAAACTTAACTGACTTCAAAACTGAACTTGATCAGTTTATGGATGGCTTGGTATGATGGGATGGCTTAGTTTGGCAATAGACTGAGTTTTGACTACTGGTGGTGGATATGCCGTGGCCTAAGAAGGAACGTTGAATGGGCTGGGTTCTGAGTTATTACAGAGAATTCTTTCTTGGGTGACTGGCTGGTGAGACTTGCCCACATGCTCAGGGTTTAACTGATCACCATGTTTGGGGTTGGGAGGGAATCTTCCCCTGGGGCTGGTTGCCTGGAGCTTTGGGGCTTTTTCACCTTCCTTTGTAGCAAGGGGCATGGCTCACTTGCTGGTGGACTCTCTGTCTCTTCAAGTCTTTAAATCATGATTTGAAGATGTGAATAACTCAGTCATAAGTTAGAGGTTTATTACAGGAGTGGGTGGGTGAGGTTTTGTGGCCTGCATTGTGCAGGTCAGACTAAATGATCATATTGGTCCCTTCAGACCTTAGAGTCGGTGTCAACTTCTCTCTGAAAATGGGGCTGAAAACAGAAACTACAATGATGCTTCTCTGTATTTCACTTCCTTCCAGTGGATGGTTGGCTGCCACTATGTTTTTCAGTACCAGTGCTGCAGCTGCTGTGTTCATGCTGTTTCCAGCCATAATGTTTACAATGTCTGCGGTTGCAATGTCCTTCTATCTCATAAGGGTAAGTGCCTCAGTTGCCATTCTGACATGGAGGTTCTATCCGTTCTTTACATCAAAGCGAAGTGAATCATCAGCTTAGTGGTCAGCGTAACCAGTCTCATGCTAGACAGTGAGGATTGCCCCTCTGCCAAGCCAGGCACCTTACAGGACAAATCCAGATGAAAGGTTGAGAGATCAGTCTCCCTGCAGTGCGGCTGTGTCCCTCCCAGCACACATCCAGGGACAGACATTAAACCTGCAGAGCCCTACACAGTGAGGGATTAGAGTGGTCAGAGACAGATTCATGGGAGGAGCTTTCTCCTTAACGTGGTCTGCGGAAGGGAAAAACTGGAGGCCCATCGTCAGACAGTATAGCCTGAGAGACTGCGCTAGGAATAGTTTGAACTTCATGGGAGAAGAAAAGCCAGAGAGAGGTCAGGTTCACAGAGGAAGATGCTAAAGCTGCCAAGTCCAACAAAATACTTTCTGTACTTCAAAGCTCTTGCCATCATGACCCTTTTATTTCTGGGACGTTGAAGGACACACACACCTAGTGCTGCTTTTGTTGCACGTTGGTCGGCATCCATGTCAGAGGTAGGCAGCCACCGGCACGTGTGCCGGCAGTGGCACAAGAGCCCATTTGGAGCAGCATGTGGCACTATCCGCAATGCCACAGAAATTGTGGCTCCTGCCACTGAGCGCCACTCCGGGCAGCTTCTTTTAGTGTTTCAGGCATGATGTGGATAGAAGATACCTAGAACGGCTTCTCTCCATGGTGTGCAGCCACCAAGGAGCCACACTGGGTAGCTTATTTCCTCGGCATTCCTGGGGACCCCCCAAGAGGAGCTGCTCCAGGGAGTTTCTTTCCACGGCATCTCCAAGGACCCCTGTCCACAGGCATGCTGCCAAGAAGAGCCAATGCAGGCAGCCTCTTTCTGTGAATCGCTCCCTTCAGCAGCATGCCAGGGAAGCAACCTCCAGCTGTGGCTACCACCAAATTTTTCAGGAAGCCACAGACTTTATTTCTGCAGAGGGAGCCAGTGGCACTGGCAGACAGTTGAGGAGGGGTCGGCAAATGTTGCTGGTGGTGGAGTGAATTTTCAGCCATCTTTTCTCCTGTGCCTCTGTGCTTTCGGCTATATAACTTTCCTGTCATGCACCCAAGCCACAGTTCAGCAATAATGAATTATAGGTAAACTGAGCTAGTTTGAGTTCCTTCTGACATATTACGATGTAATTCCTTGCCCTGAGATAGTCAGAATGCTGCCCTGGGTTAAAAGATTGTGTGTAGATCACAGCTAGCTTTCTCTGTTGCCATCTTCTGCACTGCTCTGCTTCTTCTGACCGTGTTCCTTTGGAATGTGACACTTGAACAGAGAGGTTACCAGATCCTTGAGGCAGATTAGGAAGTGTCTGTGACCTTAGTCCCTGTTGGAAAGGGAGCCAGATAGCTATGGCTGATTCTTGCCCTCTTGATTACTTATTAGGTACACAGAATTTACCGAGGGGCTGGCGGAAGCTTTCAGAAAGCCCAGGATGAATGGAACAGCGGCACATGGAGAGATCCCCCATCCAGGGAAGCACAGTACAATAACTTTTCGGGAACCAGTCTGCCACAGTATCCCACGGTGCCCAACTATCCTACAGGAAATCAGTGGCCTTAAGTGTCAAACTGCCTATATGATGATGATGATGATGATGGTTTTTGTTTCATTATTATTATTATTATTATTTGAAAAGATCATTTGTGGGTGTTCCCCATCATCTTAGTGGGTTTTTTCAAATCCCTCTTCCCCAGGACTGCAGGAAATCTGTGCACTCAGCCCATGCCACCTCCGGGGATTTGCACGTTGCTCTTGGAACATTTTATTTTGTGTTCAGTTGCCAGTATTCGCCTTGCTGCAGGCCGAGGAGCTGTTCGCTGCCCTTGCTGAGGAGGGGACCCTCCGATGACGAGTACATGGAAAAGGCTGATTTTCTTTCTGCGGAAAACATTTTAAGATGTTCTTCCCTCCAGCTTGTTTCATTCTTATCAGATGCACAGTGCGCCCCTGCCATCTTCCTTTTACTGAGCCGGGGAGGGAATCAAAAATGGGCCTAAACTGGCATGTCCTGATGAATTTCCTAGAAATTCTATTTCTCTAAGGAAAAGTCTCATCAGTTTTATTTTATTATGAATGAAATTGGTGACCAGGGCTCCCTTCCTGTTCATAAGGCCTTTGAAGATCTATAACCTTCTCTTGTGTTCTCTGCCATGAGAGCACACTTTAGATAGCTCTGCCCACAGTGAGTGATTGCTATTCAGGTGCAGCATCCAGCAGACCCTCTACTCAGCTGGCGAAGTATTGTTCTGTTAAAAATCTTGTTTTTCCCCACCCCACAGGTGTTTATTTTTATGATGGGGTCCACATGCTTTGAAAGTCTGGGCTCATCTCATTTATCTGGAACCCTCACTTGCTAATGGCCCGATTAAAAGCCCAGTGGAATCAGAACTGCAATGGTTTTGGATCGCACTGCATCAGTGCCATTCACTCCTATGCAGAGAGCCAGCACAAGACCCAGGCAGTATTGAAACCCCACTTATTTAGTGTCTGGGTTTCATGCTGTCCCCATGTATCTCCCTCTTGATTGCATCTCACCCCACTGACAGACTCTTACAAAATAAATAATATTCTGTCTCCAGTTCTCTAGCCAGGTGTTGGATCACTATAAATATGAATATTAAGAGCTGCCCGTGTGAGCTGGGAAAATTGGTGGCTTAACCTCCTCCCCCCCCCCCCCCGAGATCAGAAACTGACAACACGTTTTCTTATGCACGTGACCTGTTGTACTGCACATCATCCGTTTGATGACAAAAATCTTAATAGTCTTGTTAAAGATCCGTTGTTTAGTCATGTGAGGCTGCTGCCCAGGTATATAGCCAACAGGGCTGGTGAGTTCAGCGATCTCTTTCTACTTCAGCTTCCAGGTAGGGAGAGCTGTTTCTAGCTTTCCCTAAGAAGCTGGGTGATGGGGAAATAGTCGCTGCAGGGAGGGTCTTTTGTTGAGAACTAGGTCTTGGTGACACTACAAATGTTTTTCTGGTATTGCTCTACTGACAGAACACCCTAGTGTACATTTAGCTTACTGCAGCAGGAGTTTTCCTGTTGTCCCAGTAACACTACCTCTGCGAATGACACCATCTACAACGACAGACACACTCTTTTATGCAGGCTTAGCTACATCTATATTGAGGTTTTTGTCAACCTAGCAAGGTTGGCTAAGGGAGCGTGTTGGTTTGTTTTTTTTTTCCACGCCCCCACCTAACATGGCTATGATGACAAAACTTTGTAGCACAGACTTGGCCCTAAAATGAGTCCTAGTCCTCACTTCCAGGCTTCTGTTTATTTCCCACATCACAGTTACTGGAATCTGAAGGCAGAGCAGTCAAATTCCCCTGCATTTCCTACTTAACAATAATCCAAAGCAGTAACAAAGGCAGTTTCCCTTTTCTTAAAAATCTGTTACTCAGATGTAAAGATTTTCTGATGTGCCTGTGAGAATTGGATGCCCAATTCCCATTAATTTTATGGGAACTGAGCCTCTGAAACCCTTCTGGAGCTTTGAAAGTCTCTGCTAAAGCTCCCGTGATGTACTGAGCACTTCAGAGGGAAGCAAGGGAGGCTTGGTACTTTTCAGATCGGCAGGCAGGCGTGCTCGACTCTGCTCTGTCATGGTGATATGAATCCAGGGTGACTCGTAGGCGTGGGTGGGTGTGTGTAGAGTTAGGCCAAATTGACAATGAACAGCTGAAACCAGAAGGTCTCCCAGCTGGACAGAACCCATTTGAAAATGGTCTCTATACAAGTGCCTTATTTAGTAAAACATTAGCTCTCAGGGGAGAAACCTTCCTCCCCTAGTGCCCCACTTATTCTTAATTTTTGCTATGTGCATATATTGTAAATATTAAGTGAGTGAAATGCATTACCTTGGGATGTGTGAGACATCTTTGTCAGATGGGCCAAAGGAAAAGCAACTGATTAAGCTGGAGGCCAAAGCCTCCTTGAAGTTTAGTTTACAAGAAACAACAAAGCCCTTTGCTGGGTCTCTCAAAATAACTTTGACATTCCTGTGCGCGTGTGTGTGTATGTGTTGCACATAGACATAAAGGCAGATGCTTGGATCTTTGCTAACAGAATACAGTCCAATCATGTTGCTGAACGTTTAGTTGTCTACATCTTATGCAGCGTCTTATTTGTGAGTTTTCTTTGCATGCTTGCCATCAAAAGGGCGGTGAAAGACACCTGCCTGTCATTTAACTGCCTGGAAATACAGAACATATTCTCCAGAGGTTAGGGTTAAAATTGCCAGTACGTGGATCCTATTAACAAAACTGGAAACCATGCCTATAATTTGCCATATTGGGAAGGTCTGGGTGCCTGCCTACCCTCATCCTGGCCAGGGTGGACTATCCCCCATTGTGGCTGGCTGTTATTTCCATTTTGGGGTGAGGGGAGGGAGCTGTAATTCCAGAAAGTTAAATCAATCAGTGTGCTGCCAGAACCGTTGTGGCTTATTTTTTGAACCATAGCTCTATTTTTATAAATGCAGTGTTTACATTAGCTTTCGAAGGATCTACCAATGTTTTGGAGAATTGTTAACCTGGACTTAGCCAACTTCCATTTTTGTTCTGCATCGTGTTGTCTGAGATGCTTTGTGTTGTCTATGGGATTCTTTGTTGTTTTCCATGCAGGCATCAAATAAATGCTCATTCTGTGCTCAATGAGAAGAGCATGGCTACTTTAAAGCTGTGTGTGTATTCTTAGATGGTTGGATGAAAATACTAAATGGGGCTAACTAGATCTTGCTACTTCCCCGTCTTAAAAAAAACGTGAAAGCTTTCTGGGAGGTGGAGGTTTTGTACAAGTAGAGGAAAACTGCACTGGGCATGAAAAATTCACCCCTTTCCTGGGGGCCAGTTCAAGGAGTACTGTATGTACGATTTAATTTGTCCTAGCATTTTTCAACTAGCGATATCTGCAGAGTCATTTATAAAGGAGCTATCATTCTCCCCATTGTGCCTATGGGAAAACTGTGGGCAAGTCACGTATCTCTGTCCTTGGTTGCCCAGTGGGCCACTGGCGTAGCTAGGAATAGGACCAGTGTCCAAGGCCAGTGCTCTAGCCACTGGACAGCACTGCCTTTCTTATGCAGCACATAGGATTCAGGCTGGTCCTCTGCACCGAGGTTAATTTCACTTTGTATGAATTGTGGCCTAGGAGAGGGTATTGGTCAGCTTTAGGTTTAACCGTTTCCCATGAAATACTGAATTCAGTTGTGTCCCTACACACACAGTTAATGGTGTACTTCTGAACTGTATGGTGCATCATCAAGGTTGCCTAACTTCTGCCATTTCACAGGACATCTGAAAAGCAGTTAGAGCAGGTGACTCTTAATACCTTCTGTCAACATTGCAAACTCCTTTAGTCTATTCAGCTAGGCTTATAGTCTGGACTCATGAGGTCAAGGGCTTTGCAAATCCTGTTGACTTTTAGTGGAAGCAGGATTTGGCCCCAGGGTGAAATTCACTGCAGCTTGCAAGACTCGCACACATCCTAGGCACCATGCATGAGGAGCCAGCACAGGAGTGCAAGTGGTATCCCCCTTAATGCTCCTCTTTACATGGGGTAGTAATTCACTAATGGTAGTAAACAGCAGCCGGTTTGCAGCTGTGAGGTGTATTTTCATCCCCAGGTCTCCGTTCACTGCCTGGGAATACGCTCTCCTCTCTGGCCTGGATTTCACACACCCTTGTGTGGAATGTAAGTGGCATTAGGTTGCCATTTGCCAAGCCAAGTGTAGCTAGGGATAGTCCTTTGCACTGAGTGCAGGAGGCAGGAGCCACTTTACACTCACTTCCTGATGTGCAAGAGCAGAGGATTCAGAGTTGTGTGGACAGAAGTTGGCCATGTCGTATGCCGTGGATGTGACCATGGCCCTCATCATGGTGCTGGGGGACTGAACTCCAAGCCCTTTGCAGGCCTCGCTCTGGTAAGAAGCGAGTAGGACTTTGCACCCACCCAATTGTGTTCCTGTTATTTGTATGGCAGCAGCACTTAGGAGCCATAGCTGGCCTAGGACCCTGATGCGCTAGGAATTGTAAAAACAGAGAACAAAATGTCCCTGCCCCAAGGAGCTTGCCTATTGTCACTAGAGTTCTCAGCTCTCTCAGCAATGGCGACAGTACGCTCATGCAGTGCAAGAGCATGTCCTCTGTGTGTGCGGGGCCCATGTTATAATGTGCACTTGCTTGTTTGCCTGACTTCTGCCACATGCCCAGGGCGTGGGTGCATTTTTAGAAAGCTTAAACTTGTCTGAGCAGTTTCCCTGTGCTCTTAAATTGGTGGATTTTGTATTCTCTGCTTATGAATGAGCCCTAATTAGCTGACACTCTCTGGGATGAATGCAGGGTTAGCAGATGTGTTTTCCAACAGTAATACGGTGGCTTTTGTAACTAGCTTGCTAATGCTACATGGGATCTAGAGCACACGTTGTATTGATCTCTGCATGACGCATCTTGCACTACCCTTTCACACCAATGTATTTAATGCTGAATTGCAGCGTGCTGGAGCATTCTAGTTAAATAAAAGTCAAACCATTTTGCTTTTCCTGTCATCAACTACAAAAGTCTCAAACCAGGTGTCTGACTGTTGGGTGTTTTATGGCATTGGCTCAGAGCACTGACCCATCTCCTCCAGTGCCCTGCCTGTGGGCCTGGTGTGCGCCGGAGGAGTCTGCAGGAACTGGCTGGGGTGGGAGCTGCTAATATAATATTTTTGAGGTTTCCTGATACTCAGAGTTGGAGAAGTCCCTTAGGCTGGTTGTACAAGGCTGTACAGCCGAGGGAGACACCCTTCCACCACAGCAGCAATGTACTTTAGCTCTGAAGTCTGAGGTTTGATTTTGTAGCTTCCATGTCTGTAATGATAAATTAAACAACGATTGGGCTATGAGTCCTGTGGCACTTTTAAAGACTAACAGATTTATCTATCACATGAGCTTTTGTGGGAAGAAAAACCTCACTTCGTCAGATGCTTTGAAGAGGGGGAACTTACAGAATGGGAGGCAATATATGCAGGGAAGTGTAAGTCACAGGATCAGGTAAGACTTACAGGAAATCAATCAAATCAGCAAACCCCTTTGGAACATGGACTTGCTGGGTTACGGAAATGGCTGCAGAGGCTTCCTCCTGCCGCCAGAAGGCACAAACCCCCTGGAAAATGGGTTCCTGCTCAGCCAAGTGCCTAGAGGAAGGCCCACAGGCGTATTCAGGCAGGCCAGGCTGGTATCAGAACACAGTTTCCACTGTCAACCTGGCTCACAGGCCTCTGCTTGGACACCTCTGACTCCACATGTGTGCTGCATATGCTTCAGAGAACTGGAGGAGAAGGAGCAGCATGTCTCACCATTTGGAGAACTGTTCAAGAGCAGAGTTGCTTGGAGATGAGACTGGCCGTCATGCTCTTCTCAAGGTGCTAGGGCTGGGGAAAGGCAGAGAGGCAGCCCTGTCCCTGTAGATGTGGGGAACAGCCCTGCCCTGGATCTGCGCCATGCACGCTACAGAACAACCAGGACTCGCCCCCACCTTACCACCTCTACTAGTCCTCATGTGGCCCTCGTGGTGATTTGAGTTTGAGACCCATGATTTAAGGCTTCCAGCAAATTCTGCTCAGTACATGCTCTAGAAGAAGAGAAATTGGCCCTACTTCAAAGGGAGAGAGAAGTGCCTTGGCAGAGCTGCAGGCCAGGTCCACTGTGTGTGTTCACTCACTGTGCTGTTGACTCTTGGGTTTCAGGGGCCATGAATTTACAGTTTTAAGAAGGTGCATCTACTTGGAGTTGCAATATGGTGCCTGAAAGGTCTGTTTTGAGAATATAGATTTGCCCAATTGGGTAAGAGGCGGCAGGAGCCAGGAGGTATATCACTGGCCTGGGCAGGTCTCCTGTGGTTTTAGTTCTGGCCTTCTGACTGACTTGCCGAGTGACCTTACCTGACTCTTCCCCGATTTCTACCTCTGTTCCACCATCTGTACCACTCTTCTTCATGAAATGGAGATCATTAGATAAAAGACCTCGTATGTGAGCTGACTGTGGTTGCTATAAGAGCTGCCTTTGGAAAATTAGAAATGTCCAAAGGGGTAGCTGTGTTACTCTGTGTACAGCAAAAACAAGAGTCTTGTGGCATTTATAGACTAACAGATTTCTTTGGGCATAAGCTTTTGTGGGCTCCAACCCACTTTGTCAGATGGAAAAGTCAGTGTTTAATATGCGTGTTTAGTGCTTTTAGAAAATAAGTGGAATTGGTGGAAAGTGTTTCTCTCCTCCCTCCCCACATTCCACCTCCCCAGGGAAAATGCAACTGCCTGGCAAAAAGCAAAAGTATTTCTGTCTGGGAAGGGGGTGTGATGGAGACCCCAGACAAGCCTCCTGGATCCCCTCTGTCCACAGCCAGTCAGGTCCCTGCCACGGTGGAGTCTCCTCCCGTCCAGCACCTCGGGTCTCCACGCTCCGTGCAGCCAGCCCCCAACTCCAGGCTCAGAGGGTCCGATCCTTGCTCTGTCTGGTCTCCCGTGGAGGGGATTTCCTCCCCCAGGAGGGTCCCAATCGTCCCAATCAGCAGCGACTCTCAGCCAGTGTGGCAGTCAGAGGGTTTATTAGCAAACCAGTTCATACAGCAGCAAGGACAGTTGGTATCAGCATCCTCAGAACAACCAGAAGTGAAACCCCCAGGGGATTAGGGCTACACCCCAGGGCAGGGTCCTGTCTCTTGGACCCCCATTTTCCCTCTTCCCCCTCCGGTCCTTTGTTCCCCTCCTAGCTCTGCCCACCTCTCCGCCCCCTGGTCCAACCAGTTGAATCCAGTGTGACCAGCGGGGGGGGGGGTCCCAGGTACAGGCTCCCTAAACACTGCCCCCCTGCCCCCTAGTGGCTCTACCTCATATCACCCACCTGTGTCCCATCACCCGAATAGAAAAGATAGAGGATCAACACCCGTGTCTTCCCTGACTAATCTAGCAGAGGGTTCCCACTTCTCCACAGGGGGTAATGGTGCCTCATGTAAGCCAAAGTGTACACCTGACTATTCAGACTACACCATCCATGGTGCACCACAGTTTGCCCTCATGGGAAGAGACGTAGATGTATCCTGGGAGTTCCTGGTCATGGTGTCTCCAGCTGGGGATCGTGACCCACAGAGGAGAAAGGTACCATGACGTGACTGAACTACAAATCCCATGAGGCATGGAGGCAGAATAGCCAAACCTGAATATTTTGGTTTTCAACAAAAAAACGGAAACTTTCTTTCCAAAGCAGGTGCTTGTTATAGAGAACTCCAGTTATTGGAAAACCCAATTTTCCTTTGCAGAATAGCTTAGATGGAAAAACTTTGGCCAGTCCTACAGCTAGGAGATTCAATTCCTTAAAATTATTAATAATGAGTAGAGTGTCATTTGGAACGATGAGTTTTGAGGAAAAAGCTGATTTCGTTTTACTTAAATTAAAGCAAATTCTTTTGGTCATTATGTTTTAAATGTGGGGCTGGCTGAAAATGTTCCTTGTTTGCTCTGTCCTGTCCTGTGGAGGCAATCGAACTGAATAATCAATGGTTCTTTCTGGCCTTGAAAATCTGTTAATCTACAAAATACAACTTTAAAATGACAGCCTTGCAGCAGTTCTTGCATCACTGGTAAAAAGGAGACATTCCTTGAGTCTTTGCCCTCGCTTACTAAGTTAACACAAGGAGGGAGGGGCTTTTGGCTGAATTATTTAGTTGAGTATTGTAGTCATTCTCATGCTGTTCATCACAGTCAGGCTTGAGCTAAATCTCAGAAGTTGGCCATGATGAGCATTGCTCAGTCCATTGTCCAGTTGGAAAAACAGAGGAGAGCCGGTTGAAATTTTTCACACGAAACTTTTATTTAAAAAAACCAAAACAAATAAAGCCTTTTTTGTCCAAATAGAAATACCCGATTTCAACTTTTGTTTTGCAGTTGCTGAAAGTAAAATTTCCATTGTCAGGCTTTTCAGTGAATTTCTGAATAAACTGAACACTTGAATTTTTTCAGTTTCATCCTCCTTTTCCTTCCATGGGAACAAATTAATTTTCTGATCAGCTCTGCCCCTGTGACTCAATGAGGTGAAAGAACTTGGCCAAGTTCCACAGCTGGTCTGCAGTAGCATCAATCCTCTGTGAACTGTTGGTCCTGGGCATTATTCACAAACCTCACTTTCCTCCTGTTATAAGCCCATTGCAATGCTGGTGGAGTAATGGAAGCATTCCTACCATGCCTTATTGCTGCGCAAGCAGGCTTTGCTGTAAAGATTCACAAACATGGCATTATTTATAGGCATGAAGGGTGTGAAATCATCTCATCCTTCCGATTTGTGCACAGAAAAGCGCCAGCCTGTCTTAGCTATGCCTCTCACTGCAACAGCCCTGTGGGGCTGTGCAGAAAATGTACCTTTTTGTCAAGTCCACAACTCAATTAACTGTTGGGATTTTAGGGTAAGACTTTTACAAGCACCTAAGGGATTTAGGCACATATGTCCCATTGGAAGTAATCAATGACTCTTAGGTATGTGAAAATTCCACCTTTTAATATATAGCAACATAAGACCTCAGCTAGCTCTCCCTTGGCAGAAAGACTTCTGTTTTCTGTATTTGTACAGCCCCTTGCAAAATGGGGCTCTAGTCCATGATAGGCTTCCTAGGTTCAATGGCAATGTAAATAATGCATAGGTTCTTCCAGTAAGGCTTTAAAGACTTCACTGTATGCACAGACCTCACTGTGCACCTAACCCTTCAGGAAACCAGCACGGGCAGAAGGGGAAAATTTAGCTAAGGCCTCTGGGGCAAAAAGTCCCACGGGATCTTTAATGTCCACACTAGTCATGCAAAAGCATCAGACAACTGTCTGGAAATCATATTTCCCTCAGCCAAATGAGTTTAGTCCTGTTAGCATTCAGAACTGCGGATCCAGGAAGTCTAGGTGTTTTGACTCTAAATGTTTTGAGTGCTCATCTGTGTTTCAAGTCCATTTGTTGGGTGGCAGCAGCAAGGTGCAGGGACTTCAAAGGACAAAACAGGAAACAAAATAGCCGAGGGGAAGGGCGGACTGATATTCAGGGCTTCTCGTCTTTCAAATGAACCAAGGGCAGTTCCAAGTGAATCATCGCTGTGTGTTCCGGACGCTCCTTTAACAAATCAGTGTTATTCCAGAACTTGTTTTTGAATGGTTTGTCGTGGGTTTTGTTCTGGATTCTCATAGTGGTGGATCAGCTGTTTATACCCTCACTCTCATGAATCAGCTGTCTGCATTCTCGAGCCTCGCTTTCAGACATTGGCATCTTTTAATTTTTGGTTTTGATCCTCCATCTCATAAATCAGCATTTTTTAAATCATCAAGGGGACCTTACTGACTATGGACTAGAAGCTGTAGCTGGCTGTGGAACAGATCTTTTTATCTTCTTTTCTCTGCACAGTCCTTACACCTACCCTTCGTGTCCACTAGTGACTTTTATCAGGTGTTCACTAAGCACAGAGTCAGCACCAAAAGGAAAATAATGAAGAAATTGCCTTTCAACCCCACACTCAGTTCTGTGCTCTGTTCCCTAGCTCTAAACCTTCTGTAAACTTCCTGATCAGGAAATGTATTTTCTTCCACCTCTTCATCTCTGTTTTTCTGTTTGTACTATGGTCATTTACTAAATATATTACACAACTGACCTCAGTCCTCTGTGTGGCTTCCAGCCCCGGTAGGAATTTCACAAATAAATTACTGATCCCGCTTGCAATGTGTTTGTAGTTAATGAGCTCCAGAAGCGGCCAGTGCATACAAAATTCTGCAACAGCTCAGCACGGCCTAAGGCGACTCTTCAGTCGGGGATTTCTTATTAGCCAAGTTAATGCCACTAAAGTGTGCGTTCCATCAACTGGACATTTTGCAATATAATTGATTACCTCGATCAAGATTAAACTCTGAAGCTAACTTATGCATGTATGAGAGGCTGTGTTATATAATAAAACAGGCATGGATGTCTTTCGTATACTGTAAAACAGGAGCATTTGTGATCTAAAGGATTGTGCGTAAGACTGGAGTCTAAAATTCTTGACTGATAGTGTGATTTGAGGTAGTGTAGCCTAGTGAATGGAAAAGCAGCTGGGGACTTAGGAGACCTATGGTCTAGTTCTGACTGTCCATTTTAGGGTTTTATACGCCACACATGACTTGGTGTTTGAGCCCTTCCACTAACAATAGAGAAGTCTCTAGCAGCCTTGCATGATTCTTAGGGTCAAAACTCTGCTTGAGGGTAGGTTCTGGGGTCTTTTTTTTCCCCCCTATGGAAGAGATGTCCAAACTGTGAGGGTCACTGATGGTAGAAGACCTCTGAGGAAGGTCTTGTTTCCTAAAGATGATCAGACTTTGGAAGTTCATTCCATGGCCAGGTTCCCCTTGAAAGAGAGTGCTTTGTCCCCAGCTTTCACGTGCTTCCTCGGGGCTTGGAGACCCACATTGCCCCAGCATACCTCAGCTGTCACAGTGCTAGATAGATCTAAATTCTGCCTTGTGGGGCCAGGGCTTGATTCATTAGTTTCTCTGATGATTGGGACTAAGCCCTTGAACTGGAATGGAAAACTCACTGAGAGCCTGTGTAGGGACTTGAGCACAGGTCTAATGTGGTCATGGCAGCCAGAATCAGGGAGGGGGCAGGCAGTCACGTTCTATACCTGCTGGAGCCTTGTGCCATCTGCATATCCAGCTTCAGATGCACAGCGTTAGTGTATGTCAGCTGGGAGCTAATGAACACATGGATCAGCATGTGCTGGCTCTCTACTGAGAGAAAGGGATGAGGTTTCCTAACGTGCTGGAGTTCAGAGCAGATAGTTTTGGAAACAGATGCTGCCTGGTCACCCAAGCTTAGCAAAGAGTCCTGCAAGATACTGAGACTTCCCCACTTGGTCAAATGGGGACTGGACCCCTTCAATGGAAGGTGCCGGTTTGTTCAAGGCAGGGGTTAAAGTGGGCCAAAATGGCCTGGAATGCCATTCTGGGTCCCACTGTTTTTAGGGGCTCAGCTTTCCAGGCCCCATAAAAATAGGAAATGGTGCTGGAAGGCTGCATTCTGGGGCCCACCATTTAAAAATAGCAGGCCCTGCAACGCAGCCTTCCGGTTCCATTGCCTGCCAATTTAGGAGGGTTCCAGGGCCCCCAAATTATACTTTAACCCCTGGTTGAAAAGTGTGCCACATTTCTAACCACCACTGCTTTGGTTTTGTCTTGGCTCAGCTTGAATTGGCTGCTCTTCATCCAAGAGCTGATCTTTACGCTTTCTGACATTCTACAGTGGCAATGGTTGCATCAGTTAAGAATGAGGTAGTTGTGTCTCCGGGATCCTGGCATTTGGCAGGCCCATCTCAGTGTTTCTCCCAGTGGTCTCATGCTAATTACAAAGAGAAGCAGGGATAGTTTGGATCCCTGAAAGACTTCTCCTTTGGAGAAGAGCCATCACTTGTCCCCACATCAGTTCTGCTGCAGAGGGATGAATGAAGTATGTGGTGCTGAGCCATCCACTCTTACTGGGTCATGTAGATGGGTTAGCAGTACCTCTTGGGGCCCTGTTCATCAGTGTGAATGTGGAAGCCTTAACGGCCTGAGGAAGTCGAGTTTAGTGCCAATAGAGCTGTGTCTTTGGGTCCTCATCTGGAACTGATCGTGAGACATCCAGGTTGTCGGCTGATGTCGCAGATTGCTGGAGCCCAATTATTACTATTTTCTCGATGATTTTGCTCCGGAACTGGAGAATGAAGATGGGACAGTAGTCCAAGAGATCCTCTGGATCAAGTATTGGTTTCTTGAGGACTGAGCAAACTATCCCATCTTTCAAGGAGTTTGGGTCCTGTGTGATTTCCCAAATTGATCATACCAGTGTAGCAGGCAAAGCTGTTGTTCACCAGCTTCTACTGCCTGGAGAGGCTTGTATCCGTTTCAGAGGTTGCGGCTGTAATGTTTCAGGACTTCTTGACCTTCAGCATGTGTGGTGGGGCCAGTCACAATCAGGGTGGGGTTTTTAATCTGATTAGGGTGAAATTTTCTTTTCCACGGCTTCGTCATTGACCAGCTGCTTGACCTTGGGTAAGTCATTTCCGGCCTGTTTCTCCTCCTAACTGTTGCATGCTTTGCCAGTAATATTGGTCATTCTTTGAGGGAGGAGCTGTCTCATACAAAGTATCTGTATAGACCTAGCACTGTGTGGATCTTATCTTGGCTTAAGGTCTCTAGGCACAATTGTAACAAATAATAGATAATAACAAGCAGTACATTTAAGGCTTCGGTACCCTTATTTTTCCTGTCTACGCAGTAGAGGTAATATGGCTGACCACCTTGATAAGCTACCTTGAAATCTGCAAACGCAAAGTAGCAAGTAGTGGCTTGGATCACAAATGGAGTTTTTTGGAAACCCAAATGTTTTGTTGATATGAACTTTTTAACTAAATTGAAAGTACAGACCATGGATTTGTGGGAGGGTGAATGACCACTGTAGTGTTGAAAACCCAGATAAAAGAGGGTTAGAGCATGAGAAACCATTCTTGAAACTGACCAGATACAAACTGTGAAATTGACCAGTAGGGAATTGCCATTGGGGTAAATTAAAAAGCTGAAGATAAGCTTATTGCCTCTAGCTAGTCGTGCTGTGTTCTGTAAGCTCCTTGGGGCTGTGACTGTCATTTAACACATCATTGGAAAGTACCTAGAACGATGGAGTCTTGACCTTGTTGGCCTCTCTAGCCTCAACCACAAGACAGACAGTAATCAATGATGGCTTTTGTTGAGCAACATGGAAACATTAAACAGCAAAAATGAATAGGATTTTCATTCATCTCAATGAGCTAATTTAATCATTCTTAACAGTGTCAAGCTGATTCATGGTGTGGACAGCCCCAAGTTTTAAAAATTTGTGAGTCCAACCTAAATAATTGAGAGATTAAAAAAAAAAAAAAAAAGACAAAATGTAGCTTTTTATTTGCCTTTCAGTTTCTCAGTCTTTAGAAGATCACATTTTGAAGCTTTTCTCTGCAGCCAAGAAGGCTAGAAAATAACTTTGCTCATTTTTAAATAAAAAGTGAATGCTGAGATTCTCACCTAATGATATGACTGGTCTGGCGGAGGCAGCCTGGTATATACAGGTGCACAGACTAGATGGTCTCGTGGTCTTTATTGGCCTTAAGCTCTCTGATTCTGGCTTCAGTAGCTGGAGCAAAACACCAAATATTGTGAAATGAGCAATCAAGTGGTGAGTGATGATGAATCTGGATTTTCATCTTGCCAGGACAAGCTCTTGATGGTCCCTTCCAATGACAGGACACTAACTCATGTTTTGAGGGACATTTCCTAACTCTGGAATGTCAAAGCTTTGTCCTTTGCTTTTGTTGGTTGATTCTTTTACAACTCTACCCTTGCCGAACTGAGTTCTCAAAAAGCAGGGACTAACGGCCATGCAGAGTTGTGCAAATGGAGGCTGTGAGGACTAGGTTTCTGCTGAAGCCAAATATTAAAGCCCCATGCAGTCCCTGTGCCCTGTCTCTGCAACATGCACAGAGGTGGGCTTATGCAACTGTGGTCCCTAAGCAAAGACCCATTGCGGGGGCCCCTATAGGCCCTCACAACCCCCCTCCATGGCCCCAGCTTCATACTGCCAGCCCCCCCAAACAGTCCCAGCTCCCCCCCTGCAGCCCCAGTTCCTCCCCACTGGCCCCAACCCTCTTCTGCGCATCTCCCTCATGGCCCTGGCTCCCAACCGCTGGCCTCCAGTTCCCTGCTGGGGGCCCCAACACCGCCCCCCCCAGTGCCAAAGGCAGGAGCACAGACCTGGGCCTCTGGGCTGACCCACCCTGCCCAGGGGGCAGAGCAGCTGGCTGGGGGTGGGGGGGAGCCCTGCCTCTGGGACAGTGCACTCTGCCCCACACCCTCCACCCCAGCACCAGGGCTCCCGCAGCCCAATTGGCCCTGGGCTGAGCCTCCCCACAGAGCCCCACCTCTGCTGCCAGCCCCTGCCCTGGCCCTGGCCCCCTGCCATGTGTCCTGCAGGGTGGGAGGCAGACACGGCTTTTGGTGTAGGCGAAGGGGCCCCTTGCTGCTTGGGGACCCTAGGCAGGCGCCTGCTTCACCTACCCCAACAGCCGCCTCTGAACTTGCATGTAGTGTTTATGTACATGCTCTCTCCTTTCCCTGCTTCGATGCTCCAACTTGTTTTCGTAATGTGGGGCTTTTGGGGATGTGGGGAATCTTCTCTGTTTACTCATCTGAGGAAGATCCAATGCAATATTTATGTTTGACTTGCACAAAATGTTTCTAAGCTCTCTGCCACTCAAACACCCACACGTGTTTCTCTCTCTCGCTCTCACACACACGTACATATAAGAAACTTATTTTATTAAATATTTTAAAAGATCCCTTCCCCTCCTAAACAAACAAGCAGTCCTGTGGCACTTTTAAAGACTAACAAAGCTATTTATCGCATGAGACTTTATGGGAGAAAATCCTACTTTGTAAGACGCTTCGAAGACAAAGTGGGACTTTCTCCTCCAAAAGCTCATGTGATAAATAAATTTTAGTCTTTAAAAGTGCCACAGAACTCCTTGTTTGGTTTGCTGAACTAACACAGCTACCCCTTTGGGATTTCCCCTCTGAGACGATCTGAATACAGAGACCTCTCCCTAATGCAGATGTATCACTAGCCCCTAAAGACCACAAGCATGGCAAATGTAAACACCAGCTATAAAACCATCCTCACAATTGCTCCTAAAGAGGTTTATGGCTACAGCAGCTTCTGCTGAAAGAATCCTTGGGCCACAGCACAGCATTTTACCATGATAACCTACATAATCATTGAACTTGCCTAGATCCCTCTGCCTACGCAGTGTGCTGACAGCTTTGCTTTGAGCAACTTCCCTATGGGTGCTGGTCGTTATGGATTACATATCCATCTGAATTTAGCTCAGTCAGGCATCCAGAGCTTTGGCAATATTTTGTCCCCAAAGCTGGCAGGCTTTAGTCGCATGTGTACAGTATCTTATTGGATTGTGGATTTGAAAACTGGCCAACAGTTCTGCCTCCTCCCTTAATACCGGCATGCCTGTGTTGTTTGGCTAGCAGGACATTAAAATGCATCATGTGTTAGCAGCAGTTTTCCACTGCGGCTTACATGTTTGAGGACTGTGGGGCTCTACTGGTCTGTGTTGCTACCGGACAAGGTTTTGGTTTAGTCAACAGCAAAGGAGTATTGGATACTCTGCCAAACGACCTGGCTAGTGAAAGGATCTCTCGGCTTCAACCACAAAATTAATAGAAACAAGGAGTCCTGTGGCACTAAAAGTCTAACAAATTTCTTTATTGCAGGAGCTTTCGTGGGAGAAAATCCCACTTCATCAGACACTTTCAAAGCATCTAATAAAGTGGAATTGTCTCCCACAAAAGCTCCTGCAATAAAGAAATTTGTTTGTCTTTTAGTACCACAGGACTCCTTGTTTGTTTTACTGAACTAGACTAACAGGGCTGCCCCTTTGGAACTTGACGACATTAATGTGATTCAAGGCTGTAGTTATGACTCTATGGGCAATCAGTGTGGTTTCGTTTGCTATTCATTTACTGCATCACAGTAGCAGCTAGATAGCCCAGAGCAGTGTGTGCACATGTGAGACAAACTCCCTACCTTGGAGAGTTTAAAATCTAAATAGTGAAGACGTGTTGTTTATTATTCCCATTTTACACTTGTGGAAACTGAGGCCCATAGAGTTGCAGTGACTTGGACAAGGTTACACAGGGAGCCAGTTTCAAAGCTGGCAATTGACCCTGTGCTAATCACGAGACCTCCCCTTCTTTACAGGATCTGTAGCTGAAAAGCATTTTCAGTTTCTGCACATGGATCTGAGGGCATCTTGCATTTATCTTGAGTGCATATTTGGCCCCCATTACTATAATACAGGCACGGCCAAACTGCAGCTCAGGAGCCACATGTGGCTCTTGAATGAAGAGTTGTGGCTCCTGAAAGAATGTCAGCAAATCAGTTTAGGAAAGCTGCCACAGCCTAGGGGTTCAGGTGGGGGTTGGGACAGTGGGGAGAAGTGCAGCACGGTCTGGGATGGTGAGAAGTGCAGCATGGCCAGGATTTAAAAAAAAAAAACCAAAAAACTTACCACTGGTCTGCAGTCTTCTACATTGAGCAGCAGCTATGCGTTTACTGTATAGGCCTAATTTTCATGGTAACCTTAAGTAATTGTTAGACTCTGACATTAATAGGATTGATATTTGTTCGCTTCTTACAATAAAATTAAAGTGTGCAATGAATTTTAAACTTAGTCATTTTGGAGTAGGTAAAAGTATATGGCTATAAGCCTCAGTGCAGCTCTCGAAGGTTTAAAAATCAGCTTGTGTGGCTCTTGAGTTCCATAAGTTTGGCCACCCCTGCTATAATATCTGAGTGTCTCAAAGTCTGTGATGTGTTTATTCTCCCAGTCCCCTGTGTGGCAGGGCAGTGCTCTTATCTCCCCTGTACAGCTGGGAAACTGATGCACTGAGAGACTAAGTGACACCCCAGGTCATACAGAAAAATTGTTGCACAGCAGGGCAACTGAACGAGTGTTACCCAGGCTGGAGCCCTGTGCCCTGCACCATTTTAGTTCTCCCCTAGCCCATCACCCCTGTTGTCAATGTTCCAGCATCGTGTCCAGCAAGATGATCCCCCAAAGGAATATTGGCCAGACTGGGGGAGGGTGTTAGAAAGCCTCCATCTCACGTGGGGGCAGGACATCTATCCCTAGCAATTTTTCTGGGGCCATTCTAGCCAGTCACTTCATCTACCATGTGGGAATGATTCAAAAACAACAGCCCATACAGTTTCCATGCTGCTAAGCAGCATAAGAGACAGTCTCTGCTCCAAGGAGCTTACTGTCTTAATAGAGGGGAAGGGAAACAGCATGTCCAATGCCACGCAGCAAAGTCAGGAATAAAATCCAGGTCTCCAGTGCCTGGTCCACTAGCCCCTACTGCTTCATCACAGTACCATGGATCGCTGCAGGTCTGGCTTCAAGAGGAAAGATTCCTCCAGCCCCCTGGATCTGAGTGCAAGAACATCCCACACTGCAACCCCTCTCCACTATCCCAAATAATGTACATTATGTCCTAGCTTAGCTCTTCAGCCTGCGATCCAAAGGAGCCTGGGCCATGGTAACGTTCGTGGCAACTGAATGCAGTGGTGCATTCCTGGGTGAGCACTGCGTGCATTGGGGATGAGGAGACACAGGAGAGCTGAGGCTGAAGGCTCTGCATAGCTTCCAGCACATGAGGAGCCGTGTATAGTTGGAAGGCATTTGAGATCATCATGTCCTTATCCTCCTGTACTGAGGCGGGACCCAATAAACCTAGCCCACCACTGACAGCTGTTTGTAAGGCAATTTCTTAAAAGCCTCTGGTAACAGGGATTCCATCCTCCCTTGGAAGCCTGGTCCAGAGCTTAGCTACCCCTAGTGTTAGATTTTTCCCCCCTAAAATCTAGCCTAAATCTCCCTTGCTGCAGATTAAGTCCTTAATTTCCTGTGCTATCTTCTGTGGCCATTATGAAGTGCTGGTCACTGTCCTCTTTGTAACAGCCCTTAACAAACGTGAAGACTTATCAGATGCTCTCTTTCCCCCTTCTTTTCTCAAGCCTGAGCAGGCCCAATTTTTTTAGCCTTTCCTCAGAGACCTGCTTTTCTAAACCTTTGATGGTTTTGCTTTTCTTGCTGTCCTCTGGGCTCTTTCCAGTTAATGCACATCTTCCCTAACGTGCCTGGCGTGCTCCCAGTATGGAGCAATTTTGTGTGATTGGGATATGGAACTTATCAAGAAAATAAAAAAAGGGCTTTTGTGGGAGGGATCGAACGCCCACATGGAGGGGCAAAGCCCGTCTGTAGGCTAGCAGCCCCTGGCATCAGATGACCCCTCTGCAGTATGAAATCTTGATTACGCCCCCAGCCCTTAGCACTCCTCTGTCACCAGCTCCAAGAGCATGACTCCCCCTTCCTCCTTCCCTGTGCTGACCCTGGTGTGATTATGCGTGCAGCCAATCACAGAGCTGTCCTCGTGTCTGGGGCTCTAACATACTCACTTCATAATGAATAAGGCAGGGAAGCTTTTTCAGAGTGCTCGGGTCTAGGGGATTTCCAGCTTAAAGAAGCCCTGCCACCAAGGCTGTGATGCAAAATGCTACCACTCCATCCCATCTAACCAGGCCCAGGGCACATGGAAAAGTAATGGCTTAGAACAGATCCTGACTCCCTTACTCATGCAGATTTCCAGTGAGACACTTGGCTGGTTCGGGATGAACCTCAGGGCTTGGGCCTTTAGACTTTAAAGGCACCTGGGCCAAGAAGAAAAAAGGTGCATGAAAAGCAGCTGGTTCTTTCTCATTTACGGATGTCCCATAAATATACCTGGATACTACAGTGAGTGGCACCAGACAGCTAGCTAGCCAGCTAAGGGGGGTGTCTCTGGGCTTAGCAAGGTGTCTACAATGGGATATTTATTGGGACGGCTGCATGGCCCCTTTATTTTTAGAAAAGCCTGGATTTACAATTTCAAATGCCCAGGTCATGCAACATCTGGGACCCGATGCTGCCCCCTCAGCCTCTCACTGGCTTCAGTGGCAATTTTAGGTGCAGAAAACCAGCAGGATCAGGCCCTGAGCAGCTGGTGCCTGAGCATTCCCCTTCAATTGCCCTCCTCACCTGCCTCCCTGTGGCATCAAGTGGGAGCTCTGTTGAGCGGCCGGAGAAAGACTCCAGTGGTGAGGTCCTAGCTCTCGTCTCCCAGATGCCATGGGTGTGAGATTGTTCAGCCTGCATCGCTGCCTTTTTTCTGCTTTAGTCCCAGCACTGGCTCAGGGCTGTCTATGACCTGTGATGGCAGAAGAGTTATACCAAAAGGCAGATGGAGTGTGGGCTCTCCTCTGTGTGGGACGTCCACGCACCCACTGTCGTCCCATAGGTTCTTCTACTGGCTGTGCTAAATCAGAGCCCTTTATGCACCATGTACAGGCTCAGCATGCTCCCAGAATGAGATGATCCTCTCACATCTCCTTGGGAGCGCTCATTAGCGAGAATGCTGATCACAGCTGGATCTCATCCAGGAAACGCTCCCCCCAGCCTCCACCTCTGGTCAGCTGCAGCACGTCAGTATGGTCGCAAAAGCTGTAGCAGGGCTTGCACCATGAATCCCATCTTCACATGCACTCCAAACAGGCGCGGGGTGGTTCATTTCCACCACAGCACCCTCCTCGGTGTCGATCCAAGCCCACCGTGATCTGCTCCAGGGCCTGTGGGCAGCAGTGGATGAAGGAGGAGGATTTTTCCAGATCTGTATCCCACTGAGATGAGTGAGAGCTGCAGGAGCTCAGTGCCTTTGATGCAGGGTTCGGCTCAGTCTCCGTGCCTCACCTCTGGGATGACCGCCCCAGCCTTCTCGGTGCAGTGGTGTTTGTAAGGGGCACTGTGCAAGGCAGCCTACTCTGGAGGAAGCCCTCCACTGGATCCTAAGGGCCTTTTACCATCTCTGTTTGCAGCTGCAGCAGGGACTGGGCTGAGCATGAGGACTTGCAAAAGGGCAACACGATCTAGTGACTGAAACACAAGAGAAGGACTCAAGACTACTTGACTTCCATGTCTTCCTTCTGCCACTGGCTCATTGTGCCCCCTGGGGCAAATCACTTTCTGTGCTCTGTGCCTCAGTTTCTCTGTCTGTAAAATGAGGACAGTGACATGGTGCTTTGAGGTCTACAGGGAAAAAAACAGTATGTGACAAGTGGTGTTTAAATGAGTGATGTGCCATGGGTGGGCTGGGGAGGCACCATCCACACCAGGGGTCTCAAACTCAAATCACCATGAGGGCCGCATGAGGACTAGTACGGTAGCCTGAGGGCTGCACCACTGAAACCTTTTCATACAACAATTTTGCAAATATTGGTAACAACTGTGTTGGTGCGGGCCACAGGAAATAGTTTTAGGGGCCACACGCAGCCCACAGGCCGTGTGTTTGAAACTCCTGAGCCAGGCAATTAGAAGCAGTCTCTGTCCCACAGAACATGCAGTTGCAACAGATGAGACTGGCTGAAAGGTGGGAGAGGAAAAAGAGGCTCAGAGAGGGGAAGAAAGTTGCCCGGTCACCCAGCAGAGCCAGGACTTGGAGCCAATGTCTCCCGAGTCCAGTCCTCAGCTTGCCCCACTAGGCAACACCACCTCCCAATGCATGGAGGGTTATAAAGAAACACCAGTGGAAAGGGGAGCATTGAGCCGCTTGAGCTAATGGCAGAGAATATGACACTTCCCTTCCCCCACCAAAAAGAAAAATCCACAGCCCTCGTCAGCTTTGGTCCCAATGGGGCCAGCACAGCTCTCCCCGCTATTTCTAGGCACAAATCCCCTCTCGCCCTTGTGCTGCCTGTGCACTGCTCTGCTGCTATCCTGTGTCCCACAGCACAGTGCTTCCTGACTACATAGGGCTGCGGAGCAGCTGTAGGACAAATCCCAGGGTCCCACTGCAAAAGCCAGGCGCCCAGAAGGGTCATTGGAAGTAACTTGTGTCCATAGCACATGATGCAAATCATTGGGATTGTTTGCAAAACAAGGTGTTGGCTCTGCTTCCTTAAGCTAAGCTGGGGGTGTGCTAGGGGTTGCTGGGAACACAACATGCATGCATATGAATGTGCGTGAGTCATTGAGCTGGAGGGATTGCATTTGTGCGCGCGTGCGCGTGCGTGTGTTAGTGAGCGTGTGTTTGAGTCAGAGAGATGTGGGATTGCGTGTGTGACTGGGGGTGTGTAAAAGGGGGCTGTGTGTGTGATGTGATGGGGGAGGGTTTGAACAGCTCCAGCCTTCACCATCACTGACTCAACCCGGCCTCAGACTAAAGAGATGCTGCAAATTGCTTTTCCTCCCATTTAGTGATCTGGGGAGCTCCTTAGATTATCTGAGTTTAAGGCTGCAAGGGACCACTGGATCATCTAATCTAGCCTCCTGAATAATATGGGCCATTCTATTTCACCCAGTCACCCCTGCTTTATCCCCAAAATATTTTTCATTTGTTGGTTTTTGTTTGGCTAAACAAGCTCTTTTAAAAAGGCCTCCAGTCTCGCTCTGAAGAACCAAGGGACAGACAGTCCATCATAGCCTTCGTAGCTTGTGCCAATGGCTCATTGCTAAAAATGCGTACCTGATTTCTAATCTAAGGCATCTGGCTTCCATGTCTAGTCATTGGTGTCTGTTCTGCCTTTCCCGGCTAAATTACAGAGCCCCTTAGTGCCCGGTATTTTCTCTCCGTGAAAGGGCTGATACCAAACATTGGTTTTGACAGAAATTCATTTCTGGATCTTTCCAATGGAAGTTTTGTTGAAACTGATACTGCCCCCCCTTTGGCATTTTCTTAAAAGAAAGAAAGAAACAAACAAAAAGCCCTACATCAAAAAATTCCCAGCAGCTCCACAGCTGCCAGCTACTCAGCTGGTATGGAGTCAGGAATTAAACTCAGAGCTTGAGCTCCATGTGGCCACTCCTGTCCCTTGCCAAGCAGCTTTTCTTCACCTGTTTTCTCTCATTTTATGCTTTGATTGTAAATAAATGTCAGGCCAGGCACCTTCCCATGGCTATGTCTACGCTACAAAAGCTAAATCGACTTTATTAAGGCAACTTAATAAAATCTACTTAAAGTCAACTTTAAGTAGACTTAATTAAGTCAACTTAGTATGTCCACATGGCATTAAGTCGACTTTATAAAGTTGACTTAAATGGTCCCACTGCACTGTCGACTTTATAAAGTCGACTTTAATGACTACATTAAGTCAACTTTATAAAGTTGACTTAACCCTTAAAGTTGACTTTAAGGGCTGATGTTATTAAGTTGACTTAAGGAACCTCTTAAGTCGACAGTGAACTCCAAATGTGGCCAGGGCTTTGCTTAAGTCGACTTAAGCCCATGGTGTACACATACCCATTGAGAGCGTATGGGGCCATGTGCGATGTGGCCTAATCCATGACTGGGCCTCTATGCACTGCCACAAGACAGATCCTCGATTCAAGGGCTGGTCAAAAGCGATTGTCAAAATTCTCCCCTTGGCACTGATCAGCCTGTCCTGGGAAGGAGGGATCAACAGCCTCCACAGTGCCAGTCCAGACTCTGTGCAGAGCCTCTGGATTCACTGCACCATAGGTGGGAATGTGTCTAGGGGTGTGTGTGTGTGTGTGAGGATGGCTTTGGTCTCATGTGGCTTTGCGGAAGATCAAAGAGGGATGAGGGCAGAACTGTCACCCATTCCCAGAGATGGAGCATCAACAGGACTCTGGCTGAGTTTTCGTCTCACTCGGCAGTCTCCAGCTTTGCATAAAGGACCCTGTGGGGCTGCACAAGTGTGGATCCATAATAATTCGAAACACTTGGGCTTGTGGGTTTTACATCTCAGCTACAGAGTCCAGCTGGCCTATGTCCTGTGTGAGGATGAATGCTCATGCTACTCTCAAATTAATGAATTAGTTCAAAGCTCCCATTTTGGTGCTGCTGATGCTGCACTCGTTGCAGGGAGCAGCCTGATGACTGGGGACTGTGGGATAAGATTAGCACACACACAGACAAACAGAACAAAAAACCCCAAACCACCCTCCCCACACACAGAGTAAAGAATTTTCCTGTGTCAGCAGAAAGCCTCTCCCAGCGTCCTCCGTCTCCTTTCCATGGCAGAACTGACGAGTCCCAGGAGTAATGGCTTTTGTGAGTTCCTAAATAGGGTGGAAGAGCCTGTTGTTCTGTAAAACCAATTTGCCTTTAACTTCACCCCCCCATCCCGCAGACAAAGGGTGGGGGAAGAGGGGACCATGTCAACTGGATTTGTGGATCGGTTGGTCATTTTTGCTGAGATGGGTAAAATGTCCCCTCTTGGAAATCAGCAGCCCTTTTCCCAACCTACAGTCTTCAAAGTGTTTCCTGACGCTAAGTTCCAAAGGGGTAGCCGTGTTAGTTTAGTTCAGCAAAACATGCAAGGAGTCCTGTGGCACTTAAAGACTAACAAATTTATTTATTGCATGAGCTTTCGTGGGAGAAAATCCCACTTCATCAGGTGCTTTGAAGATGCGGGAACTTACAGAATGGGGCTCTGTATCTGATGTAAAACTTTGTAATTTTATAAGGTAAGGTACCACGCTGCCCACCATTGCCAACCCTGGATGTTAAAAAAATCAGGAGGTAGTCTCTTCAAAAATAATGAGATTAGCTGAAAACCCTGTGAGATTTTTAACAAATAGTAAAGCTTGGCTCTTTTTTTTAAATTGCTGTCTAGTTTCTTAGCCTTGAGAGGTCACCTTTTCAGGCTTTTCTCCCAAGCCACCAGGGACAGGAAAGTTCTTATTATTTTCAAGGGACAGTGAGCATCTCACATAATCACAGGCCTCCAGAAACTGGGGCTTGAAGAAAAACACCAAATATCATGAACCTCTTGAGAGATGGCAATACTGCACACAAAGGCGTAGCTTCTCAAAGGGCCCAAGGCAGTTTGGCGCCAACATCCACTGGCGACCTTTGGGAGCCAGGAGCCTGGCACCTGGAGGTTATGAGGGTGGTACCAGCAAGGGAGTGTAGGCTACTGCCTGCTCCTCTCAGCCCTGCTGCTGTAATCCTAGTCACATTCCTTCCTATTTCTGGCCCTCAGCTTCCCCATCTGCAATGTAGGGATGATCAGTCACGCTGCTCTTCAGGGCAGAGGAAAGATTGTTTATTGATCAACTCCAGTAGCATTAAGACTTGGTCACTCACTCTGCTCTGCACTGTACAAGCACATAGTACAAGGCAGTCCTCCCCTAAAGAGTTTGCAGCCTATGGAGACAAAAGGTGTGGGGCAAAGGATCATCACTCCCACTTTACAGCAAGGGAAACTGAGGCACAAAACAAGCTCACATGGAAAATCTGCCCAAGATCACACAGAAAATCTGTGGCAGAGCCAGGAATTGAACCCTGAGTCCTCAGCCAGTGTTTTAACCACAAGCTCAAATGGAGTCCGCTACAGGAAAAAGCAGGGGGATCTTGCATTCGTAAAAATGACTTCATTTGCTGCAGAATGGAGCCACCTGTGGAGTGCAGCACCACCGCTATTTAACTGTGCACTGCAATACTACAGACACAGACATGTTTAATTCCTAACGCTCAGGGTGTGATGTGTGCGCGTGAGGGGAAGAAGGGATCCCTACAATTGCAACCATAAGGAGTTAGCATTCTTAAAGGGAAACGACTTTTAAACCAGCACAGAGCAGCTAATCCAGTTAGAACTAGCGAAAGTAATACAGCGGATGTGCCTCTAGCCTCTGGCATTTCAATTGTGCTGTTGCAATCTAGGCAATGCCGGACAAGGCAACGCCCCCGGAATCTGTTAATCCAGCATGTGGGACAGCTGCACATCCAGATCTGGGGCTGTGAGGAAACCCGTGGCCTCGTTTCATTGACCAACAGCTGTCTTAAAGCTGGGGCTGCCCCAGGAAGGCAGTGTCCATGTGTGCCAGCTAGGGAGCTGGTGGGTGAGAAAGATCCTGCATTTATTTCCTCCAAGGCTCCCATTTTGTAAGATCCCCCATCTTCAAAGCAGCTGACGAAGTGGGATTTTCTCCCATAAAAGCTCATGTGATAAATAAATTTGTTAGTCTTTAAGTGCCATAGGACTCCTTGCTTCTTTTGCTGAACTAGACTAACTCAGCTGCTTCTTTGGAACTAAGCACAGAATAAAACATGGATGGGAGGGAAATTTCCTGGGTGCTGTTTGAAGCTTACAATCATGGCCTCATGCAGGTGTTAGCTCAAGTGACTCTCCAGTGGGGTGAGACAGGCTCCAGTTAATCATTAGCATCTACCATCTCTTCCCCATACTCCATCACCCAACAGCATCTCCATGTTGTGTCCGTTCCAATGGTGTATTGAATCTGTGTGATTTTCAAAGGCCCACGTACAGGCCTGAATTTTCTCACAACTCCTTTCATGGGGACTTTGCTCATGGTACTAAATAATAATACAATAATCGTTATAATAATGAGAATTTGCCTCATGGACATTCCAGCTGAGATCAGGGCCTCATTATCCTGGGCATTGTTCCTTGCAGATCTCCTGGAGTAAAGCCACTCCTCCACAGAGTATATAATCACTATAGACAAGGAAACACCGTCACCTTTATGTTGCAGATGAGGAGCTGAGGGATGGAGATGTGTAATCATTTGTCCAGGCTTGGGCAGAAAGTGCATGGCAGAGCTGGGAACTGAGAGCAGATATTACAAATCCAAATCCAGTTCTTTAATCACAAATCCATCCTTTTATTCTTTCCACAAGCATTTTCTAAGCAAGACCTTCACTTACAGAAAGGTGAGTCGACATGTAAGCCAAACGCCACCGAAAATGAATTTGTATCTTATACTGTGCAATTTCACCTAGGAAACATAAGAGTTTAGCTCAACCAATCAGGTAACAGGACAGAAGCTGGTTCATCAGTGTCCAAGCAAAACGAAGGAACGCTTCCCAAAGTCTGAATTCCAGCTATCAGATGCTTGGCACAAGCAGTCTGGCAATGATGCGGCGGACCCAGCATTACTCATGTAAATGACCCAGTGAATAACGTGGAATGATGAATCAATTCTGGAAGACTGGGAGCCACAAAGAAACTGTGAGTTCTGTGATTTGTTGTGAATTACTGGCCCGGCTCTTGCTCTAATGTAGGCTCTGCCCTCGCAGACGGACAAGCTTCCGCACAGTGGTAAGGCCAGGATTAGTCTCACTGAAATCAGTAGGATTGAGTCACGTTAGGTATAAGCCCAGAATTGGGGCTTCAGATGCTAGACAAGTCTAATGAAAAGTCTCCTAGTAGCGTCAATCGCCATTGCATCAAATTCTTAGGGTATGTCTACACCTGAGCTGAAGGCAAATTCCAGTTCAGGTTGAAGACCAACACAGACCAGGTTTGATCAAGCTAACACACAGAAAAGTTCAAAAGGGGCAGCTGTGTTAGTCTAGAAAGGAGTCTTCTGGCACTTAAAGACTAACAGATTTATTTATTGCATGAGCCTTCATGGGAGAAAATCCCACTGTGTCAGATGCTTTGAAGATGGGGGAACTTACAGAATGGGATGAAAATAAATACAGGGGAGTGTAAGTCATGGGATCAGGTCATACTGCAACAGCAAATCAGAGCATTTGTAAGGATTCAAACTCTAGGAAACAGCACATAGAGGGAGGGTGAAGTCAAATTACCTGTTATAATGTGGAAAGAATCCCTAGTCACAATGAAGTCCTGCTTTCACACAATCTAATTTGAATATTAATTCAATTTCGGCTGCTTCTCTTTAAAGTCTTGATGTCCCATTGATTTTCTTGAGGACCATCATTAACAGATCATTAATGGAGTGCTTAGGAAGATGGAAGTGCTCAGCAACTGTTTTTTTTATGTTGTGATTGCTGATGTCAGTTTTGTGCCCATTTATTCTTCTGCATAGGGACTGTCCTGTTTGTCTAATGTATAAGGTACGGGGGCATTTCCGGCATAAATCACACAGAAAAGGCAGCCACAGCCGCAAAACTGGTAGCTCAGACTACCTGTCCTATGCAAGACCCTATGCCTCTGCTAGAGATGACTGGCTGCTCATGCCATTACAGCTACAAGGCCATTTTTAGCGCAAGCGAACAAGGTATGTATGTCTAAGCTGGAAATTCTACTTACAGCTCTTGTCATCAACATGCCCTTTGGTTATAAACTCTTGTGGGCAGGGACCCTGGCTGTGGTTCTGTGTTAAATCTCAGGAAGGTGCAACCCAGAAGAAGGCAAACCCGATCGTTGTGCTCTCCTCATTCAGATCTACTTTAGGGGCTGGCATTTCTGAAGTCATCAACTTAAAAGCCACACAAGACCACTGTAGGCCTCTAGCTGGGTCTCCTGTTTATCACAGGCCTGAGAGTCTCACCCAGTGATCTGCCTCTTTAATCCATCACCTCTTCTGTAGTTACTGCAGATCATTTAGAAGGACATCCAGCCTTGATGTAAAGACCGCAAGGAATGGAGGATCCACCTTGTCTTTAGCTAAGTTTTTCCAATGGTAAATTCCTTTCAGGATTAAAAATGGGCGTGTTACTTCTAGGCAAGTTCCAGATCGGCAGCCGTGTTAGTCTAGTTCTGTAAGGTCTCCGGCTTCAAAGAGTCTGACGAAGTGGGATTTTTCTCCCACGACAGCTCATGCAATAAATAAATCTGTTAGTCTTTAAGTGCCACTAGACCCCTCACTTCTAGGCAGAATTCCTCTCTCTACAGTGTCCAGCTGTTGGATACTGTTGTGCCTTTTTCAGCTAGAACCAAGAGCCTCCTTCTGATCTCCATAGGAGGCTTGTAGCCTCTGATAAAGTCATCTCCCAACTGTCTCTTGCATAAATTAAATAGAGCAAGCTTCTTATGCCTCTCCCTCTATGGTGTGTCTTGCAGGCCTCAAATTGTGCCTCGCTGACCTGCAGCCTTCCTTAGGCCAACCGAGGGATGGTTGCTTGGCCTTATACCACCCTGCCAGGGCTGCCTATTGTTTATGGTTTAAACCCACCCGGACCCCTGCTACTACCCACAGCCCAAGACTGAAGCCAGGTCTACACTAGAAACTTACCTCGGTATAACTATGTTGCTCGGGTGTGTGAAAAAGCCACTTCCCTGAGTGACACAGTTATACTGACCTATCCCCCAGTGCAGACAGCGCTGTCTTCTGTTGAAATAGTGACAGCCTCTCACGAAGGCAGATTAAGTAAACCCAAGTGGGGGAAATGTTCCCATTGGCGCTACAGTGTCTTCACTGAAGTGCTCCAGTGGCACAGTTGACATTTGTACTGTAGACCTGGCCCAAGATTTGTGGGTGAGGGGCAGGTTAATGGAGTGCATTTACTAAGGGAACTCTTTCCTGGCTCTTTCTGGGCTGTTTGCACCCTGAGGACACCAACATACGGGAGGGCAGAATCTCTCGCTGCCTATGATCTGTTAAGTGTGCTGCATATTCATGCTGGGATGAAAATAGCTCAAGGATCCATTTGATTTTGTTCCCCTTTTGAAGGTTCATTTGATTTCTCTGAAGCTTTTGTTTGGTTTCATCTGAGGTTTCGTTGTTGCCATGTGACCAACAGGCACAAGGGCTTTGTTAAACCAAATCTTGAATGCACCATCTCGAAAAACCCATGTCTAATGCTTCCATGGATTCCCTATTTTGCTGCATCCTGCTTAGTGTTTCATCAGTTTGGGAGCGCTAAGGTCAGTTGATGATTGAACGTAGCTAGGCCTAATGAACAGATCCAGAATGTAGTTCTCAACTGTGTCACTGGCTGTGTAAATAAATGTGTAGGGATGCCCCCTCTAGTTGTTTTTTAACAGTTTTCAACTGTTCTTTCCAGATTACTATAAATTGCCTACTAGGTTAATTACTAAACATTAGGTTATACTAAACATTTACAGGGGCCTTGCCCTGACTGCCCATTCCATCCACCATGAATCACCACTTAAAACTGTCAGAAGGAAATACAATGCAGTTACTCTTTGGAATTCATTGTTGCCTGGAAGCCAAGAGCATACCAAAATTCAAGAACAAATTGGACTTTTATATAGATTGTGAGGTTGTTTTTTTTTTTTCAGAGCAACAAATGCAAGGGCTATAAAACATGAGTCTTGCAGGGAGATATACCCTCCAGTTTTAGGGCATAAAGTGACCTCTGACTGTGGGGATCAGGAAGGACTTTCCCTTGGAGCAAGTGACCCCATTCCAATAGACTTCTGCTGTCTTCCTCTGAAGCAGCTTGTGCTGGCCACTCTCAGTGTCTGGGAGCAGGGCTATAACTAGCATGGGGTGACCGGGGCTTTGCCCCGGGCACATATCGAGCTGCTCTGTTTCATCGCTTGATTTCAGGGCGTGTTCCATGCTGCTTTCTCTGGGCGCACCCTGGGCACCAAAATATCTAGTTCCAGCACTATCTGGGAGACTGGAATAGATGAACCACAGCAGGGGTTAAAGTGGGCCAGAATGGCCCGGAATGTCGTTCCAGGGCCCACTATTTTTAGGGGCTGAGTGTTCTGGACCCCCTAAAAATAGAAAATGATGCCAGAATGCTGCATAATGGGGCCCACCATTGAAAAATAGTGGGACCTGGAATGCAGCCTTCCAGAACCATTTTCTATTTTTAGGCACCAGAACACTGCGCCCCTAAAAACAGCAGGCCCAGGAACGGCATTCCCCTGTGTTCTGGCAGGCAGGGGGGTGGACTCCCCTGCATGTGCACAGGCTGCACAGTTTCCGGGCCCAGCGTGCTGCTGGTAAGTACCAGGGTGCCCAGCTCACGCTGGAAGAGGGTATTAGGGATGCCTGAGCTGGGAGCAGGTATTGGGGGCAGGGTGTGGATTTTGGGGATGGGTATTGGGGGCTGGATTAGATTTTGGGGATGGGTATTGGGGGCTGGGGTGGATTTTGGGGGTGGGTATTGGGGGCTGGGGGTGGGTTTTATGGCTGGGTATAGAGGGCTGGGGGTGGATTTTGGGGACAAGGGGAATGGATATCAGGGGAAGTAGCTGGGGTGGGGCAGGAGCTGGGGTGGGGGCTGGCATTTGGAGGACAGGAGCTGGGGTGCGGGAGGCGGGGCCCACTGGTGTGGGAAGGGGAGCCGACTCGTGCAGGAGGGTTCCAGGACCCACCAAATTATACTTTAATCCCTGAACTAGTCTGACAGTTTGGCGGTTCCCATGGCCAAGATTGTCGAAGGTATTTAAGCACCAGATTCCTGCTGATTTCAATGGGCATTAGGCACTGATACACCTTTAAGGATTTCAGCCTGAGTTCCTTAATATGAGACACCCTTTTGTCATGTGAGTAATCCTTCAATATGCAAGTAGCCCCCACTGATTCCAATGGGATTAGCCCTGAAATGGGTTTACCCTGGCCTTACATGCTTTTCCCCACAGATTCAGACTGGATCAGGCCCTAAAGGTAGCACGTTTTCATATAACGTGGCCTTTTCAAAAGCGTTCTGCACAGCTTAACTCTGCTCCCTTTGAAGTCTCTAAAAGAGGGGCCATTGACTGAAACAAGGGCAGAGTTTAGCTAAAACAGAGTTCTTTGGAAAAAGTCACTCTTAAGCCACTCACAGATCTTGGCACAACCATCTCACCTCTCTTGCTGCCTTCCTTTTGGAAAAATCCAATGGTGTTTCACAGGAAATTATCACTTTTCTAGAAGGTTTTTTTGGATCATCCTATAGATATATAATGGAAAATGCCATCCCTGCTATAGAATTCTATTGGATGGTCTGCAACACTAGAGAACAGAGACTATGGTTTTGGGTTTTTTCTCGTTACAACCGGTAACTTTGCTTTCCTTCCTCTCTACCATCTCCATCTAACTGCTGTATTTCACTGTTCGAATCCAAACAACTGCTTTTAAGTCTGACCTGATCGTATGACTTACACCCCCCTACATTTATTTTGCCCCCCCTCTGTAAGTTCCCCATCTTCAAGCGTCTGATGAAGCTGGATTTTCTCCCATGAAAGCTCATGTGATAAACTTGTTAGTCTTTATAACTTCCACCAGACTCATTGTTTATTCTTTATTAATTTCTGTAGGGTTTTAGTCTGTCTATAGAATCCTAACAATGCAATCACCAATAAATTCCATAGGACTCTTCTATGGGAGCGAAAACAGTCGGCAAATGGTGTGCTCAGAGGAGGGGGGAAAAAACGCTTTCATTCTGCATTTGAATGAGTTCCAAACAATTTATTATAAATTGTTGTTATTAGTAGGGTGCCATAAACATGAATAGGGCATACTGTCAAACAAATAAAACATTCAGAATCTGACTCCAAACATTTACAAACATAATAGGCAACTGCATGGAAACAAATAAAAACAGGACAAAGTTTCTTCCCCGACTGTTTTCTTGTTTATATTTTTTCCTATTTGCTTGAAGTCGCACTGTGAAATCTACATTTGTAGCACTGTCTGTGATCCTCTGAACAAGGACTGCTTGCCAACTTCTTTTTTAATTTAAGGCTTTTTAGCAGCTCTTTATTGCTGAAGGATCACAAGAAAAAACACAACACAAAAGACATGAAACCTAGACATTTGAACCATTAAGGCACTAAAAAGAGTGCACAATAAAAAGGGGGACACTTTTCTTCCTAGAATCCATCATCTCCTCTTATTGCACATGTTGGATGTATGTCATCTCCTCACCAATAAATATGTGTGTTGCACTGTTGCTTGGAGATCACAATCAAGATCACAGACCTATTGTGCTTGTAGCTGTATAAATGCACAATAAAATGCAATCCTATCCTTCAAATGTTTATAAACTAGATGAGGGAAGGTAAGAAAACACAGGCAGAGGGAGTAGAAGGTCAACCAGCAGTTCAGTGGCAAAACTGGTCTCCAGGTCTAGACCATGCTTCCTCTCCCAAATCCATTGTTCTACAGATGCTTCCACACAGGCATACCCTGTGAATGGAGCCCCTCCTTTAAATTCAGAGCAGGCCTTTGATGGTAACGTTTTTAAAAATCTCTCTCCTGTGCTTTTCCTGAAAAACATCCCAGCATATTTATGGCACGCTCTACAGCAGGGGTCTCAAACCCACAGCCCGTGGGCCACATGCGGCCCCTAAAGCTATTTCCTGCAGCCTGGAATGACACAATTATTACCAATATTTGCAACATCATTGTATGGAAAGGTTTCAGTGGTGCAGCCCTCAGGCTACCATACTAATCCTCCTGAGGCCCTCTACTAGTCCTCATGCAGCCCTTGTGGTGATTTGAATTTGAGACCCCTGATCTACAAAGTGGCACACCCTACAAAGAGACCAGTGCTCACAATCTTGTGATACTGGCTGTTTTTCTTAATGTTCCAGCTCACAGTTATGTTATGAACATTACAACTTCCATTTTTAAAAAATAAAGTAATCCTGCATCTTTCATGGTTCCTGAGAAACTTGAAAATGCAAGTCCTAAAGGCTCAAAAACCCAAAGGCAAGAAGAAAAGCCTATCATTTATTCTTCATTAAAACTGCCTAATTATTAAACCAATCTCATAACTTCTGGGGGCCTAATTCCTGATTTTGAAAGGCATGAGGTTAGCAATACTGTATTAATAAAGTTCCAAAGGGGCAGCCGTGTTAGTCTAGGTCAGCAAAACAAGGTGGGAGTCGTGTCTTAGTCTTTAAGTGCCACAGGACTCCTAGCTTGTATTAATAAAGATGATCACCCTATGTAAAAATGACTAGTGGTAATGTAACCTGCAGGGTTGGTTATTGTAACAGCAGTGAAAGGACTGTCAGTTTGGAAATGATGGTAGCTTTCACCCAGAGGTTTTGTGCATTCTTGTAATTTGTTGCCAGCACACACAGGCACTTAGATACACTGATGAGTGCTTTAGATTAAGAACATCCTAAGAGAGAGAGATGGATGGATGGAGGCAGGGCGTGTCTGGTGATAGCTGGCTACAGTGATGGATGGTTGGGTGGATAGGCAGACTGGGATCATGTGGGTGGAGGCAAACTGGCGCCAGCAAGCTCTGGCTCAGCCTGGGCATCCCCTCTCTGGAACTGGCAGCATGGTGCCACTCACAGCAGGGCAGTTAGGCGTTAGCTGAATGGGCCTCAGGATTGATGGGGGGGGGGGCCTCCTCCAGGGCCCTTGGGGGAGGGATCGGGGGGGCTGCTGTACAGATGGTGCTAAAGTGACTGGTGTGAGACTGAGGGACTTATGGGGGTACATGTCCTGTGTGGAGGGGTTTATGGGGCTGCTTGCACTGGGGATCAAGAGAAGGGATGCCCTGCAGGGGGCACCAGGCTACAAGGCTGCTTGCACTGTGGGCCAGGAAAGGGGGTGCTCTGCAAGGGGGCACCAGGCT